>OX451737.1:1560541507-1561741507 GCA_948472305.1 Vicia faba | reverse complement strand
TTTGTACCAAATGTTTGAAATTGGAGAAAACCTTGAGTTATAACATGAAATATTCTGTTGTCACTTAAATAACTTGAAATCCTTTATCAACAACAACTTGTAATTTCTCCTCGCATCCTAATTGACTTTTGAAATTCCCATTCTAGATACTTGAAACAAAATGCTCCAGTCTGGTAACTTAAATTCCAAGTAATCCCAATAATTCTGTAACTTCATTTCAAACAAACACACACTGTATATTCCATTTCCTAACCGAGCAAATGTTTTAAAGGACGCAAATCATCTGGTCAACCTGGATCCCACAATCATGAGTGTCCTACATGACAGTCTTAACTTCCATCTCTTGTCCCAAACAAACCATGCTCTGAGAATAAACACTGTCTTTTCAGTAAACTTGAGGAAACATGAAGACCTGTGAAAAGCAATTGAATTTTTGAGAACTCGTTTTCTTTTGAGGATTGCAAGAAAAACCCTAATTGCTGGTTTACTACCACAGAAGAGAATCAGTCTGGTTGATTTCTGAGCCAACTTGAATATCCGAGAAACCCTAGGGTTGTGTCTTCTATGAAAAACGGGAGGGAAAATTTTGGGGTACAACACTGATAATCTGAGTTAACTTTAATATCTATTTAATTGTATGCTTTATAAAACCACCACTGTCTTTTGCTTTCGTTTATCATCTACTCTCATAGTATCAACAATTGGCCTCAGAGAATGTATTATGTGCATTTGTTTGTAAAACTCTGATTTAGTGAAAGGAAATATTTTAAAAAATTGTTTTTAGGGGAATGGTCTATTCACTCCCCCCCCCCTCTATACCCTTTCGTTCCCCATATCCTCCATTAACATTCATGCTTAGCCAAGGGTCGGGTCCCCTTCTCTAGTGGCTAGCTACTAAGAGGAAGTGTGTAAGTTATGTTGGACATGTGACTCCATACACAAGAAGGGATGAGTTGCGTAGGTTTCAAAATCATTGATTTGGAACAAAATCATTTTTGAAATCACAGTTTGAAAACATTTTATCAAACACGTTGGAGTAAGTATGCAGCGGAAATTTAAAATAAAGAAATTAAGTGAAAAATAAAAAGAGATAAAGAAAAAACGGTGGCACCAGAGATTTATAAAGGCTCGATCTAAATAAGTTACATATTACTCTCCTCAATAATTAATCTTGAGAGTATTCATTATTTCTTGAAATATTTTAGAAGGTTAAACCCATGAGCTCTCTTATACAATAAAATGAAGTTTTCAATATGACTTCTAACTAAACAACGAGCAGAGTTGAAAATGGTTAATCTCTAAATCAAATAGAAATTTGAAGCTGTTAGTCTCCTAATATTGGATGTGACTCTCTCCCTCATATGCAAATGGTTTAATCAATACCCTTTAAATTGAAAATTATTCAACTTCTAAACATCTTTCTTAAAAATATTTGGTAGCCACTAATTACAAACACTAATTTTTATGTAACGGAACTCAATTGTATCACAACTATTCATACAAACATCAGTGACATCTTGTTACCTTGATTCTCTTAGTTGTATTTATACTATTGCCAACACACATTAACATAATTTCTCCCATATCATAGACAACTTAGTATTAAACAAATCAAATAAAAATTTATTTATTGTCACAATCCAACATTAGGATATTTCACCCAAAGATTTATCAAACCACACGATTGTAGAATCTCTATATATAATCATCATCTTCCAATGATTAAATCTCACATCTTCAAAAAATGGTCAAGTTTATTGTCATATGCTTTTTATTATCAAACACTCTTCTATGTCATGTAATGGAAACAACTACAAACAAATTTTTGTACCCCAAAATTTTCCCTCCCATACTTCTCAAAATATTTCAAGAAAGATCCTCAAGTTGCTCAAGGTAGTCCAAGGGTTGGCCAAACAAGCTCTCTCCTAAGGCAGTCTACTCCAAACTAGGGTTTCATGTTGCATCAAGATACTTGAGTCCAAGTGATCCCAAGTGCTCACCAATGTCCTAATATGTTCTCAAGATCATCCATGTCAAGTTTCAAGCCTTGCAGAGAAAATTTGCTCAGTCAATTGCTCAAAGGCCTGAAAATCGACTATGTTAGGGCAAAAGTCAACTGTGGCCCACATACAGTCAAACTTCAATATTTTTGGTCAACATCCTGATTTTGAAGTATATTTCATCATTTGATCAAGGGTTGATCATGATTCATCAAGGATTGCTCATAATTCATCAAGACTCAAAAGTTGCTAAATTAGGGTTTTGTAGGAAAAGTCAACTCAACTTTGACCAAGCATAACTTTCTCATACTTTATGAGAAATGACCCATCCAAAGCTAATTTTGAATATGATGCATTTACCTACAATACATATTCAGCTCCCAAGTTCAAAATATGCACTCACAAGAAGTTATGAATTTGGACATTATAGGTCATTTTGAAAAGTCAACAAAAACACTTTTTTTGTCAAAGCTTCATACATGAGCATGGAATATCAAAATGAGATGAGAACAAAAGGGTTGCTTATAAGATATCTCAAGCCTTATAAAAAGTCAAAGAACACCTCCAAAGAGTCAAAATTGAGGAAGTTATGCATTGGTGAAGTTGACCTTTTTTGCAAAATTGCCAAAAGTCAACTATCCCTAGAACTTCAAATTTTGCCAAATGGGCCCAATCTTTTTCACTTGTTTTGAATTGGCAACATAACCCACGTGCTCTAGCCTTTGCCACTTGTCCATATCTTATTTTTATTATTTATTTTGGTTTTTATTTGAATTAATTCAATTTAAATAAAAACAAATCATATAAAATCAAAAATATTGAAAACCAAAGATCTTGTGATTGTTTCAGGTTTTATTACACAGCTAGCAAACATTCAAAATCGTGTAAAGGCATGTGTGCACAAAAAGATTGGAAATGAGCCAAATTTGGAAGGTTTTAAAGGTGAATCAAATCAAATCAAAAATCATTGATGGAGGAAGATTGGATGCAGCTTATCAACCCTAATACATTGCTTGGTACATATAGAACGAGGCCAGACCTAAAAGAGAGGTTAGAAACAGGTGCATGAGTAAGAACAAAATCTGAAAAAAGCAAAAAAATTGTGAGATCGAATTTGCACTTGGAGGCATCCTCAAGGCTTTCTATCCATCTTAATCCCTTCCCGAGGTTCCCAGCAAGCCAAAGCCATTGAAACCAAGCATTTTCAAGCCCAAAAAATCTCTGTAAGTCACTCACGACATAGCCCTATTCTTGAATTCAAATCGCACGTTTTAGGCATTGTTAGGTTGAATTAATTATACATTCTTGATCACAATCACATTTGCAAGCTTTCTGCATCATTCAATTTCATTTATATAGCCTGTAGCGAATTCCACAGTGGCTGGCATTTGAAGCTCCAATTTAGGAGTTTTCTGTGCAGGTTAAATTAGACCACAAAAGGGCCACCATTACATTCAGGAGGTCTATACGAATCGATTGGTGGCCCTAATTTTTATTTATGTTGCTTATATTTAATTTTGAGAATGCCTAGGTTTGTAGCGACGGACGCCGTCCATAGGTATAGGTTTCCAAACTTTTAGCGACGATGCAGGGAGGGAGACGATTACATGGCCAATCATCATTTGCCCATCTGAAAAATCGCGCCAGGATCTGTATATTTAGCTTGTTTATTTTATAATATTTTTTGTTTATGTTACATACAACAAGAACAGATGGCCCAGTGGTAGCCAGACTGGTGTTAAGGCGCTGGAAGCTTGAGGTCAGGGGTTCGACCCCTGCCTCCACCAAAATGCATTTTTCTTGATTTATTTCAGGTGATCTCATGTATATGCGAGCCAGGAGACCATCATAGGTCCTCATCATCAATTATGCCAAGTGTCAGATGGCCAAATCTGATGGCCATCCAGGAGGGAGCACCATGAGCCAAGTCAAACGTGTATACACTGGATCCACAAGGTCAACGTGGACCTCATTCAAATGGGCCTAGATTCTGCTACCCACACCTCCCAAAAATGCTATTCAGGCCCATTTTCTTATTCTTTTTTCTTTTTACATTTTATTTAATTATTTCGTTTAATTATTTTTACTAACAAAATTAAATTATTTTCTTTTATCAAAAAAATCACCAAAAATATTATTTTTCACCAATTAGATTTAGGTATTATTTTTCATCAATAAATTAATTAATTTAATTAGGTTTGATTAAATTAGATAACTGTAATTTATTTTTGCAAATAATTAAAATTAATTAGAATAAATAGGTTTTATTACTAACTTAATTATTTTATTTCTTTCCTAAAAATAACAAAAACCCAAAAAATATGTCATTTAATTATTTTCATGAATTAATTTAATCACTAATTATTTTTTGTATTTAATTTAGAAAACTTAATTCTTTTCTTTAAAAAATATTAAAAACAACAAAAAACAAGTTTTCTTTTCATTAGGATAGAAGGGTCAAAACCCTAATTTCTCGTCGATTTAATTTCCTCACGCGCTTTATTATTATTTTGCCCAATTATTGTATCTGCTCACAGTTTGTAATAATTTAATTAGGACATTTATTTATTTTTACCGCTTTTAATTTTCAAAGGGTTTGTTTTTGGCTATGTAAATACCCGAAGCCTTGTAATAGCTTAGTTTAAATTCCGCACTTTAATTTCCGCAAATATTTAACTGCTAGATATGTGAATAATTAGGGTTTTGCATGACAAGAATGTATGTTTAATCTTAAAACGGTTAGATCACCCTAAACATGTGCAAAGATAAATAATCTGAAATCGAATCACTCGCACATGCGCACTCCTAGGGTATACTCCCACTTGGTTGCCTTCGGTAAAATAGTCATTGAGTATAGGGTGCTTTAGTGGTCGTCCTTTTATCCAAAGATCAAAGTTGCCTCGAAAAGGTTGCCTCAGATATTGTTGCCTCGGATAAATGATCTAAGACATTAGGGTTACTACTAAGATGTCTTAACATTGCTTTAGTGACCGTACGTCCCTTTTGAATTGACCCTCAAAACTCCAACGACGGTGCTACCTACTCACTAATAGTGGGACAACATTGTCTGAAGGAAACAAGCATAGAATGATTCTTTTTTCGAGTAGGTAGATTAGTTCTTAAGTACTTGCTCAATCCAAACAAATTTTTTCACACTTACACTCTTTTACAAACAAGTTTTCAAAAACACTTCATTACACTCTTAAAGACAGAAGCAAGAGTTAAATTGAAGTTAAAACAAAAACTTTTCAAAACCCACAAACACAAAGAAAACAATTTTGAAAATAATGAGCAAGTACCTAAGAGCCCGTAGATAACTACGGATAGAAAGGGTGCTAATACCTTACCTTTCTATAATCTATCCCCCGTACTCAGAAATATCTCGAAAAAGGAAATTTTCTGTGCTTTTTTCCTTTCCTTGTTGGATAAAATAAAAGTCGGTGGCGACTCTTACTTACCGCGATATTTTGCAAACACAAACGCAAAACACAAACCATCATTTCAAAACAGTCCGGTTCTGGCCACCGTATCACAGAACTGGCGACTCTGCTGGGGAGTTAATAAGTGGGGTGTACCTTAGGATTAGTTCATATTGTTTTCAATTGTTTGATCTGTATGCTTTATCTTTGTGGGCTTTGTATCGGAGTTACTATAGATACTAACCCGGATCTGGGGATACCTTTTAGGTAAGTAGCAATAGACTGTGAGGGAACTGTATGGCATAGATCGATACAGTTGAAGCAGTAGCTACGTTGATGTGACAGATTAGTTGGTACCGATATCCCTTGTGGAGGAAAAAGGAGAGTATGGGGCTGCTAATAGGTCATTAAGCATCAACTAACCTTAGAACCTATAATTGACCAACTTGGCCATAGAAAAGTAGCAGTATGCTACACTCATTGAGACCATACTCTCGCGATGATTCCGGCCGCAAGAAAAGGTTTCTAAAATGGAATTATGATCGATCGAGGATGGTCAATGATATTGAGAACCTCTAGAACCCAGTTACTATTACTAGGACAGGTTGAACCAACTAAACTGAAAGAGGGTAATACCTAAACTCCATGCCAGCCTGAAATTTAAGGGCTATTGTGTGACTTGTTTGCCCTTACCATGTTTGCTATCTGTGATACCTGTGGTGTGTTTTATCATGACATCACGCATCATGACATTGCATGCATATTTCATTAGACTAACCATTTCAAAGAACGAGGGGTTTCATCTTTGTTCTGTTTTGCAGATCATGGCATATATGCGCAGAAATACCATTCGGATCAGTTTCGTGCAAATACCTGCTCAGCTTAGAGAGTTTGTTTCAAAGGTCCCTGACACTTCTTCCTTTATTAGAAGACATGGTCATCTCCTCAGCCTGGTCACTTCCAAGTTAGATGAGCAAATGATGAGCGTTTTGTTCCAGTTCTTTGACCCATTGCACCACTGTTTCACCATCCCGGACTATCAGTTGGTCCCTACTTTGGAGGAGTTCTCTGATTTACTCGGCATATATATTCTAGAGTAGACACCATTTACAGGTTTGGAGATAGCTCCTAGGCCAGAGGATTTTGCTTCAGCCCTCCATCTTACAAGGGCTGATGTGGTGTCTAACTGGGAGACTCGGAGTGGGATTAAAGGCTTCTTGGCTAAGTTCTTGGTTGATCGGGCTCATCGGTTTTGGGATAGTTTGGACTTTCAAGCATTTGAAGACATCCTGGCTCTTCTCATCTATGGCCTGGTTCTGTTCCCAAATTCAGATTCTTTTATTGATGTGAATGCAGTCAAGATTTTCATGTCCCGTAATCCAGTTCCCACTCTCTTAGGTGATATCCTACATGCTCTTTATGCCCGCACTGCTCGGAAAAGGGGAACCCTTATGTGTTGTGCACCATTGCTGGCGAGGTGGTTTATTTCTCACCTCCCCAAATCTGTTTTGAAGACCGAGGAAGGCATGAGTTGGGCCTACAGGATCATGTCCCTTTCTCACACGGACATCATTTGGAGTACTAAAGACATGGAAGAAGTAGCTATCATTGATCAATGTGGGGAATACCCCAATGTCCCATTGCTTGGAATTAGAGGAGGGATAACCTATAATCCTTATTTGGCCTTACGACAGTTTGGACGAGCTTGAAGGGACGACCCTCATGAGTTGCTGCTTCCAGACATTGTCTTTGACTTACAGGGGGATGTTGAGGGACATCGCCGCAGATTTATACGAGCCTGGGACAGGGTGAACAGGTCTGATCCACATGAGCTAGGCATGAAGACTTCTCTCCCGATGCAACCGTATCTCCGGTGGGTTCGAGCCCGTGCTCAAAAGTTGTGCCATACAAAGCTGTCTTACCGGTAATTGTTGAGCATACTGATGAAGAAGGGGTTCCTCATACGGTCCTCCATCCATACATGCCCACTGACATTAGGGCATTGAAGAGGTATTGGATCCAGCTAAGGGAAGAAAGGGATACTTACAGAGAGAAGTATCATGAGCAGGAACGGAAGATCCTAAAGCTTACAAGGCAGCTGGAGAATGAGAGGGTCCTCAACGATTATGTCAGCACCAAAGGAAAACGACCATGGGAGCGCTGATGTCTTTTGCTATTTATAGTTTAGATTTGCTTTTCAGTATTCCTTTTGTAACGCCTTAAAGGCATTTGTTAAACATTTGTTTCAATTTAATAAAAGTGTGTTTTATTTTGGTTTACAAATTTGAATCTCCCTAAGTCTTTGAAATCATTTCCTACGCATTCCATTCCCATGCACCTCATTACAGGTACCCTTAAAGGTTTCTCATCTTCTTCGCTATTTATTTCAGCACATCATGTCTTTTGAGACATCTACTGATCAAGCCATCAAGGCTCTGCAAGCTCAGAATGCTCAGTTCCAAGAAATGTTCATGAACTTGGCCAAGGGTCAACAAGATCTGAAGACTCTTATCTTGAAGGATAAGAAGAAGAAGAAGACGGTCCTCCTGAATATGGGTCACAGGTTTGGGAACAGATTGAGACAAGAAGCTGATTTATCTCACTCATCTGAAGGGGGAGAGAATCAAGAAGAAAGGAGGGCTCTTAGCCCTGTGGTTTCTGACAATGACACAGACTTTGATGAAGACCAGTATCCTCCGGCTGAGGATATGTATAAGCAACTTGAAGACCGGTTGAGTAAGATGGAGATCCAGAAGGTCGTTGGTCTGGACTTTGGAGATTTGGGTTTGGAATCCGGGGTGGTGATTCCCCACAAGTTTAAAGCACCCATCTTTGCTAAATACGATGGGGTCTCTTGCCCGAAGCTACACCTCCGCTCGTATGTTAGAAAGATTCAACCATATACTGCTGATAAGAACCTCTAGATTCATTTCTTTCAAGATAGTATGTCAGGGACTCAACTTGAATGGTTCTACCAAATGGAAGGAGCTAACGTCCGTAATTGGGAGGATCTTGCTGCTGCTTTTTACAAGCAATACCAGTACAATGCCGACCTTGCTCCCACACGTACCCAACTTCAGGGTATGTCTATGGGTGCGAGCGAAGGTTTTAAGGACTACGCTCAAAAGTGGAGAGACCTTGCTGAAAGAGTCCAACCCCCTCTGGCTGACAGGGAGTTGGTGGATATGTTTCTTGGGACTTTGTCTGGTCCGTATTTCAACCATTTGATCGGTAGTTCATCGTATGGGTTCACTAAATTGATTATGACTGGGGAGAGAGTTGAGGTTGGTATCAAGAGCGGCAAAATACAGAAGGGTGCTTCGTCAAGTACAGAGAAGAAGCCTTTCAAGAAGGAGTCTAGTGCAGTTTACAGCTTGAGGAGCCAAAATCGACCTGAACGCCGCCAAGCAGTTAATGCGGTGGTAATATCAAGACCAGCTATTGCCCTACAATGCAACAACCAGCAAAGAGCAGAGAGACCACAAAGGTAGTATACTTGGCTCCGTATGACTCTATCTCAAATTCTTCCGCAACTGTTGAAAACCAACTTGGTGATTTTGAAGGAGGCTCCAAAGAATCCCAACACCATATCACCGCTGTATAATCCGAACGCCCGCTGTGCTTATCACTCTGATAGCCCAGGGCATGATACCAATAACTGTTGGGCCTTGAAGAATAAAGTGCAGGATTTGATAGAAGCTAAGGAGATTGAGTTTGAAGCGCCGGAAAAGCCTAATGTCATAACGACTCCTATGCCAAAACATGACGCGGGAGTAAATTCTATCGGAGATGATGAAGAAGAGTCTGATTTCAAAAGCTGGATTTACCCGACTACCGACGGCGGATTAAGCAATTGGACGACAAAGGACTTCGTGCCCATTTCTTTTATTACACACTAATAAGAATTTTATTTTGAGTTTGTAACAGATAATTTGAAACTTTTACGACCCAGTGCCTTGCCCGAGACACCGCGGCTTTGTTTGTGAGGGTTTAATATTTGTCATTTCCATATATCATCAATAAAAGCATTAGACGTTTTTTTGCATTACAAATTTTGCGCTCCTTGTTTTTCTTTTCTATCTTGCAAAACAGCTATTTGTCTTACACACACTCACATATACAGGTCTATATCCACTCTCTATCCTACTGATAACGACTCTGCTACTGCCAGTTATAACTTCGAAAGTCCGATCAACCAAGCCGAGGACGAAGGTAAGGATGGTTGTGAAGTGCCTGGGGAACTTTCTAGACTGTTACTTCAGGAAGAGAGGGCCATACAGCCGCATGAAGAGCTAGTGGAATCAGTGAATCTGGGTACAAAGGTAAATAAGAAAGACGTCAAGATCGGTGCAAATCTGGAGTCTAGTGTTAAGCAATGGTTGATACAGATGTTGCGTGACTATGTTGAGATCTTCGCCTGGTCTTATAAAGATATGCCTGGGTTGGATACCGATATTGTGGTTCACCGCCTGCCCACCAAGGAAGACTGTCCTCCAGTGAAACAGAAAGTTCGCCGAATACGCCCAGAGATGTCTGAGAAAATCAAGGCTGAGGTTATGAAACAGTTTGATGCCGGTTTTCTAGAAGTTACTTCTTACCCGCAGTGGGTTGCCAACGTGGTTCCAGTGCCGAAGAAGGATGGTAAGGTTCGAATGTGTGTTGACTATAGGGATCTGAACAAGGCGAGCCCCAAGGATGATTTCCCTCTGCCTCATATCGACGTTCTGGTTGACAACACTGCACAACATAAGGTCTTATCCTTTATGGACGACTTCTCCGGTTATAATCAGATTAAGATGGCTCCCGAAGACATGGAGAAGACAACGTTTGTCACACAGTGGGGTACCTTTTACTACAAAGTCATGTCTTTCGGATTGAAGGATGCTGGGGCAACGTATCAGCATGCCATGGTCGCTTTATTCCATGACATGATCCATCATGAGATTGAGGTATACGTTGATGACATGATTTCAAGGTCCCAGACTGAAGAAGAACACCTTGACCATCTTCAGAAGTTATTTGACAGGTTAAAGTTGTACAAGCTGAGGTTAAACCCGAACAAGTGCACCTTCAGGGTGAGATCTGGTAAGCTGCTGGGTTTCGTCGTTAGTGATAAAGGTATTCAAGTGGATCCTGCAAAGGTGAAGGCTATATAAGAAATTCCAGCTCCCCAAATAGAAAAAGAAGTCAGAGCTATATTGCCCGATTCATCTCACACCTAACTTCTACCTGTGAGCCAATCTTCAAGCTACTGAAGAAAGATCAAGTGGTAAGATGGAACGATGAATGTCAGGACGCTTTCGAAAGGATCAAGGAATATCTCCAAGAGCCACCTATTCTTATGCCTCCACTTGAAGGGAGACCTCTGATCTTATACTTGACAGTACTCGATAATTCAATGGGGTGCATGCTGGGGCAGCATGATGAGTCTGACCGAAAAGAGCATGCTATTTATTACCTTAGAAAAAGGTTTACCGACTGCGAGACCCGATACTCGTTGCTTGAGAAAACTTGCTGCGCTTTGGCATGGGCTACTCGCCGGCTGAGACAGTATATGCTGACTCACACTACTCTATTGATATTAAAGATGGATCCAATCAAGTATATCTTCGAGAAGCCTGCCTTATCCGGATGAATAGCAAGATGGAAGATGATCTTGACTGAGTATGACATCTAATACACGACCCAAAAGGCAATTAAAGGAAGTGTGTTGGCAGATCATCTGTCATATCAGGCAGTGGGTGATTACCAATCTATGAACTTCGAGTTCCCGGATGAGAACATCATGTTGGTAACTGACTGTGAGACACCTGGACCGGATGAAGGACCTGAGGAAGGATCCCGATGGTCTATGTACTTTGATGGAGCTTCAAACACTTTGGGTAATGGCATTGGCGCCGTGATCATATCACCTGAAGGCTCTCATACTCCATTCACCGCCCGACTATGTTTCAACTGCACCAATAATATGGTGGAGTATGAAGCGTGCATCATGGGTCTTCGAGCAGCAATTGACCTAAGGATTAAGTTCTTAAGTGTATTCGGAGATTCCACTCTCGTGATCAGTCAGATCAAAGGTGAGTGGGATACGAAACACCCAAATCTTATTCCTTACAAGGAGTATGTGTTGACGTGGCTTCCACACTTTGAAGAGATAACCTTTGATCAATTCCCTAGAGAGGAGAATCAGTTAGCGGACGCGCTAGCTACGATGTCTTCTATGTTCAAAGTCAGGTGGGACAATGAGGCTCCCCAGATCACCATTGAAAGTTTGGACGAACCCGCACATTGTTGTGACATTGAGACTGAAGAGGTAACATATAAACCCTGGTTTCACGAAGTAAAGAGGTATCTTGAGGCTCAGGAATACCCCGAGGATGCATTTGTTAATGATAAGAAGTTTCTGAGGAGGTTCGCGGCGAAGTTCTTCATCAGTAATGGTATCCTTTACAAACGTAATCATGATTCAACCTTACTGCGATGTTTGGATAAGAACGAGGTAGAAAAGATCATGGTAGAGTTACATGAAGGTTGATAACGAGAAATCGTATCATATAATTACTGCGCTTCTTACCGATTTTATAATACATTAAGTCGTGTAACTCCCGATTATTCCGAGTTTATTTGTCTTTTCACAGGTATTTCATTTTCCAACTCAAACCAATGAAAAAGGACTACATGAAGGAGGCTAGACAATAAACAAAGAGAAAACAACTAAATCTGCAAAGTTTGGAGATTTTTGGAGCAGTGACGACTGTCACACCCCGTGACGACCGTAACGACCCCCAACTTGAAGCAACGCTCGTCACACATCACTGACGAGCGTAGTGCGCTATTTAAGCGCATTACGACCGTCACCCACCTGTGACGACCGTCACACGCGTAAAGATGAATGTTGTAAATTGGTGGAGACGTGGGCAACGCGAGGGCATACTTGTTCTCCTATTTTTCCTCCACTCAGTAACCATGCTCCCTATATTTCCTCCACTCAAGCCTTTTCTCAAGACATTTTTCAACTGTTATATTCTCTCCTATATATATGTGTGGTAGTGCAAAGGGGAAAAGGTCGAAGGAATTCTCCTAGAACAAAATTATTACTGTTGCAATTATTTTTATTTCCTTTTTTTTAGCATTTTCTACGTACTGTAATTCCTACTTCCAGCATTATTTCAAGCTTTAGTTTTTAGGTGTTAATTCTTCATTCAAGAATTGACACAATTTATTTACTTCAATCAAGCCGCAAGGGATATTGTAACATTTCAAGATTACCATAGCAACGTTATTTCCCGGTTTTTATTGCAATTAATATTTATTCATTTTTGTATTATGCCAATTATTTTTATGAATTATATTTTTAATTGCATTGTTGTTAAACCTATTATGTCCGGCTAAATTATTCGTACCGGTATGTGACTCTTAAGAACCGAAAGAATTCAGTGATACCTTGGCCAAAAAAATATTTATTTATAAAACAATTTATGGTTTCCAATTTCCATGCTTAATTTAACTACCCTTGTCACGAGAGTGAGAGGTTAATTAACACGATTTTGCCACGAGAGTGGGAAATTAATTAAGGCAAGAACCTACATGCGAGAGCTGGGGTTCAACCCAGATAGTGGTAACGAAACATTAATTTTTAAATACACGAGAGTGTTTTAATAAACTAATTAAACTCAAATTGTTTTCAAAAAGTGTTATTAAATTTAAAGTGCATCCACTAGGTTTAGTAGCATAACTTATTTCATGAACACGAGAGTGTATGTCTCAGGTTTTTAAACAATTAGTTTTTACCGAAATACTTTATAGGCCAAGCGATTCACCGAATTCCCGAAGTCTGACTATCACATACCGGTATAACTATTACTATTATTTTTAATTAAACTGTTTCCCCCCTAAAATCGAATATTCATCGCTTAGTTAAACAAACTGTAGCATTAGATCGTATGCGATTGATCCTCAGTCTCTGTGGGTTCGATAATCATTTAAAACTAGAACGAATGAACTGTATACTTGCAGTTAGTATCCCGACAGACTCATAAAGTCCGGATCAAGTTTTTGGCGCCATTGCCGGGGACTGGTTAGTCAATTAATTACGATTCTTCTGTTGCGCGTTTATACTAGGCAACAGAAAACCCTTTTTCGATTTGTATGCCAAGGACTCGCTCACAAGGCGAACCACTTGAAAAATCGACGGACGAACCTGAACGCATTCTTTCCATAAGACGTGCAGTCAGGGATTACTGTTTAAATCACGCTATTCCTTTACCCAAACCCGAAATCAAGATTGATTCTGAAACAAATTCTAATTCTTCCTCTGAGACCGAAACTAATCCAGAATTAGACATGGCCGAAGAACAAAGGACCCGTCCACTGAAAGAGTACGCAACTCCATCACAACAAGAACCCCACAACAGCATTGCTGCTCCAGCAATAAACCGAAACGATTTTGAGTTGAAACCGTCATTGATATTAGCTATCTAACAACGCCAATTCTCTAGAGATCCTTCCGAGGATCCAAATGAACATCTTACAAAATTCGTTCAATTTGTCGACACAGTTATAGCAAATGGTGTTAGTAAAGATGCAATAAGATTACATCTTTTCCCTTTCTCGCTAAGAGATAGAGCTTGGGCTTGGTTGCAATCCTTTCCATCAAATTCTGTCACTACGTGGGAAGGACTGAAGATTGTATTTTTAGCACGATACTTTACCCCGAGCAAGACTGCTGCACTAAGAGCCCAAATCAATGGATTTAGGCAGAAGGATACTGAATTGCTATTCGATGCATGGGAACGCTACAAAGATATGATGCGAATGTGCCCACATCACGGATTAGAAAAATGGTTGATCATCCATACATTTTATAATGGACTCTTGTACAACACAAGACTCTCTATAGATGCCGCCGCAGGTGGTACACTAATGGACAAGCCTTATGAAGAAGCTAACCAACTCATTGAAAACATGGCTCAAAACCACTATCAGTGGGGAGGAGAAAGAACATCTATGGAGAAAACTCAAACCAAAGGTGGGATGTACGAGATTAGTAGCCTAGATAAAGTTAATGCTAAGGTAGATGCTCTTACCAAAAAGATAGAAAGCTTGACCTTACCTCCTGCAGCTACCGTGGCTGTAGTTACCCCAAGCTGCGAAGTTTGTGGAGTTCCTGGTCATGTTGGAACCGAATGTCAAATGTTAGCAGGAATATCAGTTGATCAGGTAAATTACGCTCAAGGTAATCCTTATGCTAATACCTATAATACTGGTTGGAAGAACCATCCTAACTTCTCGTACAAGAGCAATAACGCTTTATATGCACCTGGCCAAGCACCTGCTGTACCTCCAGTTTATCAAAAACCCGCTGGTAATGTTCCTAACATTCCTAAGAAATCTAACCTTGAAATCCTAATGGAAAATTTTATCGCTAATCAAGCCCAACAAAACAAAGAATTCCTCAATCAAAACGTTCACACCAGTGAACAGTTGAAGCTATTAGCAAATAAGGTAGATTCCCTAGCAACTAACAATAAAATGTTAGAAACCCAAATCTCCCAAGTAGCACAACACCAAGCCAGTTCTGCCGCACATGCTGGTACATTTCCTGGACAACCACAACCCAATCCTAAAGGACATGCAAATGCTATCACATTACAAAGTGGGACAGCCCTTGATGGACCGGTAGATCCTAGACTCCAAAACCCGACCATGTATCAAAAACTTGAAAAAGAAGTAGAGAAGTCAAAAGATCAATCTGAGAATGTAGAGGAAGACGCAAATGATAATAGAGAGGCTTCAAAAAAACCTTACGTGCCTCCACCACCATATAAACCACCAATTCCATACCCCCAAAGACTTGCAAAATCCAAGAACGAGGGACAATTCAAGAAATTTGTAGAACTTCTGAAACAATTAAACGTTACTATTCCGTTTACAGAAGCTATAACCCAAATGCCGTTATATGCTAAATTCCTAAAAGAAATATTGTCTAATAAGAAAAAAATCGTTGAAAACAAAACCGTTATGCTAACTGCCGAATGTAGCGCCATAATTCAAAATAACATGCCTCCAAAGTTAAAAGATCCTGGTAGTTTCTCCATACCATGTGTAATTGGAAAATCTGTCATAGACAAAGCCCTATGCGATTTAGGAGCCAGTGTTAGTCTAATGCCCTTATCTATTTGCGAGAAGCTCAAATTAGGCGACATGAGACCTACCAAGATGTCCCTACAACTAGCCGACATATCAGTCAAATTCCCTGTTGGTATGCTAGAAAACATTCCTGTCCGAATAGGACAATTTTACATACCGACTGACTTTATAATAATGGACATCAAGGAAGATTCAAACATTCCCATCATACTAGGAAGACCATTTTTAGCTACTGCAGGAGCCATCATTGACGTCAAGAAAGGAAAGCTTACCTTCGAGGTAGGAGAAGAAAAAGTAGAATTCATTCTTTCCCAATTCTTTAAAGCCCCTGCTATAGATGACTTATGATGTCTCCTAGATATTATTGATGAATGTGTCAAAGAACTTGAAAGCCAAGAAGACACCTATTTTGGGATGCTAAAAATTCAGACACCAACTATCCTCAAGGACGATGATTGGAAACAAGAACATTTAGATGTCAACCTAAGCGAATGTTTCGCCTTAACACCCGATCCTGCCTTAACTGATAAGAAAACTGGTATAGAACTCAAAACATTACCTGAAGATCTTAGGTATGAATTTTTAGATAAAGAACTCAAACGACTTGTTATAGTTAATGCCAATTTAGGGAAGACCGAAACCGAAAAACTTCTTAGCGTGTTAAGGAAGTATCCAACCGTGTTAGGGTATAATATATCTGATCTAAAAGGAATAAGCCCTTCTCTCTGTATGCACCGCATTATGCTGGAGGAGGACTGCAAGACTTCTAGAGAACATCAAAGACGAATAAATCCTATCCTAAGTGAAGTCGTTAAGAAAGAAGTGCATAAACTACTAGAGGCAGGCATCATATATCCAATATCAGATAGTAACTGGGTCAGTCCAGTTCACGTGGTGCCTAAGAAAGGAGGCGTTACAGTTATAACGAACCCAAAAGGCGAATCGGTAGCACAATGTACCCAAATAGGATGGAGAATGTGTATCGATTATAGAAAACTGAACAAAGCTACGCGTAAGGACCATTTCCCGTTACCATTCATTGATCAAATGCTCGAGCGCTTAGCCAAACATTCCCATTTCTGCTATCTTGACGGATACTCAGGATTCTTCCAAATTCCCATTCATCCTGACGATCAAGAGAAAACCACGTTCATATGTCCCTATGGTACCTTTGCATACCGAAGAATGCCATTTGGACTATGTAACGCACCTGCAACTTTCCAACGATGCATGATGGCGATTTTCACAGACTTTTTAGACGGAATTATGGAAGTATTCATGGATGATTTCTCTGTCTGTGGAGAAAGTTTTGACGGATGTTTATCAAATCTTGAATTAGTACTGAAACGCTGTGTCAATGTCAACCTAGTGCTCAACTAGGAAAAATATCACTTCATGGTGAGACAAGGAATTGTGTTGGGTCACATTGTATCAAACAGAGGGATTGAAGTCGACAAAGCAAAAATCGAAATTATCAAAAACCTTCAACCACCCAAAACAGTTAGAGAAATAAGAAGTTTTCTAGGACACGCTGGTTTTTACCGACGTTTTATAAAAGATTTCTCTAAAATCACCAAGCCACTAACTGAATTATTAATGAAGGAAGCTGAGTTTATTTTCGACGATAAATGCTTGAACGCATTTGAGACGCTTAAAGAAGCCTTAATTTCAACACCTATTATGTAACCTCCTGATTGGAACCTACCATTTGAAATAATGTGCGATGCAAGCGATTATGCTGTAGGCGCAGTCCTAGGACAACGCAAAGATAAAAAGCTTCACGCTATCTACTACGCAAGCAGAACACTCGATCCCGCACAAATGAATTACGCCACTACGGAGAAGGAACTCTTAGCTGTGGTATTCGCATTGGATAAATTTCGTTCCTACTTAGTAGGCGCCAAAATCATTATTTACACAAATCATGCAGCGATCCTATATTTACTAAGTAAGAAAGACGCCAAACCGCGACTACTCAGATGGATCTTACTCCTACAAGAATTTGACTTGGAAATAAAAGACAAAAGAAAAACTGAAAACGTGGTAGCTGACCATTTATCAAGATTAGATGGAATTCAAACCGAGAGTGTTCCCATAAACGAAGATTTCCCTTATGAACGCTTTATTGCTAAGCTAGAGATAGACCCTACCGACATTTTGGATCAACACAATGAACCTTTAACAACTGCGGTAGTAAAAGCCATTTGTACCAACACCACATTACCATGGTACGCTGATTTCGTCAACTATTTAGCTGCCGGTGTTTTACCACCTGACTTAACGTACCAACGATGAAAGAAATTCTTCCATGATCTTAAACACTACTTTTGGGATGAACCATTACTCTTTAAAAGAGGCGCCGATGGTATCTACCGTCGCTGCGTTCTTAACGATGAAATAGACGACGTCATTTCCCATTGCCATTCCGCCCCTTATGGTGGACACACTAGTACGTCGAAAACTTGTGCAAAAATACTTCAAGCTGGCTTCTTTTGGCCTACCTTATGGAAAGACGTCCACGTAGCAATTATGAACTGCAATAGATGTCAACGCACAGGAAATATATCTAGACGCGACGAAATGCCGCAAAAAGGAATCCTCGAAGTAGATATTTTCGATGTATGGGGAATTGATTTCATGGGACCATTCCCCGCATCTTTTGGAAATAAGTATATTTTGGTAGCCGTTAACTACGTATCAAAATGGATTGAAGCCATCGCCGCACCCACAAACGATACACGCGTGGTACTAAAACTATTCAAGCATGTTATCTTCCCACGATTCGGTGTACCAAGACTAGTAATCAGTGATGGTGGTTCCCATTTTATCTCTAGAATTTTTGAAAAATTACTTTCAAAATATGGCGTTAAACATCGCATAGCCACACCATACCATCCTCAAACAAGTGGACAAGTGGAAGTGTCAAATACGGAGATAAAACAAATCCTTGAGAAAACCGTAGCCACATCCAGAAAAGACTGGTCCTCCAAGCTAAATGATGCTCTTTGGGCATATCGGACAGCTTTTAAAACCCCTATCGGAACAACACCATTTAAATTAGTTTATGGAAAATCTTGTCATTTGCCAGTAGAATTAGAACATAAAGCTTATTGGGCCATTAAAACCCTTAACTTAAATTACAAGATTGATGGCGAGAAACGAGTATTAGATATCCATGAATTAGAAGAATTGCGTTTAGACGCTTATGAAAATGCTAGAATCTATAAGGAAAGAACAAAAAAATGGCACGATAAGCGTATCTCGCGGAAAGAATTTAAGGAAGGAGACATCGTACTCCTATTCAACTCTAGACTGAAACTTTTCCCGGGAAAATTACATTCCAGATGGTCAGCACCATTCGAAATTAACAAATTTTTCCCAAGTGGTGCGATAGAAATTTAAGGAAATTCTATCGAACCATTCATAGTCAATGGCCAGCGCCTAAAGCACTACTTTAACGTCGGAAATATCAATTATTCGGCTTATCTTCAGTTAAGTGAGCCACCTACCCCGATACCTAACTAAATAGGTATTATCTGTCGAGCCGTCGACATAAAATAAAGGCGCTTCGTGGGAGGCAACCCATGTTTTATTTTAATTATTTTTACTGTTTTAACATGTTTTTATTTTTCTTTTCTTTTTCTTAATCTTTAAAATTTTCATGATTGCAGCTCTTACTCCTTTCTGTTTTCTTCTATTTTTATTTTCCCTTTAAACTTTCTTTTTATTTTTGATTTAACTTCGGGAATTTTTTTTAACTTGAAAATACTAACTTAGTTTTCTCAAACATTTAATTAAATATTTTCAGGGGGTAATTCTTTTGCTTTCATATTTAGCTCTATGGCACGTGTAAACTTCATGAATGTCACTTTAAGAAGCAGACACCAAAGAAGACGCTTTGAGGATCTGGATGAGCGGGAAATGTGCCCTACAATCTATGCTGATGACCATGCTATGACCGCTCTTGGCATTCGTGAGAGTGTCATGTATTTGCTACATCAGATTGGCTGGGACACTGCTCCTATCCGAAGACGGTACTGTACTTACAAGAAGCTGACCCTTGAGTTCCTGAGCACCCTGAGCTTCATTCCAAATCACGGGATAGGATTAAACCATGGGTAGATCACTTTCAGGATGTTTGACATGGACTACACCTATAACCTCAGGGAGTTTAGCCACCTGCTAGGATTCCCTTTTGGACCTGATGTTATCACTATGACCCAAGAGGACCTCTTGCTTGATTCTGACCTTGATTTTTTCTGGGGAAGCATTGCTGGCAATAACCATCCAGAGCCGTCTGACCTTTATTCTAAGTGCATCCACAACCCAGCTATCAAGTACTTTCACAAGATCATCGCCCACACCCTCTTTGGTAAACAGTAGAATGTTACATCCGTGTCCCGCGATGAGCTCTTCCTTATGTATTGTGCCTCCTAGAGTCATCTGGTAAACGGTGCCGCTTATATGCTAGCTAACATGGAGCGTATTATCCAGACTCCAAATGCACCAATCCTGTTGGGTGGTTTAGTCACCATGATATCAAATGCAATTAGACTCCGTAGGCCTATGCTTGGATCAGCCCCACATTATGGAATAAAGCCGATGAACATTGAATTCTGCTTCAACACTACCTTTATCGGGAACCTTGGGCCAGATCAATTTGAGCTGTTAATTAATCATGAGATTGTCCACCAGTTTAAGCTGTCGAACCCTATCACTAGTGTGCATAATAGAACAAACTGGCTTTTTGACCTCCACCATCCTGCTACACCGCCTTCGTCTCCTTCTACTGTCGACATTTACGAAGTACCCATTACCTCTCGCGATGATGAAGACCCTGCCACACCACCAGGATACCATCAGTTCCCCGACCCATGGGAACAGCAGGCAGCTTCTATTGAGACCGTCACCCAGGCTCCAGAGATTCCACCACCGCCTCCACCTACTGTTACCCTGCACTCTTTGCATGAAGAAATTACTGAAATGCAGGGAGAGCTTACATCTCTCCTGGTGGACTTCATCGCTTTCATGGATTTGGTGACCGACCAGCTGGATTTCATGCACCAGCATATGTTCCCGACTCCCCGTGGCTAGAGTTGCCATTGTTATCTTATTCTTTTCTCTCGAATTTGTACATACAGTGGAGACACTGTTTAGTTTTAGTGTGGGAGGGATTCTAGTTATTTTAGCATTTTATCACTTTTATTCTTAGTTATTCCGAAACAATTTTTATGGATTAATTCAATTATTTATCAAGTACCAAGTTTATTTTATTTTTTCATTCCTTTTCAATTTCAGCATACTGTTTATTTCTTTTAATTTACTGTTTGTATTTTCACGCAAATATTATTTCATTATGTGTTAGTAAATAACATTTCAGAACTTTAATTATTTGAATATTTAAAAATATTTCAAAACTCTAATTATTAGATTATTTTAAACTTAGAATATTAAGAAAACAAAAAAAAATATATAAACATCTCCAACGGTCTTGTAACGGTCTTCTCATTAATGACATTGAACGTGTTACGACCGCCACACCCTCGTGACGACCGTCACACACACAACATATCAGAACGGCTATTACAGAACCCTCCCAACCATTCTCTTCTTAACCTCATTTCCTCCATTGTTACAGAACCACACGAAAAATACCCACTCCACTCCATTTCTTTTCAAACTTCCAATTGTCCAACACTAAAATACCTTCCACCCACTACCCCAATTTCATTCCAAACCTTTTGCAATCAGTTCTACGAACACCATGACCAACAACCCACAAGCTCCCGCCCTCACTTTCAGATCCGGAGAACAAGGAGAAAACCAACGGGTAAAATTTCAGAAGTTTCAACGCCAAGGTCTCCAACCTACACGGTACGTTGATATTGACTGTTTGAGGAGTTTGGGACTACTTGACAGTGTCCGCCAATTGTTACAGAGTGTGGATTTATGGAACTTGTGCCGCGAACCAAGACCGATTTATGAAACTCTTACTCTTGAGTTTTTGACTTCCTTTGTTTACATCACTCCGCCAGGCGCCACGAACCAACTGTCAGGCCTGGCCAAATTCCGCATGTTTGGCATTGAGCACGAGTTTCCCCAATACGACATCGCGCTACTTTTAGGCTTCTGTTCGGACGAAGGTGTCCATCTCCGGGTGCAGGATAATTTTGGTGAGGAAGCCTTCAACTTATGGCACAGTTTGACGAATATCGGTGCTGGATCCTACGACCACCTAAATGCCACCCACATTCATAATCCGGCCATCTGCTATTTCCACCGCATCCTCAGTAACACAATCTTCGCCCGTGACAGCAACCACAAGCTCAACTCTAAGGAGCTATTCTTTATGCATTGCACGTTCACAGGGAAAAAGATCAACGCCACCCCGTTCTTACTCGCTCACATCCACTCTATTTGTGCTAGAGGCGGAAAACCATTTTATTTCGGAGGGCTGGTCACTTCACTTGCTATAGGTCTAAACTACGGTGCTGCTCTCGCGACTACGCCTTCTATGGCACCGGCTTTCCTAACTTTGGATCACTGCAAAGCCGCACATCTCATTTATGAGTGGGAGGATGGCAGATTCCACCATGTGATCAGGAACACTGTTTATCAGAACATCATTTTTCCTTACAGGGACCGAACCGATCCACGAAACCGAGCAAACTAGTTATTCGATCCTGCAACTCCCGCAGAGCGTGCACCTACTCATGAAGACCAACCTGCAGCCCCCGCAGACGAAATGCAAGAAGAGATGGATAGTGCTCCTCCCGTCCACGACATTCCAGGATCCTCATCTGCACCTCCTCCTATTACTCTTGAAGATATCCTCCGCGTCATTCATATGCAAAACCAAATGAGCGCAACGCTTGAAAGAAGGCAACGTGAGCAATTTGAATCTCTGTGCGCTCAAAACGCTCAGATCTTGACTAGGCAGCGCAACATGAATGAGAGGTTAGATGAGGCCCTGTCAGAGTTCAACGCCTTAAGGCTGGACGTCAGCACCCTTGGTTTCCAAGATACTGACACAAAAGCCACTCCTACCAGACGCTCTCGCACCAGGAGTAGAGAACGTGGTCACCAGTAGTTTTTCTTTATTTTTTATGTAGTTTATTAATTTTTCTGTTTCTTTTCCTTTCCGTTTGTTTTTTGTAATTGTACTTCCCCGCCTATATACCGCAACATTGAGGACAATGTCGGATTTAGTGTGGGAGAGGTACCTTTCCTTCCTTTATAAACTAGTAACTTTTATGATATATCTCGATTTAAATTCTTCACTTTATTCAGCCATACCAAAAAATTTTATCTTCGCATTAGCCCGACATACCTATTTTAACGAAATCCCCAGTTAGGGAATCCGAAAACGACATAACAAGATTGATACGGTTATGACACCGTAGACTTCCTACTTACACGATCCGTTTCAATAACCATTATACCGACATCTAGAGTTTTTAGTTCTACAGTAACCCCTAGTAGTTTATACTAGCAGTCAGCACCGTCTTGACACAAACCACGTGGAGAATCGATGAATATAAGTTTTTGATGCCTGATCATTAAAATATCCTTCCTACCTCGCTGCTAAAAGAAAAGAAATTTTGTGCACCAAAATATACGGTCGCATATAAGAGTTGAGAAAATAACGAAGGAATCCAGTGTAGGTTGGTTCAGAGGTATCTGGTTCTGAACTCGGTAGGGCGTGCTATGGCTCGATCCCCCACAACCTCCAACTTGGATAACATATGTAGGGTTGCCACATTCATGTACCAGACCCCGTGCTAAAAGGATCAAAGTCACTAACCGATTACTCCACTATGTGCGTGCTAAGACAAAGGGCTTAATGTGATTGCTCCAGAACAAAACCGGGTGAAATAGATACGAGGAACTCTGGGTAGAATTATAACGGAACTGTTGGATAGCTCGGTTGAAATGGAAGCCTACGACTAAGCTTATTGCTTGTGTCATTAGCGTATCTTTAGTGTTTCACTCAAGTATTGGCCGAACCGACGAGGATTTCCAGAAATTACTTTAAAAATCCAAGGTATGTCATGCGTATGCGCTTGACAAAACTTGTTCGACCTTTCGAATGACTATTTGCTTGAGGACAAGCAAATGTTTAAGTATGGGGGAATTTGATAACGAGAAATCGTATCATATAATTACTACGCTTCTTACCAATTTTATAATACATTAAGTCGTCTAACTCCCGATTATTCCGAGTTTATTTGTCTTTTCACAGGTATAACATTTGTCAACTCAAACCAATGAAAAAGGACTACATGAAGGAGGCTAGACAATAAACAAAGAGAAAAGAACTAAATCTGCAAAGTTTGGAGATTTTTGGAGCAGTGACGACCGTCACACCCCGTGACGACCGTAAAGAACCTCAACTTGAAGCAACGCTCGTCACACATCACTAACGAGCGTAATGAACTATTTAAGCGCATTATGACCGTCACCCACCTGTGACGACCGTCACGCGCGTAAAGATGAACGTTGTAAATTGGTGGAGATGTGGGCAACGCGAGGGCAGACTTGTTCTCCTATTTTTCCTCCACTCAGTAACCATGCTCCCTATATTTCCTCCACTCAAGCCTTTTCTGAAGACATTTTTCAACTGTTATATTCTCTCCTATATATATATATATGTGTGGTAGTGCAAAGGGAAAAAGGTCGAAGGAATTCTCCCAGAACAAAATTATTACTTTTGCAATTATTTTTATTTCCTTTTTTTTGAGCATTTTCTACGTACTGTAATTCCTACTTCCAGCATTATTTCAAGCTTTAGTTTTTAGGTGTTAATTCTTCATTCAAGAATTGACACAATTTATTTACTTCAATCAAGCCGCAAGGGATATTGTAACATTTCAAGATTATCATAGCAATGTTATTTCGAGGTTTTTATTGAAATTAATATTTATTCATTTTTGTATTATGCCAATTATTTTTATGAATTATATTTTTAATTGCATTGTTGTTAAACCTATTATGTCCGTCTAAATTATTCGTACCGGTATGTGACTCTTAAGAACCGAAAGAATTCAGTGATACCTTGGCCAAAAAAATATTTATTTATAAAACAATTTCTGGTTTCCAATTTACATGCTTAATTTAACTACCCTTGTCACGAGAGTGAGAGGCTAATTAACACGATTTTGTCATGAGAGTGGGAAATTAATTAAGGCAAGAACCTGCATGCGAGAGCTGGGGTTCAACTCAGATAGTGGTAACGAAACATTAATTTTTTAATACACGAGAGTGTTTTAATAAATTAATTAAACTCAAATTGTTTTCAAAAAGTGTTACTAAATTTAAAGTGCATCCACTAGGTTTATTAACATAACTTATTTCATGAACACGAGAGTGTATGTCTCAGGTTTTTAAACAATTAGTTTTTACCGAAATACTTTATAGGCCAAGCGATTCACCGAATTCCCGAAGTCCGACTATCACATACTGGTATAACTATTACTATCATTTTTAATTAAACTGTTTCCCCCCTAAAATCGAATATTCATCGCTTAGTTAAACAAACTGTAGCATTAGATCGTATGCGATTGATCCTCAGTCTCTGTGGGTTCGATAATCATTTAAAACTAGAACGACTGAACTGTATACTTGCAGTTAGTATCCCGACAGACTCATAAAGTCCCGATCAAAGGTACTTTCAGAACTCATTCCAGTGGACACACCATGGCAAAGAAAATCCTACGGGCAGGATACTATTGGTCCACTATGGAAGCCGACTGTTATCAACATTCTCGGACTTGTCACAAGTGCCAAGTCTATGCTGATAAGGTGCACATACCTCCAGTTCCTCTGAACGTCTTCACAGCTCCGTGGCCTTTCGCAATGTGGGGCATCGATATGATCGGCGAGATCAGACCTACAGTGTCTAACGAGCATCATTTTATCCTAGTAGCAATTGATTATTTTAAAAAGTGGGTTGAAGCAGCTTCCTTTGCTACAGTAACCAAGAACGTCGTGGCACGGTTCATTCGGCATAATCTGATCTGTCGATACGGTGTACCAGAAATGACATTACGGACAACGGTACAAATCTCAACAATAAGATGATCACCGAGCTCTGCAAATAGTTTAAGATACAACATCATAACTATTCTCCTTACCGGCCGAAGATGAATGGGGCTGTTGAAGCGACTAATAAGAACATCAAGAAGATTGTGCAGAAGATGACAGTGACATACAAAGACTGGCACGAGATGTTATCGTTCGCTCTTCATGGGTACCGCACCTCAACGTGGACGTCAACAGGGGCAACACCCTATTCCTTGGTATATGGCATGGAGGCAGTCTTGCCCATTGAAGTTCAGATACCCTATCTTCGGATTATGAAGGATGCAGGTTTAAGCGAAGATGACTGGATCCATACCCGACTTGATCAGTTGAACTTAATCAACGAAAAGAGACTTAATGCTATTTGTCATGGTCAGACGTATCAAAAGCGTATGATCAAGGCATTTAACAAGAAAGTTAGACGACAAGAGTATCAAGTTGGGGATCTGGTGATCAAACGCATCATCCTACCATAAGGTAATCCTAGGGGCAAATGGACCCCTACGTACGAAAGTTCATTTGTGGTTAAGAACATTTTCTCAGGAGGAGCTATGATTTTAACCACCATGGATGGTGATGACCTTCCTCACCCCGTCAATGCAGACATAGTGAAAAAATACTACGCATAATCAAAGACCTGCTAGGTTGATTGGCCTAGGCAGAAATAAGGGCTTCCCGGCGAACCAAAAGGGTCCGGGCAAAAATAAGGGATGAAAATGGAAAAAATCTGTACACCCGGCAAGTCGAAAACCTGAAAAGGCGGCTTGGGCAAAAAAGGGTATCCTAGTGGACTGAAAACCCGAAAGGGAGGTCTAGGCAAAAATTAGGGATTAAAGCGTAACACTATGTCTCATTGGATCACCTTGCAACCAGACTTCGGTATCGACTATCAAGCTCGAATGGCACTAATCAATCTGATCTACCTTCAACCAAGTAGCAAAGTGATGAGATGCTCGAGGATATAAAGGCAATAGTAGAGTTGGAACCCAGTGGGATTGTTCACATAGCTGTTTTTCTTTGTTTTTTACAAACTGTATAAATTTTTTTGTTCGGCGGCGTTCTCTTACTAGAACGCCAGCCTCTTGTACAAAAATGCCTATTTACAGGCTGACTTCAGAATCAATACAATTCATTTCCATAAATAAATTTCAAATTTTTCTTTTTTTCTGTTTTGTTTTGCAAGAACGTCCAATGTTCATTTTTGATATAAGCATTTGACATTAATTGTTGCTCATGAATATTTACATGCGAAACAAAAGACGATTACTCGTAATATCAGAGACAGGGGCAAATAAGAATTGTCCAGACCTTACAGTTGCTCTATCTGCTAGGTACAAAGATAGATATAGCTGAAGAATATGACTGAGGAACATTCACTCCCCGCAGAGTTGGAGAATATCAGTAAGTTTTAACTCTCCCCAGCTGAGGCTCGCAATCGCGAATGAGTCGGCAATATTCTCCCCAAGCAGAGTTTATCCATCATCAGCACTAGACAATTATCCCCAGCGGAGTCTGGAAAATCTTCCCTAGTGAAGTTTGGAGAATCATCCCCAGTAGACTCTGGAAGATTGTCCCTATGTAGAGTCTAAAAGGTTATCCCTAGTGAAGTCGCAACTGAATGATTATCCCCAGCGGAGTTCATTCCTTCACGAACAGAAACTCAATCCCCAACAGGATTCAGTATCGCCAGCAACGGTAATTCATCCCCAACTGAATTTATTAGCGGAATCCTCAGTAGAGCATGTCCTCCCTACAGAGTCATTTCCTCGTCAGCTTATTCCCCAGCGGATTTATCCTCTCCTGCAGGTTTATTCTCGCAATCGTCTTCATTCACTATCCCCAGTAGAAGCGAAGAATTCAACTTTTTTCTCCAGCACTAATCCGGGATTTATTTTCCCCAACTAAAAACATCACATTTCCATACATCATGACATACATACACATCATACAATCACAATCTCATTTATTTTGAGAACATCATTGCTTGATACATATCATGTATTACATATAGCTAACCTTTATCTTTCAGGAAAGATATGATCAAATTCTCACAAAATTCAAGCTATGAAGCTTTTTCCTCAGTTGAGTACGGATGACCGAAGTTCCTAAATATCAACAGAGATGACTCCTCAGTTGAGTACGAATGACTAAAGTTCCTAAATATCAACATAGATGATTCCTCATTTGAGTACGGATGACCAAAGTTCCTAAATATCAACAGAGATGACTCCTCAGTTGAGTGCGGATGACCGAAGTTCCTAAATATCAACAGAGATGACTCCTCAGTTGAGTACGGACAACTAAAGTTCCTAAATATCAACAGAGATGATTCCTCATTTGAGTAAGGACGACCAAAGTTCCTAAATATCAATAGAGATGTTTCCTCAGTTGAGTACAAATGACCAAAGTTCCTAAATATCAACAGAGATGACTCATCAGTTGAGTAAAGATGACCGAAGTTCCTAAATATCAACAGAGATGACTCCTCAGTTGAGTACGGATGACCGAAGTTCCTAAATATCAACAGAAATGTTTCCTCAGTTGAGTACGGATGATCGAAGTTCCTAAATATAAACATAGATGACTCCTCAGTTGAGTACAGACAACTAAAGTTCCTAAATATCAACAGAGATGATTCCTCATTTGAGTACGGATGACCAACGTTCCTAAATATCAATAGAGATGTTTTCTCAGTTGAGTACGGACGACCGAAGTTCCTAAATATCAACAGAGATGACTCCTCAGTTGAGTATGGATGACCGAAGTTCCTAAATATCAACAGAGATGACTCCTCTGTTGAGTACAGACAAGCCAAGTTCCTAAATATCAACAAAAATGTTTCCTCAGTTGAGTACGGATGACGAAAGTTCCTAAATATCAAAAGAGATGTTTCCTCAGTTGAGTACGGATGACCGAAGTTCGTAAATATCAACAGAGATGATTCCTCATTTGAGTACGGACGACCAAAGTTCCTAAATATCAATAGAGATGTTTCCTCAGTTGAGTACGGATGACTGAAGTTCCTAAATATCAACAGAGATGACTCCTCAGTTGAGTACAAATGACCGAAGTTCCTAAATATCAACAGAGACGATTCCTAAGTTGAGTACGGACGACCGAAGTTCCTAAATATCAACATAGATGTTCCCTCAGTTGAATAACAGTTGACTGGAGTTCCTAAATATCAAAAGAGATGATTCCTCATTTGAGTACGGATGACCAAAGTTCCTAAATATCAATAGAGATGTTTCCTCAGTTGAGTACAGATGACCGAAGTTCCTAAATATCAACATAGACGATTCCTCAGTTGAGTACAGATGACCAAAGTTCCTAAATATCAACAAAGACGATTCCTAAGTTGAGTACGGACGACCGAAGTTCCTAAATATCAACAGAGAAGTTTCCTCAGTTGAATAACGGATGACTGGAGTTCCTAAATATCAAAAGAGATGATTCCTCATTTGAGTACGGACGACCAAAGTTCCTAAATATCAATAGAGATGTTTCCTCAGTTGAGTATGGATGACCGAAGTTCCTAAATATCAACAGAGACGATTCCTCGGTTGAGTACAGATGACCGAAGTTCCTAAATATCAACATAAATGATTCCTCAGTTGAATAATGGATGACTGAAGTTCCTAAATGTCAGCAGAGATGATTCCTTAGTTAAATAACAGATGACTGAAGCTCCTAAATGTCAATAGAGATGATTCCTCAGTATAATACGGACGATTGAAGTTCCTAAATATCAATAGAGATGATTCCCCAGTTGAGTACGGACGACCGAAGTTCCTAAATATCAATAGAGATGTTTCCTCAATTGAATAACAGATGACTGAAGTTCCTAAATGTCAGCAGAGATGATTCCTCAATTGAGTACGGAAGACTGAAGTTCCTAAATATCAACAGAGATGGTTCCTCATTTGAATACGGACGACCGAAGTTCCTAAAATTCAAGCAGAGACGATTCACAAGCAGAATATGGACGACCAAAGCTCCTAAAATTCTACTTCTCCCAACAAAGATCAGACTTCCCCAGCAGAATCTTCCTCAACGACAGGTATACAAGCTCTCGCTAAGGAATCTCTTACGCGATCGACATTCCTTCGAATGACATATTTAAGCCTATCCCTCATCAGCAATTTCCAAATGGCATCTGTAAGCCCATTCCTGACATTGCAATACAGATACTACTTCATGCGAGTACAAATTTCTGGGCACTCTAGTGTTCAATCAACTTCCACCTTCGGATTACGAAGGGCACGAAAGCCAATCTACATCCTCAGGTTTAAGAAGATTGAACAGGGGCAGCTGTTGTACCCTAAAATTTTCCCTCCCATATTTCTCAAAATATTTCAAGAAAGATCCTCAAGTTGCTCAAGGTAGTCCAAGGGTTGGCCAGACAAGCTCTCTCCTAAGGCAGTCTACCCCAAACTAGGGTTTCATGTTGCATCAAGATACTTTGGTCCAAGTGATCCCAAGTGCTCACCAATGTCCTAATATGTTCTCAAGATCATCCATTTCAAGTTTCAAGCCTTGCAGAGAAAATTTGCTCAGTCAATTGCTCAAAGGCCTGAAAATCGACTGTGCTAGGACAAAAGTCAACTATGGCCCACATATAGTCAAACTTCAAGATTTTTGGTCAACATCCTAATTTTGAATTATATTTCATCATTTGATTAAGTGTTGGTCATGATTCATCAATGATTGCTCATAATTCATCAAGACTCAAAAGTTGCTAAATTAGGGTTTTGTAGGAAAAGTCAACTCAACTTTGAACAAGCATAACTTTCTCATACTTTATGAGAAATGACCCATCCAAAGCTCATTTTGAATAGGATGCATTTCCCTAAAATCCATCTTCATCTCCCAAGTTCAAAATATGCACTAACAAGAAGTTATGAATTTGGACATTATAGGTCATTTTGAAAAGTCAACAATAACAACTTTATTTTCAAAGCTTCATACATGAGCATGGAATATCAAAATTAGATGAGACAAAAAGGGTTTCTTATAGGACATCTCAAGCTTTCTAAAAAGTCCAAGAACACCTCCAAAGAGTCAAAATTGAGGAAGTTATGCATTGGTGAAGTTGACCTTTTTTGCAAAATTGCCAAAAGTCAACTATCCCTAAAACTTCAAATTTTGCCAAATGGGCCCAATCTTTTTCACTTGTTTTGAGTTGGAAACATAACCCACGTGCTCTAGCCTTTTCCACTTGTCCATATATTATTTTTATTATTTATTTTGGTTTTTATTTGAATTAATTCAATTTAAATCAAAACAAATCATATAAAATCAAAAATATTGAAAACCAAATATCTTGTGATTGTTTCAGGTTTTATTACACATCTAGCAAACATTCAAAATCGTGTAAAGGCATGTGTGTACAAAAAGATTGGAAATGAGCCAAACTTGGAAGGTTTTAAAGGTGAATCAAATCAAATAAAAAATTATTGATGGAGGAAGATTGGATGCAGCTTATCAACCCCAATACATTGCTTGATACATATAGAACGAGGCCAGACCTAAAAGAGAGGTTAGAAACAGGCGCATGAGTAAGAACAAAATCTGGAAAAAGCAAGAAAAGTGTGAGATCAAATTTGCACTTAGAGGCATCCTCAAGGCTTTCTATACATCTCAATCCCTTCCTGAGGTTCCCAGCAAGCCAAAGCCATTGAAACCAAGCATTTTCAAGCCCCAAAAAGCTCTGTAAGTTGCTCACGACATAGCCCTGTTCTTGAATTCGAATCGCATGTTTTAGGAATTGTTAGGTTGAATTAATTGTACATTCTTGATCACAATCACATTTGCAAGCTTTCTGCATCATTCGATTTCATTTATATAGCCTGTAGCGAATTCCACAGTGGCTAGGGTTTGAAGCTCCAATTTAGGAGTTTTCTGTGCAGGTTAAATTAGACCACGAAAGGGCCACCATTACACTCAGGAGGTCCAGACGAATCGATTGGTGGCCCTAGTTTTTATTTATGTTGCTTATATTTGATTTTGAGAATGCCCAGGTTTGTAGCGACGGACGCTGTCCGTAGGTATAGGTTTCCAAACTTTTAGCGACGGTGCAGGGAGGGAGACGATTACGTGGCCAATCATCATTCGCTTGTTTGAAAAATTGCGCCAGGATCTATATATTTAGCTTGTTTATTTTATAATATTTTTTGTTTATGTTACATACAAAAAGAACAGATGGCCCAGTGGTAGCCAGGCTGGTGTTAAGGCGCTGGAAGCTTGAGGTCAGGGGTTCGACCCCTGCCTCCACCAAAATGCATTTTTCTTGATTTATTTCAGGTGATCTCATGTATTTGCAATCCAGGAGACCATCATAGGTCCTCATCATCAATTATGCCAAGTGTCAGATGGCCAAATCTGATGGCCATCCAGGAGGGAGCACCATGAGCCAAACGTGTATACACTGGATCCACAAGTTCAACGTGGACCTCATTCAAATGGGCCTAGATTCTGCTACCCACACCTCCCAAAAATGCTATTCAGGCCCATTTTCTTATTCTTTTTTCTTTTTACATTTTATTTAATTATTTCATTTAATTATTTTTACTAACAAAATTAAATTATTTTCTTTTATCAAAAAAATCACCAAAAATATTATTTTTCACCAATTAGATTTAGGTATTATTTTTCATCAATAAATTAATTAATTTAATTAGGTTTGATTAAATTAGATAACTGTAATTTATTTTTGCAAATAATTAAAATTAATTAGAATAAATAGGTTTTATTACTAACTTAATTATTTTATTTCTTTCCTAAAAATAACAAAAACCCAAAAAATATGTCATTTAATTATTTTCATGAATTAATTTAATCACTAATTATTTTTTGTATTTAATTTAGAAAACTTAATTCTTTTCTTTAAAAAATATTAAAAACAACAAAAAACAAGTTTTCTTTTCATTAGGATAGAAGGGTCAAAACCCTAATTTCTCGTCGATTTAATTTCCTCACGCGCTTTATTATTATTTTGCCCAATTATTGTATCTGCTCACAGTTTGTAATAATTTAATTAGGACATTTATTTATTTTTATCGCTTTTAATTTTCAAAGGGTTTGTTTTTGGCTATGTAAATACCCGAAGCCTTGTAATAGCTTAGTTTAAAATCCGCACTTTAATTTCCGCAAATATTTAACTGCTAGATATGTGAATAATTAGGGTTTTGCATGACAAGAATGTATGTTTAATATTAAAATGGTTAGATCACCCTAAACATGTGCAAAGATAAATAGTCTGAAACCGAATCACTCGCACATGCACACTCCTAGGGTATACTCCCACTTGGTTGCCTTCGGTAAAACGGTCATTGAGTATAGGGTGCTTTAGTGGTCGTCCTTTTGTCCAAAGATCAAAGTTGCCTCAGAAAGGTTGCCTCGGATATTGTTGCCTCGGGTAAATAATCTAAGACATTAGGGTTATTACTAAGACGTCGTAACATTGCTTTAGTGACCATACGTCCCTTTTGAATTGACCCTCAAAACTCCAATGACGGTGCTACCTACTCACTAATAGTGGGATAGCATTGTCTAAAGGAAAGAAGCATATAATGATTCTTTTTTCGAGTAGGTAGATTAGTTCTTAAGTACTTGCTCAATCCAAACAAATTTTTTCACACTTACACTCTTTTACAAACAAGTTTTCAAAATCACTTCATTACACTCTTGAAGACAAAAGCAAGAGTTAAATCGAAGTTAAAACAAAAACTTTTCAAAACCCACAAACACAAAGAAAACAATTTTGAAAATGATGAGCAAGTACCTAAGAGCCCGTAGATAACTACGGATAGAAAGGGTGCTAATACCTTCCCTTTCTATAATCTACCCCCCGTACTCAAATATCTCGAAAAAGGAATTTTTCTGTGCTTTTTTCCTTTCCTTGTTGGATAAAATAAAAGTCGGTGGCGACTCTTACTTATCGCGAAATTTTGCAAACACAAACACAAAACGCAAACCAGCATTTCAAAACAGTCCGGTTCTGGCCACCGTATCACAAAAACCTTAAAGTAATGTCCAATCAATTTCATCACCATCTTCAAATTTTCCATCTCAAAGTCCCTTTAGCAAAAGAACAAGTGAAGTTTAATCCTATATTGGAAGAAAAATTGGTAAGCACCAATATATTAATCATGGTATTATATCACCAAGTCATAGTCCTTTTGAAGGTAGTACATTTGCACTCTTTAATAGTTTGAAATCGTACATTATGTCTCATGTTTTCATGACATAAATTGATATTACAGGCTAGAGGCTACAAATTCCAAAATGACATAAATGGTTTCTCTTTGTTCAATTATGTCATATGCATGTATATATTGTATTGATGTGCATTAGTAGACATGCATATATTCCTAAATGATATTAGGGACTATATCCTATAAGGAAATTAGCTAACCATTTTCTTACATTGATAATTTAGCACAAAGGCGTGCATTATGTACTTTTATAAGAAGGAATAGGTAGCCAATTAATATGGGGTAAAATTACTTTAGGGGACCTTTAAGTTATTTTTTTTGTAATAATTTGGTCCTTTAGGGTGATTTTTACTTCCTTTTTCTCACTTTTTGAACATTTATAAATGTTGATTGTCGTATTTTTGGTTACACTTCATCATTTTCATACCACTCAAAATAATTACATCCACAATGAGCACCTTTTTTTCTGTTAAAAAAGGGAACCAATACACACATTTGATAACTTAAAGGACCAAATTGTTGCAAAAAAAACTTAAAGGACCATCATGTTACAAGCAAATAACTTAAAGGACCTCCAATATATTTTCGCCTCATCTAGGAACCTACCTTCCTCATCGTATGGCTGAATTTTGGTATGGTCTTTTGTTCAGTTTGGCAGTGGGGATGTAATTGTAAACACTTTGATGTTAAAGTGGTGACCTCCATAAGTATGAAGTTTTCTAGGTTAAAATTGTGTACTTGAGATTGATGTCTTTTTGCTTTTATAGTAGGCCCAAGAACCTTCTTCCTATGACACTTATCTTAAAGAACAATTGTCAACAGATCTCGTGGTATTATCATCTAACAACCCAAGATGTTTAGGTGACTTTGATCTTGTGAATATCTAGGGTGAGCATACCTCTTGAGCTGATTCTTAACTAGTGATTCGGGTTACAAAAAACTTAATGGACTGAGAATTATCCCAAACTAAAAGGTAACACCCCACAAGCCAAACTCGGTGAAGTAGAAACTTGAATTAGTCTGGCTTGACTCTACTGTCACTATCATTCTTACTTTTTTCGGAATATGATGGGACATGTTGTGTCCCTTGGCGCTCTGTCCTTCTATCATGTGGGTCCTACCACTTAGGAAACAACAACCTACAAATAGGAATGAAATAGTTATTATATGGAAACCATAATTTCCATTATGGTTCATAGTTTTGGATGAAGTAACTCTTAATAAGTTGGTGTCTAATCATTGGTTCGCATGCAGGCTCATGGTGATTATATACCATTTGATATGTGGCATCTTTGTATTCCTGACTCAGTTAAAAGTATATATATAGGGGTAAAACACTTCCTTTTCACTTTTGAATTTCTCTTATTCTTCCGTTCTTACGCTCATTGTTCCTCTGATCTTTCATTTTTTATCACCATCGCCAAACTTTACGCGAGACTATTATCCAAATCATGAAGTCATTATGCTGGGTTTCGGTCATCAACTTCACTAAGATTTCATATTGTTTATGAAGATTTTGAATCTTCTTTCAACAATACATTTATATTCTTTAATATTTTATTTTTCCTTTATATTATGTTTCCTGTGTTAATACATGTGGTGGATTCTCCCTCACCCGATGGTGGTACTTGCATTTTATTGTGAAACTAACCCTTCTAGTTTTGATGATTCTCTTTAATCTCTCCCATTTTTTTATTGTTTCAAGGGTTGTTAGGATAAAGCAAATACTTATCCGTATTGGTTACACATGAGTGACCATAAAATACGTGAAAGAAAAGGAAAATATTGTAATCAATCTTTTCATGCAAAGCGAAAGGGTAGGTAAGCAAGTTTCTTTCATTTGAATCATTATTACTCTTTCTGCTGACATGTATCATAGCAAAGACAATAAAGTACTTTGGCCTATGGCCGGGTGTAAATTTTGTAATGGATGCTCGACCTAGTAATGTGGAAAATGACTATTTGCGGTCTCTACCCATCTCTTTTGGCCATGATTATCTGACTTCTTACGTGATGGTTACAGATGTAGGTGAGCCTTTTGGGGATTGGGATGAAGGCTCCTTCTACATCTAATTGGATTTGTAGTGAGTATGCCATCTTTCCTTATGTACTACATTGTTTTCATATGGATGTGGGCTTACCTTCCATTTTTGGTGTTTGAAAAATAAATTTCGTGGAAGTTTTATGAAGCGCCCTATCAACTTTATCTCAATTGTGGGGACTTAATTCATGCTTTTCAACTTGTATGACACATTTCAAGGAACAAGGGTCAGGTTGTGTCCTCTTTCACATGTTATCCTTGATTTGAGAGTCATCTAGTGATATGGATCTCTAATGGTTGATTTATTTTAAACGGTCACCCGAGGGATTTGATGTTTTCAGCGAGTCCCTTACAAATTTCAAATTTATGTAATGTGAATATAATGAAACCTTTGTGTGAGATGGCCCATAAGGTTGTGTGTGAAGGATGATAAAACACTTATAAGGGGGGGGGGGTTGAATAAGTTTCTCTTTTTCTTTTTCTTAAAGGCTCAACAATAATGGAAAGACACAGTTATTTTTATCCTGGTTCGTTTGAACTCAAACTACTCCAGTCCACCCGCCAAGGTGATTTCTCCTTTCTCAACCAGGACTTAATTCACTATAATCAAATAAATAACAATCACACAACCAAACTGTTGTGACTAACAATTCAAAGCACAAGTAAAATTACAAGTGACTAACACCACTAAGACTCAAACTAGTCCTAGCCTTCTTGAGAAATCTGACCAAGCTTGGTCTCTCAAGGAACAATTACAAGAATTAAATCTTTACAGATAGTGAAACAAATTGCTTCTTAGAAAGCTATATCACAAACTGTGATTTTTCACTAAGATTAGTTTTGCACAAAGTGTTTGTAAAATAATTTGTGAGCAGCAAAATATTTTCACGTCATTAGGTTGTTGGCTTGCAATAAATGATCTTCTATTTATAGCATGAAGAAAACGACCGTTTCTGCCTTCAAAAGTGGAGAGCAATAAATGTTTGCGTGTTTGCTTGTAGTATTGCATTTTCCAATGAACTAGCGTAGACACTTGAGTGCATGTACCCGTCTTTGCATTTAATGAACAAACGACACTTGTCAGAGCATGTTTATTGAAACTTGACAAGACTTGTTAGCTTCTTTATTCTTTCAGAACTAGCTTCACGTCTTGCTTCAGAATATGCTTGCAAATCTTCTTATCAGCGCTTGCTTGCAAAATTCTTCTGAACATAGTTTACATGGAAACTTGCTAAGCTTTAGAAGATGCATAAATTAGTTTCTTATCAGAGTCAGCATCAGAACTTGCGCTAAAACAAATAGTTATTTCATCAAAGAACTTCTTCATTTATTTTCAGCTCAGCACGTCAAAATGATTTTCTTCTAGGAAAATACTTCAGTCATAATATTATCTGAAACAAATAAATATGCTCATCAGATATCAATTATATAAAATATATTTTATTGTTATAATCAAAACTCTGAGATATGATCAGAACCAATCTTGTTCTAACAATCTCCCCCTTTTTGATGATGACAAAAATATTCAGATTTAGAAATAAAATTGAACAAGAGATAAGAATCTCCCCCTGAAATAAATATTTTTATAAGAAAAACTTCCTGAGAATTTTCATCAGAGCTTTGAGATTTTTCTTTTAGGATTTCTTCAGCAAGTCTTTTGAAGATAATGTTCAGATGATTAAACTTCCAGAGTTTAGTGATACCTGCAAAAATCTTTAAACAGAGAAAGAAATCTTTGTATTTTGTTAGTAATGTTTGAGACTTAGTCCCATAACTGTTAATCAGGGATTAGATCAAAATACTCATTTCTCCCTCTTTTTGTCATAATTAAAAAGTATATAAAATTAAAGAGCGTAAAGAAGTTTTTTTAATAAAAAATATTCAGAGGTACAAAACAAAACAAAAACAAGAATCAAAATGACACTAAGATATTTATATGAAAGAGAAGGTTGAATTTTGAAAGAGAAGGTAAAAAGTGAGAAAGGGTTTTTTACAAAGGTATTTATACGAAAACTTTTGAGAAAAAAAAAGGTTTTTAAAAATGAAACTGTAAAAGAGTTTAAGAAAAAATTAATTAAAAATAATCTAATCATTACTAGCATTTAATGATAATGAAAATTGAGGGGAAAGCGTGAGATTTGAACAAATCATAACAGTTACCTAGGAACGACGTCAATAGCTTAGCACGCGTGACCTTTTAGAAACACACCACGTGTTCATCTCCTGAAGGTTGCATGAGACAACTGCTTGATATAATGAACTGCTGAACTATACTTGTAATGAAACGTTAGATCATTTCAGAACTTTATATATAGCTTTTGATGTAACTTCTCTTCTAACTTCTGAAGAGTTGTTGATCAGAACATTCATTTTAGAACATTCTGAAGGCAAACACAGAAGATAAATACAATTTTATTCAGGACATAATTCCATACAAATATTTTTCAAAATGAATTTAAATCTATCTTCTGAAAGGGGTTTGGTAAAAATATCAGCCCATTGATGATCTGTTTTTACAAAGTTTAAATTTAAAATTCCTTTCTGAGTGTAGTCCCTTATAAAATGATATTTAATTTCTATGTGTTTATCTTTAGAATGTAAAATGGGATTTTTTAGAAAGACAGATTGCAGAGGTATTGTCACAGAAGATAGGAATCTTACTTTCATAAAGATTAAAATCATCTAGCTGACTTTTCATCCAGATCATCTGAGAACTACATCCAGCAGCAGATATATACTCAGCTTCTGTTGTTGAAAGTGAAATTGTTTCTTGCTTCTTGTTGTACCACGAGATAAGATTGTCACCCAGAAACTGGCAGCTTCCAGAGGTGCTCTTTCTTTCAATTTTATCTCCAGCAAAGTCAGCATCACAATAACCTACTAGTCTGAAATCTTTTGATCTTCTGTAACACAGACCCATATTAGTAGTACCTTTCAGATACCTCAAAATTCTCTTAACAGCAGTTAAGTGAGATTCTCTAGGATCTGATTGAAATCTAGCACATAAACATACGCTAAATAGTATATCAGGTCTAGATGCAGTTAGATAGAGAAGGGATTCAATCATACCTCTGTAGAGCTTCTGATCTACCTTCATACTTACCTCATCTTTTCCCAGAATGCATGTTGGATGCATTGGTGTCTTAGCATCTTTGCTTTCTGACATCTGAAATTTCTTCAGAAGTTCTTTAACATACTTCGTCTGATGTATGTAAGTACCTTCTGGAGTCTGGTTAATTTGTATTCCCAGAAAGAACTTCAATTCTCCCATCATGCTCATCTCAAATTCTGCCTGCATGGTCTCAGCAAATTCTTTTCCAAGCGAGATATTAGAGGTTCCAAAAATAATATCATCAACATAAATTTGACAAATTAAAATGTCATTTTTAAATGTCTTTCTGAATAAAGTTGTGTCCACTTTCCCTCTGGTAAAATCTTTTTCTAAAAGGAAATTACTCAAACGTTCATACCAAGCTCTGGGAGCTTGTTTTAAACCGTATAAAGACTTTTTTAATTTAAAAACATGTTCTAGATACTTTGAGTCATTAAAGCCAGGAGGTTGATAGGCATAAACTTCTTCTTCTATATAGCCATTTAAAAATGCACTTTTAACATCCATTTGATATAATGAAATGTTATTTTGAACATCAAAAGAAATTAATAATCTAATAGACTCTAACCTGGCGACTGGGGCAAAGGTTTCATTATAATCAATTCCTTCTTGTTGACTATAACCCTGTGCAACCAGTTGTGCTTTGTTTCTAACCACCTCTCCTTGCTCATTTAATTTATTTCTTAAAACCAATTTAGTTCCTATAATGTTGAATCCTTTGGGTCTTGGAACTAGATCCCATACATCGTTTATGGAAAATTGATTGAGTTCATCTTGCATTGCTAGGATCCAATCATTGTCTTGCAGAGCTTCATCAATAGAGGTTGGCTCAATCAGAGATACCAATCCAAAAAATGATTCTTCATTGATTCTGAGAGAGGATCTTGTTCTGATGGGATCTTCTTTTCTTCCAATAATCACGTCTTCTTTATGAGCTGAAGCGATTTTGGGAAACCTTTTCTGAGTGGGTTGTTCAAAGATTCTGAGATTATCCAGAGCATTATCAAGAGGTGGGTCTTCTGAGTCTTCCTTTTCTTCTGAGTCTTCCTTTGCTTCTGACTTTTCAGAGTTTGAGAGATGATCTTCTGTACCTACAGAAATATCAATTTGCTTTGGCTATTGCTGGCCAAGCTTATCATCAAACCTTAATTTGATTGATTCTTCAACAATCAGAGTTTGTGTTATATACTCTATAGCCTTTTGAGCGTTCAGAATATCCAAGCAGAAAACACTTTTGTGCTTTAGAATCAAACTTGTTCATATTATCTTTAGTATTTAAAATAAAACAAGTACATCCAAAAGGATGGAAATATGAAATGTTGGGTTTTCTGCTTTTCCATAATTCGTAGGGAGTCTTTTCAAGAATAGGTCTTATAGCGATTCTATTCTGAATGTAACATGTTGTGTTCACAGCTTCTGCCCAAAAGTGCTTAGCCATATTTTTTTCATTGATCATGGTTCTGGCCATTTTTTGTAACGTTCTATTCTTTCGTTCTACAACTCCATTTTGTTGGGGAGTTCTAGGACAAGAGAAATTATGAACAATACCATTTTCTTTAAAATATTTTTCAAAATAATGGTTTTCAAATTCTGCTCCATGATCACTTTTGACTTTTATAATTTAAAAATCTTTTTCATTTTGCACTTGGTTACAGAAGTCAACGAACACAAAATGTGACTCATCCTTGTATTTTATAAACTTAACCCATGTCCGTCTGCTGTAGTCATCAACAATGACCAATCCATACTTCTTGCCTCTGATGGATGCAGTTTTAACTGGCCCAAACAGATCAATATAAAGTAGTTCTAATGTCCTAGAGGAAGAAACAACATTTTTTGATTTGAAAGAAGGTTTTGAAATTTTTCCTTTTTGACATGTTACGCACAGAGATTCTGAGTTGTACTTCAAATTGGGAAGTCCTCTGACTAAATTTAGTTTATTTAATTGAGAGATTTTTCTTAATTTGACATGTGCCAATCTTCTGTGCCATACCCATTGCTCATTGCTAACAGACAAAAGGCATTTAACATTCTAAGTTTTAAGATCTGACAAATCAATTTTGTAGATGTTGTTCTTTCTCTTGCCATAAAAGAGGATTGTTCCATCTTTTTGACTAACAGCTCTACAGGAATTTTAATTAAATATAATGTCATAACCGTTGTCACTTAATTGACTTATGGACAGCAGGTTATGCGCTAATCCTTCAACTAATAAAATATTAGAGATAGAAGGAAGGTTACCGTTTCCAATGGTTCCAGAACCAATAATCTTCCCTTTCTGATTACCTCCAAACTTGACGTCTCCTCCAGATTTAAATTCCAGGTTTTGGAACATAGACTTTCTTCCCGTCATGTGTTGTGAGCACCCAGAGTCCAGGTACCATGACTGGTGTCTCAATTGAGCTGTTAAGGACATCTGCAACAAATATTATTTTCTCCTTAGGTACCCATATCTTTTGGGTCCTCTTGGGTTAGAGTATTTAAAGTTTTGTTTGAACTTTGGATTAGCATAAGAGTTTCCAGAATGTGATGTATATTTAATATCATGTGTGTGTCCAAATTTGAATTGTTTGTTCAGAGGTTTATATGTGAAAGTTATCTTAGCAACAAGTTTTGGTATATATGTCTCCTTCCCTTTGGGAGTTTCATATCCAATTCCTCTTCTGTTCTTCCCACTAACTCCATAGATCATTGAAGCCATTTTGCTTCTATTTATGCTTTTAGCAAGAAAAGTTTGAAAGCTACAATCATATTCTTTAAGAATGTATTTTGAACTTGACACATAATCTGAACTAGAAATTTTTGAACTTTTTGAATTTCCTCTTTAAGTTTAAAATTATTTTCTTTGAGTTCAGATTTTTCTGTTTCATGTTTCTCAAGATCAGATGCAAGACTCTTTTTGAGTTTCTTGTATTTGGTTTTGAGTTGACTATAGTTTTCCAGAAGTTCTGATAAACTTTCAACAAGTTCAGCTATAGTAAATTCAGAGAATACCTCTTTTGGTTCTGACTCACAGTCTGAGTCATCTACTGTGGTAGCCATCAGAGCTAGGTTGGCGTTCTCATCTTCAGAATCAGATTCATCTTCAGAGGATTCTGAATCGTCCCAAGTTGCCATTATACCTTTCTTTCTACCAAACTTTTTATTTGGTTTTTCTCTTTGAAGTTTTGGACAATCACTCTTGTAGTGTCCAGATTATTTACATTCATAACAAATTATCTCTCTTCTATTTTACTTTTTGTGTCCAAAAGATTCTGGTTTATCTTCTGACTTCTTGAAGTTCCTGAACTTCTTATGTCTGTGCTTCCACATCTGATTAATCCTTTTGGAAAGCAAGGATAGTTCATCTTCTTCTGACGCAGATTCTTCAGAGTTTCCTTCTTCATCCTGAAAAGCGTTAGTTTCATATTTTTTAATTGATTTAAGGGCAACAGACTTACCTTTCTTCTGAGGCTCGTGCTCATCAAGTTCTATCTCATGACTTCTTAGAGCGCTGATGAGTTCTTCAAGAGACATGTTGTTCATATCTTTTGATACTTTGAAAGCAGTTACCATAGGTGCCCATCTTCTGGGTAAAATTCTGATGATCTTCTTAACATGGTCTGCCTTAGTGTATCCCTTGTTCAGAACTCTCAGGCCAACGATCAGAGTTTGGAACCTTGAGAACATAGCTTCTATAGATTCACTTTCTTCTACTTTGAAGGCTTCATGCTTCTAGATGAGAGCCAAAGCTTTAGACTCCTTCACTTGAGTGTTTCCTTCATGAGTCATTTTGAGAGACTCAAACATATCATGTGTTGTATCTCTATTTGTGATCTTCTCATATTCCATTTTAGAGATAGCATTTAGAAAAATATTTCTAGCTCTGTGGTGATTTTTGAAATCAGCTTTTTGTTGTCTATCCATATTTTTTCTATCAATATTATTTCCTTCTGAGTCTATAAGATGTGTGTAACCATCCAAGACTATATCCCATAAATCACTATCATGACCTAGAAAGAAACTTTCTAGTCTATCTTTCCAATAATCAAAATCTTCTCCATCAAATACTGGAGGTTTGGTGTAGTTATTGTTGTTTTGTTCAGTTGCCATTGTGTATTCTTTCTCGATCTTTTCCTGACACGGTTAAGTGTTTGCGCTTAGAGTCAAGCTCTGATACCAATTTAAGGATGAGAAAACACTTAGAAGGGGGGGGGGTTGAATAAGTTTCTCCTTTTCTTTTTCTTAAAGGCTCAACAATAATGGAAAGACACAGTTATTTTTATCCTGGTTCATTTGAACTCAAACTACTCCAGTCCACCCGCCAAGGTGATTTCTCATTTCCAACAAGGACATAATTCACTATAATCAAATAGATTACAATCACACAACTAAACTGTTGTGACTAACAATTCAAAGCACAAGTAAACTTACAAGTGATTAACACCACTAAGACTCAAACTAGTCCTAGCCTTCTTGAGAAATCTGACCAAGCTTGGTCTCTCAAGGAACAATTGCAAGAATTAAATCTTTACAGATAGTGAAATAAATTGCTTCTTAGAAAGCTATATCACAAACTGTGATTTTTAACTAAGATTAGTTTTGCACAAAGTGTTTGTAAAATAATTTTTGAGCAGTAGAATATTTTCACGTCATTAGGTTGTTGGCTTGCAATAAATGATCTTCTATTTATAGCATGAATAAAATGACCGTTGCTGCCTTCAAAAGTGGAGAGCAATAAATGTTTGCGTGTTTGCTTGCAGTATTGCATTTTTCAATGAACTAGCGTAGACACTTGAGTGCATGTAGCCGTCTTTGCATTTAATGAACAAACGACACTTGTCAGAGCATGTTTCCTGAAACTTGACAAGACTTGTTAGCTTCTTTATTCTTTCAGAACTAGCTTCACGTCTTGCTTCAGAATATGCTTGCAAATCCTCTTATCAGCGCTTGCTTGCAGAATTCTTCTGAACATAGTTTACATGGAAACTTGTTAAGCTTTAGAAGATGCATAAATTAGTTTCTTATCAGAGTCAGCATCAGAACTTGCGCTAAAACAAATAGTTCTTTCATCAAAGAACTTCTTCATTTATTTTCAGCTCAGCACGTCAAAATGATTTTCATCTAGGAAAATACTTCAGTCAAAACATTATCTGAAACAAATAAATATGCTCATCAGAGTATCAATTATATAAAATATATTTTATTGTTATCATCAAAGCTCTGAAATATGATCAGAACCAATCTTGTTCTAACAGTGTGTACATGAAAAAAAGAAAAAAAGTTGTCTTAATAGGTTTGTCATAGATGAAAAATATCCGTCTTAAATAGGTTTGTCGTTACTGCAAGACAATTTAGTTTGCAACAAGATACAAGGAAATGCAGCAACTGCAATGTGCATGTATACTCACTCTTTCGCCAAGTATAATTTATTCGCCAGAATTTAAATTCAAAGTTGAATATTAAAACAATATCTTGTTCTCTCATAAGCAGCATGCATATGTACTAGAAGATTAGTAACTCAAAGAAGTGTTTTATTGTCTTTCAAATTTAACTATAAACATGGCATGTTATTGTCAATGATCTAAACAGGGATACTCTTGTTTTTGTGCCTACCATTTTCAATTGCCTTCTCTAATAGAAAGGAACAACTATATTTATACCATAGAAAACTTTTCTTTATTTATGTTCTATTTTTTTAAAAACAATTTATTTGATATACACTGTGACATTATAACCATTAGATTTTTATAATTGTTTTATTTTTATTCTAATCACTTTTAAAATAGTACTTATGAATAGTTCTGATACATCAATTTCTACAATTTTTACACTGACAAAACATATCATTTAATCCCTTTTTAATGGAAAATTAACATAAAAAAATACACAACCTCTAATAAAACCAAACTAACACAAACCACTGTGAGGCCCTGCAGATAAATGACAAAATTGTTTTAAAAATCAACATCAAAAGAGTCAGGTTAGATCTCATACCACCAGATCTACCATTAACAAATTAGAATTTGTCAAGAAAACACTAAAAGTCATCAATCGTTATCTACCTTTGAATAAAGACAAACACTTGATCCACCATATCATTAAAGCAAAAAATTCTTCTCATTCATCTCTTTCACTAATTTTTCAATATCATTAAAGATAACATCGTTATAGACTCTTTAAATAGACCATGTTACGGCGTGCCAAGTCGTAATAAAATTACCCCTATACTTGATTCTACCCCCTACAAAGCAGGAAAGACTCAAACAGAAGCCTAGGTTCTCTATAGAGTACTACATATCAACCAGAGTCATCTCAAACTTTTGAGAGCCATGTGTGTTGGAAGTGATTCATATTCAAAAGATATTGATATTCATAAGCAATAGAGCTTGAGGTTGTTAGCCAGAAGTTGTGCGCTTCTGAGACTGCTTAGTTAGAAGCAGTAGTTTGATGTAACCAGAAGTTGTTATTAATCAGAAGCAGAAGTTTCTGAGGTTACACCCAGAAGTATGCTTGCCTTTTGGGGTTATGGAGCTGAGTTTTTTAGTGTAGCTATTAAGTTTAATATTTCCTACTTTGTACCTTTTAACTTAGTCATTAAGTTTACCTTTTATTAAGGCCTATGTGGCAATCTACTTTGTATATAAATAGACTAGTGGTAGATTTCATTTTTAATATTAACAATAACAACAATCACTGTTCAATCATTACTTTTGTAAGCTTTATAGTTGTCATTGCAGTAAATATATTATCTCTTACCTTTACTTTATTTATTAACCTTGTGCATTAACAATTTGTATCTAGAGCTCTGGTTAGATTCACGGGAAACACAAGTGAAGCAGTGAGGCATTGTGTGATTGATTTTGGTTCTTGAATTCATGTTGAATCTTGAACAAAATCTGAACAGAATCACATTTTCTGATTCTATGGGATTGGGAAACACTGTGTTTGTTATACATGAGTGTTCTGTACAAGGTTGAAGATGAACAAAAATGACAATCTGAGTACCAAGCTTCTAGTGTCCGATGACAAGAACTGGAATTGTTAGATGATTTAGATGCATGTTTTGTTTGGTGCCCAAGATGTTCTTGAGCTTGTTACCGAAGGTTATGTTCCAGTTGTAGAAAATGCAATAGAAGAGCGAAGAAACGCACATAGAGATAAGAGGAAAAAAGATCAGAAGGCGTTGTTCTACATCCATCAGTGTATGGATATGAACATTGAAGCTACCGGCAAAAAAAATAGAGCCGCCACCGAACTTTATTTATCCCGAAGGAAGGAGAAATATCGATAAAATCACAAAAGGATGGATAAGATGGTCTCACGACCAAAAGAGAGGGTACGGAAGTCGATTATGCGAGGGGAAGGTATTAGCACTCCTCACATCCGTTGTACTCAACGGGATCCATTTTGTTTGTTGGCTTCTAAGGGTGTGTGTATCGATAACTATACTTGCTAAGGGGAATGAAATGGTTTTTTATTAGTGTGTTCATGAGGGTCTTGTAACCCTTTTCCTACGTATCCCGTGAAGGAATCAAAACATTGTAGTTCTTCTTGAAGATGTTGGTTTGTTGGTGTTTTTTAGTGGACAACGTTAACACATGCATTATAGCAATAGCCATTGTCGGTATCGTTACAGAACAAAGATAACACGCCCTTTTGATAGAATTTTTTATTTGTTGAGTGTTTTTGTTAAGTGTGAATGAGTTTGAATAATGATTAAGTATTTTTGATTTTTTGATTAAGAAAAGAAGTTTTTGTTTTAATTTACAAAAGAAGAAAGAGTCTAAGGGGGAGGCTAAAAAACCTAGTTGTTGTCATACAAAGATGAACCTAATATTGAGGGTAAAAGGGAAATTCTATCCTAAAGTTATCATACATAGTTTTGACCCTAATGTCTAATTCAACATGAAATGATCAACATGAATTTAATCGATTCGGGGGAATCACCTAAGGAACATGTAACTAAGTAATCAAACAAAGATAAAAAAATTAAGTTCTTAACATTTTTTATGATTTTTATCAAGTAACTAAAAGAAAACAATACTATAATATTTTTATGATGATTTTTGTTTGTGAAAATAAATATTAAAACCTAATTCTAAATTATTATTAATTGCGAAATGGCAGAGTTCTAAAAAGGGGAAATCAAAATTTTAATACTATTCTATTCTAATGTATTTTTATTTTTTAGTAAAGAAATAATAAAGAAAATTAAAACCTAATTATATTTTTTTGTGATTTTTGTATAAAATTTAAAATGAAATAAGGAAAAAACTTGAAACTTAGAATATTAAATAAAAAAAGCAAAGTTAGGAGTTGAACTCATATCCCCTAGATTACAGCACTCTTGCCTTGCCATTGAGCTATATTTGTTTTTTTGTTGTATGTACAGTTTAATTAAAAATAAAATAAAAGAGTTTGGGTTAAAAGGAAAAAATAGAATAATGGTAAAAATGTTCAAGGGGGGCTCAAACCCGGGACCTCAAGCATTAAAACACACCGCTAACCGATGCACCATCTGTTCATTTGTTTATTTCTATGCTTCCATTAATATAAGAACAAAACTTGTGAAATGAGTTGGGCTAAAAAACAAGCCCAAACCCAGATTTGTTTTAGGGGAATAGAAAGGGGTTTTGAAAACCCTAATTAAAGAGGGAAAGGCGCCGCTGGCTCTGGGGGAGAGGAAAAATTAATCAGAATTAAATTTTTAATTTCTCCATTAACTAACAATTAAAACAAAAAGAATCTCTCTCTCTTATCTCACGATGAAGTCTCTTCTCCTTAAATGACATTCTTCAGCTCTCTCTCTCTCTCTCTCTCTCTCTCTCTCTCTCTCTCTCTCTCTCTCTCTCTCTCTCTCTCTATCTCTCTCTCTCTCTCTCTCTCTCTCTCTCTCTCTCTCGTGATATAGCCTCTGCATCTTGATGCAACGTGAATCTACCATGAATGGAGTTCGTAACAACTTAATTCTTCAACCTCTCATTTACAATCTACTATCAATTTCGCACATTCGTTCTCACATCACACACATAGACTCTACCAAGAGAAACAACAACACTATAGGAAGAGGTTTAAATGTGTTAGCTACCAGAGACTAGTATGGTGCTTCTTTGAGGTGACTCAGGTATGCATCATCGACCTTATCCTCTGTGTCTCTATGCCTCTTGTATTTCTTTATTGTTCTATGTTTTTCTGTTGTTGTGATGTTGTGTTGATCTTCTCTTCTTCTTTTCGGTTTTTAGTTTATTCTTGTGTTGATTGATGCCTTGTCTATGTGACTCGATATCTAGGAATAAAGGGTGAACTGAGTGTAAGTGAACTCGGTTTTGAGTAATGTTGATGATGCTTGTTTCTACAACAGGTGATATAGATCGAAGTTGTTGTGTCTAGTTTAGTTGCAGGTTTGTTGAAGGTTGGATGGTGGAGTAAGTTAGGTGTTTTCAGGGCTGCGGATTTTATAGAAGGTGGATATTTTGAAGGTGAATATTTTTGGAGGGTTTAGGAAGGTGGATTGTAGGGTGGTGTGGGTTGATTGAAAATTACAGTGAGGTAGATTGAAGAGAGTTTGTTCAGTGAATGTGCAGGTTGATGTAGAATGTTTTTTTGTGATTGAGGAATAATGGTTGAAGTTTGTAGGTGTGTTGATTCTCCAAGATTTGAAGAATGGAGGAAGTTTTGTACAAGGAGTTGTAATGTATGGTGGATATTCACCTAATTTTTTCTGTGTTGTGATGAGAGTTTGGACAAATTTTTTGAGTAAGTTACCTCTTGAATTTTTTCCCTTTCTTGCATGTTTTATAGCAAATGAAAATGAGGTTTTGGGGGGAATTTGAACAAGTTTGAACACTTTGGTCATGGTGTTTTATAGCTTTCTAATGCAATTTCTATTTTACTAAATCTGTGTAATGTTGCAGTAGGTTGGACAACAACATTTGACCTAGTTTTTATGGCTTATTATCTCAGGTTTTGGACAGGCTTATGCACAAGTTATGCAGAGCTGGGTTTGGATTGTTATGGGCACCATAGGACTGCTTTGAGAGCAGGGCATTTGGATTGTTTTTGTAGCAGGATTTTGCAGGTTTGGACATGGAATTTTGGAGTTTTGTGTAAGATAAGGACAAGGAATTTTGACAGCATGTTTAAGGTTTGAATATGCAACTGGCTTTGCTAATGTATAATGTGTTTTGTATGCATATTGACATGGTTTTTTTTAGATTGTGCAATGCTTGAAGTTCATGATTTGAATGGTTTGTATCACTTGTGCAGGCTTTGACTGTCATGGTTCAATTGGCTCTTGGGGCTTGGAAGAATTTTGAAGGGAGCAAGATAAGGTTAAATCATGAAGATGAAGTGAAGTAGCTTGAAGAATTAAAGAAGAATAGGTTTAGGATTTTTGTAATCTTTTCTTCTGATGTAATGAGTTTGCAATGGAAGAATATTGAATGTAATTTTAAAATTATGAAAATGTTATTGCGGATAATTGGATTTTTTAATGAAATCGACTTTATAATTTTCATAATTTTTGTGATGAACGGAAATTGTAATGGCAGTTGTGATTTTTTGTAAAAGACTTGTAATGGATTAGTTTGGGTGGTCATGTTTTTATTTGAATCAAACTCGAACAATTCATGGTGAGATGAATGAATCTTGAACTCAATGAATGAACTAGTTGACAAACTTTGTACCAACATGAATAACACGATCTTGAATGAACTTTTTTGGATATATTCAAGTCTTCTTTGCAAACCAATGGCACAAGGAACGAATGAAGCTCTAAGAATAATGATGAAGGATGGTATTGAACTTCAATGACTAAGGTTGGACTTTGAACCTCAAACAATCCATACTCAGACCTTAGATGATTAATCCAATTTGAGATGACCCATGCAAACTCATGACATCAAACAAATCACATGAATGCACACTTCCAAAATAACGAATTCATATTGCTTCAATTATTTTATCAACATCAATTTTTCTTTACAAGTATCAATCCCATAACTCGGTCTCAATGAATCTCTGGCCTCCTATCTTGTATTTAAATCCAAAAAGTTGTCTTGGTTTAAAGAACAAAACCCTAACAATCCATTAAAGACCCTCTGATGAAGATCAGACTTGAAAGATGCTCAAGATGGCCCAAGAGACCCAACTATAATTCGCAGAGTTTCAATCGATGGACATAGTCATACATAATGAATTTGAAACCAAGGAATAACCAAACCCTAATTCCTGACTGAATAACTTAGGAGATGGCCGCTGAGGAGCAAACCCTGATTTTTAGTCACACATAAGGAAATAAACCATAATCCAAGATCTTGATGAATTTGAATGAGAAATGGCCTTGTACATGGATGAATAAGAAAATCATGATAACCATACTTCAAAACTTGATTCCACTATCCAATGCTTAAGGAGGAGCTGAGGAAATCAACTGTGGAATGTAGAAGCCTCAAACCAAGATTAAACCCTAGTTAGCACAACCTCTGATTCTGAACCCCTACTTTATTGAAATGAAGGAATGATGTGTGAATGAGATAATGAGAATGGTGCAAATGAAATGCAAAGCCTAATCCAAATAAAAGCCAAATAGGTAGGAAAAATTTGGGATATGACATCTTCCCCTATTTAATCATCTTAAACTTGAAAGTGAGATTGGCGTCATCCTTTCGATCATTTAAGGTAGAAGAAGATTAAATACCAAGACCTGGAATTTGTCCTGGAGAGATGGTGTAATTGTTATTATTTGTGATGTCTGATGGGGTTAGAAAATTCGTTTTCTGGTGAATTGTTCATGTTGGATAAATGTGGTTGAGTAGTGATAGCTTGTAACGGGATAACGGTGCCAATATAAGGTTCTCGCGGAAGTGGGTGTCATAGTGATTGAAAAGATATGGTTGATAATATCGTGGTGACTGAAAGTAGGATTAGTAATAACATGATATTTTAAAGACAATGGGCAACCTCGACGACATCGGAGAATCTATCATGTGGTATCCACGACTCTAAAAGAAAGGTAAAGACAACGGGTACAATCGACAACAGTGGAGGATCTATCGTGTAGGATTCATGACCCAAAAAGAAAGGTAAAGATAATGGGTAAAATCGACGACAATGGAGGATCTATCGTGTAGGATTCACGATCCAAAAATAAAGGTAAAGACAACGAGTAAAATTGTCGACATCGGAGGATCTATCATGTAGGATTCACGACCCAAAAGAAAGGTAAAGACAACGGGTAAAATTGATGACAGCGGAGGATCTATCGTTTAGGATTCACGACGCAAAAAGAAAGGTAAAGACAATGAGTAAAATCGATGACAGCGGAGGATCTATCGTGTAGGATTCACGACCCAAAAAGAAAGGTAAAGACAACGGGTAAAATCAATGACAACGAAGGATCTATCATGTAGGATTCACGACCCAAAAGAAAGGTAAAGACAACAATTAAAATAAATGACAACGGAGGATCTATCGTGTAATATTCGCAACCCAAAAATAAAGGTAAAGACAACGGGTAAAATCAACGACAACGGAGGATCTATTGTTTAAGATTCACGACCCAAAAAGAAAGGTAAAGACAACGGGTAAAATAGACAATAATAGAGGATCTATCGTGTAGGATTCAAGACCCAAAATAAAGGTAAAAACGATAGGTAAAGATCATTGTATGATCTATGACCCAAGAGAAGATAACACAAGGGTAAGATCTATGGACGACCTACGATCCAAGAAAAGATAACATGAGGGTAAGACCTACGGACGACCTACGACCCAAGAAAAGACATCATGAGGGTAAGACCTACGGACGACCTACGACCCAAGAAAAGATAACATGAAGGTACGACCTGCGGACGACCTACGGCCCAAGAAAAAAATAACATGTGAGTAAGACCTACGGACAATCTACGACCCAAGAAAAGATTGACAAAGGGTATTGATAGTTGGGGGTACAATATACTGGCACCATGGCTTATTTTGGCTTGTAGTGTAATGAAGGATGTCAACTGGGATTTATGAGGATGGTATTCTCTATGGGGATGTATTGCTGTTTTGAGGATTGATTTGGGCTTTCGTGCAAGGTACCAAATATGGCTGGTGCTTCATATGCATTTTGATGTGTGTGGCATAACAATACATTCCAATGGATATGTTATGCGTTTGAGGATGCAATGTAATATATAGTGATGATTAATATATGCAGAGTGCAAGCGATTATGCTTATTAGGGTCCGTTTCCCGTTGTCTTGAGATACCAATACGAATTGGTGCTTGAAAACTCGAGAATTGAGTTATAGCCTTGTTGGGGATTAAATTGTAGTCTTATTGGGGAGGATTAGGTTGATATGAATTTCCCTACGTGCTGGACTTTTTTGTGGATGGCTGGGTAGAGACATGGATCTCTTCAAATGCCCCAAGTTTCTCTGGGTTAGAGAATCAGATGCTCAACCGCCTGTAGGGGGTGACGATGACAAAAGCTAGGTCGAGGTGACCGTTACGACTTACTACCTGCATAGGAAAACAACATTTGAATGCCATGGAATCCCCTTAGGATGCCTTCATGTCTATGTAATGTCGTGTTTCACATCTTAGCTTGTGATTATTATTGCCTTATTGTTTTCAATGCAATGCTTAATTAAGAATTTAAGTCGCAATTCGCATACGAAAAATAAAGTAAAAAGGACATAAAAAGAAACTTTTTGGTGGAAAGGCAAATTTTTATTAATGAGATTGGCCTGTGAATATGCATTCGTACATGGAAACAACTCCTAAATGAGGAAGTTGCAAAGAAAAGACATATACAATAGGTAAAATGGCAATAAGAAAATCTCAAACTTCCATTAAAACTGATATTGCTATAATTCCCATATCCTTGATCGTCCTAGTTCTCTGCTTCAGAAGGATAATAGTTAAATTGACCCATCCAATGTTAGGAGGGTATACTTGTTATTCTTAAAGAGTTTTCAGACTACAGTCTCTCGCTTTTAGTCCCTAATTTTTTCCTGGATCGCCCTTTCAGGTTTTCAATCCACTAAGATACCTATTTTTGTCTAAGCCACCCTCTCAGGTTTTCGACTTAGCAAGTTATTCTTTTCTTTCTTTTCTTCTTTTCTATAGACTTAACTTTTGCCTAATCCGCCCTTTCGGGTTTTCGACTTAGCAGGTCTTTTTATGCGTAGTGTTTTTTTACTGAGTCTGAATTAACTGGAAGTGGAACATCTTCCCCATCCATGTCTGTCAGGATTATAGTACCTCATAAGAAAGCTTTCTTCATAATGTATGGCCCCTCATAGTTGGGAGTCCACTTGCCTCTTGGATCAGAGTGAATTGGGAGAATATTCCTTAAGAGAAGGTCACTTGTGTGGAACTCTCGAGGTCAAATCTTCTTGTCAAATGATCTCTTGAGACGTTGTTGATATAACTGACCATGAAAAATGTCTGCTAGGTGCTTCTCTTCAATGAGATTGAGTTGGTCAATCCTTGTTCGAATCCATTCAGCTTCATCAATCATAGTATCCACCAGAGCCCTTAATGAAGGAATTTCCACTTTGACTGGGAGCACATCATCCATACCATGGACTAGCGAAAAAGGGGTTTCCCTAGTGGAAGTACGCACCGAAGATTGATAGTCGTGTAGAGCGAAGGGTAATATCTAATGCCAATCCTTGTATGTTCTCACAATTTTCTAGACGATCTTATTTATGTTCTTGTTAACTGCTTCGACTGCGCCATTCATCTTTGGCCGGTAGGGTGACGAATTATGGTACTCAATCTTGAATTATTCACACATTTCCTTTATTATTTTGTTGTTGAGATTTGACTCATTATCCGTGATGATATTTTTAGGAGTCCCATAACAACATGTTATTTATTTCTTGATGAAGTGAGTGACGACTTGCCTGGTCACATTCTTGTACGAATTCGCTTCAACCCACTTGGTGAAGTAGTCAATAGCAACGAGAATGAACCTGTGTCCATTTGAAGCACTTGGCTTAATCCGTCCAATCATATCAATGCCCCATTGTATTACGGTGGGAGAACCGACTGTTTATACTGGTTTTGCGTTTGTGTTTGCAAATGTTGCAGTAAGCAAGAGTCGCCACCAACTTTTCTTTTATCCAACAAAGGAAAGGGTGAAAAGAACAGAAAAAGACCTTTCGAGAATTTTCTAAGTAAGGGGGGTAGATTATGAAAAGGGAAGGTGTTAGCACCCTTTCCATCCGTAGTTATCTACGGGCTCTTAGATGCTTATATCATTTTGAAAATACCTTGTGCTTTGTGTGTTTTGAAAAGTATTTTTGAAATGCCAATAGTAAGGCGATTTGCTTTATGATAACTCTTTTATCAGTCCTTAAGAGTGTTAATAAAGTGTTTTTTAAAGTGTTTTATATGAGTGTAAAAAATTTGTTTTGAGCATAGCATTTGGGAACTATCTACTTTTACTCGAAAGGTTGTTCTTTTCCTCTTTTCCTTTAGGCAGTGTTATCCTACTATTGGTGAGTAGGTAGCCCTAGTTGTTGGATGTTTGAGGGACATTCGAAGGGACGTTTATAGTCACAGAGGCAAATGGGAAATAAATCTTAGTAACTACACTAGGGTTTTAAGATCATTTTTACCGAGGCAGCATCTAGAGGGTCATCGAGGGACTTATGATCTTTAAACCGGAGGGTAGCCACTAAAATCTCTCACGTTTTGAGAGTTGTCACTGTTTTCCGAAGGCAACCAAAGTGGGGTACCCTAGAGGTGCGCATGTGTAATTGTGTTGTTTTCAGTTATTTATCTTGTGTTAGGTTTTCTAATGTTTGCTTTTAGTCTTGACATACAATCCTATTAATCATACATCTAAACAGTTTATAATTTGCAGTAGTTAAAGGTGCGTGTGATACGGTGGAAGAACCGACTGTTAATACTGGTTTTGCGTTTGTGTTTGCAAATGTTGTGGTAAGCAAGAGTCTCCATCGACTTTTCTTTTATCCAAATTAAGGAAAGGGTGAAAAGAACAGAAAAAGACCTTTTCGAGAGTTTTCTAAGTAAGGGAGTAGATTATGGAAAGGGAAGGTGTTAGTGCCATTTCCATCCATAGTTTTCTACGAGCTCTTAGAGGTTTGCTCATTTTGAAATACCTTTGTGCTTTGTGTTTGAAAATGTTTTGAAAAATGCCTTAGTATGGCGAACTTTGTAATGTTTCTCGGGATAGTGGAGAAAGTATACAAAGTGTTTGAAGATGTCTTTTGAAAAGTAGTTTTTTATGTAAGTGCAAAGATGTTTTGAGAAAACCTCTAACAACTATCTACTTTGTACTCAAAAAGGGTTGTTCTTTTCCTATTTTCCTTTAGACAGTGTTATCCTACTATTAGTGAGTAGCTAGCTCTAGTCGTTGGATGTATGAGGGACAATTGAAGGGACGTTACAATCATCAAGGAAACTTGTAAAGGAATTTTAGTAACTGACCTAAAGTCCTAAGATCACTTTTAACCGAGGCAACATCGAGAGGGTAATCAAGGGAGTTGTGATCTTTCAAACTAGAGGATAGCCACTAAAACTTCTCACATTTCGAGAATTGTGAATGCTTTGTTATTAGTCTTTCCAAACAATCTTATTAGTCATACATCTAGCAATTAATATGAAAAGCAGTAAAAATGCAAAAAGTAGGGGTCCTACGCTATTACAACCAAATCGAAAGACAAGAAAAATGTAAAAACAAAGAACAAAAATAAATAAGAGAAGAGAATTCTTCGATCCAGGCCATGGCCTCCTTCAATTCACACTTCTTTTGCCTTCTTTCGGTTGGGCTTGAGAATTGACGTGAGCAAGCTTCGATTTGCACCTTTTCCTTCCTCCTTCGACTGAGTTTGGGAATGGTATGGGTAACCTTCGATTTGAACCTTCTCTATTTCTTTAGATTGAGCCAGGGGGTGGGCATGAGCAACCTTCGACTGCAAACTCCTCTACTTATTTCGATTTAGAATATGAAGTAACAAGGACCTACGAAGCTGCATTAGTGCATATCCTTCGTTCACACTCTTTTTGTATTTTGTTTGAATCTGTACAGGTTAGTTCCAACAAGAAAAGTAAACAAACCCAAAGGGAAGAAATGAATAACACAACTAAGAGGCTATCTACATATTATGCTGAAACGAAAAGTAAGTACAGGGTTATTTACATGTCATGCTGAAAACGAAAGATGCAAGGTCAAGGGGACTTACCTTGTTTAAAACTGGAACATGTGTGGGGGACTAGAGTTGCTGCCTGCTCTAAGATTTGGAAGGAGAGAGAACAAGTGTGGTGTGATCTTGTTGAGTTTTGAGAGTTTTTTGGTGTGTTTCTCTTATGTTGTGTATGCGTGTAAAATAATATGTGTGTATGGTTCCCTTGGGGTTATGTCTCTCTCTTCTGTGGTATGTATATGGTCTTCTTATATAGAGGGGATGGAGGGGACAAGAGGACAAATGAATAATCAGCCATTAAGTTGGTGTTTTAAGGCCATAAATATCACTTTGAATACTTTGCCAAAGATATGGCTTCTTGTCCCTTTTGAATTTTCTATGAATCTGGACACATCTGACTTTTGAATTCTCTCCTTCAAATGACTCTAATTGCCTCCTTCAAATGGCTCTGATTGCCTCCTTCAAATGGCTCTAATTGCCTTCTTTGAATGGCAATGATTCAGCTCCTTCGGATGGCTCTGATACTACTCAACTAGCCCAATCGAAAGACTTTAATCTGGTCATTCGAAGCTTCCTTTGGCTAGAATGTGCTGGTCCAGGGGGTTTGGTCTTGGCAGTGTATAGGATTTTAGCCAACAAGCATCATGGACCAAGACTCATCACAAAGAAAACTTATTTTCGATAGTCATGTGTCCTTCGAATGGACTAATGAATGCTTCTGCGAAGGGACCATATGAATGCGCCTTCGAAGGGACTATCATGCATGTCGAAGTATGGAAAACTTTTTTAAAGGGGACCATCACCCAGTCGAAGCTGGCACAAAGGCAGCCAATGCCTTGTGGGTCGAAGGAAACTTTTTTTCCTGGTGGATTGATGGAAAATCTGAAGGAGTCTTGGCTTTGTCTGCTGAAGGCAATCTGAAGAAGGGACATTTGCCTTGTAAATCTAAGGTATGTCTGAAGCAGCCCTTTGTCTTGTGAATCAAAGACCAATGTGTGACGTGGTGGGAGAAATGACTTGATTATTTTGTGTTTTATCGCAAATGTTGCTGTTAGCAAGATTAGCCACCGACTTTTCTTTTATCTAAAATGAAAGGTAAAAAAGCACAGGAAATACCTTTGAGATTGTCACTTGAGTTCGGGGGGTAGATTATGAAAAGGAAAGTCATTAGCACCCTTTTAATCCATGGTTTTCCATGGGATCTTAGTTACTTGCTAGATCACTTGCTTTTGTTTGAAATTGTGCTTTGTGTGGTTTTTGAAAGTATTTTGTAAAAGAGGCCATTGTTTAGGCAATCTTTGTAATGATTCTCGTTCGTAAGAATGTATACAAAGATGTTTGTCTTTTTGAAAATGTTTTCAATTTTGTAAGATGTTTGGAAATGTGTGTGTTTGTTTTGAAAATTGCAAGGATATTTGTTTTGAAATGGAGCAAGTAACTAAAAGTAATCTACCTACTTAAATGTCTTTCTTGTTCATTTTCTCTTCCTTTGATATTGTTGTCTTACCATTGATTTGGTAAGCAACTCTATCTTTGGATGTTAACGGGACGGGCGTGGGTCATCGTATAGCCATGATTAGAAATGTTACAAAGTATCTTAGCATTTTTTAGGGACTAAGATCATTTTTGTAAGGCAACTTTGAATAACGTCATCGAGGGACTATGATCTTGTATTTGTTTGTTTTTGCTAAGACACCTTACATGCGTAATATGACCATTTTTGTATAAGGCAACCAAGTGGAGTAACCCTAGGGGTGCTTGTGTGCAAGTGTGTCATTTTCATGCTTGATTTTGTCTTGGATTAGGGTTTTCTATTTGATTGGTTTTATCTTTCCATACAAACCCTAATTACTAGCATGTTATATAAAAACGATAAATTGCGAAATTTAAATGTCCTACGCTATTACAACATCTGTGGGAGGGGGAATACAATTTATAAATGGGGATTTGCAATAATATAAACCTAATTAAGCTATTACAACCAAATTTAATTTGTACAAATATTAGAATAAATAATATACAAGATAAATTAAATATGCAAAGGGGTATGAATGCAAAGAAGATTTTGTTTGGTTTTTTATATGGAAAAAGTTTTAACCTAAACCTAATAAATGAATCAAGATTATCTCAAATTAATTAGGAAAAGAAATTATTTTTTATAGAAGATTTTTAGTAAACCCTAATTCTAATTTGTCAAAGGGAAAAAAATTTTTTTAAAAGAAAAGTAAGTATTTTTGTTTTTTTTTTGTCTTGAAAATAATATATGGTATTTATGAGAAATTTGGTCTTTTGTATTAAAATAATATGTTTAATAAATAAATAAAAATATATATCAAACTATTTATAATTTAATTTACAAGTTTATAAAAAAAAATGATATGTAACTAAAAATAAAATATTTTCTATGAGAAAAAATAAAATAAAATGGACCAAAATATAAATCTAGCATTTTTTATATTTTTTTATGATTTTTAATATTAAAGAAAATATATTTAATAAAATAAAAATAAAAATAAAATGAATAATAAAAATATATGAGCCAGGGGTGCTGCAAGCAAAAAGGGGTAGGAAGTTAGAAAAAAAACACAAAGCCCAACAATCAAAGGCCCACGCTGCAAGCTAGCAAAAGAATGGAGAAAATGTGAAAAAAATTTCAAAAAGACAGCGCCAAGGCTCGAACCCACGATCTAGGGCATTTTTGCACGCTGCCTTACCACTGGGGTGGCTGTACATCCGTTCATATAAGCAAAGGCATAAATATATATTATAAAACTCCCCCTGAAGGCAACTTCATCTTCAACCTTGGGCCATGGCCGGACCACCTGTAACTCTCTCATTTCTCCATGAAAATGGAAAGTCCAAACATGAAAATGATAGTATTTATTCTCACAAATTCAACCATATATCTCATGTAAACTAAAAGTCAAAGATCAAAGTTAATTTTGCTTTCCCTTATTTAAAACCTAATTTTTACAGAAAATTCAAATCCAAAATTCTCTATACACAATGAATATAAATGAAATATATGAACATGGCTGGCTTTAGTGCAAGGATATCTACATTTTGTTTTCACAAATCAAGACCAATTGATGCCTGTATGAAGAGATAGAAGTTTGAGTTTTTAACTCTTTCAGTTGAGATCGTGAATGGAGTTTGAGCATGTTTTGAGAAGGCCTGAGGATCTGTTTAGCTTGCCTGGACCTCCCTGAGTGTGTTCTAATCTTTACTTTGCCTTGAAATTTCCTGAATCTCCCTAGTCAAGTCAACCTGCAAGTTTGAAATGCAAAAATGACAGATGGAGATGGAGGAGTTACAGTGAGTGGACAGGGGTCTGGAACACTTATATATGATGTATGTTAAGTGTTTAGATGGTTAAAACTTAAAACACACGAGTGGTTTTTGAGATTGCTATGGAATGTGCAAAACATTAAGTTATGGCAGATTTTTAGTGATAAAGTGTTTGGGAGAGTTTTTGAGCTATTGCAATCATGTTCTAGGTTTTAATGTATTTGTGTATAAGTATAGAAAAGGTTTTGGATCAATTCCACACCAGGTTTTTGAGTTATAGCCTTTTGGCTCTATAACTTGCTTTTGAAGCAAAGTGAGGAGACAAGTCCCTAAGTGTTGTACAAGCATGGTCTGGTTTGGTAGAGGCTTCAGGAAAGTTTCTCTTTGTTGTGGCTTTGCTTTTGTGAAGAGAAAACAAGTGCAAGGCTCAAGGAGTGGAAAGTTGCAAAAGTAGTGCTTTATCAAAATGGAAATGGCACCTTTATGCCAAAAATGGAATTGTTCTTGTACAATGCATTTAATGTTTGGAATAAAGCTTCCAACATCTGTGAAAACATTTAATTAAGGAGTGAGAAACAAGTTATGAGCCTGCAAAGCAAGATTTGTTCAGCATGCTTGAGGATTTGATTTTTTGTTCTTCATGAAATGGCTTGAAATCTAAGTGAGACATTGCCAACTCCATCTCTTCGATTCTCCCTACTCAAGAGTGATCTAAAGGAGTTCTTGGATATTTTGGAAAGCTTGAAATGTGCTCTACTACCCATATTTGAATTTCTTTCAAATATTCCCCTTGGAACTATGTGAAAAATTGGCATGAAGTTAGGTCAAAAACCTGCCTAACTAGGGCAAAAATTCACTAAGTTATTTTAGTTCATGAGCATGTATTCACAAAATTATATCTTGAAATCCAAGCATCTTTAGGAGGAATTATGTGAAGCAAAGTTGTATATTTCATGGATATCTACAACTTTCATGTGGGGAACTTTGTTTGAATCATCTTGTATCATGGTGATAATTTGGCTTAAAGTTGAGAAAAAATAAGAAATTTTCTATACTTAGAAAATTTTCTAAGTTAGAATTTTTCAACTTTTCAAATCCAAATCTTAAATCTTTGGTTTCTTGATGAACAAGTTTCACATTTTGACATGTTTTGGTGAATTATGATCCTTGGCACTTGAATTTGACCAAATAGTCAAAGTTTGACTTTTCAGTGCACAGTTGACTGAAAAATTCATCTGTCAATCCAATGAATTTGCAATGTTTTGAAGCATGCATTAGGTCAAGATGATGAAATTTAACTTTTGATATCATTATTTAAAACAATTGACCATTTTTAGGTCAAAAATCAGAAATTGCACTTTCTCAATCAAAACCCTAATTTTGACTGTTTTGCCCTTTTGATGATTTGATCAAATTTCTTAAGGAATTGTGGTCCAAACTTGATCAAATGATACATATGAGTCTAAGATATTGATATGGATAAAAAAATTATGAAGTTTGACTGTAAATTGGTCATGGTTGACTTTTTCCCCAATACAACTGATTTTTAGGTCAACTGTCCAATTGACTGTTTAAAAATGCGATTCAAGGCTTGAAACTTGACATGATTATTCTTGGGGGTCCATGATGATCCTTGAAAAATATATGAAGCATTGATAGTCCAAAAATCCTTGTGCAAACTCCAACCCTAATTTTGGTCATCAGTGCATGAGGAGGTGTCTTGAGCTGATCAAACCCTAATGTAGTCTTGAGTTTAAGAGATCTTGTCTGGAAATATTTGATAAGTGAGAGGGAAAATTTTGGGGTACAACAGCTGCCCCTATTCAATCTTCTTAAACCCGAAGAGTTAGACTGGCGAGTTTTGCCATTCGTGACTCGAAGGTGGAAGATGATTGGACACTAGAGTGCCCATAAATTTGCATTCGATGATGTAATGATAGAAGGAATGGGCTTACAGATGCCATTTGGAGAAGTGACAGAAAGTTGTAGGAGATGGGCTTAAAGATGCCACCAAAGGTGATTGTTGAATTGTAATTTGTAAGCTGAAAGAATGAGTACCAGAATGACGTCCGTGTCTAGAGCGTATCCGTACTATATCTGGAAGATGCTTTGATTAAATATTAGGATGACCTCCGTGTCTAGAGCGTATCTGAATCATAGCTGAGAGTTGATTTTAAATGAGTATCAGGATGGCATCCGTGTCTGGAGTGTATCTGAATCATAGCTGAGAGTTGATTTTAAATGAGTATCAGGATGGCATCTGTGTCTGGAGTGTATCTGAATTGTATCAGGAAGTTGAATTTGAATAAGTATAAGGATGGCATCCGTGTCTGGAGCGTATCTGAACTGTATCAAGAGGTGAGTCTGTATTAGTATCAGAATGGCATCCGTGTCTGGAGCGTATCTGAACTGTATCAAAAGGTTGAATCTGAATGAGTATTAGGATGGCATACGTGTCTGGAGTGTATCTGAATTGTATCAAAAGGTTGAATCTGAATTAGTATCAGGATGGCATCCGTGTCTGGAGCGTATCTGAACTGTATCCGAAAACTATGAACATTGTTAATGATAGCTGTTAATCTTATCCTGAAAAGGAAAAATGTTAGTACCAAGTCATGATACATGAAATGTATACATAATGGGATTATGTTGTATGCATTCGTGCTTATCAATGTTTATGATATATGAATGTGATGTATGTGTATGTGAGTTAATTTGTTGTATTACTGTTGGATTGGGGAAAATAAATCCCTGACTATTGTTGAGGATATGTAAGTATAAGTCTTCATGTTGTGAAGTCTAAGTGTTGATGAATTTATGTCGAGAGAAATAAACTTTGTTGTAGTGGAAATGCCATGTGTTGTTTGTGAAATCTTATTGGGGAATCCTGAGGAATTTGACAACTTCTACTGGGGATCAATAATTTGAAACTTTGTTCCACTGAGGATTTAAACGACATACTACAGGGGATTACTTATGGAATAGCCTAGAGAAATTTCTCTATCCTTTCAACCTATTAGTAATTGTCTCTTTTCATTTTGTTTATTTGTAAACAGTAATTATGTTCAAATGCATATGCTCAACAATGAATCATTGGACGTTTTTGTAAACAAAACAAGCGTAAAGAAAAGACAAATAGTTTTTGCACTTTCAAAGAAATATTTTGTATTGACTTTGAATAAGTATTTTTTGTACAAGGAGATAAACTTTGTAGTAAGAGAATGTTGTCGTAAAAAATGAAAATTTTGATACAAAGAAAAGATAGCTATGTGTACAAAAAATCCCATGGGATTTCCATTCTGCTATAGCCTTCGTTTCTCTGAGTGTCTTGTCTATTTGTTCCCTCGTCCGAAGATGATTGAATTGATCAGAACCTCTGAGTTTGTCAGTGGAAGCCAAAGATTTTCCGTAAGGTGATCCAACGGGTCATAGTCATACGCTTTAATTCCCTAACTTTTGCCTGGAACGCCCTTTCGAGTTTTCAGTCCACCGGGAAACCCTTTTTTGCCCAAGTCACCCTTTCCGGTTTTCAACTTGCCGATTGTACAGATTTTTTTTTGCTTTATCCCTAATTTTTGCCTGAACCTTTTTGGTTTGTCGGGATGCCCTTGTTTTGCCTAGGTGTATCAACCTAGCGGGTCTCTTATGCGTAGTATCTTTTGACTATGTATGCGTTTGTAGGGTGTGGCAGGTCGTCGCCATCCATGGTGGTCAAGATCATTGCCCCACCGGAGAATATGTTTTTGATTATAAATGGTCCTTCATAGGTAGGAGTCCATTTGCCCCTGGGATCACCTTGTGGCAAGAAGATGTGTTTGATCACTATATCCCCAACTTGATACACTTGGCGTATGACTTTCTTGTTGAAAGCCTTGATCATCTGTTTTTGATACATTTGACCATGGCAGACATCAATAAGTCTCTTCCCGTCAATTAAATTCAGTTGATCAAGTTGAATCTGGATCCACTCGTCTTCGTTCAACCCTGCATCCTTCATAATCCTTAGAGAGGGGATCTGAACCTCAACAGGCAAGACAACTTCCATGCCGTATACCAAAGAATAATGTGTTACCCCGGTTGATGTACGAGTCATGGTACGATATCCGTGGAGAGTGAATGGTAACATCTCATGCCAGTCTTTGTATGTGACTGTCATTTTCTGTATGATCTTTTTAATATTTTTATTTGCAGCTTTGACATCACCATTCATCTTCGGCCGATAGGGAGAAGAATTATGATATTGAATCTTGAATTGCTCGCACAAGGCGGTGATCATAGTGTTGTTGAGATTTGTACCATTGTCAGTGATGATCCTTTCGGGGATACCGTACCGAAAAATGAGGTTTTTCTTGACAAAACGGGCAACAACGTTCTTGGTGACGGAAGCGAAGGAAGCTGCCTCCACCCACTTTGTAAAATAGTCAATGGCCACTAGGATGAAGCGGTGTCCATTGGAGGCTGTCGGCTTGATTTCCCCAATTATATCAATCCCCCACATAGCAAAGGGCCAAGGAGCTGTCAAGACATTCATAGGAACCGGAGGTACATGCACCTTGTTAGCATAAATCTGGAATTTATGACAAGTTCGAGAGTGTTGATAACAATCTGCTTCCATGGTAGACCAATAATAGCCTGCCCGTAGGATTTTCTTCACCATCGTATGCCCACTGGAATGGGTGCCAAAAGTACCTTCATGCAATTCAGCCATGATCCTTTCGGCGTCGACCTTATCCATGCGCCGAAGTAACACAGAGTCATGATTGCCTTTGTACAGGATGCCATTACTAAGGAAGAACTTAGCAGAAAATCTCCTTAAGAACTTCTTATCATTGATTGAAGCTCCTTCCAGATATTCTTGAGCCTCAAGATACTTCTTGACTTCGTGAAACCAAGGCTGGTCCACTACTTCTTCAGTATTAATCTCGTGACAATGTGCTGGTTCATCCATTTGTTCGATGGTGATCTGGGGAGCCTCGTTATCCTAATTAAGTTTAAACATAGATGACATTGTGGCTAGAGCATCTGCTAGCTAATTTTCTTCTCGCGGGAAATTCTCGAAGGTAATCTTCTCAAAATGTGGTAGTAATGTCAAAACATGTTCTTTGTAAGGGATAAGGTTTGGGTGTTTGGTGTCCCATTCGCCTTTGATCTGACTCATGACCAAAGCTGAATCTCCAAACACATCTAAGGATTTGATCCCCAAGTCTATGGCAGCTCTGAGACCAAAGATGCGCGCTTCATATTCTGCCATTTTGTTTGTACAATTGAAGCAAAGTCTGGCAGTAAAGGGAGTTTGACACCCTTCCGGAGATATGAGTACAACACTGATACCATTACCAAGTGCATTGGATGTTCCATCAAAGAACAGGGTCCATCAGGATCCTTATTCAGGTCTGTCATATGGCCTGAATTCTTTGCAGCTGTCTAATGTCATGATGTCTTCATCCAGAAAATCGAACTTCATGGATTGGTAGTCTTCTACGGCTGGCGAGCAAGGTGATCAGCTAATACACTGCCCTTTATAGCTTTTTGGGTAGTATATTGTATGTCATATTCTGTCAGGATCATCTGCCATCTCGCTATTCTCCCTGAAAGAGCAGGCTTCTCGAAGATATATTTTATCGGATCCATCTTAGATATCAACAAGGTAGTATGAGTCAACATTTACTGTCTTAGCCGGCGAGCAGCCCATGCCAGAGTGCAACAATTTTTCTCGAGCAGTGAATATCTGGTTTCACAATCGGTAAACTTTTTGCTCAGGTAGTAAATAGCGTGCTCTTTTCTGCCAGACTCGTCATGCTGCCCCAATACACACCCCATTGAGTTTTCTAAAACAGTCAGATACATAATAAATGGTCTTCCCTCAACTGGTGGCATCAACACAGGAGGCTCTTGTAAGTATTCTTTGATTTTTTCAAAAGCAACTTGGCATTCATCATTCCATTTGACTACTTGATCTTTCTTCAATAGTTTGAATATTGGCTCACAAGTAGCTGTCAAGTGAGAAATGAATCTGGAAATATAATTCAAACGCCCCAAGAATCCTCTGACTTCCTTCTAAGTACGAGGAGAAGGCATCTCTTGTATTTCTTTAACTTTGGCAGGATCAACCTCAATACCTTTATTGCTGACGATAAAGCCTAGGAGCTTACCAGACCGTACCCCAAATGTGCATTTGTTTGGATTTAACCTCAGCTTGTACTTCTTCAGTCTCTTAAACAGCTTTTGTAAGTGATCAAGATGCTCCTCTTCTGTTTGAGATTTGGATATCATATCATCCACATAGAATTCTATTTCATGATGTATCCTTTCATGAAATAAGGCTACCACGACACGTTAATAGGTTGCCCCAACGTTCTTCAGTCTGAATGGCATTACCTTGTAGCAGAATGTTCCCCACTGTGTGACAAACGTTGTTTTCTCCATGTCCTCAGGCACCATTTTGATTTGGTTGTAACCTGAGAATCCGTTCATGAAGGAAAACACTTTGTGTTGTGCCATATGGTCAACTAGGATATCAATGTGGGGGAGTGGAAAGTCATCCTTGGGGCTTGCCCTATTCAAATCTCGGTAGTCCACACATATTTGCACTTTGTCATCCCTTTGGGCACGGGAATAACATTGGAAACCCATTTGGGGTAAGAGGTGACAACCAAGAATCCAGCGTTGAATTGCTTCATGACCTCTGCTTTAATCTTTTCTGACATATCAGGCCTCATTCGACGTACCTTTTGCTTCACTGGCGGACAATCTTCTCTTGTAGGCAGATGATGTACCACAATATCTTCATCAAGTCCTGGCATGTCTTCATATGACCAGGAAAAGACTTCGACATAATCATGCAACAACTGAATCAGACGCTTCTTGACATTGGGTTCCTGATTGGCATCCACCTTGACCTCTTTTTTTATCTTCTTCGGTACCTAGGTTGATCGTATCCACGGGTTCCTCGTGAGGCTGAATGGTTCTTTCTTCTTATTATAGCAGTCTGGAAAGTTCCCCTAGTACTTCACAATCTTCCTCACCTTCGTCTTCGGCTTGGTAGATCAGATTCTCAGAGTCACAAAAGGCCATAACAGTATCGTTACCCATGGAATCCAGAATGGATGTATACCTGCATTGTGAGTGTGGGTGTGTGTAAGGGTATAGCTATCTTTGAAAGAAATTAAAATGTAAAAGAAAAACAATGAGCGCAAAAGCTTGAATGAGAAAATGTCTATGATTCATTGATGTCATATGAAAATGAGATAAAAAAAACCTTACAAATGGACCATTGTGCCTCGGGTAAGACACCAGGTTTTAAGAGTGCGAATTGTTTTGAATATTACAGATCTAACAAAATGTAATGATAAATTACTAAGGGATGGAAGTGATTGGGATGAAGTCTCTAGCCTCCTAATTGCTGAGCCCTCCATTGACAGTCAGAAAGATCCATTCCTCCAGGTTGCAACCATCTTCACCATTTTCTACCGTGTTGACCTCACGACTGCTGATCTTCAAGGGTGGCCCTCCAGCACGGGCATGACGTACATCCTTTTGAGCACTTGAAGTGAAACCTAAGCCAAACTTGTCAGATTTATACAGGATATCTGGAAGTTGTCCCCATATAGTGCATCCCCATTCTTCCACTACTGCTTTAGCATCCTTCAGTGACGACATCCAGTGTGGAGGCCTTGTAATTTTGGGAACAGCCTTGGTCATTGCCACCTCTTAGGGGACCTCTTCAATGTGTTGAAATGGAGTTTCAATGAATTCACCGTCCAATTCCACATATCTGAAGGAATTGAGATGCCTGATCATGTATTCTTCCTCTCCATGGACGGTGATAATCTTCCCTTGAACCGGATATTTCAGCATCTGGTGCAATGTAGAAGTAACAGCGCCAGCATTATGGTTCCATGGTCGGCCTAGCAGGCAGGAGTATGAAGGGCAGATGTCCATCACATAAAAAGTTGAATTAAGATTTTGGGTTCCAACCTTTATGGGAATGTCTACCTCCCCATGTACCATCCTCTTCGAACCATCAAAAGCCCTTAGCACTATGTTGCTTGGCTTTAAACTCAACCCCTCACAGTCAAGTTTGTCGAGAGCTTTTTTGGGTAATACATTCAAAGATGAGTCAGTATCCCCCAAAACATGTTCCAGAGTGGTGCCCCTACATTCCACTAAGACATGCAACGCCTCATTATGCTTTCTTCCCCTCGGCGTCAGATCAGCATCTGAAAAACATAAACCATTGTCCGCAGTTAGGCTGGCCACGCAGTCTTAAAATTGATCAGCAGATGTCTCTTGCGGTACATGGGCTATTTTTAATAATTTCACCAAGGCTTTTGCATGCGCCTCGAACACATTAATAATGCAAGCATGGAGATCTTAGAGGGAGTTTTCCCCAATTTTTCAACTACATCGTAGTCGCTCCTCTTTATAATTTTTAGGATCTCCTCCATTTCTTTCTTGGAAGTCTCGGGGATAGTTAATGACTGGGCCTTCGTTTGGACAGGCTCGACCAAAATACTTTTTCCTCGAGCTTCAACAGCAGGAGTGTTGGTAGGAATGATAACATGTGTTGTAACGGATTTGTAAATTGGAGAACTTGCAGAGATGATTATGGGTGTAGGAGAAACCTTTGGAGCAGCCACATGGATAATTACGGGTCCAGAAACTGCTTTAGGGGGAGCAATTTCTGGAGAAAAGATCCTACCGCTTCAAGTGATTTTGCTAGTTCCGGCAATGTTGATGATGTCAGAATCTTCTTCTTTAGAATTTATCTCTTCGGTGTCCAGCCAGTCTTGTTTGATGCCATGGTAGTAAATGTCCCCTCCGTAATTCCACGGAACGATCTTGTCTGATTAATATGGGACTGACCCATGCATTGTGATTATTAAAGGAGATGCTTTTGGAACTGATGTAATTCTAACGGGTATTTTGGTGGAGACCATGGAAGAATTGGCGGAAATGGTAATGATAGAAACATCTTCAACATGAACAAGTGAAACAAAAGTCTTTTCAAACAAAATTTCTTTGTTATCTATCACGCACTGAATGCCTGCCTGCAACAAAGGACATCTAGATGGTGAGGATAAGCAGAGATGGAAAACTTCATTACAGCCCGGGAACACACCGGCTTTCAACAAGTTTATCTTAATAGTCGAAAATGGAGTCACGAGTTCATCAACTGTGGTAAAAAACAAATCTTCTTCAATAACATTGGTATTGTGACCATGTCTGGGCATAGGAGCAGAAATGAAATTTGGCTTCTCGGGCGCATCAAACTCAATTTCCTTTGCTTCAATGAGGTCTTGTATTTTGTTCTTCAAGGCCTAATAGTTATTAGTATCGTGACCAGGACTTTCAGAGTGATATGCGCAACGGGCATTGGGATGATAATTAGGGGATGTTGTATTGGGGTTTTTCAGAGCTTCTTTCAAGGTCACCAAGTTGGATCTTAGCAGATGAGTTAATACTTGAGACGAAGTCATGTTGATTCTGGTAAATTGCCTGACTGGCCTTTCTACCCTTGGCTGATTATTTCTTTGTTGATCAGATGTAGGCTTTGGGATTATAACGGCCTCCCACCATTGGTCAGCGTTCGGCCCTATCTTGGTTTCTTTACGGATATACGGCAGCCACCTCTTTCTTTTCGATAAAGGGCTTCTTTACAGCTGTTGAAAAAGATGTGTCTTTCTGGATCTTTCCATTCTTAACACCGGCTTCTATCCTTTCTCCGGTCAATATTAGTTCAGTGAAGCCTGCAGATGTACTTTTGATTAAATGGTTGAAAAAGGGACCAAATAAGGTGCCTAAGAACATGTCTACCAATTCCCTTTCAGACATAGGGGGTTGAACTCTTCAAGCCAAATCTCTCCATTTTTGTGCATAGTCCTTGAAACCTTCATTGGATACCATGGCCATTCTCTGGAGTTGAGTACGGGTAGGCTCTAAATCAGCATTATACTGGTATTGCTTGTAGAAAGCTGCAGCAAGATCTTCCCAATTGTGAACATTAGCCCTTTCTAGTTGGTAGAACCAGTCGAGTTGTGCTCCAGACAGACTGTCTTGGAAAAAGTGCACCCATAAGTCTTTATCAGCGGTATGGGGTTGAATTTTCCTCACATATGATCGGAGATGCATTTTAGGGCATGACACTCCATCATATTTGGCAAATATAGGCACTTTGAATTTCGGAGGAATCACAATCCCCGACACCAGTTCCAATTCCTCAAAGTCCAAACCCGACACCTTTTGGATTTCCATCACGCTCAACCTCTCTTCAAGATGTTTATACTTATCATCATCTGGAGGGTACTGTTCCTCAGAGTAGTCTTCCTATTCTTCCTCTTCTTCCGATTCTGACGGGACAACTGTTTGCTTGCCTTTCCCCTCTCCTTCACCGGATGTTGTTGCAAAATCCAAAGTCCTTCTTGTCTGCCCATGAAATCTTCTTCCCATGTTTAAGACTCTGGTTACCTTCTTTATTTTCTTCTTCCTCTCTTCACCCAGCAGAGCCTTCAACTCTTCTTGCCCCTTAGCTAGGGTCATGAGCAACTGTTGAAACTGCATATTCTGGGCTTATAGATCTTTCACTGTTTACTCGAGATCCATCTTACTGAAATAAACAGTAGAGAGATGAGGAGACTTGTTGCAAAAGACCTGTTTATGTTATGATGAATGATATGTGCATATGCAATGTTTTCAAGGATTTCAAAGATTCAAATTTCCTTTAGACAAAAAAGAAACACACGTTATATTAATAAGATAAAGTTTGAGTATATCAATGCCCCTTGGGCAAAATAATACAAAACTTTAAGATAGAAAAGTAGTGTGCATCCTCTTTGGTGCAATGTAGGCATTCAGAGTCTGCTCCTCATGAAGTAGCCTAGTGAGCTCCAAAACCTTCTTCTCACTTGCGTAGAATTGGGCTTCGAAAGTATCTCGCTCTCCTTTGATTTTTATCCAATCCCTTTGGAGGTCTTCAAGAGATATGGGCATGTCAGGATGTAGGATAGTGTATGGAACGTCTCCTTCCTTAACAGGCTCAATGATTACCGGGAGAATGGAGGGGTATGGCATCTGTTGTACCCCAAAATTTGCCCTCGCATTTTTCCACAAGAAATCTCAGCTTCAAGCCTTTCCTGATTTTTAAACTGGCTCAAGAATCGGGCAAACAGACGTTTCTTGTCAGTTAAGCGAAATTAGGGTTTTTACTGATTTTCAGGACTCTGGATTGTTTCACAGTTGGCTTAGGGTTTTGGATGATTTTTGGTTCAATTTTGATCAGGCAAACGTTATTTGGCATTTAGTCAGGATTTAAGGTTTTGTGGGCATGTTCTCAGAAGGATTTAAATTCCACAGCACTTTGCAGTTTATTCCGAGATTCGGGTTAAAATTCGTGTTGTTTTGATTTAATCAGTGAAAGAGACAGTGGTTTGAATTCATGTTGTTTGAGCCAGTCAAAGAAGGTGTGCAGTTTGGATTTACAGTACTTGGTAAGAATCAATAAAAAAGGATTGCGTCTGATCAGTTTATGTGTTCGACTGTGCGTTGCTTTGAATGATGGAGACGTCAAGTTCATTTATTTTGATCAACAAGGTTTAGTTGATTATTTATGGTTCTAAGAATTAAATACTTGAAATTTAACTTTCATCTTATTTAATTTAAGGGATTATAAATAACAAGTAAATAATTAAAGAAAAGGAATTGAAAAGATTTAATCAATAGAATTTTTATTTCATATTTAATAGTTGTTACAATTATTATTTGATACAAGTATTTATTACGAAGTATTTAAAATAATAATGGTTTACAAATAATTAAATTGAAAATAAAAATTATCCTATTTTTTCTAAACATTTTCTAAGTCCCTAATCTCTTCATTCTTCACTCCGCTCCGGTGTTCCATTTTTTACCTGCAAAAGAAAAGAGAAAGTCAGAAAGCAGTTAAATTGGAAAAGACAGTTAAAATTAGACTCATCATTAAGGGCCACTGACTGGGATCAGTTAACCTCTCTGCAAATCACGGGATTTTTCCCGGTTCACAGAGAGGGAAGAATTTTTATGCAAAGTTGAAAAAATGCAAATGTCAAAATGCATAGAATATCAAACTGCATAGTTTCAAAATCTCAAACTTCAAATTCAAACCAAACTGAAAAAATCCAAGTTACAACTTTCTATCAAAAGCCAAAAGTGCAATTTGCTGTCAAAGTTGTCAACAAAGCTACTCAAAGCTACCAAAGAGGAAGTTTTGGCCAAGATATCAAGGAAAAGACAAAGTACCAAAGCTGTCAAAAAGAGATAAAGATGCAGAGAAATTGTATGCAAGCAAGCTAACTCAAATCATCATTTCCCACCAATAGCCCTTTCAGAAAAGATAGTACAAGAAAGAACCATATAATAATATCCAATTGTACTACAGAGAGAGAAAAAAGAGAGATGGAAGCAGGTTTTTCAGGCTTAGACAGTAAGGCAAAAGCTAAAAGAAGCATTAATTCAGCATTACTCAAAACTGGGCAGAAGTACACAGCAGAGGCAATTACCAAAACAGAAAAGTGCCAAGAAACTATGTAAAATTAACCAGCAACTTGGATCAAGAAAAATACCAAGGTTTGAATAAGTATTAGGCGCCAAAGACCAAGAGAAAAACAACAAAAAACAAAAAGAAAACATACTGAGCTTTAAAAAAAAAAGAAAAAAAGAATCTGATTGAGCCAAGCGACCAATATCACCAAGATATAAACACACAACTCCAAATCTAGAAAAAGAAAAAAAGAAACCACCAACACCTTGCCTAGATCGTTCACAACCTCAAACCTGTTCCAGCTTTACCAAAACAAAAAAGTTACACAAAAACTGAAGCATTCAACCTTAAACCAAAAAGCACCAAAACCATTCAAAATGCCAAACTCAGAACCTGCACTACCATAACCTGCATTAACCCACAAAGAACCAAAAACCTGCATCCTATCAAGAACCAAAAACCTGCTGAAGCCTAAGCAATCCCTGCCTAAGCCATCAACCAAAAACCATTACCAACTGTCAAAACCAAAACCAAACAAATAACCTACTGCAAGCATAAACCTGCGGGAGTAAAAGCCTCAAAGACAAGGTCCTGAATCAAAAAAACTCCAACCACCATAAAAAGACCCTGCTGAAGCCAAAGCTGCCTAGACCCATAACCTGTCTAAAAACTCATGACCTGCATCAGTAAACACCAGCACAAAACCATTCCAACCAGCTTATACCAACATACCACATACTAAAGCCAGTTTTGTGAAGCTCATAAACCAGAAAAAGTCCTAAACACCACCTACTGTCAAAACCTCATAGCCTGTACAAAAACCATAACCAACATAACCCCTCAAGTATATCCAAACATAACCCCTCAAGCATATCCAAGCATTGAAACCAACTCCTAGGCCTCAGATATGATCATCACTGGCCATTAACAAGCAGACAGAAACATCAAAGAAGATACATAGGCAACAATCCAAGGCAACAAATCAAGAGGCAACAGGTACAACCCCTCAGAATTTTGAATTCATCATTGGGAGGAAAATAGGCAGCAAAACCTAAAGCAAGCATCATATTCCAATCAACAGAAAGGGACAGAAGTAGAAGAGGTAAAGAAGCGAATCGTTTCAAGAGGGTTTTTCAGTGCAACTCATCATTAAAACCAATAAACAAAGAAATATACAAAGATACCAGGATCTCAAAGCCAGCTAGCGCGAACATCAGCGCCCTCCGCTCGTCAAGCCTCCTGAGCACTTCCATTTTCCTTCTCCCCTCCGTCAAGGTAGTTTTTGTTCTCTCTTTTCCTTTCGTACTTCACGTAAGACAAACCGAATGCATTAGTCAATAGAATACAGAATCAGATTCAATAAATCAAAGGATGTTAACATGCAAAACAATAATCTAAAATGTGTAATAAGTTCAAAGCATGCTGTTACCTTGCTTCACCGCTGCCTGAGTTAACGTGGGGGGAGAAAGAGGTAGTGCTGATGGCTGAGGCAGAGAGGATCAGAAACGATGAGGACGAACGGAGGCGATGAATGGAACCCTACGAACGGCGCCGTCCCAAACCCTAACGCGTTATCAAATGAACGATAATCCTCTCAACCCTAAAGAAAATCGTTTCAAGCAATGGGCCTGACCCGTTTCAAAGTTCTCTGAAGCCCATTAAATTGTTTCTTCTTTTTTTTACAATAAACATTAACATTAATTTCTTGTTATACAAACAACATACTTTTCTTTTATTACAAAATCATACTAATACTAAAACTTATTAAAATACTTTTTATCTAAAATATCTAATTTAATTTTATTTGTATAAATACCTTTCTTTATCATATTAAAACTGAAAATACCTTTTTATTCTTTCAATAAAAATATATTTTGTATATAACAATTAAAATATACTTTGTACATAATTTTTTTAATTTAAATATAATTGGTACATATCATATATTTTTATCATATAGTAAAAATCGAAAATATCATTTTTCCTTCTAAGTATATATTTGTATATAGAATAATAAAATACTTTTTCTTTTATCATATAATTAAAATTGAAAACTTTTTTTAATTAAAATATATACTTTGTACATAGTAGATAAATACCTTTTATTAAACTCTTAAACACTTAACTAAAGCATTTTCGTATATAAATAAATAAAAATACATTTCTCAATTAAAACTTAAGCATTTTCTTTTGTATATATTAAAAGAAATATAAGATCGTTAAAAGGACGCTAAGTTATTATTTAGGTCAAACACCTAATACACATTTAAATTCACATCTCAAAACCTGTAAATAATTACACACAATACATATACACCTACACAATATGCTGGCATTTTGATACATTATACGTTTGCTTATATTGACATTCGTTACATTTACACTTGATTGGTTCGATTCGGTTAATCTATTGGACCCTACGATCCTAAGTCTCATCCCCATTTGTACATTTATACCCCCATTCCCGGAAACTATTTGTAATAGCGTAGATTTTATATTTCCGCAATTTACCGCTTTCAATTATACCATGGTTAGACCTAGGGTTTGTATGTACATAAAATCAAACGCTAGATAACCTAATACAAGACAAATACATGTAATCAATACACAATCACACTTGCACCCTCTAGGGTAATCCCACATGTTGCCTTCCAAAATGGGTCATGCTTGCACGTCGAGTATCTTTGGAAAAATAAAATCAAAATGATCATAAGTCCCTCAAAGTGTTGCCTAAACGGAATGATCATAGTCCCTTCAAAGCAAATTGCCAAAGACGCTTGGAACCATTGCATTCATGGTCCGTACGATGACCCGCGCCCGTCCCGGATAAACTTCCTAAAGGCAAAATTGTCCACCAAATTCAATGGTGGAACAAAATTGTTAAAAGGGGTTAAAACATAACAAAAACCTTTGAGTATAATAGGGTAGACAAAACTCTTAGTTACTTGAGATCAATTTGCAAAAACACTTTCCTTCTTTTCAAAAACCACAATCCACAACACTTTCAAACAAACTCTCAAAAACATTTGAAACATCTTTTCGAAAAGATCCACACTTTTGTAAAACACTCAATCACGAGTCAAATACATTAGTTGCCTAAGACAAGGCATCTTCTTCCAAAATATTTTCAAAAGCACCCACACACATACCATTTTCAAGCAATCGAAAAAACAAGGCAAGTGATCTAAAAACCGAGTAACTAAGAGCCCATGGATAACCATGGATGAAAAGGGTGATAATACCTTCCCTTTTCATAATTTACCCCCCGAACCCAAGAAATATCTCAAAAGGTTTTTGCTGTGCTTTTTTTAACCTTTCCTTTAGGATAAAATAAAAAGTCGGTGGCGACTCTTGCTCAACCGCACAAGTGCGAATACGAATGCAAAACACTAGTCAGTTCTCCCACCGTATCACAGAACTGGCGACTCTGCTGGGGAATGATAATTAAAAGTGGGGTTACCTTAGGGTTTTTTTTAGATCACTCTCTTGCATGATTATTTTGTTTGCTTTGCTTGCTTTATACTTGGGCTCTATTGTTTGGGTTTACAATCCTCCACCCGGATTTTTGGGAAACATTCATAGATAGCAATACATTGTGGAAACTGTGCGGGGTATACCGACACGGTCTAAGCAATAGCTATATTAGTGCGACATATTTGTGAGTACCGGTAACCCTTGAGTTCAATCAAGGAGAGTACGGGGCCGCTGAGTGATGTCACTAAGCACTAATGACCTAGAACCTTACTTGACCACCTTGGCCTTTTATTAGGGGTAGTGAGATGACCGGCTTTGGTGCAGTCCAAAGTTGGTAGATACTCGATACTACACTCATTAAGGGTTGTTTTCTTGGAATATTTTGGTCGCTAGTTAAGTGGCTAAACCAAAACAATGAACAATGAAAACAATCCGGTGATATTGAGCTCCTTAGAACCCGGTTACTATTTATATGACAGGTTTTTAAGCCAACTACTCAAGAGGGTACTTACCTATGAAACCCCATGCAAGCCTGAAACTAGGGTTTGGTGTGATTTGCTTGTACATATGTCTTGTGCATACATCATGAACATCATAAAGCATCATATGCATTCACTAACCATTTCAAGGGTTTGGATCTTCATCTTTGTTCCTGTTTTGTAGATCATGGAAATTCCTCGAAGAAATACCATCCAAGTCAACCTTGTGAGGATCTCTCATCAACTCAAGGAGATCACTTCAAGAATTCCGGAAAATTCATCCTTCAGTGAAAGACATGGAAGACTGCTCAGCCTAGTCAACACCAACATTGAAGAAGACATGATGAAAGTGCTATTCCAGTTCTTTGACCCTCTTCACCACTGCTTCACTTTCCCTGATTATCAATTGGTGCCCACTTTGGAGGAGTTTTCTCAACTCCTGAGAATTCCTATCCTTAATCAACTACCCTTCAACGGTACGGAGAAGGAACCAAAGCCTGAAGATGTTGCTCGAGCACTACATCTACAACCATCTGAAATCAAGGGGCATTGGGAAACCAGAAGCGGCGTCAAAGGATTCTTAGCAAAATTCTTGTTTGAGAAGGCACAAGAATGTTGGAACTCATTGGACCTACAAGCCTTTGAAGAGATTGTGGCACTCCTTATCTATGGGTTGGTCTTGTTCCCAAATCCTGACCAATTGGTAGATGTCAACGCCGTCAAAATCTTCTTTTCCAGAAATCCGATACCAACATTGCTTGGGGACATTCTTCACTCATTTTACACACGAACAATGAGAAAGAGGGGTGTTCTCATGTGCTGTACTCCTCTCCTTGCAAGATGGTTTATTTCGCACCTTCCACAATCTGTCTTGAAGAATGACCAAGGTATAAGGTGGTCCCAACGGTTGATGACTCTCACTCATTCTGATGTGCATTGGTGTTCTCGGTCCAGAGAAAATGTCATCATCGTCGATCGTTGTGGAGAGTTTCCTAATGTTCCTTTACTTGGAATCAGAGGAGGTATTACCTACAATCCTTGCCTAGCTTTGAGGCAATTTGGATATGCCCGGAGGGATGGCCCTCATGACGTGTTGATTCCTAGCCTAGTTTTTGACTTCGACAACGACGCGCAAGGACTTCGCCAAAGATTCATCAGAGCTTGGGGAAAACTCAACAAGGTTGATAGCAAGACTCTGGGACACAAGAACTCCATCCCTCTTGAGCCCTATCTCAAGTGGGTACGAGCCCGAGCCCAAAGTCTAATGATGCCTTATCCTCATGTACTCCCAGTGATTAAAGAGCCCGTCAATGAAGGAGAGGTCCCCTACACCATCCTGCATCCAGATATGCCTACATCGTGGGAGGAAATGCAGAAAAGTTGGATTCAGCTCAAGGAGGAATGAAACACTTTTGAAGCTAGCTACTACGCCAGTGAAAAGAAGGTTCTAGAGCTTACCCGCCGACTCCACGAGTAAGAGGACCTCAATACCTACATCGCACCAAAGAGGATGCGCAATGTCTTTCTGCCTTAAGAAGTTTATTTTGTAATATTTGGCCCATGGGGCATTTATGTACTAACAAATTTCTTCTTATTAATATGACGTGCGTTCTTCTTTGTCTGAAACAATTTTGAATGTTCTAAATCCTTGAATGCATTGCATACATAAGCATACCATTCATCATGTGCATAAGCAGGTCTCACTCCAGGTTTCCTTATCTATCTGCTGTTTATTTCAGTAGGATGGATCTCGAGCAAACAGTCAAAGACCTACAGGCTCAGAATGCACAGTTCCAGCAACTCTTGATGACTTTGGTTAAGAGTCAAGAGGACATCAAGGCTCATTTGGAGAATAAGGACCCAGTGAAGAAGAAAAAGAGGGTCGGAGTGGCTACTTTGGGCAGAAGATTTGACAGAGAAGCTCGGAGAGTGCTTGAATTTCCTCCTACTTCTGATGAAGGGACTAGTAAAAGAGATCGGGTTGCGGTGCCTTCCGAGTCTTATGCGGAAGAGGAAGAAGTTGAAGAGGATGAAGATTATTCTGACCATCAATACCCTCCAGCTGATGATAAGTACAAGGGTTTAGAAGACAGATTGGCTGCCATGGAATTGCAAAGGGTATCGGGTTTGGATTTTGAAGACATGGGCTTGGTTGCCGGAATTGTGATTCCTCCAAAATTCAAAGTGCCAGTGTTTGTAAGGTATGATGGGCTGTCCTGTCCCAAAATGCACCTCAGGACCTACGTGAGAAAGATTCAACCCTATACGGCAGATAAAAACCTCTGGATTCATTTCTTTCAAGACAGCCTATCGGGAGCTCAGTTGGAACTCATTGGACCTACAAGCCTTTGAAGAGATTGTGGCACTCCTTATCTATGGGTTGGTCTTGTTCCCAAATCCTGACCAATTGGTAGATGTCAACGCCGTCAAAATCTTCTTTTCCAGAAATCCGATACCAACATTGCTTGGGGACATTCTTCACTCATTTTACACACGAACAATGAGAAAGAGGGGTGTTCTCATGTGCTGTACTCCTCTCCTTGCAAGGTGGTTTATTTCGCACCTTCCACAATCTGTCTTGAAGAATGACCAAGGTATAAGGTGGTCCCAACGGTTGATGACTCTCACTCATTCTGATGTGCATTGGTGTTCTCGGTCCAGAGAAAATGTCATCATCGTCGATCATTGTGGAGAGTTTCCTAATGTTCCTTTACTTGGAATCAGAGGAGGTATTACCTACAATCCTTGCCTAGCTTTGAGGCAATTTGGATATGCCCGGAGGGATGGCCCTCATGACGTGTTGATTCCTAGCCTAGTTTTTGACTTCGACAACGACGCGCAAGGACTTCGCCAAAGATTCATCAGAGCTTGGGGAAAACTCAACAAGGTTGATAGCAAGACTCTGGGACACAAGAACTCCATCCCTCTTGAGCCCTATCTCAAGTGGGTACGAGCCCGAGCCCAAAGTCTAATGATGCCTTATCCTCATGTACTCCCAGTGATTAAAGAGCCCGTCAATGAAGGAGAGGTCCCCTACACCATCCTGCATCCAGATATGCCTACATCGTGGGAGGAAATGCAGAAAAGTTGGATTCAGCTCAAGGAGGAACGAAACACTTTTGAAGCTAGCTACTACGCCAGTGAAAAGAAGGTTCTAGAGCTTACCCGCCGACTCGACGAGTAAGAGGACCTCAATACCTACATCGCACCAAAGAGGATGCGCAATGTCTTTCTGCCTTAAGAAGTTTATTTTGTAATATTTGGCCCATGGGGCATTTATGTACTAACAAATTTCTTCTTATTAATATGACGTGCGTTCTTCTTTGTCTGAAACAATTTTGAATGTTCTAAATCCTTGAATGCATTGCATACATAAGCATACCATTCATCATGTGCATAAGCAGGTCTCACTCCAGGTTTCCTTATCTATCTGCTGTTTATTTCAGTAGGATGGATCTCGAGCAAACAGTCAAAGACCTACAGGCTCAGAATGCACAGTTCCAGCAACTCTTGATGACTTTGGTTAAGAGTCAAGAGGACATCAAGGCTCATTTGGAGAATAAGGACCCAGTGAAGAAGAAAAAGAGGGTCAGAGTGGCTACTTTGGGCAGAAGATTTGACAGAGAAGCTCGGAGAGTGCTTGAATTTCCTCCTACTTCTGATGAAGGGACTAGTAAAAGAGATCGGGTTGCGGTGCCTTCCGAGTCTGATGCGGAAGAGGAAGAAGTTGAAGAGGATGAAGATTATTCTGACCATCAATACCCTCCAGCTGATGATAAGTACAAGGGTTTAGAAGACAGATTGGCTGCCATGGAATTGCAAAGGGTATCGGGTTTGGATTTTGAAGACATGGGCTTGGTTGCCGGAATTGTGATTCCTCCAAAATTCAAAGTGCCAGTGTTTGTAAGGTATGATGGGCTGTCCTGTCCCAAAATGCACCTCAGGACCTACGTGAGAAAGATTCAACCCTATACGGCAGATAAAAACCTCTGGATTCATTTCTTTCAAGACAGCCTATCGGGAGCTCAGTTGGAACTCATTGGACCTACAAGCCTTTGAAGAGATTGTGGCACTCCTTATCTATGGGTTGGTCTTGTTCCCAAATCCTGACCAATTGGTAGATGTCAACGCCGTCAAAATCTTCTTTTCCAGAAATCCGATACCAACATTGCTTGGGGACATTCTTCACTCATTTTACACACGAACAATGAGAAAGAGGGGTGTTCTCATGTGCTGTACTCCTCTCCTTGCAAGGTGGTTTATTTCGCACCTTCCACAATCTGTCTTGAAGAATGACCAAGGTATAAGGTGGTCCCAACGGTTGATGACTCTCACTCATTCTGATGTGCATTGGTGTTCTCGGTCCAGAGAAAATGTCATCATCGTCGATCATTGTGGAGAGTTTCCTAATGTTCCTTTACTTGGAATCAGAGGAGGTATTACCTACAATCCTTGCCTAGCTTTGAGGCAATTTGGATATGCCCGGAGGGATGGCCCTCATGACGTGTTGATTCCTAGCCTAGTTTTTGACTTCGACAACGACGCGCAAGGACTTCGCCAAAGATTCATCAGAGCTTGGGGAAAACTCAACAAGGTTGATAGCAAGACTCTGGGACACAAGAACTCCATCCCTCTTGAGCCCTATCTCAAGTGGGTACGAGCCCGGGCCCAAAGTCTAATGATGCCTTATCCTCATGTACTCCCAGTGATTAAAGAGCCCGTCAATGAAGGAGAGGTCCCCTACACCATCCTGCATCCAGATATGCCTACATCGTGGGAGGAAATGCAGAAAAGTTGGATTCAGCTCAAGGAGGAATGAAACACTTTTGAAGCTAGCTACTACGCCAGTGAAAAGAAGGTTCTAGAGCTTACCCGCCGACTCCACGAGTAAGAGGACCTCAATACCTACATCGCACCAAAGAGGATGCGCAATGTCTTTCTGCCTTAAGAAGTTTATTTTGTAATATTTGGCCCATGGGGCATTTATGTACTAACAAATTTCTTCTTATTAATATGACGTGCGTTCTTCTTTGTCTGAAACAATTTTGAATGTTCTAAATCCTTGAATGCATTGCATACATAAGCATACCATTCATCATGTGCATAAGCAGGTCTCACTCCAGGTTTCCTTATCTATCTGCTGTTTATTTCAGTAGGATGGATCTCGAGCAAACAGTCAAAGACCTACAGGCTCAGAATGCACAATTCCAGCAACTCTTGATGACTTTGGTTAAGAGTCAAGAGGACATCAAGGCTCATTTGGAGAATAAGGACCCAGTGAAGAAGAAAAAGAGGGTCGGAGTGGCTACTTTGGGCAGAAGATTTGACAGAGAAGCTCGGAGAGTGCTTGAATTTCCTCCTACTTCTGATGAAGGGACTAGTAAAAGAGATCGGGTTGCGGTGCCTTCCGAGTATGATGCGGAAGAGGAAGAAGTTGAAGAGGATGAAGATTATTCTGACCATCAATACCCTCCAGCTGATGATAAGTACAAGGGTTTAGAAGACAGATTGGCTGCCATGGAATTGCAAAGGGTATCGGGTTTGGATTTTGAAGACATGGGCTTGGTTGCCGGAATTGTGATTCCTCCAAAATTCAAAGTGCCAGTGTTTGTAAGGTATGATGGGCTGTCCTGTCCCAAAATGCACCTCAGGACCTACGTGAGAAAGATTCAACCCTATACGGCAGATAAAAACCTCTGGATTCATTTCTTTCAAGACAGCCTATCGGGAGCTCAGTTGGAACTCATTGGACCTACAAGCCTTTGAAGAGATTGTGGCACTCCTTATCTATGGGTTGGTCTTGTTCCCAAATCCTGACCAATTGGTAGATGTCAACGCCGTCAAAATCTTCTTTTCCAGAAATCCGATACCAACATTGCTTGGGGACATTCTTCACTCATTTTACACACGAACAATGAGAAAGAGGGGTGTTCTCATGTGCTGTACTCCTCTCCTTGCAAGGTGGTTTATTTCGCACCTTCCACAATCTGTCTTGAAGAATGACCAAGGTATAAGGTGGTCCCAACGGTTGATGACTCTCACTCATTCTGATGTGCATTGGTGTTCTCGGTCCAGAGAAAATGTCATCATCGTCGATCGTTGTGGAGAGTTTCCTAATGTTCCTTTACTTGGAATCAGAGGAGGTATTACCTACAATCCTTGCCTAGCTTTGAGGCAATTTGGATATGCCCGGAGGGATGGCCCTCATGACGTGTTGATTCCTAGCCTAGTTTTTGACTTCGACAACGACGCGCAAGGACTTCGCCAAAGATTCATCAGAGCTTGGGGAAAACTCAACAAGGTTGATAGCAAGACTCTGGGACACAAGAACTCCATCCCTCTTGAGCCCTATCTCAAGTGGGTACGAGCCCGAGCCCAAAGTCTAATGATGCCTTATCCTCATGTACTCCCAGTGATTAAAGAGCCCGTCAATGAAGGAGAGGTCCCCTACACCATCCTGCATCCAGATATGCCTACATCGTGGGAGGAAATGCAGAAAAGTTGGATTCAGCTCAAGGAGGAACGAAACACTTTTGAAGCTAGCTACTACGCCAGTGAAAAGAAGGTTCTAGAGCTTACCCGCCGACTCCACGAGTAAGAGGACCTCAATACCTACATCGCACCAAAGAGGATGCGCAATGTCTTTCTGCCTTAAGAAGTTTATTTTGTAATATTTGGCCCATGGGGCATTTATGTACTAACAAATTTCTTCTTATTAATATGACGTGCGTTCTTCTTTGTCTGAAACAATTTTGAATGTTCTAAATCCTTGAATGCATTGCATACATAAGCATACCATTCATCATGTGCATAAGCAGGTCTCACTCCAGGTTTCCTTATCTATCTGCTGTTTATTTCAGTAGGATGGATCTCGAGCAAACAGTCAAAGACCTACAGGCTCAGAATGCACAGTTCCAGCAACTCTTGATGACTTTGGTTAAGAGTCAAGAGGACATCAAGGCTCATTTGGAGAATAAGGACCCAGTGAAGAAGAAAAAGAGGGTCGGAGTGGCTACTTTGGGCAGAAGATTTGACAGAGAAGCTCGGAGAGTGCTTGAATTTCCTCCTACTTCTGATGAAGGGACTAGTAAAAGAGATCGGGTTGCGGTGCCTTCCGAGTCTGATGCGGAAGAGGAAGAAGTTGAAGAGGATGAAGATTATTCTGACCAGCAATACCCTCCAGCTGATGATAAGTACAAGGGTTTAGAAGACAGATTGGCTGCCATGGAATTGCAAAGGGTATCGGGTTTGGATTTTGAAGACATGGGCTTGGTTGCCGGAATTGTGATTCCTCCAAAATTCAAAGTGCCAGTGTTTGTAAGGTATGATGGGCTGTCCTGTACCAAAATGCACCTCAGGTCCTACGTGAGAAAGATTCAACCCTATACGGCAGATAAAAACCTCTGGATTCATTTCTTTCAAGACAGCCTATCGGGAGCTCAGTTGGAACTCATTGGACCTACAAGCCTTTGAAGAGATTGTGGCACTCCTTATCTATGGGTTGGTCTTGTTCCCAAATCCTGACCAATTGGTAGATGTCAACGCCGTCAAAATCTTCTTTTCCAGAAATCCGATACCAACATTGCTTGGGGACATTCTTCACTCATTTTACACACGAACAATGAGAAAGAGGGGTGTTCTCATGTGCTGTACTCCTCTCCTTGCAAGGTGGTTTATTTCGCACCTTCCACAATCTGTCTTGAAGAATGACCAAGGTATAAGGTGGTCCCAACGGTTGATGACTCTCACTCATTCTGATGTGCATTGGTGTTCTCGGTCCAGAGAAAATGTCATCATCGTCGATCATTGTGGAGAGTTTCCTAATGTTCCTTTACTTGGAATCAGAGGAGGTATTACCTACAATCCTTGCCTAGCTTTGAGGCAATTTGGATATGCCCGGAGGGATGGCCCTCATGACGTGTTGATTCCTAGCCTAGTTTTTGACTTCGACAACGACGCGCAAGGACTTCGCCAAAGATTCATCAGAGCTTGGGGAAAACTCAACAAGGTTGATAGCAAGACTCTGGGATACAAGAACTCCATCCCTCTTGAGCCCTATCTCAAGTGGGTACGAGCCCGAGCCCAAAGTCTAATGATGCCTTATCCTCATGTACTCCCAGTGATTAAAGAGCCCGTCAATGAAGGAGAGGTCCCCTACACCATCCTGCATCCAGATATGCCTACATCGTGGGAGGAAATGCAGAAAAGTTGGATTCAGCTCAAGGAGGAACGAAACACTTTTGAAGCTAGCTACTACGCCAGTGAAAAGAAGGTTCTAGAGCTTACCCGCCGACTCCACGAGTAAGAGGACCTCAATACCTACATCGCACCAAAGAGGATGCGCAATGTCTTTCTGCCTTAAGAAGTTTATTTTGTAATATTTGGCCCATGGGGCATTTATGTACTAACAAATTTCTTCTTATTAATATGACGTGCGTTCTTCTTTGTCTGAAACAATTTTGAATGTTCTAAATCCTTGAATGCATTGCATACATAAGGATACCATTCATCATGTGCATAAGCAGGTCTCACTCCAGGTTTCCTTATCTATCTGCTGTTTATTTCAGTAGGATGGATCTCGAGCAAACAGTCAAAGACCTACAGGCTCAGAATGCACAGTTCCAGCAACTCTTGATGACTTTGGTTAAGAGTCAAGAGGACATCAAGGCTCATTTGGAGAATAAGGACCCAGTGAAGAAGAAAAAGAGGGTCGGAGTGGCTACTTTGGGCAGAAGATTTGACAGAGAAGCTCGGAGAGTGCTTGAATTTCCTCCTACTTCTGATGAAGGGACTAGTAAAAGAGATCGGGTTGCGGTGCCTTCCGAGTCTGATGCGGAAGAGGAAGAAGTTGAAGAGGATGAAGATTATTCTGACCAGCAATACCCTCCAGCTGATGATAAGTACAAGGGTTTAGAAGACAGATTGGCTGCCATGGAATTGCAAAGGGTATCGGGTTTGGATTTTGAAGACATGGGCTTGGTTGCCGGAATTGTGATTCCTCCAAAATTCAAAGTGCCAGTGTTTGTAAGGTATGATGGGCTGTCCTGTCCCAAAATGCACCTCAGGTCCTACGTGAGAAAGATTCAACCCTATACGGCAGATAAAAACCTCTGGATTCATTTCTTTCAAGACAGCCTATCGGGAGCTCAGTTGGAGTGGTTTTATCAGCTAGAAGGAACCAGTGTCAGAAATTGGGAAGATTTGGCCACCGCTTTCTACAAACAATACCAGTATAATTCTGATCTTGCTCCTACTCGTACCCAACTTCAGGGTATGTCACTAGGAACAAGCGAGGGATTTAAAGAATATGCACAAAAATGGAGGGATTTGGCTGGCAGGGTGCAGCCCCCTTTAACCGATCGTGAGCTCGTTGATATGTTTCTTGGGACCCTATCTGGGCCATTTTTCAATCATCTGATTGGTAACTCTTCCGCGGGGTTTACCGATTTGATCTTAACGGGCGAAAGAATTGAAGCTGGCATCAAGTCAGGAAAGATTCAGAAGAGTGTTGCTGCAAGTGTTGAGAAGAAACCTTTTAAGAAGGAAACAGCTGTGGTCTATTCTCAGAGAAGAGAAGGGAAGGTGGAGCGTCGGCCAACTGTGGGGGCCGTAATGATTCAAAACACTCCGAATGAGCAGCCTCGTTATAACCAGTCCAGACCAAATCAGCAACGGGTGGAACGGCCACAACGGCAGTTCACCCGTATTAATATGACTCCAGCGCAAGTACTTCCCCACCTACTGAAGTTGAACCTTGCCACCATCAAGGAGGCACCAAAGAATGTAAATACATCCTCTCCGTATTATCATGCCAATGCTAAGTGCGCCTATCATTCAGACAGTGTTGGACACGACACCAATGATTGTTGGGCACTCAAGCATAAGATCCAGGACCTGATAGAGGCTAAGGAGGTAGAGTTTGACGCTCCAGAAAAACCCAATGTGATATCTGCACCTATGCCGAAGCACGGTCGGAATGTCAATGCCATTGAAGAGGATCTATATGTTGCTGACGTTAGTGATCTGACTACTCCACTGCTAACCGTTAAGTTGAATTTGTTAAGGGCCGGGATCTTCCCGGGATGTAAAGAAGACTGCTACTGTTGCCGCTCTCTGCCGTTTGATTGTCCGCTATTAAAGGAAGGCATCCAAGGCCTCATGGATAGCCGACAAATTTTGTTAGAAAAAGTTCCTGCTGTCCCAGTTCATGTTGAAAATATCTCAATCATAACCATTCACGCCAATCTTTCCAAGGCCGTCAAAAAGCCTGTTAAGATTACACCAGCTGCAAAGTCTATACCTTTGAAGATAACAATGCCAGGGCCTATTCCCTTTGTTTCTGAGAAGTCGATACCTTGGAACTATGGTGGTGACATCTATTACCATGGTATCAAGCAAGTTGAAATAATTGAAGAAAATTCAGATGATGAAGAAGCCAGCATTAGTAACATTGCAGGCACCAGCAAAATCACCAGGAGCGGGAGAATATTTTCTCCAGAGATTGCCCCTCCAAGAGCAGTCTTTGGACCCTCATCAGCTAAAGAAGTCATCCCTGCACCAGTAAAACTCTCCGCTAGAACTCCTTTGATTGAGGAAATCGTCGTTCCTAGTGCTGCCTCTCCTACCATTGCTGATAAAGGAAAGGGGATACAATATGAACCCTTCAGGACGAGGGTTCAGCCCTTGGTGATCCCGGAAACCTCCAAGAAAGAAATGGACGAGATTTTAAGGATAATCAAGAGAAGTGATTACGATGTGGTGGAACAGTTGGGGCAAACCCCCTCCAAGATCTCCATGCTGGCACTGTTGCTTTGCTCAGAAGCGCACGCTCAAGCTTTGATTAAGTTTCTGAAGGCAGCTCATGTGCCCCAAGAGACCTCTGCAGATCAATTTCAACATTGCGTGGCTAGCCTGACTACAGACAATGGATTAGGTTTTTCCGATGCCGACCTGACCCCTAAAGGCCGAAATCACAATGATGCTTTGCATATTTCAATCGAATGCCGCGGAACCACCCTTGCACATGTTTTGGTTGATATCGGGTCGTCGCTGAATGTTTTGCCTAAAAAGGCCTTGGACCGGCTAGATTGCAAAGGGTTGGAATTGAAGCCGAGTGATATTGTCGTCAGAGCTTTCGATGGATCAAAGAGAATGGTCCATGGAGAAGTTGAAATTCCTGTCAAGATAGGTGCTGAGGTGTTTAAATCCACTTTCTATGTAATGGACATCTGTCCATCATATTCCTGCCTGCTGGGTAGACCTTGGATACACCATGCTGGAGCAGTCACCTCCTCCTTGCATCAGATGCTGAAGTATCCTGTAAAGGGAAAGATCATTACTGTCCACGGCGAAGAAGAGTACATGATTAGCCATTTAAATTCTTTCCGATATGTGGAGGTTGAAGGAGAGTTCATTGAGACACCGTTTCAACATTTCGAAGAAGTGCTTCCTGAGGTAGCAGTGGCAAAATTGGCAGCTGAGGCACCCAGACAGATGGCCAGGATGGCATCTCTGGAGGATGCAAGGGCTGCAATTAAAGAAGGGAAGAATTCAGCGTGGGGGAAGTTACCCGATTTTCCGCATAAAACTGATAAGTTTGGATTAGGTTTCACCGCCGCTGGCCAGAAGGCCATGCGCCGGTCAAAGATTGAAAGAGCGCCGATCAAAATTTCTCCTTACCGAATCAACGCCCTGGAAGATGAAGACAAGGAAAGCAACTTTGAAGAATGGATTCATCCAACGGTCAAAGGAGGATTGAGCAATTGGGAGGCTAAAGACTTTGTCCCCATCACTTTTATTCATCAGTAATTTATCTATTAAACATTTCCTATTTGGTCTGTAATATTTTACTTTCAAACAATCCGTACACTATCTTTTCACCTCCTGCCTTGCCCGGGGCATGTAGGTTCACTTGTAAGGGTTTTGACTATTTTTCATATTCATATGCCATGTTTAACGATTCATTGGACGTTTTTCATTTGATAAACTGCTTATGTCCATTTTCTTTCTTTTTTGCATTTTTGTTTAAGGATGGGTATCCCTTACACACACCCACACTCACCAATGCAGGTACCCATCCACTCCGGATTCCATGGGCGACTATTCTGCTGTATCTTTCAATAACTCTGAAGATCTGGTCAATCTAGCCGAGTATGAGGATGACGAAGGTTGTGAAGTACCCGGGGAACTAGCCAGACTCCTGCAACAAGAGGAAAGGGCCATCTTACCGCATGAAGAGCCATTGGAAGTTGTTAACTTGGGAACCGAGGAGGATCGGAAGGAGGTACAAGTGGGTGCCAATCTGGAACCAAAAGTCAAGGAGCGCTTGGTACAGTTGTTGAATGAGTATGTTGAAATCTTCGCTTGGTCCTATGAAGACATGCCGAGTCTAGACACAGACATCGTGGTTCACCGTCTCCCCACAAGAGAGGATTGCCCACCAATCAAGCAAAAAGTTCGCCGAATGAGGCCTGATATGTCCGAAAAGATCAAGGCAGAAGTAATGAAACAATTCGATGCTGGTTTTCTTGCTGTTACGTCCTATCCTCAATGGGTCGCTAACATTGTGCCAGTACCGAAGAAAGATGGCAAAGTCAGAATGTGTGTGGACTACCGGGATTTGAATAGGGCCAGCCCTAAGGATGATTTCCCGCTACCTCATATTGACATCTTGATCGACAATACAGCTCAGCACAAAGTGTTTTCCTTCATGGATGGATTCTCGGGCTATAATCAAATCAAGATGGCCCCCGAAGATATGGAGAAAACAACTTTTGTCACACAGTGGGGCACTTTCTGTTACAAGGTGATGTCGTTCGGGCTGAAGAACGCATGGGCAACTTATCAACGCGCCATGGTGGCTTTATTTCATGATATGATACATCATGAGATTGAAGTTTACGTAGACGATATGATAGCTCGGTCACAAACAGAGGAAGAGCATCTTGAACATCTGGAAAAGCTGTTTGCCAGATTGAAAGAATACAAGCTCAGGCTGAATCCAAGTAAATGCACTTTTGGGGTTAGGTCTGGTAAACTCTTGGGATTCATTGTAAGCAATAAAGGCATCGAAGTCGATCCAGCAAAAGTAAAATCAATACAAGAGATGCCCGCTCCCCGTACTGAAAAGGAAGTTAGAGGATTCTCGGGGCGCATAAACTATATTGCCAGATTCATCTTACACCTGACCTCTACCTGTGAGCCAATCTTCAAACTCTTGAAGAAAGATCAGGTAGTGGAATGGAACGACGATTGTCAAGCTGCTTTTGATAGAATCAAGGAATATTTTCTAGAACCTCCTATTCTGATGCCACCCGTCGAAGGAAGACCATTGATCATGTATTTGACCGTCTTGGATAATTCAATGGGGTGTGTTTTGGGCCAGCATGACGAGTCTGGTCGAAAAGAGCATGCTATTTATTACCTTAGCAAAAAGTTTACCGACTGTGAGACTCGCTACTCACTGCTCGAGAAAACTTGTTGCGCTTTGGTATGGGCTGCTCGCCGACTAAGACAGTATATGCTTACTCATACTACCTTGTTGATTTCCAAAATGGATCCTATCAAGTATATCTTCGAGAAGCCCGCTTTATCTGGAAGGATAGCTAGATGGAAAATGATCTTAACTGAATATGACATCCAGTACACCACCCAAAAAGCTATAAAAGGGAGTGTACTAGCTGACCATCTGGCTCATCAGGCTATCGAAGACTATCAACCCATGAGATTTGACTTCCCAGACGAGGACATCATGAATTTGGACAATGTTGAGAGTAACGGACCGTATGACGGACCCGAAAAGGGATCCCGATGGACCCTGTACTTTGATGGTGCTTCAAATGCGCTTGGAAACGGTATTGGCGCAGTACTCATTTCTCCGGAAGGTTGTCACACACCTTTCACGGCCCGACTTTGCTTCAGCTGCACAAACAACATGGCTGAGTATGAAGCTTGCATCTTTGGTCTCAAGGCTGCTATAGACTTGGGGATCAAATCTTTGATCGTATTTGGGGACTCGGCTTTGGTTATCAGTCAAATCAAAGGAGAGTGGGATACCAAGCATCCTAATCTTATCCCATACAAAGAACATGTCCTGACATTGTTGCCTCACTTCGAGCAAATTACCTTCGAGCATTTCCCGCGAGAAGAGAATCAGCTAGCAGATGCTCTAGCCACAATGTCCTCCATGTTTAAACTCAACTGGGATAACGAGGCTCCCCAAATCACCATCAAGCGAATGGATGAACCGGCACATTGCCACGAGATTAATACCGAAGAAGTAGTGGAACAACCTTGGTTCCATGAAATCAAAAGGTATCTCGAGACTAGAGATTATCCTGAAGGAGCTTCCGTAAATGACAAGAAGTTCTTAAGGAAATTCGCTGCTAAATTCTTCCTGAGCAACAACATCCTTTACAAACGAAGCCATGATTGTGTATTACTCCGATGTGTGGATAAAACTGAAGTAGAGTTGATCATGACTGATATACACAGCGGCACATTTGGCACTCACTTAAGCGGGCACACAATGGCTAAGAAGATCCTGAGGGCAGGCTATTACTGGTCTACCATGGAAGCTGATTGCCATCAACATTCCCGTACTTGCCACAATTGTCAAGTCTACGCTGACAAAGTGCATATTCCTCCGGTTCCCCTCAACGTCCTGACTGCTCCGTGGCCCTTTGCAATGTGGGGCATTGATATGATCAGAGAGATCAAGCCCACGGCTTCCAACGAACATCGCTTCATCCTGGTTGCCATTGACTACTTCACTAAATGGGTCGAAGCAGCTTCCTTCGCCTCTGTTACCAAAAATGTGGTTGCCCGCTTTATCAAGCAAAATCTCATATGTCGGTATGGTGTTCCAGACAGGATCATCACAGACAACGGCACAAATCTGAATAACACAATGATCACTGCATTGTGCGAGCAGTTCAAGATTTATCATCACAATTCATCTCCTTATCGGCCGAAGATGAACGGTGCTGTTGAAGCTGCGAACAAAAACATTAAGAAGATCATTCAGAAAATGACAGTCACTTACAAAGACTGGCATGAGATGTTACCATTTGCTCTGCATGGATACCGTACGACGATACATACTTCAACTGGGGCAACCCCATTTTCTTTGGTTTATGGCATGGAAGCTGTCTTGCCTATGGAGGTCCAGATCCCTTCTCTAAGGATTATGAAGGATGCAGGTTTGAATGAAGATGATTAGATGCAAACCCGGCTTGATCAACTTAATTTGATCAACGAAAAGCGACTTGCTGCTATATGCCATGGTCAGACGTATCAAAAACGGATGATCAAGGCCTTCAATAAGAAAGTCAGACGTCAAGTGTATCGAGTCGGGGATCTCGTAATCAAGCGGATTATCTTGCCGCAAAGTGATCCCAGGGGCAAATGGACTCCTACATATGAAGGACCATTTGTGATCAAGAGCATATTTTCTGGTGGTGCAATGATTCTGACCACCATGGACGGCGACGATTTGCCGCACCCTGCGAACGCAGACATAGTTAAAAGATACTACGCATAAAATAACCCGACAAGTCGAAAACCCGAAAGGGCGGCTTGGGCAAAAATGGGCATCCCGGTGAACCGAAAACCCGAAAGGGCGGTTCAGGCAAAAATTAGGGATAAAAGCGAAAAAGTTTGTACACCCGGCAAGTCGAAAACCCGAAAGGGCGGCTTGGGCAAAAAGGGGTTTCCCGGTGAATCGAAAACCCGAAAGGGCGATTCAGGCAAAAGTTAGGGAATTAAAGCGTATGACTATGTCTCGTCGGATCACTTCAAAGACAATCTCTTCATCAATCGGTTCCAGGTTTCTGACCAACCCAGCCATCGTCAAACGAAGCATTGAATGGACAGATATTCAGAGTTGTGAAAGCTATAGCGGAATGGAATCCCATGGAATTATTTCACATAGCCATCCTTTATTTCGTATAAATCTTTCAATATTTACGACAGAATCCTCTTACTAGGATGATTGTCTCCTTTGTACAAATATACTCAAAGAAAATCAATACAAATACTCTTCCCAAAAAATTTGTGTCATTTCCCTTTTCTTTTTCTCTTACACTACTTGTTTTATTTTGAGAAACGTCCAATGTTTTGTTGAATAAGCATATGCATTTGAAACATAATCACTTCCTAAATAAACCTAAGAAAAAAATTACTGATAGGATGAAGGTACATATGGATATCTTGACACCTTTTCGAAGGAAACCCCCGAGAGATTTGGAATCCATATCCCTAGCAAACCCTGAGGTTTATCTCCAGCAGGTCCTCGAAGCTTATCCCCAGTAAGGTTCCGAAGGATATTTCCCCGCAGAGTACGGACGTCCCTCCCAAGTTTTATCCAAAGATATTCCTCACAAAGGATTATAACTGGGTTATCCTTAGCTAACAACCACGGAAGATCGCGTTCGCCAAAGTTCTTCCTGTCCCCAACGGAGTTCATCAAGTCTCCCAGCACAACTTATCAACACAATCCCCAGAGGAGTTTATCTTTGTTAGCCCCAGCCGAAGAATCCTCCAGAACTCATTCCCCCTCAGAGTTTAAGCTTCAGCACCCCCAGCGGAGCCAGACTATTGAGCCTTCTCCCCACAGAGTTTTAGGAAGAAAAATCTTGAGTTCCCCAGTAAAATCTCCAAAGATACTTCCCTCCAAGCTGAAGACTCTCAGTCTTACCTCCCCAGCATTAAGTCTACTAGATTGGTACTCCCCAGTAGAAGACTTCAGGAATTCTCCAGAAGATGGGTATACAACCCAACCTCCTTGTTCCCCAGCAGCAGCCAAGATACTTCTATCTCCTGCTATCCCGGATTCATCTATCATTTGCAAGACAGCTCTCCAGCTTACATGCGCATCCATTTATATGCATAGTACATAACATACATTGTATCATGCATCATAACATTGCATACAACTAACTCTTTGCCTTTTCAGGTAAGATCAGTCGACAGACTAAAACCATTACCCTTCAAGACTTCTGAAAACAGTTCATGGATTCTTCCCAAGTAACGGATGTTAATCTATCAGCTTGTTCAGATGCAACCTCTGAAATTAGTTTACGGACGCTTCCCAACAACGGATGCTGCTCCATTGCTGATTCAATCTCAAGATTTCTGAAAACAGTTTACAGGTTCTCCAAGTAACGGATGTTAACCTATCACTTGTTCAGATTCTTCTTCCAGACTTCTGAAAACAGTTCATGGATTCTTCCCAAGTGACGGATGTTAATCTATCAGCTTGTTCGGATGCAACCTTTGAAAATAGTTTACGGACGCTTCCCAACAACAGATGCTGCTCCATTGCTGATTCAATCTCAAGATTTCTGAAAATAGTTTACAGGTTCTCCAAGTAACGGATGTTAACCTATCACTTGTTCAGATTCTTCTTCCAGACTTCTGAAAACAGTTCATGGATTCTTCCCAAGTAACGGATGTTAATCTATCAGCTTGTTCAGATGCAACCTCTGAAATTAGTTTACGGACGCTTCCCAACAACGGATGCTGCTCCATTGCTGATTCAATCTCAAGATTTCTGAAAACAGTTTACAGGTTCTCCAAGTAACGGATGTTAACCTATCACTTGTTCAGATTCTTCTTCCAGACTTCTGAAAACAGTTCATGGATTCTCTCCAAGTAACGGATGTTAATCTATCAGCTTGTTCGGATGCAACCTTTGAAAATAGTTTACGGACACTTCCCAACAACGGATGTCAATCTATTGCTTATTCAGACCCCCAGTTCGAAGATGGTCCAAAGCATGGACACCTTCCTGATACTCATTCCAGATGGCATCTTTAAGCCCATCACCAAATGGCATCTCTAAGCCCATTCCCCGACAAAATTCTATTGCACCAGATGGCATCTTTAAGCCCATCACCAAATGGCATCTGTAAGCCCATTCACATCTACCATCATATCGCCGAGTGCAAATTTTCTGGGCACTTTAGTGTCCAATCTCCTTTTACCTTCAAGTCGCGAAAGGCAAACTTGCCAATCTAACTCTTCAGGTCCAAGAAGATTGAACAGGGGCAACTGTTGTACCCCAAAATTTGCCCTCGCATTTTTCCACAAGAAATCTCAGCTTCAAGCCTTTCCTGATTTTTAAACTGGCTCAAGAATCGGGCAAACAGACGTTTCTTGTCAGTCAAGCGAAATTAGGGTTTTTACTGATTTTCAGGACTCTGGATTGTTTCACAGTTGGCTTAGGGTTTTGGATGATTTTTGGTTCAATTTTGATCAGGCAAACGTTATTTGGAATTTAGTCAGGAGTTAAGGTTTTGTGGGCATGTTCTCAGAAGGACTTAAATTCCACAGCACTTTGCAGTTTATTCCGAGATTCGGGTTAAAATTCGCGTTGTTTTGATTTAATCAGTGAAAGAGACAGTGGTTTGAATTCATGTTGTTTGAGCCAGTCAAAGAAGGTGTGCAGTTTGGATTTACAGTACTTGGTAAGAATCAATAAAAAAGGATTGCGTCTGATCAGTTTATGTGTTCGACTGTGCGTTGCTTTGAATGATGGAGACGTCAAGTTCATTTATTTTGATCAACAAGGTTTAGTTGATTATTTATGGTTCTAAGAATTAAATACTTGAAATTTAACTTTCATCTTATTTAATTTAAGGGATTATAAATAACAAGTAAATAATTAAAGAAAAGGAATTGAAAAGATTTAATCAATAGAATTTTTATTTCATATTTAATAGTTGTTACAATTATTATTTGATACAAGTATTTATTACGAAGTATTTAAAATAATAATGGTTTACAAATAATTAAATTGAAAATAAAAATTATCCTATTTTTTCTAAACATTTTCTAAGTCCCTAATCTCTTCATTCTTCACTCCGCTCCGGTGTTCCATTTTTTACCTGCAAAAGAAAAGAGAAAGTCAAAAAGCAGTTAAATTGGAAAAGACAGTTAAAATTAGACTCATCATTAAGGGCCACTGACTGGGATCAGTTAACCCTCTCTGCAAATCACGGGATTTTTCCCGGTTCACAGAGAGGGAAGAATTTTTATGCAAAGTTGAAAAAATGCAAATGTCAAAATGCATAGAATATCAAACTGCATAGTTTCAAAATCTCAAACTTCAAATTCAAACCAAACTGAAAAAATCCAAGTTACAACTTTCTATCAAAAGCCAAAAGTGCAATTTGCTGTCAAAGTTGTCAACAAAGCTACTCAAAGCTACCAAAGAGGAAGTTTTGGCCAAGATATCAAGGAAAAGACAAAGTACCAAAGCTGTCAAAAAGAGATAAAGATGCAGAGAAATTGTATGCAAGCAAGCTAACTCAAATCATCATTTCCCACCAATAGCCCTTTCAGAAAAGATAGTACAAGAAAGAACCATATAATAATATCCAATTGTACTACAGAGAGAGAAAAAAGAGAGATAGAAGCAGGTTTTTCAGGCTTAGACAGTAAGGCAAAAGCTAAAAGAAGCATTAATTCAGCATTACTCAAAACTGGGCAGAAGTACACAGCAGAGGCAATTACCAAAACAGAAAAGTGCCAAGAAACTTTGTAAAATTAACCAGCAACTTGGATCAAGAAAAATACCAAGGTTTGAATAAGTATTAGGCGCCAAAGACCAAGAGAAAAACAACAAAAAACAAAAAGAAAACATACTGAGCTTTAAAAAAAAAAGAAAAAAAGAATCTGATTGAGCCAAGCGACCAATATCACCAAGATATAAACACACAACTCCAAATCTAGAAAAAGAAAAAAAGAAACCACCAACACCTTGCCTACATCGTTCACAACCTCAAACCTGTTCCAGCTTTACCAAAACAAAAAAGTTACACAAAAACTGAAGCATTCAACCTTAAACCAAAAAGCACCAAAACCATTCAAAATGCCAAACTCAGAACCTGCACTACCATAACCTGCATTAACCCACAAAGAACTAAAAACCTGCATCCTGTCAAGAACCAAAAACCTGCTGAAGCCTAAGCAATCCCTGCCTAAGCCATCAACCAAAAACCATTACCAACTGTCAAAACCAAAACCAAACAAATAACCTACTGCAAGCATAAACCTGCGGGAGTAAAAGCCTCAAAGACAAGGTCCTGAATCAAAAAAACTCCAACCACCATAAAAAGACCCTGCTGAAGCCAAAGCTGCCTAGACCCATAACCTGTCTAAAAACTCATGACCTGCATCAGTAAACTACAGCACAAAACCATTCCAACCAGCTTATACCAACATACCACATACTAAAGCCAGTTTTGTGAAGCTCATAAACCAGAAAAAGTCCTAAACACCACCTACTGTCAAAACCTCATAGCCTGTACAAAAACCATAACCAACATAACCCCTCAAGTATATCCAAACATAACCCCTCAAGCATATCCAAGCATTGAAACCAACTCCTAGGCCTCAGATATGATCATCACTGGCCATTAACAAGCAGACAGAAACATCAAAGAAGATACATAGGCAACAATCCAAGGCAAAAAATCAAGAGGCAACAGGTACAACCCCTCAGAATTTTGAATTCATCATTGGGAGGAAAATAGGCAGCAAAACCTAAAGCAAGCATCATATTCCAATCAACACAAAGGGACAGAAGTAGAAGAGGTAAAGAAGCGAATCGTTTCAAGAGGGTTTTTCAGTGCAACTCATCATTAAAACCAATAAACAAAGAAATATACAAAGATACCAGGATCTCAAAGCCAGCTAGCGCGAACATCAGCGCCCTCCGCTCGTCAAGCCTCCTGAGCACTTCCATTTTCCTTCTCCCCTCCGTCAAGGTAGTTTTTATTCTCTCTTTTCCTTTCGTACTTCACGTAAGACAAACCAAATGCATTAGTCAATAGAATACAGAATCAGATTCAATAAATCAAAGGATGTTAACATGCAAAACAAAAATCTAAAATGTGTAATAAGTTCAAAGCATGCTGTTACCTTGCTTCACCGCTGCCTGAGTTAACGTGGGGGGAGAAAGAGGTAGTGCTGATGGCTGAGGCAGAGAGGATCAGAAACGATGAGGACGAACGGAGGCGATGAACGGAACCCTACGAACGACGCCGTCCCAAACCCTAACGCGTTATCAAATGAACGATAATCCTCTCAACCCTAAAGAAAATCGTTTCAAGCAATGGGCCTGACCCGTTTCAAAGTTCTCTGAAGCCCATTAAATTGTTTCTTCTTTTTTTTACAATAAACATTAACATTAATTTCTTGTTATACAAAGAACATACTTTTCTTTTATTACAAAATCATACTAATACTAAAACTTATTAAAATACTTTTTATCTAAAATATCTAATTTAATTTTATTTGTATAAATACCTTTCTTTATCATATTAAAACTGAAAATACCTTTTTATTCTTTCAATAAAAATATATTTTGTATATAACAATTAAAATATACTTTGTACATAATTTTTTTTAATTTAAATATAATTGGTACATATCATATATTTTTATCATATAGTAAAAATCGAAAATATCATTTTTCCTTCTAAGTATATATTTGTATATAGAATAATAAAATACTTTTTCTTTTATCATATAATTAAAATTGAAAACTTTTTTTAATTAAAATATATACTTTGTACATAGTAGATAAATACCTTTTATTAAACTCTTAAACACTTAACTAAAGCATTTTCGTATATAAATAAATAAAAATACATTTCTCAATTAAAACTTAAGCATTTTCTTTTGTATATATTAAAAGAAATATAAGATCGTTAAAAGGACGCTGAGTTATTATTTAGGTCAAACACCTAATACACATTTAAATTCACATCTCAAAACCTGTAAATAATTACACACAATACATATACACCTACACAATATGCTGGCATTTTGATACATTATACGTTTGCTTATATTGACATTCGTTACATTTACACTTGATTGGTTCGATTCAGTTAATCTATTGGACCCTACGATCCTAAGTCTCATCCCCATTTGTACATTTATACCCCCATTCCCGGATACTATTTGTAATAGCGTAGATTTTATATTTCCGCAATTTACCGCTTTCAATTATACCATGGTTAGACCTAGGGTTTGTATGTACATAAAATCAAACGCTAGATAACCTAATACAAGACAAATACATGTAATCAATACACAATCACACTTGCACCCTCTAGGGTAATCCCACATGTTGCCTTCCAAAATGGGTCATGCTTGCACGTCGAGTATCTTTGGCAAAATAAAATCAAAATGATCATAAGTCCCTCAAAGTGTTGCCTAAACGGAATGATCATAGTCCCTTCAAAGTAAATTTCCAAAGACGCTTGGCACCATTGCATTCATGGTCCGTACGATGACCCGCGCCCGTCCCGGATAAACTTCCTAAACGCAAAATTGTCCACCAAATTCAATGGTGGAACAAAATTGTTAAAGGGGGTTAAAACATAACAAAAACCTTTGAGTACAATAGGGTAGACAAAACTCTTAGTTACTTGAGATCAATTTGCAAAAACACTTGCCTTCTTTTCAAAAACCACAATCCACAACACTTTCAAACAAACTCTCAAAAACATTTGAAACATCTTTTCGAAAAGATCCACACTTTTGTAAAACACTCAATCACGAGTCAAATACATTAGTTGCCTAAGACAAGGCATCTTCTTCCAAAATATTTTCAAAAGCACCCACACACATACCATTTTCAAGCAATCGAAAAAACAAGGCAAGTGATCTAAAAACCGAGTAACTAAGAGCCCATGGATAACCATGGATGAAAAGGGTGCTAATACCTTCCCTTTTCATAATTTACCCCCCGAACCCAAGAAATATCTCAAAAGGTTTTTGCTGTGCTTTTTTTAACCTTTCCTTTAGGATAAAATAAAAAGTCGGTGGCGACTCTTGCTCAACCGCACAAGTGCGAATACGAATGCAAAACACTAGTCAGTTCTCCCACCGTATCACAGCATCATAAGACTCTGAGCGCGAGTTCGTACCCATTTGAGGTAAGGCTCAAGAGGGATGGAATTCTTGTGTCCCAAAGTCTTTCTATCTACCTTGTTTAGCATCCTCCAAGCTCGGATAAATATCTGGCGAAGACCTTGATCGTCGTTGTCGTAGTCAAATACCAAACCTTGAATCAACATCTCGTGCGGGCCATCCCTTTGGGCATAACCAAACTGCCTTAAGGCTAAGCATGGGTTGTAGGTGATGCCTCCCATAATTCCAAGTAGAGGTACATTAGGGAATTCTCCACAATGGTCGATAATGATAACATTCTCTTTGGATCGGGAGCATCAATGAATGTCTGAATGTTTGAGCGTTATCAACCTTTGTGACCACCTTGAACCTTGCTCATTCTTTAAAACTTATTGGGGAAGATGAGAAATAAACCATCTTGCCAAGAGAGGAGTGCAACACATAAGAACACCTCTTTTCCTCAATGTGCGAGTGTGAAAAGAGTGTAGGATATCCCCTAGAAATGTAGGTACTGGGTTGCATGATATGAAGATTTTGACGGTGTTCACATCTATGAGTTGGTCAGGGTTTGGAAACAAAACCATCCTATAGATGAGGAGAGCCACAATTTCCTCAAAGACTTGCAAGTTTAGGGAATTCCAACAGCTTTAGGCTTTCTCAAATAGAAACTTTGCTAGGAAGCCTTTGACACCACTCCTTGTTTCCCAATGAGTTGTGACATCAGATGAGTGCAAGTGTAGAGCTTGAGCAATCTCTTCTGGATTTGGATCTCTTTCTGTATCGTTAAAAGGTAGTTTATTGACAATGGGAATCCTCAAGAGTTGAGAGAATTCTTCCAAAGTAGGCACAAGTTGATAGTCGGGAAAAGTAAAGCAATAGTGCAAAGGATCAAAGAACTGAAAGAGCACCTTCATCATATCCTCATCTGTGTTGGAGGTGGCCAAGTTGAGTAGACTACCATGTCTCTCGGTGAATGGAGAGTTTTCAGGAATTATTGAAGCTAGCTCCTTTAGTTATGGAGGAATTCTCACAAGGTTGACTTGAATAGTTTTCCTGCGAAGTGAATCCATATCCTACAAAACAAGAACAAAGATTAATCCAAAAATCCTTGAAATGGTTAGTGGATGTATATGATGTTCATGATGTCCATGATGTTATGTACAAGTATGCATATTCAAGCAAAGCAAACAAGTCCTTAGTTTAGGCCTGCATGGAGTTTTATAGGTAAGTACCCTCTTGAAGTTTAGTTGGCTTAAACCTGTCCTAGCAATAGTAACCGGGTTCTAAGGAGCTCAATATCACTGGATTGTTTCCTTGGTCATTATTTCAGCTCAATCCTCTTTAATGGAGACCAAAATATTCCAAGAAACCAAACCTCAATGAGTGTAGTATCGAGTATCTACCAACTTCGGACTGCACCAAAGCCGGTCATCTCACTACATCCTAAAGGCTAAGTTGGTCAAGTAAAGGTTCTAGAAGTTCATTAGTGCTTCATGACATCACTCAGCGGCCCCGTATTCTCTTTGATTAACTCAAAGGCTACCGGTAACCACAAATATGTCGCACTAACGTAGCTATTACTTAGACCATGTCGGTATACCCCGCACAGTTTCCACAATGTATTGCTACTTTTCTATAATGTATCTCGAATCCGGGTAGGGGATTCAAACCCAAACAAAGAACCATAATGTAAAGCATACAAGTCAATGTTGCCAATGTTGTGATGCGGTGGGAGAACTGACTTGATTGTTTTGCATTTTATCGCAAATGTTGCGGTTATCAAGAGTCTCCACCGACTTTTCTTTTATCCAAAAAGAAAGGTAAAAAATCACAGGAAAGACCTTTGAGATTGTTTCTTGAGTTCGGGGGGTGGATTATGAAAAAGGAAGGTATTAGCACCCTTTTCATCCATGGTTTTCCATGGGCTCTTAGTTACTTGCTAGATCACTTGCTTTTGTTTGAAATTGTGCTTTGTGTGGTTTTTGAAAGTATTTTGTAAAAGAGGCCATTGTTTAGGCAATCTTTGTAATGATTCTCGTTCGTAATAATGTATACAAAGATGTTTGTCTTTTTGAAAATGTTTTCAATTTTGTAAGATGTTTGGAAATGTGTTTGTGTTTGTTTTGAAAATTGCAAGGATATTTGTTTTGAAATGGAGCAAGTAACTAAAAGTAATATACCTACTCAAATGTCTTTCTTGTTCATTTTCTCTTCCTTTGATATTGTTGTCTTACCATTGATTTGGTAAGCAACCCTATCTTTGGATGTTAACGGGACAGGCGTGGGTCATCGTATAGCCATGATTACAAATGTTGCAAAGTATCTTAGCATTTTTTAGGGACTAAGATCATTTTTGTAAAGAAACTTTGAATAGCGTCATCGAGGGACTATGATCTTGTATTTGTTTGTTTTTACTAAGACACCTTATGTGATACAGTGGCCAGAACCAGGACTATTTTTTAGGAATGCTGGTTTGCGTTTTGCGTTTGTGTTTGCAAAATGTCGCGGTAAGCAAGAGTCGCCACCGTCTTTTATTTAATCCAACAAGGAAAGGAAAAAAGTACAGAAAAATTCCTTTTTCGAGATATTTCTGAGTACGGGGGGTAGATTATAGAAAGGGAAGGTATTAGCATCCTTTCTATTCGTAGTTATCTACGGGCTCTTAGGTACTTGCTCATCATTTTCAAAATTGCTTCTCTGTGTTTGTGTGCTTTGAAAAGTTTTTGTTTTGACTTCGATTTAACTCTTGCTTCTGTCTTCAAGAGTGTAATGAAGTGTTTTTGAAAACTTTGTTTGTAAATGAGTGTAAGTGTGAAAAAAATTGTTTTGATTGAGCAAGTACTTAAGAACTAATCTACGTACTCGAAAAAATAATTGTTCTATGTTCATTTCCTTTAGACAACGATATTCCACTATTAGTGAGTAGGTAGCACCGTCAGTGGAATTTTGAGGGTTAGTTCGAAAGGGACGTACGGTCACCAAAGCAATGTTAGGACGTCTTAGTAGTAACCCTATTGTCTTAGATCAATTATCCGAAGCAACAATATCCGAGGCAACCTTTCCGAGGCAACTTTGATCTTTGGACAAAAGGACGGCCACTAAAGCATCCTATACTCAATGACCGTTTACCGAAGGCAACCAAGTGGGAGTGTACTCTAGGAGTGCGCATGTGCGAGTGATTCAATTTCAAATTATTTATATTTGCACATTTTAGGGTTATCTAACCGTTTTAAAATTAATCATACATTCTTGTCATGCATCCTAATGTCATACATCTAACAGTTTAGATTTTGCGGAATTTAAAATGCAAAAATTAAACTACGCTATTACAAGGCTTCGGGTATTTACATAGCCAAAAACAAACCCTTTGAAAATAAAGCGATAAAAGTAAAGACCTAATTAACTATTACAACTAAATTTAAAGACAAGTAAAAAGTAAAATTAAAGAAGAGAAAAGACTTCTTCGATCCATGCCATGGACTCGTTCGATTCACCCTTCTTTGGCCTTCTTTCGATTGAGCTTGGGAATGGGTATGAGTAGCCTTCAATTGGGCTTGAGAATTGACGGGGAAAGCTTCGATTTGTACCCTTTCCAGCCTCCTTCAATTGTGTTTGGGAAGGATATGGGTAAACTTTGATTGCAGGGAGAAAGGGGGGCTTAGATTCAGAGGAAGAAGGCTGCCTTTCGATTCTATGAAGGGTGTTGCTCGAAGGGCCTGAAGGATCACCTGTGGAGGCACTGCATCTGCAAAAATATGTTAAAAAAATAAAACGCATGACTTGGGTATCGAAACCCAGGTCCTTCGATCCTGCGCGCGCTGGGTCTTTTCAGGCTATATCTGTAGCAAGTGTTAGCAACAAAAAAAACATGACCTGGGTACCAAACTCAAGCCCTTTGATTCTGTCTAGAATGACAAATCGAATAAAACAACAAATATGGATGTGTTATGTAAATACAAAGTTTGACATTTTACCCTCTCTTACCAGTAGTTGGAACCTTCGATTTGACACTTTCTGGATGTGGGTACCTTCGATCTGGGATTTCTGGGCGTGGATACTTTTGTTGAAGGGTTGCTTTGGCTTGGATTACTTATGAAAATATTGACAACCTTTGGTGGGTTTGTGGGCAGCGTATCTCAAAATGTCATCGTCCCCTTGTAATGTGTCATTGGCCTCGTATTTAGAGGAGTGTGAGGGTCCATGAAAATGGCAAGGGACAACCATTTAACCAGGCCTTTAAAGCCATGAGACAAGAATCAGACATATTAAAAGATTTCCTTTTTGAAATATTCGTGTCTCTTTGGAATCTTGAATGAACCTGGACACCTTTGATTTTCGAATGCTTTCAGGCCATGCTCTTCGATTGGTCTTGAGTTGCCTCCTTCGAATGGACTTCTTATGTACCCTTCGAATGGGCCTTCTGAATGCTTCTTCAAATGGACCTTTTGAATACTTCATCGAATGGACCTTTACATGTTCTTCGAATGAGTTATTTATATGTTCTTCGAATGAGCCTCTTACCTGGTGTGCTGGCAAGTTGAGGGGCCTTTTCCTTTGTGAATCAAAACAAACTTGTACGAGATTCTTGCCTCGTGAGTCGAAGGTAAGTCTGAAGTAGTTAATACGTAGTCAAAGCATTGTGAAATTGACTTGATCGAAGGGGGTCCAACTCTCAATCGAAGACTTGCGGACCAAAACTTGATCGAAGGGTTCCAAACACCTAATCGAAGCTTACTAATCAAAGCCCGATCGAAGAGTGCCAAATGCCCAATCGAAGACTGTTGAGTCAAGCCTGTATCAAAGGATTTTGGATACCCAATCGAAGACTTTTCCCAGATGCCAATTGAAAGACACTTTGTTCATCTTCAAAAAACTTTATTTTCGTTAGGCAAGTGTTTGTGACCAACCATGTAAGGGAAGACCTTTGAAAACATGAGAGGGAAAATTTTGGGGTACAACAGCTTCCCCTGTTCAATATTCTTAAACCCGAGGATGTAGATTGGCTTGCGTGCCTTTCGTGATTCGAAGGTGGAAGAGGATTGAACACTAGAGTGCCCATAAATTTGCACTCGCATGAAGTGGTGTCCATCTTGCGATATCGGAAATGGGCTTATAGATGCCATTTGGAAATTGCTGACGGGGGATGGGCTTAAAGATGCCATCCGAAGGAGTGTCGATCACATAAGAGATTCTTTAGCGAGAGCTTGTATACCTGTTGTTGAGGAAGATTCTGCTGGGGAATGCTGATCTCTGTCTTGAGAGAAATATAATTCTAGGAGCTTCAGTAGTCCGTTATTCTACTGGTGAATTGTCTCTGTTTCTTGAGAAAAGTTGAATTTTAGGAGCTTCAGTCATCCGTTATTCTATTGAGGAACCGTCTCTGTTGACGAGGTGAGAATGAACCAATATATGGTCGTAATCTAGGCTTCATAGTGATAAGACCGACTGCTATCTGGTCGCGATCCAGGCTTTACAGTGACTTACTGGGGAGATGAGATTAAACCTGCTATCCGGTCGTAATCCAGGCTTCGCAATTTCTCGATTCTTATCTGGTCGTAATCCTGGCTTCAGAAAGAATTAAGTTTTTATCCAGTCGCATCCGAGCTTCAACTTGATTTTAGGGCACACTAATATTCGGTCGATTACGGGCTTCTTAGTAATTGTCCAGGTAAAACTGCTATTTGGTCAAAATCCAAGCTTCACAGTGTCTCTTACCGTTATCTGGTCGAAATCCAGGCTTCACAATACTTTGCTTCCTATCTGGTCGAAATCCAGGCTTCAGAAGAAATCAAGTGGTTATCCGGTCTCATCCGGGCTTCCCATTGACTTTTGGGCCTACTAATATCCGGTCGAATCCGGGATTCAAAGTAATTGGCCGAGTAAACTGCTATTTGGTCGAAATCCAAGCTTCACATTGTACCTCACCGTTATCTGGTCGAAATCCAGGCTTCATAGTGTCTTGTACCATTATCTAGTTGAAATCCAGGCTTCATGGTCTTGTATTTCTATTTGGTCGAAACCCAGGTTTCACAATACCTTACTTCCTATCTAGTCGAAATCCAGGCTTTAGAAGAAAATCAAATGGTTATCTGGTCGCATCTGGGCTTCCCTTTGACTGTTGGGCCTACTAATATCCGGTCAAATCCGGGCTTCAAATTAATTGGCCGAGTAAACTGCTATTTGGTCAAAATCCAAGCTTCACAGTGTACCTCACTGTTATCTGGTCGAAACCCAAGCTTCACGATATAATATACCATTATCCAGGCTTCATGGTCTTGATGAGCTGTTATTCGGTCGTAATCCGGGCTTCACGGCTTTCTGGGGATTAAACTATTATCCGGTCGAATCCGGGCTTTATAGCTTTCTTTTAAGAGATACCACTATCTGGTCGATTCCAGGCTTCGCGGTGTTGGATACTGCTATCCGGTCGAATCCGGGCTTTACAATATGATGCAGAAATCAAGATATTATCCGGTCGGATCTAGGCTTCATAGCTTGAAGATAAACCACTATCTGGTCGAATCCAGGCTTCGTGGTGTTTGATACTGCAATCCGGTCGAATCTGGGCTTCGCAATATGATGTAGAGATCAAGATACTATCCGGTCGGATCCGGGATTCATAACTTGAGCTTGGTGAGAATTTGATTGTATCTTTCCTGAAAGGTAAAGGTCAGTTGTATGTAATGCATGACATGTATCAGGTAATGATGCTCTCAAAATAAATGAGAATGTTTTGTATGATGTGTATGCACATGCCATGATGTATGGATATGCAATGTTTTTATGATAATCCCTAGTTGGGGAAAATAAATCTCGGGTTGCTGTTGGAGAGAAGAGTTGAATTCTTCGTTTCCGCGGGGGATAATGAATGAAGATGATTGTGAGCATATTCCTGTAGGAGAGAATAACTCCACTGGGGAATAAACTGACAAGAAAGTGACTCTGTGGGGAGGACACACTCTGTCGGAGGATCTGTTGATTTGGAAGAAATAAACTCAGCTGGGGATGAATTACCGTTGCTAGTGATAATGAACCCTGTTGGGGATTGAGTTTCTGTTTATGAAAGGAATGAACTCTGCTGGGGATGATTTTCCAGTTGCGACTTCACTGGAGATAATCTTTTAGACTCTACTGGGACGGTTTTCCAGACTCTACTGGGGATAATTCTCCAAACTTCGCAGGGGATAATCTTCCAATGCTAGTGATAGATAAATTCTGCTTGGGGAGAATATTACCAAAGGCAACCAAGTGGGAGTGTACTCTAGGAGTGCGCATGTGCGAGTGATTCAATTTCAGATTATTTATCTTTGCACATTTTAGGGTTATCTAACCGTTTTAAAATTAATCATACATTCTTATCATGCATCCTAATGTCATACATCTAACAGTTTAGATTTTGCGGAATTTAAAATGCGGAAATTAAACTACACAATTACAAGGCTTCAGGTATTTACATAGCCAAAAACAAACCCTTTGAAAATAAAGTGATAAAAGTAAAGACCTAATTAACTATTACAACTAAATTGAAAGACAAGTAAAAGTAAAAATAAAGAAGAGAAAAGACTTCTTCGATCCATGCCATAGACTCATTTGATTCACCCTTCTTTGGCCTTCTTTCGATTGAGCTTGCGAATGGGTATGAGTAGCCTTCGATTGGGCTTGAGAATTGACGGGGCAAGCTTTGATTTGCACCATTTCCTACCTCTTTCGATTGGGTTTGGGAAGGATATGGGTAAACTTTGATTGCAGGGAGAAAGGGGGGCTTCGATTCAGAGGAAGAAGGTTGCCTTTTGATTCTATGAAGGGTGTTGTTGGAAAGGCCTGAAGGATCACCTGTGTAAGCACTGCATCTGAAAAAATATGTTAGCAAAATAAAACGCATGACCTGGTTATCGAAACCCAGGTTTTTAGATCCTGCGCGCGCTGGGTCTTTTCAGGCTATATCTGTAGCAAGTGTTAGCAACAAAAAAAACATGACCAGGGTTCCAAACCCAAGCCCTTTGATTCTGTCTAGAATGACAAATCGAATGAAACAACAAATATTGATGTGTTATGTAAATACAAAGTTTGACATTTTACCCTCTCTTACCAGTAGTTGGAACCTTCGATTTGGCACTTTCTGGATGTGGGTACCTTCGATCTAGGATTTCTAGACGTGGATACTTTTGTTGAAGGGTTGCTTTGACTTGGATTACTCATGAAAATATTGACAATCTTTGGTGGGTTTGTGGGCAGCGTATCTCAAAATGTCCTCGTCCCCTTGTAATGTGTCATTGGCCTCGTATTTATAGGAGTGTGAGGGTGCATGAAAATGGCAAGGGACAATCATTTAACCAGGCCTTTAAAGCCATGAGACAAGAATCATACATATTAAAAGATTTCCTTTTTGAAATATTCATGTCTCTTTGGAATCTTGAATTAACCTGGACACCTTTGATTTTCGAATGCCTTCAGGCCATGCTCTTCGATTGGTCTTGAGTTGCCTCCTTCGAATGGACTTCTTATGTACCCTTCGAATGAGCCTTCGGAATGCTTCTTCAAATGGACCTTTTGAATACTTCATCGAATGGACCTTTACATGTTCTTCGAATGAGTCATTTATATGTTCTTCGAATGAGCCTCTTGCCTGGTGTGCTGGCAAGTTGAGAGGCCTTTTCCTTTGTGAATCGAAACAAACGTGTAGGAGATTCTTGCCTCGTAAGTTGAAGGTAAGCCTGAAGTAGTTAATGCATAGTCGAAGCATTGTGAAATTGACTTGATCGAAGGGGGTCCAGCGCACAATCGAAGACTTGCAGAACAAAGCTTGATCGAAGGGTTCCAAACACCTAATCGAAGCTTACTAATCAAAGCCCGGTCGAAGAGTGCCAAATGCCCAATTGAAGACTGGTGAGTCAAGCCTGTATCGAAGGATTTTGGATACCCAATCGAAGACTTTTCCCAGATGCCAATCGAAAGACACTTTTTTCATCTTCAAAAAAACTTTATTTTCATTAGGCAAGTGTTTGTGACCAACCATGTAAGGGAAGAACTTTGAAAACAGGAGAAGGAAAATTTTGGGGTACAACACCATACATGCGTTATATGGAAATTTTTGTATAAGGCAACCAAGTGGAGTAAACCTAGGGGTGCTTGTGTGCAAGTGTGTCATTTTCATGCTTGATTTTGACTTGGATTAGGGTTTTCTATTTGATTGGTTTTATCTTTCCATACAAACCCTAATTACTAGCATGTTATATAAAAGCGATAAATTGTGAAATTTAAATGTCCTACGCTATTACAACATTTGTGGGAGGGGGAATACAATTTATGAATGGGGATTTGCAATAATATAAACCTAATTAAGCTATTACAACCAAATTGATTTGTACAAATATTGGAATAAATGATATACAAGATAAATTAAATATGCAAAGGGGTATGAATGCAAAGAAGATTTTGTTTGGTTTTTTATGTGGAAAAAGTTTTAACCTAAACCTAATAAATGAATCAAGATTATCTCAAATTAATTAGGAAAAGAAATTATTTTTAGAGAAGATTTTTAGTAAACCCTAATTCTAATTTGTCAAAGGGAAATAAATTTTTTTTTAAGAAAAGTAAGTATTTTTGTATTTTTTTTTTGTCTTGAAAATAATATATGGTATTTATGAGGTATTTGGTCTTTTTTTATTAAAATAATATGTTTAATATATATATATATATATATATATATATATATATATATATATATATATATATATATATATATATATATATATATATATATATATATATATATATATATATATATATATATATATATATATATATATATATATATATATATATATATATATATATATATATATATGTATATGTACATATATATATATATATATATATATATATATATATATATATATATATATATATATATATATATATATATATATATATATATATATATATATATATATGTATATGTACATATATATATATATATATATATATATATAAAATAAAAATAAAATATATATATGGGAAAAATCTATGTAATTAAAAATAAAATATTTTCTATGAGAAAAATAAAATAAAATAGACCAAAATATAAATCTAGCATTTTTTTTATATTTTTTATGATTTTTAATATAAGGAATATATATTTAATAAAATAAAAATAAAAATAAAATGAATAATAAAAATATATGGGCCAGGGGTGCTGCAAGCAAACAGGGGTAGGAAGTTAGAAAAAAAACACAAAGCCCAACAATCAAAGGCCCATGCTATTATCTAGCAAAAAATGGAGAAAATGTGAGAAAAATTGCAAAAATGCAGCGCCAAGGCTCGAACCCACGACCTAGGGCATTTTTGCGCTCTGCCTTACCACTGGGGTAGCTGTACATCCGTTCATATAAGCAAAGGCATAAATATATATTATAAAACGACCCCTGAAGGCAACTTCATCTTCAACCTTGGGCCATGGTCGGACCACCTATAACTCTCTCATTTCTCCATGAAAATGGAAAGTCCAAACATGAAAATGATAGTATTTCTTCTCACGAATTCAACCATATATCTCATGTAAACTAAAAGTCAAAGATCAAAGTTAATTTTGCTTGCCCTAATTTAAAACCTAATTTTTACAGAAAATTCAAATCCAAAATTCTCTATACACAATGAATATAAATGAAATCTATGAACATGGTTGACTTTAGTGCAAGGATATCTACATTTTGTTTTCACAAATCAAGACCAAAGGATGCTTGTATGAAGAGATAGAAGTTTGAGTTTTTACCTCTTTCAGTTGAGATCGTGAATGGAGTTTGAGCAAGTTTTGAGAAGGCCTGAGGATCTGTTTAGCTTGCCTGGACCTCCCTGAGTGTGTTCCAATCTTTACTTTGCCTTGAAAGTTCCTGAATCTCCCTAGTCAAGTCAACCTGGAAGCTTGAAATGCAAAAATTCCAGATGGAGAAGGAGTAGTTACAGTGAGTGGACAAGGGTATGGAACACTTAGATATGATGTATGTTAAGTGTTTAGATGGTTAAAACTCAAAACGCACGAGTGGTTTTTGAGATTGCTATGGAATGTGCAAAACTTCAAGTTATGGCAGATTTTTAGTGATAGAGTGTTTCGGAGAGTTTCTGAGCTATGGCAATCGTGTTCTAGGATTTAATGTATTTGTGTATAAGTATAGAAAAGGTTTTGGATCAATTCCACACCAGGTTTTTGAGTTATAGCCTTTTGGCTCTATAACTTGCTTTTGAAGCAAAGTGAGGAGACAAGTCTCTAAGTGTTGTACAAGCATGGTCTGGTTTGGTAGAGGCTTCAGGAAAGTTGCTCTTTGTTGTGGCTTTGCTTGTGTGCAGTGAAAACAAGTTCAAGGCTCAAGGAGTGAAAAGTTGCAAAAGTAGTGCTTTATCAAAATGGAAATGGCACCTTTGTGCCAAAAATGGAATTGTTCTTGTACAATGCATTTAATGTTTGGATTAAAGCTTCCAATATCTGTGAAAACATTTAATTAAGGAGTGAGAAACAATTTAGGAGCCTGCAAACAAAAAAATTGTTCAACATTCTTGAGGATTTGAATTTTTGTTCTTCATGAAATGGCTTGAAATCAAAGTGAGAAATTGCCAACTTCATCTCTTCGATTCTCCCTACTCAAGAATGATATCAATGAGTTCTTAGACATTTTGGAAAGCTTGAAATGTACTCTACAATCCATATTTGAATTTCTTTCAAATATTCTCCTTGTAACTATGTGAAAAATTGGCATGAAGTTAGGTCAAAAACCTGCCTAACTAGGGCAAAAATTCGCTAAGTTATTTTAGTTCATGAGCATGTATTCACAAAATTATATCTTGAAATCCAAGAATATTTAGGAGGAATTGTGTGAATAAAAGTTGTATATTTCATGGATATCTACAACTTTCATGTTGGGAACTTCCTTTGAATCATCTTGTATCATGGTGATAATTTGGCTTAAAGTTGAGAAAAAATAAGAAATTTTCTATACTTAGAAAATTTTCTAAGTTTGAATTTTTCAACTTTTCAAATCCAAATCTTAAATATTTGGTTTCTTGATGAAAAAGTTTCACATTTTTACATGTTTTGATGAATTATGATCCTTGGCACTTGAATTTGACCAAAAAGTCAAAGTTTGACTTTTCAGTGCATAATTGACTTTTGATCAGTTAACTGAAAAATTCATCTGTCAATCCAATGATTTTGCAATGTTTTGAACCATGAATTAGGTCAAGATGATGCAATTGAACTCTTGATATCATGCTTTAAACAAATTGACCATTTTCTAGGTCAAAAAATCAGAAATTGCCCTTTCTCAGTCAAAACCCTAATTTTGACCATTTTGCCCTTTTGATGATTTGATCAAATTTCTTGAGGAGTTATGGTCCAAAATTGATCAAATGATACATATGAGTCTAAGATGTTGATGTGGATAAAATATTATGAAGTTTGACTGTAAATTGGCCATGGTTGACTTTTTCCCCAATACAACTAATTTTTAGGTCAACTGTCCAATTGACTGATCAAAAATGTGATTCAAGGCTTGAAACTTGACATGAGTATTCTTATGGGTCCATGATGATCCTTGAAATCCATATGAAGCATTGATAGTCCAAAAATCCTTGTGAAAACTCAAACCCTAATTTTGGTCATCAGTGTGTGAGGAGGTGTCTTGAGTTGATCAAACCCTAATGCATTATTGTGTTTAAGAGATCTTGTGAGGAAATCTTTGATAAATGAGAGGTAAAATTTAGGGGTACAACACAATGAAAGGGGCCTTTTGCATTTTAGATTGAAGGCAAGCTGATGGCCAATGCTTGGTCGAAGGGTTTTAGGAGCCCAATCAAAGCGTGTTGTTATGCCAATCGAAGGGCATCGTTTAACTGCCAATCGAAAGACACTTTGCTAACACTCAAAAATTTCATTTTCTTTAGGAAAGTGTTTGTAAACACCCATACAAGATAAAAACCTTGGGAAACATGAGAGGGCAAATTTTGGGGTACAATAACTACCCCTATTCAATCTTCTTAAACCTGAGGATTTAGATTGGCTTGTTGGCCTTTCGTGATCTGAAGGTGAAAGATGATTGAACACTAGAGTGTCCAGAAATTTGAACTCACATGAAGTAATACTAGTGGTTGATGATGTCGGGAATGGGCTTACATATTCCATTTGAAGAAGATGACTGAGAGTCGTCAGAGATGGGCTTAAAGATGCCATCCAAAGCAGACGCTGATTTCACACACGGTCCCCTTGGGGGTTCCTGTTCCTGCTGTCTGAGGAGGAATCCGCTAGGGAATGTGGGTTTATGCTATTTTTCTGCTTAAGGAAAACTCTGTGGGGAATAGAGTCTAGGAACTTCAGTTGCCCATTACTCTATTGGGGAAGCTATCTCTCGATTGGAGAGATGAAAGTTTGCTGCTTTCTTGTCAAAATACAAGCTTCAAAGTAACTTGTTAAGGATAACAAAAGTCGACTGTTATCTGGTCGTATTCTAGGCTTCACAGCAATCTACCAGGGAATATGAAATTAAACTGTTATCCGATCGTACCCCAGGCTTCACAGTAATTCAAACTATTATCTGGTCGGAATCCATGCTTCAGTGACTCAAACTGTTATCTGGTCGTGTCCAGGCTTCAGTGACTTGAAGAGATTAAGTTATTATCTGGTCGAATTCAGGCTTCAACTTGAATTTGAGGTACACTATTATCTGTTCGAGTCCAAGCTTCATAAAAAATGACAAATTAAACTGTTATCTGGTCGGATTCCAGGCTTCGTAGTAAATTGACATAGTAAACTACTAACTGGTCAGATTCCAAGCTTCGTAGTAAAATGAAATTGAACTGTTATCTGGTCGTACTCCAGGCTTCACAGTAACTGAAGAAGTGAACTACTATCTGGTCAGATTCCAAGCTTCATAACAACTTAAACTGTTATCTGGTCGAAATCCAGGCATCACAGTAGCTTGCTGGGGATAATGGAATTAACCATTACTTGAATATGCATTATAAAGAGCCTGTGTAGGGTTGTTCCAGGATGAGTCTGTGTTAGTCTGCACCCGGAGATATATGAGAAGGAACTTGTGTAAGATTGCTTCGTCTGAGTCATGTAGATAGCTTTCCTGTCTGGTTTCAGGTGTTGATCTACAATCTGTTGTTTGTAGATAGTTGTCCTATCTGGTTTCAAGTATTAATTTGGAACTTGAAAATTGTCAGTCATTGAGATAGTTGTCCTGGCTGATTACAAGTATTAATCTCTGATCTGAGAAATAAAGACAGTTTTTCTGGCTTGTTACAGGTATTAATCTGGAACTGGTTTTTGTTGGTCGTTAAAATAGTTGTCCTGGCTTGTTACAGGTATTAATCTCTGAACTGAGAAATAAAAATAGTTTTCTTGGCTTGTTACAGGTATTAATCTTCAATCTCTTGTTCACGGATAGTTGTCCTGTCTTGTTTCAGGCATTAATCTGGAACTTGGCAACATCGGTCACATATATAGTTTCCCCGTCCGGTTCCAGGCATTAATTTGTGGCCTGCTGTATTTGTTGGTAAACCTGTCTTGCTTCGGGAGTTCATTCCATTTGGTCGTGTAGATGGTTTTCCCATCTGGTTTCAGGAATTAAACTTTGACCTATTGTATAAGTTGATAGTGTTTGTCTTTCTGTGAACTCAGCCTGGAAAGGCAAAGTTAGTTTCATGCGATGTCATGATGTATGAATTGCATGAAGCTCTCAAAATAATTGAGATTGCGATATATGCATTTGTGTTGCATATGTTATGATGTTTGTAGAAATGATGTATGAATGCAATGTATGAACGTGTCAGTTGTTCCATTATGTGTTGTTGAATTAGGGAAAATAAATCTCGGTTGCTGGTGGTGAAGAATGTAGGTCTTCAGATTTATTGAAGTTGAAATATTGGGAGATGAACTTCCTTTGTTATAGAAATAAACTCTGTTGTGGAAGGTAAACTCTGTGAACTGTTTAGGATTTTTTTGAAATCCCGTTGGGGAATCCTGAGAAGCTTGGTGACTTCACTGGGGAGTTTTGGAGCAGCAATTGGATATTTTTGCTCTGCCGGCGATGTGAGAACAACTAACAGCAATAGGCTGCATGCCGAGAATATGGCAGTGACCTTGTAGTAGAATTTCCCTGCTTCTGTACTTGCCGGAGAAGGTATCTGTCAGGGAAAACATCTGCGGGGATTTTGTAGATGGCCCTTAGATATTGTCCCATTTCTTAAAGTCATTAGCAACTGTCTTTCTTTTTTTAGGTGTATATTTGTAAGTAGTAATCACATTCAAATGCATATGTTCAAAATAATCACTCGACGTTTTTCTTTTTTGCATACAAAACAGAAAAATAAAAAATTGGAGTTTTGCACTTTCAAAGGAATAGTTTTGTATTAACTTGAATAAGTTTATTTGTACAAGGAGACGAGCGTCCTAGTAAGAGAAAGTCGTCGTAAGAATGGAAATTATACAAAAATAGTATACAAATAAAAAAACAATGTGAAATAATCCCATTGGGTTCCCATTCTGCTATTTCCTTTATGCCTTTGAGCGTCTCATCTCTTTCGCTACTTGTCTGAAGCTGACTGGATTGATTTGTACCACTTGAGCTTGACAGTTGATACTGAAGATTGGCTGTAAGATGATCCAATGAGACATAGTTATACGCTTTAAATCCCTAAATTTTTCTTGGACCTCCCTTTCGGTTTTTCAGTCCACCAGGATACCTTTTTTTGCCCAAGCCGCCTTTTCAGATTTTCAACTTGCCGGGTGTACAGGTTTTTTATGTAGATCCCTAATTTTTTCCCAAACCCTTTTGGTTTTCCGGGATGCCTTAATTTTTTCCTAGGTCAGTCGACCTAGCGGGTCTTTGTTTATGCATAGTATCTTTTAACTATGTTCGCATTTATAGGGTGCGGAAGGTTGTCACCGTCCATAGTGGTTAAGGTCATGGCTCCACCAGAAAATATGTTCTTTATCACAAATGGCCCTTAGTATGTGGGAGTCCATTTTCCCCTGGGATCACCTTGCGGCAGGATAATGCATTTGATTACTAGATCACCAGCCCGATATACCTGACGTCTGACCTTCTTGTTAAAAGCTTTGATCATACATTTTTGGTACATCTGACCATGGCAGAAAACTGCGAGCCTCTTCTCATCAATCAAGTTTAATTGATTAAGTCGAGTCTGGACCCATTTTTCTTCACTCAGCCCCGCATCCTTCATGATTCTCAAGGAAGGGATCTAGACATAAATAGGCATAACAGTTTCCATACCGTATACCAAAGATAAAGGAGTTTCCCATGTCGATGTGCGCCTTGTGGTGCAGTAACCATGAAGAGAAAATGGTAACATCTCGTGCCATTCTTTGTATGTCACCGTCATCTTTTGTATGATTTTCTTGATGTTTTTGTTAGCAGCTTCAACAACGCCATTCATCTCCAGCCGATAAGGAGAAGAGTTATGATGTTGGATCTTGAATTACGTGCAGAGCTCGGTGATCATAATGTTGTTGATATTGCTACCATTATCTGTAATGATTCTTTCTGGGATATCGTACCGTCATATAATGTTATGTTTGATGAATCGGGCCACAACTTTCTTGGTAACAGAAGCAAATGAAGCTGCCTCGATCCATTTTGTGAAGTAATCAATGGCAACTAGGATGAAATGGTGCCCATTAGAAGCTGCCGATCTAATATCTCCAATCATATTGATGCCCCACATTGTAAACGGCCAAGGGCGGTTAATACATTTAAAGGAACCTAGGGCACATACACCTTATCAACATAGATCTAGAATTTGTGACAAGTCCGCGAATGCTAATAACACTTTGCCTCCATGGTGGACCAGTAGTATCTTACCCGTAGGATCTTTTTAGCCATCGTGTGTCCACTGAAGTGGGTGCCAAAGGTACCTTCGTGCAAATCAGCCATAATCTTTTCTGCCTCACTCTTGTCTACACACCGAAGTAAGGTAGAGTCGTAGTTGCACTTGTAGAGGATCATGCTACTGAGGAAGAACTTAGCAGAGAATCTTCTTAGGAACTTCTTATCATTGACTGAAGCTCCCTCAGGATACTCTTGGGCTTCGAGATATCTTCTGACTTCATGGAACCAAGGTTTGTTCACTACTTCCTCAGTATCAATCTCGTCACAGTGTGATGGTTCATTCATTCTCTCAATAGTGATCTGAGGAGCTTCATTATCCCACCTGACTTTGAACATGGATGACATCGTAGCTAGCGCGTTCGCTAGTTGATTTTCCTCTCGTGGAAAATGCTCAAAGGTAATTTCCTCAAAATACGAGTTAGTGTTAACACATGCTCTTTGTACGTGATGAGATTAGGATGCTTCGTGTCCCATTCTCCTTTGATTTGATTGATCACTAGGGCCGAGTCTCCAAATACATTCAATAATTTGATCCTCAAGTCGTTAGCAGCTTTGAGACCCATGATACATGCTTCATACTCATCCATATTGTTGGTACAATTGAAACATAGCCTAGTAGTTAAAGTAGTATGACAACCTTCTGGAGATATGATCACAGCGCCGATGCCATTGCCAAGAGCGTTGGAAGTTCCATGAAAAACCATAGTCCATCGGGATCCTTTTTCAGGTCCTTCATCTGGTCCAGGTCCTTCAATATCAGTTACTAACATGATGTTCTCATCCGGGAACTCAAAATTCATGGATTGGTAGTTATCCACGGCCTGATGAGACAAATTATCAGCTAATACACTTCCCTTAGTTGCTTTCCTGGTTGGATATTAAATGCTGTATTCGGTCAGAATCATCTACCATCTTGCTATTCTTTCGGAGAGGGCGGGCTTCTCAAATATGTACTTGATAGGATTCATTTTAGATATCAACAAAGTAGTGTGAGTCAACATATTCTATCTTAGTCAACGAGAAGCCCATGCCAAAGCACAACAAGTTTTCTTGAGCAGTGAGTATCTTGTTTCACAGTTGGTAAACTTTTTGCTAAGGTAGTATATTGCATGCTCTTTTCGACCAGACTCGTCATGCTGCCCTAGCACACACCCCTATTGGGTTCTCTAATATTGTTAAGTACATGATCAAAGGTCTTCCTTCAACTGGTGGCATTAAAATTGGAGGATCTTGGAGATATTCATTGATTTTGTCAAAGGCAATCTGGAAATCGTCATTCCATTTCACTGCTTTATCTTTCTTCAGTAATTTGAAGAGTGTCTCACAAGTAGCGGTCATATGGGAAATGAATATGGAAATATAATTTAGGCGTCCCAAGAATCCACTGACCTCCTTCCCAGTGCAAGGTGTTAGCATTTCTTGTATAACTTTAACCTTTGCATGGTCTACCTCAATACTTTTCCGCTGACAACGAAGCCTAAGAGCTTACCAAATCTTACCCCGAAAGTGCACTTATTCGGGTTTAACCTCGGTTTGCATTTCTTCAACCTGTCAAATAGCTTTTGTAGGTGATCAAGGTTCTCCTCTTCCGTCTGAGACCTGGCTATCATATCATCAACGTAGACCTCTATCTCGTGATGGATCATATCATAAAACAAAGCTACCATTGCACGTTGATAGGTTTCCCCGACGTTCTTTAGTCCAAATGGAATAACTTTGTAGCAGAAAGTTCCCCACTGTGTGAAAAAGGTCGCCTTCTCCATATCCTCAGGTTCCATTTTAATCTGATTGTATTCGGAGAAGCCATCCATGAAGGAGAATACCTTATGTTGTGCGGTGTTTTCAACTAGAACATCAATATGGGGAAGCGGAAAGTCATCCTTGAGGCTTGCCCTGTTTAGGTATTTGTAATCCACACATATACGTAGCATACCGTCCTTCTTAGGTACTGGAACAACACTAGCGACCCATTATGGATAGGACGTGACAACTAAGAAACTGGCATTAAACTGTTTCATGACTTCAGCCTTGATCTTTTCTAACATATCTGTCTGCATACGATGAACCTTCTGTTTCACTGGAGGGCACTCCTCTTTTGTAGGTAGGCGATGAACCACAATATCGGTGTCAAGTCCTGGAATATCTTCATATGACCAGGCAAAAACCTCAACATAGTCATGTAACATCTGTATTAACCGCTGTTTGACATTGGGCTTCAAGTTAGCACCTACCTTGACTTCTTTTATGTCCTCTTCAGTACCCAAGTTCACTATCTCAACTAGCTCCTCATGAGGCTGTATTGCCCTTTCTTCATGTTGTAACAGTCTGGAAAGCTCTTCTGGTACCTCATAATCTTCCTCACCTTCGTCCTCAGCTTGGTTGATCAGATTTTTAAAGTCAAAATGAGAAATAGCAGAACCGTTATCAATGGGATCCATAGTGGATGTGGATCTGCAGTTTGATACATGGGTGTGTGTAAGAGCATAGCTGTATATTTTTGATAAAGTAAAAAGGTAGAAAAGAAAAACAAAGATCGTAAAATTTGTATGCGAAACGTCCAATGTTTTATTAATGACATGTGAAAATGAAGTAATGACCCTCACAAATAGACCATTGTGCATCGGGTAAGACACATGGCTGTAATGTTTCATTTGTTCAAATATTACATTTCCTTAAAACAAAAAGACAAATTACTCTTGAATAAAAGTAATAAGCATAAAGTCTTTAGCCTCCCAATTGCTGAGTCCATCGCTGATGGTTGGGAAGATCCACTTGTCCAGGTCACAATTACTATCGCTGTCTTCTAGGGTATTGATTCCATGGTTGCTGATCTGTAAAGGTGGTCCCTCGGTGCGAGCACGGCAAAAAACTCTTTGGGCTCCTGAAGTAAAACCCAAACCAAATTTTTCAGACTTGTAAGGAATGTCCGGAAGTTGGCCCCAAATTGTACACCCAACTTCTTCAACGACTTCCTTGGCATCTTTCAGAGAAGCCATCTTCAACGAAGGCCTAGTAGTCTTCGGAACACCGGCAGTGGTTTTGGTTGCAGCAACAGTCTATGGAACCTCCTCAAAGTTCTGACAGGGAGTCTCAATGAACTCGCCGTCCATTTCAACATACTTAAAATAGTTCAAGTGGCTCACCATGTATTCCTCTTCCTCGTGGATTGTGATAATCTTCCCATTAACTGGGTACTTCAACATCTGATTTAGGGTGGAAGTCACAACACCAGCCCCATGGATCCAAGGTCGACCCAATAAACAGGAGTAAGATGTGCGGATGTCCATCACATAGAAAGTGGAATTGAAAATCTGAGTACCCACTTTGATAGGGATGTCCACCTCCCCATGCACCATTCTTTTAGAATCTTCAAAGGCCCTCACTACAATGTTACTGGGCTTTAGTGTGAGCCCTTCGCAATCCAGCCTATCTAGAGAATTCTTGGGTAAGACATCCAGTGATGAACCTGTATCTACCAGAACATGGGCTAATGTAGTGCCCATGCACTCAATGGAGACATGTAGGGAATCATTGTGTTTCCTTCCCTTGGGAGTTAGGTCTGCATCAGAGAATCCCAGACCATTGTCAGCTGTCAAACTAGCCACACAATTCTCGAATTGGTCAGCGGAGGTCTCTTGAGGCACGTGGGCAGACTTCAAGAATTTTACTAAAGCCTTGGCATGGGCTTCAGAGCATAACAGTAGGGCCAACATCTATATTTTTGAAGGGGTCTTCCCTAATTGTTCTACGACATTGTAATCAATTTTATTGATTATTTTTAATATCTCTTCCATCTCCTTTTTAGAAGCCTCAGGAATGGCTTCTGGATGTGCGTTCGTCTGGACAGGCTCAACCAATGCCTCTTTTTCCCTGAGTCTTGGTCGATCCGGTAGCAGGGATAACAATAGAACTAACATCAAGAGTAGCCATAGGAATACTGACAGGAGCAGCAGCGGGAGAAATTCTCGGAGTAGCAATAGTTTTATGAGGAGAGATCTCGGGAGAGAAAATCCTCTCGCTTCTGGTGATTTTGCTGGTCCCGACAATGTTACTAATGTCAGGATCAGAGTCTTCAGCATCTTTGTCTTTAACAACCAATAAATCTTGCTTGATGCCATGGTAATAGACGTCAGCCCCATAATTCCAAGGAACAACTTTATCCGAGGAATATGGCATAGGTCCAAGAAAAGTAATTGTCAACAGATCAACTTTTGTAACAGATGTAATCCTGTCAGGTCTTTTGGAGGAGACCTTGGGAGGATTGGAGGAAATGGTAATGATAGAAACATCTTCACACGAAGCACTTATAACTGGAGTTTTCTCAAACATAATTTCTTTATCATCCATCAGGCGCTGAAAACCTTCCTTCAACAAATGGCAACCATTAGGTAGAGACAAACATACATGTAAATCTTCACCACTACCTGGAAACAAATCGACTTGCAAGAGATTCTTTTTAACTGTCAGGAGTGGAGTAGCTAGTTCATCAACATAAGAAAAAAACATGTCATCGTCAATAGAATTAACACCGCAGACGTGTTTGGGCATAGGGGAAGTTATAACATTAGGAGTCTCAGGAGCGTCAAATTCAATCTCCTTTTCCTCGATCAAATCCTGCACCTTGTTCTTCAAAGCCCAATAGTGGTTTGCATCATGGTCTGGACTTTCAGAATGGTAAGCACACTGAGCATTTGAATTGTAGTGAGGAGATGTAGTGTTGGGATTTTTGGGAGCCTCTCTCAGGGTAACCAGATTGGATTTCAGCAAACGTGGCAAAACTTAAGACAAAGTCATATTAATCTGGGTAAATTGTCTTCTAGGCTTATATGTTCTGGACTGATTACTCTATTGTTGGTTTGGTGCAGGATTGGAAATTATAATAGCTCCTACCTTTGGACGATGCTCAGTTTTGTTAAGATTTCTTTGGCCATAAGCAGCATTGACCTCCTTTTTCCCTGTGAATGGTTTCTTTGCAGTACTTGAGGATGCATCTCTCTGTATTTTACCACTTTCAATACCAGCCTCTAGTCGTTCACCCGTCAAGATCAATTCAGTAAACCCATCAGGAGAAATTCCAATCACATGGTTAAAGAATGGCCTGGATAATGTTCCCAAGAACATGTCCACCAGCTCCCTATCAGATAATGGAGGCTGGACTCTTCCCGAAAGGTCTCTCCATTTCTGGGCATAATCTTTAAAGCCCTCGCCAAAACCCATAGACATACTCTGAAGTTGTGTATAGGTTGGATCGAGGTTAGTATAAATTGGTACTTGTTGTACCCCAAAATTTTCCCACCCATATTTCTCAAAACATTGCAAGAAAGATCCTCAAGTTGCTCAAGGTAGTCCAAGGGTTGACCAAACAAGCTCTCTCCTAAGGCAGTCTACCTCAAACTAGGGTTTCATGTTGCATCAAGATACTTGATTCCAAGTGATCCCAAGTTCTCACCAATGTCCTAATATGTTCTCAAGATCATCCATGACAAGTTTCAAGCCTTGCAGAGAAAGTTTGATCAATCAATTGCTCGAAGGCCTGAAAATCGACTATGCTAGGGCAAAAGTCAACTATGGCCTACATACAGTCAAACTTCAAGATTTTTGGTCAACATCCTCATTTTGAAGTATATTCCATCATTTGATCAAGGGTTTATCATGATTCATCAAGGATTGCTCATGATTTATCAAGACTCAAAAGTTGCTAAATTAGGGTTTTGTAGGAAAAGTCAACTCAACTTTGACCAAGCATAACTTTCTCATACTTTATGAGAAATGACCCATCCAAAGCTCATTTTGAATAGGATGCAATTCCCTACAATCCATCTTCAGCTCCCAAGTTCAAAATATGCACTAACAAGAAGTTATGAATTTGGACATTATAGGTCATTTTGAAAAGTCAACAAAAACACCTCTTTTGTCAAAGCTTCATACATGAGCATGGAATATCAAAATGAGATGAGACCAAAATGGTTGCTTAGGAGACATCTCAAGATTTCTAAAAAGTCCAAGAACACCTCCAAAGGGTCAAAATTTAGGAAGTTATGCATTGGTGAAGTTGACCTTTTTTGCAAAATTGTCAAAAGTCAACTATCTCTAAAACTTCAATTTTTGCCAAATGGGCCCAATATTTTTCACTTGTTTTGAGTTGGAAACATAGCCCACGTTCTCTAGCCTTTGCAACTTGTCCATATCTTATTTTTATTATTTATTTTGATTTTTGTTTGAATTAATTTAATTTAAATCAAAACAAATCAAATAAAATCCAAAATATTGAAAGTAAGAGATTTTGTGCTTGTTTCAGGTTCCAATTACAGCTAGCGAATCATTCAAATTCGTGCAAGGCATTAGAGTGGACAAAAAGATTGAAAAAGGCCATGTTTGGAAAGATCTTAAAAGTGAATCAAATCAAATCAAAACTCATTGATGGAGGAAGATTGGATGCATTATTTCAAACCTAATTCACTCCTTGGTACAAATAGAAGCAATGCAGACCATAAACTAGGTTGGAGACAAGCGCATAAGCAAGAACCAAATCTGAAAAATAAAGAAAAAAGTGTGAGATCGAATTTGAATTTAGAGGCACTCTCAAGGCTCATTACATATCCCAATCGGTTCCTGGCACTCTCAGTAATCTAAAGCAATCAAGAACTAAGCCGTTCCAGACCCAAAACGCATTGTAAGTCCATCACGACATACCCCTGTTCTTGAATTCGTATCTCGTAATATAAGCATTGTTAACATGAATTAATTGCATATTTTTTATCTATGAGGCATTTGCAAACTTTCGGCATCATTCAATTTCATTTATATGGCCTATACTGTAAATCACCATTGCTAGGTTTCAGAGCTTTGTTTTAGGGTTTTTGATTACAGGGACAATTGGCCTTCGTAAGTGGTACTGGGATGTTCAGGAGGACGAGACGGACACAACCATGGCTTTAGATGTTATTTCCATGGCCTGTGGAAGATTTTGAGAATGCACAGGTCTGTAGCAACGGACATTTGTCTGTAAGTACGGGTTAACAAACCTTTAGCAACGACGCAAGAACAGGGACGAAGACGTGGCCGTATCTGATTTGGCCATTTGAATTTTCGCGCAAAAATTCCGATAATTCTTTGTTTCATATATTATTATTATTTCCCATTATATGTATAACAAAAACAAAATGGCATAGTGGTGGCCACGTGAGCGCTTAAGTCTTTAGAGGCTGGAGGTCAGGGGTTCGATCCTTGCCTCCAGCATTTGCTATTTTCTTATTTTCTTTCAGGCGATTCAATGTGTGTGCAAGCCAGGAGATCCACCATATGCCCTCATTATCAAACATGCCAGATGGCCAGATCTGATGGCCATCCAGGAAGGTGCATCGTGAGCCAAGTCAAACGTGCCATACAGGATCACAAAGGTCAAACGGGTCTCACTAATGGGCCCAGGAAATTGCTATTGGCACCCCCTTAAATCAGGCCCATCTCTATCCTTTTATATTTATTTTTTTTCATTTAAATTATTTACTATTTGTTTTACTAACCAAAATAATTTTATTTTTTATCAAAAAATCACCAAAATATTTTTATGTCCAATTAAAATTAGAATATTATTTTTAGCAATAAATTAATTAATTTAATTAGGTTTGATTAATTAGATAACTTTAATTTATTTTTGCAAGTAATTAAAATTAATTAGATTAAATAGGTTTTATTACTAGCTTAATTGTATTTTATTATTTTCCTAAAATAACAAAAAAACCAAAATATGTCATTTAATTATTTTCGTTAATCAATTTAATAACCAATTAATTTAGCATTTAATTTTTAGAAGCTAATCTTTTTTTATTGAAAAATATTAAAAACAACAAAAAAACAATTTTCATTTTAATTAGGTTAGAAGGGTCAAAACCCTATTTTTCGCATTCAATCTAGTTTTCTCGCGCGTTTTATTTTTATCCATATTGATGTATCTGCTCACGGTTTGTAATAATTTAATTAGGACATTTATTTATTTTTACCGCTTTTAATTTCAAAGAGTTTGTTTTTGGCTATGTAAATAACTGAAGCCTTGTAATAGCTTAGTTTAAATTCCGCACTTTAATTTCCGCAAATACTTAACTGTTAGATATGTGAATAATTAGGGCTTGCATGACAAGAATGTATGTTTAATCTTAAAACGGTTAGATCACCCTAAATATGCAAAGATAAATAAATTTGAAACTGAATCACTCGCACATGCGCACTCCTAGGGTACACTCTCACTTGGTTGCCTTCGTTAAAACGGTCATTGAGTATAGGTTGTTCTAGAGGTTGTCCTCTTGTCTAAAAGATCAAAGTTGACTCGGAAAGGTTGCCTCGGATATTGTTGCCTCGGATAAATGATCTAAGACATTAGGGTTACCACTAAGACGTCCTAACGTTGCTTTAGTGATTGTATGTCCCTTTTGAATTGACCCTCAAACTCCAATGACGGTGCTACCTACTCACTAATAGTGGGATAACATTGTCTAAAGGAAACAAGCATAGAATGATTCTTTTTTCGAGTAGGTAGATTAGTTCTTATGTACTTGCTCATTCCAAACAAATTTTTCACACTTACACTCTTTTACAAACAAGTTTTCAAAAAAAACTTCATTACACTCTTGAAGACAAAAGTAAGAGTTAAATCGAAGTTAAAACAAAAACTTTTCAACGCCCACAAACACAAAGAAAACAATTTTGAAAATGATGAGCAAGTACCTAAGAGCCCGTAGATAACTACGGATAGAAAGGGTGCTAATACCTTCCCTTTCTATAATCTACCCCCCGTACTCAGAAATATCTCAAAAAAGGAATTTTTCTGTACTTTTTTCCTTTCCTTGTTGGATAAAATAAAAGTCGGTGGCGACTCTTGCTTACCGCGACATTTTGCGAAAACAAATGCAAAACGCAAACCAGCATTTCAAAACAGTCTGGTTCTGGCCACCGTATCACAGTACTACTTGTAGAAAGCAGAAACCAGATCTTCCCAGTTATGGATATTGGTTCCCTCCAGCTGATAGAACCACTCTAATTGAGTCCCCGATAGACTGTCTTGAAAGAAATGCACCCATAAATTCCTATAAGCAGTGTGCGGCTAGATCTTCCTGACAAAAGATCAGAGATGCAGCTTAGGACTTGAGACCCCATCATATTTAGCAAATGCGGGCACTTTGAACTTTTGAGGGATCACCACTCCAGAAACCAACTCTAGCTCTTCTAAATCCAAGCCAGGTACCTTCTAAACTTCCATGGCCTTGAGACGGTCCTCCAGCTGTTTTTACTTATCATCAGCAGGAGGGTATTGTTCCTCGGTGTAATGAGCTTCATCTTCTTCATACTCCCTTGTATTGTGTTATTCTTCTCTTTGCACTCCTTCCTGATTGTCTCTCTCTCTTGACGGAGTTGAGAGCTCTAAAACTTGCCTCACTGGTCCTTTGAACCTCCTTCCCAAATTCAAAATACCCACTAGCCTCTTTTTCTTCTTCTTGTCCTTGAGAATCAGAGCTGTCAAATCTTCTTGTCCCTTAGCCAGATTTAGGAACATTTCTTGGAATTGAGAATTTTGTGACTGAAGCTCCTTAACTGTTTGTTCAAGAGCCATTACTGAAATAAATAGCGAAGAAGATAAGAAGCTTGTCCTGAAACTTGTTTATGCAATGATATGTATGCAATGTTTTCAAGGATTTATAAGACTTAAATTTGCTTAGCCAAAGGGAAAATAAATGTTAATTGCATTAAGAAGTTTAACCGATTACAATGATGCCTCTTGGGCATACAAAGGAAGTAACAAAGAAAAAATGAACTCTTAAAGCAGAAAGGGGATCAAGCTTCCCATGGGCGCATCCTCTTTGGTGAAATGTAGGCATTTATACTCTTCTCTTTGTGAAGTAGACTGGTGAGCTCTAAAACTTTCTTCGCTGGCGTAGAATATGGTTTTAAAGGAACCTCGTTCCTCTTTGAGTTGAATCCAGTATTTTTGTAACTCCTTAAAATTAGTTGGCATGTCGGGATGAAGAACAATGTAAGGAGTGTCTCCCTCAGCAACTGGTTCCATGATGATGGGTAGAATGGCCTCATAAGGCATCCTGAGACTTTGAGAATGGGCTCGTACCCACTTAAGATAAGGCTCCAAACGAATGGAGTTCTTATGCCCCAGTTTTTTGCTATCAACTCTGTTCACCATGCCCCAAGCTCTTATGAACCTCTGGCGATAACCCTGAACATCATTCTCATAGTCTAATATGATTCCTTGGACAAGTGTACCATGAGGACCATCCCTCATAGCATAGCCAAACTGTCGCAACGCCAAACAAGGATTATAAGTGATTCCTCCCCTAATGCCTAGGAGAGGGACATTAGGGAATTCCCCACAGCGGTCAATGATGGTAACATTCTCCAAGGATCAAGGACACCAATGAATGTCCGAATGTGTGAGGGACATCAACCTATTAGACCATCTCATGCCCCGCTCATTCTTCAACATGGATCAAGGCAGGTGTGAAATAAACCACCTAGCCAACAGAGCAGTTCAACACAGTAGGGTCCCTATTCTCTATACAGTGCAGTATGCAGAGAATGTAGGATGTCTCCAAGTAAAGTAGGCACTGGATTATGAGACAGAAAAACCTTGACCGCATTAACATCTATGAGTTAGTCCGGATTAGGAAATAGTACCATCCCATAGATGAGAAGGGACAACACTTCTTAAAAAGCTTGTAAATCAAGGGTATCAAAAAATGATGAGCTTTCTCAAATAAAAACTTAGCTAGAAACCCTTTGACGCCTCTTCTCGTTTCTCAATTTTCCACTACATCGGACCGTTATAAAGACAGAGCATGAGAAATATCTTCAGGTTTTGGGTATCTTTCCATACCATTTAAGGGCAACTGATCCAGAATGGGCACCCCTAATAACTGAGAAAACTCCTCCATAGTAGGCACCAATTGGTAATGAGGAAAAGTGAAGCAGTGATACAAAGGGTCGAAGAACTGAAAGAGCACCTTCAACATTTTTCATTAGAGCTTGAGGTGACCAGATTGAGAAGTCGGCCATGTCTTTCAGTGAATGGAGAGATCTCAGGAACCCTTGATGCTAATTCCTTGAGTTGAGGAGGTACCTTTATAAGGTTGACTTGGATAGTATTCTTGTGAGTGGATGCCAAGTCCTACAAAACAAGACAAAGATAAGCCCTAAAAATCCTTCAAAAAGGTTAGTATGATATGCAATGTTATGATGTTACGATATCATGATTATGCTAAGAAAACACAAATATAGCAAGCACGGGCAAATCACACAAAGACCTTAGGTTTAAAGCTTGCATGGATATTAAGGTAAGTACCCTCTGAAGATGTGAAAAACACAAGAAGGAGGGGTTGAATTGAAAACTTGAAATCAAAAGCGCAATGACACTATATTTTTATCCTGGTTCGTTTGATCTCAAACTACTCCAGTCCACCCGTCAAGGTGATTTCTCCTCTCTCCAATGAGGTCTTAATTCACTAATCACAAAAGGATTACAATCACTACTTTAACAACTGTTAAACTCTTCTTGAGTACAACCACAATCAGGTTAATCTCAAGGAATAATGTTTCAAAATAATTATACAAGAATGTGTGTTGTTGTTTTTCGTTACAAAAACTGTTATCACAACTGTGACAATTTACACAAAATTATAGCTTGGAAAGATGATGAATATTGCTTGCAGCTTTTTTGAATTCTCGTGAAATGGTATATGGCAAATCGTCAACGATTTTGAGCACTGACTTTGTTTATATAGGCAATAGATTTATGTTGATCATCAAGCGTGTTTAATGTCATTAACTCACTTTCCATTTGGAGAAGATCCTATCTTAAAGAAGCCGTTGGAATTGATGCTGTCTTGAATGATCAGTAACGCTTCAAAATCTTAGATCCTTGTCTGCTGCCGACGCTTCAGAATATTGATGACTTGGATTAACATGTTCTTGTTCTGAATCAGAGTTTACTTTGCTTAAGCGCAGGTTCTGGTCATCAATCTTCAGTGCATGTTCTGATTTCTTCAGCGTGTAACTCTTATGGCTTATCTTCTGATGCTGCTTTGGTCAGAACTTCTGCATACACAAAATATAATTTTTAGGGTGCATATTTGTTCTTTGTATTTTTTATTTGTTCTTTGTATTTGTTATCATCAAAACTCTAACTAAGGGTTGTAGAATCAAACTATGTTCTAACAATCTCCCCCTTTTTGATGATGACTGATACGGTGGCAGAACCGACTGTTTAATACTGGTTTGCGTTTTGCGTTTTTTTATTTGCAAAATGTCACAGTAAGCAAGAGTCGCCACCGACTTTTATTTTATCCAATCAAAGGAAAAGGAAAAAGAACAGAAAAAACCTTTTTCGAGATGTTTCTGAGTACGGGGGTAGATTATAGAAAGGGAAGGTGTTAGCATCCTTTCTATCCATGGTTTTCCATTGGCTCTAAGGTACTTTCTCATCTTTTAAAATTGCTTGTGTGTGTTTGTTTTGAAAAGTTTTGTTTTACTTCGTTTTAACCCTTGTTTCTGTCCTCAAGAGTGTTAAGAAGTTGTTTTTTGAAAACTTTAGTTTGAAAAGTGTTTGGTGTGAAAAGTTTGATTTTGAGCAAGTACCTAACAGTTATCTACCTACTCGAAAAAAGATTGTTTTTGTTCTTGTTTCCTTTAGACAGCGCTATCCCACTATTAAGGAATAGGTAGCACCATCGTTAGAATTTGTAAGGGTCAATTCGAAAGGGACGTAATGGTCATTGAAGGCAACATGTAAGGATACCTTAGCATTTCGAAGGGACTGTCATCGTATAATCGTAGGCAACATCGAGGGACAAGATCATTTCTCGTAGGCAACTCGAGGGACGTTAAGGGACTGTGATCTTTATGATGACTTTTAGATTGAGGGTCTTTTGCTAAGATATTCCTACGTTCGAGGGACATGACCGTTGTTTTCCGAGGCAACCAAGTGAGGCATACCCTAAGAGTGAGTATGTGCATGTGTTTGATTTCAATTATTTAATCTTTGCACAATTAAGGTGATCTACTGTTTTAATTTTTAATTAGTCTTTCCATACAATCCTATTAATATTCATCTAAGCAGTTATAATTTACGGAAATTAAAATGCGAGAAATTTAAGTCCTAGCTATTACAAGACTTTTGCAGATACATAATCATTTTGGACTGAAAATAAAGATGCGGAATTGAAATCCTAAAACTATTACATCTCGGAAGCAATTACATAATTAGAAAGAAAATAAAGCGAGAAAATATAAATCTACGCTATTACATTGATAATGCGACCTATACAATTTTTTTAGAAATTAAAATGTAAAAGAATAAATAAAAAGAAATTAAGGAAAAATTAAAACCTAAAATTCTAAGTTAATATTTTTGGTGTTTTTTTTTGTAGAAAATAATTTTAAGTTAATTAAAAAACCTAATTCTAACTAATTTTAATAAAAAAAAGTTAATTAACTTAATTTATTAATAAATGAAAAAAAGTCAAAAATTCAGTTACTAACTAAAACAAAAACCTAATCCTAATTTGTTAAAAAAAAGTTAATTAAATGGTTAATTACAAGGAAAACCTAAAACCTAATTGTTTAATTTTAAAAAAAAGTTTTTTAAAAAAAAACTTATGTTTAATGATTAACAAAAAAAGATTAAGTTTGCCAAAAATAGATAGAGAAAAAAACATCAATGAAAAATAGGTTTAACAAATAGAGTTAGAAAATACAAATAATGCAAATGTCAGGGGTGGGTGTTGACCCAAAAATTAATTAAAAACCTAAAAATAAATAAAAAACCTAAAATTAATTATTCGAGTTTATTATTAAAAATCAAAGGTTTCTGAAAAATGTTAAGTTTTATGAAAAATATTTTAAACAGAAAGAATAAAAATAGGTAAAAGATAAATAGAAAGGAAGAAAAACAAAACTAATAGGGATGGTTATTGAACCCACGCCCTTAGCCTCCTCAGGATGTCAGCCTTGCCATGAGTCATGCATTGTTGATTCTTCTGTTTTGGCCATCAGCTTCTATTTTGGCCATCAGTGTTTTGTAATAATCCTGCATGGGATCCTGTCTAAATCTGCAGTGTTGAATCTCATAGCCACATTAAACAAATTAGTATATATCATGAAATACAAATAAGATAAATATATAAAAAAAGTTTATACATGTATGAATGATTATACCTTTTGATCATGTAGATCAAATCAGCCTTACCCTTACTGGAGAAGTAGTGATATGAATGCTTCTATGCCCTTTTGATCATGGAGATCAAATCAGCCTTACCCTTACTGGAGAAGTAGTGATATGAATGCTTCTATGCCCTTTTAATCATGGAGATCAAACCAGCCTTACCCTTACTGGAGAAATAGTGAGATGTGGGTTTGTAACAAGGATGGTTTGTTTGTAGTGAGATGAGGGTTTGTAATAAGGATTTCAAGGTTTTAGGATTCTTGAAAGAATTTGATATTTTGATAGGATTGTGGCAAAAAAAAATTTCTATTTCTGTTTGCTGTCCTTGATTGTGTGAAAAATGTGAGATTATATAATGGAAATTAGAGAGAAAAAAATGGGCTTTGAATGTGCAATTGGGCCTCCAATGTTCACTTGAGTCCGTCACGTTCTAGGCAAAATCGCAAGGGCTTAAGTGCACTTTTTGAAGTTGAAATGTGAAAACAAAATGTAGCCGACATCGAGAACTAACTCCTGTCCAAAAATGGGCTCAATCAGATAAATGGTGATTTAGTTATGAATTTTTGAAGTTACAGCTCAGACAAACTTATTTTGGGCTCCAGTGTCGATTCTGACACGTTCTTCAATAAAAAACTGGTATTGATCAAAGCATAATCAAGTCTCGACTTTTGAAGAAAAGTTGTAGATCTCTGAGTCAGTGACCTTGTATAAAAATATGAGCTCAATCCGATAAAAATCGACCGAGTTATGAATTTTCGAAGTTTCAACCCAGATAAAATAATATTCAGCATTCAGGATTTTCGGTGCGTCACGCGTACTGTGAGCAAACAAAGAATTCCTTTTGGATACCGTTTGAAATCAAAACCTCCTGTGAAAACTTAGCCAACTCAATTTGTGAAATTTTGGCGCCGGAACCAGCACAATACGATGAAAATCGACCAAGTTATGATTTTCTGAACATGACGCAAATAAACTTCTGTCACAAATTTTATGTACGAAAATACTTGATCAATCCGCATTTTTGAAGACCTTCTGATTGAAATTGACTTCCATCCGTGAGATATGAAAACTTAGATAACGTTAAGACGGAATTTTGGCCACTGGAACGGGTTCAAAATGAGCCACAATCTTCAAGTTATGAATTTTTTAGCGCGTAAAAACTGCACTTTCAGCACACTTTTTCACCATATTTCTTCGAGAAAACTCACACATTCAGAGACCTTCTTTAAAGAATTGACTCTTGAGCCAAACCTAAATTTGAAAATACGTTATCAGAGATATTTTGGAGAAATAACACCTGAATATGACATGCCGGGTTGGACTTGTGAATCTTTGAACCCCAAATCGTTGCAAAACAGCGAACCGATCTTCAGCACGGAAAATATTCTGAGAATATCCATTGACGAAATAAACGTCACTTGTAACCTGAAGAAGCTTGATAAATATACCTTTATTCCATAACCATAAAACCAATAATATGCGTGTATGAAAAGAGGGCAAATTTTGGGGTACAACAGCTGCCCCTGTTCAATCTTCTTAAACCTGAAGATTTAGATTGACTCGTCTGTCTTTCGTGATCTGAAGGTGGAAGATGATTGAACACTAGAGTGCCCAAAAATTTGCAATCATCTGTAATGATGCTTGGCTATACAGGTAGTATCGGGAATGGGCTTACAGATGCCATTTGGAGGAGATGAAGGAAGGTCACCAAAGATGGGCTTAAAGATGCCATCCGGAAGATATGACAGAGAATCGTCGGAGATGGGCTTAAAGATATCATCTAGAGGATGTTAATTTCCCGAGATTTTCCTTTGATGAGAATTTCTATTCCTATCTTGGGGAGGAATCTGCTGAGGAATGTTGGTCTCTGTCTTGGGAGAAATAGAATTTTAGGAGCTTCAGTTGTCCGTTACTCTACTGGGGAATTATCTCTTAGTTGAGGAGGTGAAAGTGAACTGCTATTTGGTCGTACTCCATGCTTTACAGTGATTTGCTGAGGATAATAAGATCAACTGCTATCTGGTCGTGCTCCAGGTTTTACAGTGTCTTACTGCAGAGATGAGATTAAACTTACTATCTGGTCGTTCTCCAGGCTTCGCAATTTCTCAATTCTTATCTGGTCGTAATCTAGGCTTCAAAAGGAATTAAGTTATTATTCGGTTGCCTCCGGGCTTTAACTTGAATTTAAGGCACACTAATATCTGGTCGATTCCGGGCTTCTTAGTAATTGGCCAAGTAAACTGCTATTTGGTCGAAATCCAAGCTTCACAATGTCTCATACTGTTATCTGGTCGGGTCCAGGCTTAAGTGTCTTTTGCTGTTATCTGGTCGAGTCCAAGCTTCACAGCATCCTATACCATTATCTGGTCGAGTCCAGGCTTCACGGTATTTGGAGAAATCAAGATACTATCCGGTCGAGTTCGGGCTTCATAACTTGCGTTAAAGATAAACCACTATTTGGTCGAGTCCAGGCTTCATGGTGCTTTGCTGTTATCTGGTCGAGTCCAGGCTTCACATCGTCCTATACCATTATCTGGTCGAGTCCAGGCTTCACGATATTTGGAGAAATCAAGATACTATCCAATTGAGTCTGGGCTTCATAACTTGCGTTAAGGATATACCACTATCTGGTCGAGTCCAGGCTTCATGGTTCTTTAGAGAGATCAAGATACTATCTGGTCGAGTCCGGGCTTCATAACTTGCGTTAAGGATATACCACTATTCGGTCGAGTCCAGGCTTCATGGTTCTTTGTAGAGATCAAGATACTATCCGGTCAAATCCGGGATTCATAGCTTGAATGTAAGATGTACCACTATCTGGTTAAGTCCAGGCTTCATGATGCTTTGTACTGCTATCTGATCGATTCCAGGCTTCACAGTAATTTGCTGGGGATTCAACTATTTTCCGATCGATTTCCGGGCTTCATAGTATGATGGAGAAATCAAGATATTATTCGGTTGGGTCCGGGCTTCATAACTTGAACTGGAATAGGAATCTTAGAATTGATTTGACTGAACCAAAGAGCTTGTGAGAATTTGATTGTATCTTTCCCTGAAAGGTAAAGAGTTAGTCTTACGTAATGTCATGATATATGCCATGTATTGAGTAATGATGTTCTCAAAATAATTGAGATTGTGTTGTATGATGTATATGTGTATGCCATGATGTATGGATATGCAATGTTCTTGTGATGTTCTCTAGCTGGGAAGAATAAATCCTGGACTGCTATTGGAGAGTTCAAGGAGTTGAGTTCTTCGCGCTCGCTGGGGATAACGACCGAAGATGAATTGAGAATAAATTGGCGGGAGAATAACCCTGCTGGAGAATAAACTGGCGAGAGAATGGCTCTATGGGGAAGAGAGATACTCTGCTAGAAGATCTGTTTATTTGGGGAAAACCTCGGCTGGGGATGAATTATTGTCTCCGGTAATAATGAACTCGGTCGGGGACTGAGTTTCTGTTTGTTGAAGAAATAAACTCCATTGGGGATAATCTTCTAGCGCTGCTGATAGATAAACTCTTCTTGGGGAGAATCTTACCGACTCACTCGCGATTGTGAACCTCAGCTGGGGAGAGTTGTGTCCTGTTCGGGAAAGCTAACATCACTGTCTTTGGATACTTTTTACTTTGTGGGGAGTGTAGATGTTACTTGGGACGCATGCTGAGGATATGACAATGACTTTGCATCGAGACTTTTCTGCCCATGTACCTGCTGGAGAAAGTGCCTGCGGAGGCCTTGTGGATTGATTGGTATCCCAACTTATGAGGTGCTTGGTAACTTTCGATCAAAATGATAAGTCTTCTACTGGTAGGCAAGTGACAAGATAACGGGACGTAGTCGTATGCTTTAGTCCCTAACTTTTTCCTGGGCTGTCTTTTCAGATTTTCAGTCCACCGGGATACCCTTTTTTGCCATAGCCGCCTTTTCAGGTTTTCAGCTTGCCGGGTGTACATATCTTTTTTGTTTTTATCCCTAATTTTTGACCGAACCCTTTTGGTTCGCCGGGATGCCCTTATTTTTGCCTAGGCCAGTCAACCTAGCGGGTCTTTGTTCATGCGTAGTATTTTCTGACTATGTCCACGCTCTCAGGGTGTAGGGATTTGTCATTGTCGGTAGTGTTGTGTTGCCACACTACCAGAAGATGTTTGTTTGATCGTACATGATTCGTTGCTAGAATTAATGCCCAATGCCCCCAAGTGATTCAGATGGAGATTTGCCCCAGGCTATTTGGCATCTTTGAGAGATTCCTTGAATCTTGACTTGACTGCCCCAGATGATGGACAATGATCATGCCGTGCCCCTTGGTTGGAAGTGTTTTTTCCACTTGAGGTGATCCTTTTTATTGAGAAGGTTTTTGTTCACTAGATATTCGTCATGTGAATTTCTCTGTTGTTGAACAAATAGTCATATGCAAACAATAATATTTTAAGAATGCAAAGCTTATGTCTGTCTTGAAATTTTTGAAAATGCATTTTTCAGTAAAACAGGCAAATTTTGTAAAATGTGATTTCAACTTAGGATTTACAGTAAGTCCTACAGGAGTCAGGATACCTTTTGTAACAGTATGCTTTCGAACTAACCCATGATTCAGCTAGGACTTTTAAGGGTTATAACGTGGCCTGGTTCACGGTTCAAGAAACAAAGGATAAAGGCTCAAAATTTATTTGTACCCACCCGTTCTTCGTGATGTTCTTCGATCCTATACTCAGTTAATTGTGCATTTAGATCTCGTTTGAGTCTTTGCTCTGATATTCCAGTGATAATTCGGATACTGAAAGTTTACTTGAAAAAGGCAGTCATTTTGTATTCTTCTTTTTTTTTGTCGAGGATTTGTAGTAACCTCTTTTTTTGGTTTTACTATCCTTGTCTTTTGCATGAACTGTTTCTTTTTGTGATTACAGTCAGCGGGATGCCCCAGTTTTTTCTTAAGTCTCCTTCATAGGTTTTGACTTAATGGGCTTTTATTTCAAGAGATAATGACTGCCTTCTTGGATGATTATAGGGAACCATCACCATCTTTTTTTGGAAGGACGTCTTGGATGCCATTCATTATGTATGAAGTAGAATATTGCGACTGAATGCACATCTGAATTAAATGAGAAACTACCCTGCCCCAGGTTATGATTAAGGGTTTTTATTTGTGTGAAAGAAAAAATCCTACTTCTTTGGCTTAAAGGGGTTGACAAGGGATTATATTCCTTATAACTCCACTGTTTAGGATTTGAAACAACGCCTGTACATCGTCAGCAGGGTCCGTTCAAAAGCATATTGTAGAGATTGTGGTATCATTTTCGTCATCCTCCCTCTAAAGGCTCAGAGCTTTTAATCAAGAGTTGAATATCACAAAAAGGAAGTAAGAACGCAGTTTTGAAATAGTGAATATGAATGAATTGATTCAGAACAGACATATGCAATGCATTAATAAAGTAATAACGTTTGACATGAATCGATGTTCGAAGAATCAAAAGAAAATTGAAAATTATAAATTCTAATGAACAAAAGCCTCTTCGTCTGATCTTGTCACTTCATAGGATATGCCTTGGAGGGATGGTAGAAGAACTCAGCCTGACCATCTTGTGCGAATTCTAATGCTCCTTCATCAAACAGGTCTTGAATTTTGCATTTCAACCTCCAACAGTCGTCAGTATCATGCCCCGGACTGTTGGAGTGATATGCACACATTGCATCAGGATTGTAGTTAGGAGAAGAAGTCTTGGGATTCAGATGAGGTCCTATCAACGTAATCAGATTCATCCTTAACAGGTGTTACAAAGCTTAAGACAACAACATGTTGAGTTTGGTAAACTGCCTTTTGGGCATATCCGGCTGACTCTGATTAACCCGTTGTTTTTGGCGAGGTTTTTGTTGGACCTGTGATGTAGTAGAAATTTGGAAACGTCCACTTTTCACCAAACCAAACTCTTGTCTTCTTGGAGGTTGATCAATGACTTGGTCCCCAGCCTCGACTGTTTGCTTCATACGGTTGTATCTGTCTTGATGAAGTTGGTTGATGATGGCTTTCAGCTCTTCTTGCCTTCAGGCTAGGCCTTGGATAAGAGTCATCTGCCCCAGCATCTAGGTTCTCATTGTACCTACCTCAGCTTGCAGTTGTTCCAATTGTTCGTCCTTATTGTCTTCAGGACTTTTCTTGACCAATTTCCCAACGAGGAGTATTTTCAACCCTTCCCGCCCCTTGGATAGGTTTAGGAATATTTCCCTGAATTGAGCTTCTTGAGTTTGAAGATCTCTGTTGTCTTGTTTGAGAACCATTGCTGAAATAAACAGCAAGAACATGAGAGACCTGTATTGGATGACCTGTTATGCAATGATATGTATGATATATGTATGCAATGTTTTCAAGGATCTCGCGGGGTAAACAAGAAACTGTTAGAATTTGGTTGCAGCTTGATTGAAGAAACTTTATGTTGTTAAGAGTCCTTCTTCAAGAGTCAAGCTCACCATATCGAGTGGGTCACAGCCACTGACTCAAGTTATCGTGTTTTGATCTCTAGATGACATTGTCTAGAGGAAAATAAATCCCCTTGCCCCTTGCTAGACGTCTAATTTACCATAACCTGCATCACAAACCCTTGAGATCCTTAAAATGGTTAAGGAAATGTTAAGGCATGATGTTATGATGTGTATGCTATGCGTTTAAGCAAAAGTGCAAGGTGATGTAAGCAAGTAAACTCGGCAAGAAATCCAAGTTATTGGATAAGGACTATAAACAAAACCTGCAAGGAACTCATGTTGTCAGATAATAAAAACGTGCAAGTAGTTCAAGTTGAAAGCACACAAGTCAACAAACAGCCTTAGGTTTAGGCTTGCATGGGTTTTAAGGTAGTACCGTATTGAAGTTAAGTTGGTTCAACCTGTCCTAGAAAAGTAATCGGGTTCTAGAGGATCTCAATATCACTGACCATCCTCCATCGGTCATGGTTTCAGCTTATACAATCTTTTCTTGCAGCCAGAACTATCTCGAGAGTATGGTCTCAATGAGTGTAGCATCGAGTATTAACCAGTTCTCAGCTTTACACCGAGGTCGGCTATCTCACAACTTTCTAATGGCCAAGTTGGTCGATTAAAGGTTCTAAGGTCAGTTGATGCTTAACGACACACATAGCGGCCCCATATTCTCCTCGTTTCTCCACAAAGGATACTGGTACCAACCAATGTTCCAGATCAACGTAGCTACTGCTTCAACCGTATCGTTCTACGCCGTACAATTCCCTCGCAGTTTATTGCTACTTACCTAAAAGATGTCCCCAGATCCGAGTTAGGATCTATAGTAACTCCCAAACAAAAACCTTAAAAGTAAAGCAACCAAAACAAACAAGAGAAGCAATTTATGATGAACTAAGTCCTAAGGTATACCCCACTTATTATTTCCCCAACAGAGTCGCCAGTTTTGTGATACGGTGGCAGAACCGACTATTTTGGAAAATGCTGGTTTGCATTTTGCGTTTGTGTTTGCAAAATGTCGCGGTAAGCAAAAGTCTCCACCGACTTTTATTTTATCCAACTGGAAAGGAAAAAATCATAGAAAAATTCCTTTTTCGAGATTTTGAGTACGGGGGGTAGATTATAGAAAGGGAAGGTATTAGCACCCTTTCTATCAGTGGTTTTCCACGAGCTCTTAGGTACTTGCTCATCATTTTAAAATTGCTTGTGGGTGTTTGGTTTGAAAAGTTTTTGTTTTACTTTGTTCTAACCCTTGTTTCTGTCCTCAAGAGTGTTACGAAGTGTTTTTGAAAACTTTGTTTGAAAAGTGTATGGTGTGAAAGGTTTGTTATGAGCAAGTACCTACTAGCATCTACCTACTCGAAAAAATAATGTTTCTGTTCTTGCTTCCTTTAGACAACGCTATCCCACTATTAATGAGTAAGTAGCACCATCGTTGGAGTTGTAAATGGTCAATTCGAAAGGGACGTACGATCACTAAAGGAACGTTAGGACGTCTTAGTAATAACCCTAATGTCTTAAGATCATATTCGAGGCAATATTTCCGAGGCAACCTTTCCGAGGCAACATTTTCGAACGGGACATTTGATCTTTGTTTAGACAAGAGAGCGACCACTAAAACACCCTATACTTAATGACCGCTTACTGAAGGCAACCAAAGTGAGAGTATACCCTAGGAGTGCGCATGTGCGAGTGATTCAATTTCACTTATTATCTTTGCACATTTAGGGTTTGCTAACCGTTTTAAAATTAACATACATTATTGTCATGCAACCCTATTATCATACATCTATTAATTAATATTTGCGAAAATTAAAATGCGGAAAATAAAGATAAGCTATTACAAGGCTTCGGGGAGGGGAATTAATTACATAGCCAAAAAACCGTGAATAACGATAAATAAACGAAAAGTCCTAATTAAACTATTACATCCCATGAGCAGTTACATTAATATTTTTCAAAAAAACAATAAACTCGCGATGAATCGTGAATAAGAAAAATTAGGGTTTTGACCCTGTCTAATTAAAAGAATTTTTTTATTTTTTTTTATTATTTTTGAGAAAATAAGGTTTTAAATTAAGTATGTACAAACCTAATTACTAGTTAACTTAAATTAAGAAAAATATTCATTTTGACCTATTTTTGTATTTTTGGTTATTTTGAGAAAATAAAATAGAAATTAATTTAAACAAAAGCTAATTTCTAATTTGTTTTAATTTATTTACAAAAGAATTAAAGTTACCTTAAAATTAAATTACACTAATTAAATTAATTTTTGATTAAAAAATAAAACCTAAATCTAATTTAATGAAATTGATTTTATGAGTTTTTATAAAAAAAGAATTAATTTTGATGTTAGAAAATAATTTAAACCAATTAAATAAATAAAAGAAAATATAAAAGAAAAGAAAAGAGAATTGGACCTGGTGTTAAAAGTAGAAAGGGAGGTGTCCATAGAAATCTAAGCCCAAAAGCTTTAGTCCAATGTTGACCTTCCTGATTTCCATACTGCAAGTTGACTAGGGCCTTCGGTAGACCCTCGGATGATGACCTTTGGATCCAACTCGTGGACATCTGGATGGCTAAGCGTTGAAGGCGTATGGTGGATGCTTGGACCAATGGTGCACTGAATCTGTAACAAGAAAACAAGAAAATAGCATTTTGCTGGGACCTGGGATCGAACTCAGGTCCTCAAGCTTCAAACCAACACCTTGTTGCCAGCTGTGCCACGCTGCTCATTTGTATATGAAATAATAACAATTAATAATATGTGGTAACGTGAGTTAGTGGAGGACAAAAACAAAAAGCGCGCGCCAGTTTAAATGAACCAACCAGGGGGTGCCACGCCACCCTTCTTCTTCCTCTCTCTGTCGGTAAAAGTCAAGGACTTTTACCTACATACATAAGTCCGTAGCTATAACCCCTGCAATTTTCAAAATCCCATACACGCACCATAAATGAAATCTAATGCTGCAGACCAATTCGCCTTGGCGTTATGAACATCATGGTACCTCTCTTTTGGGCCAATTTTACATGTACAAGAAAATCGTAAAATGAAACAAGAAACCCTAACAATGGTGGGTCTCTGTATGGTTAGCAAAAATGCAACTAATTATTGCCATTAGCTTGCAAATGCATCAAGGATTCAGAATATATAAATAATTCATGCTACAAATGCCAAAATAATGATATTGGATTTCAAAAAGATGCCAAGGTCGTGAGACACTTACAATGGGTTTTGGTGCGCGAAAATGCTTGCTAGCGGTTGGTATAGGCTCCTTGAACACCCAGGAAGCGAATGAGATAGCTTGGAAGGCTTGAGAATGCATAGAACTGTGAAATCAAATCACCATTTTTTCTTGATTTTTTGAAAGTTGTTCTTCACTCTACACGCCTCTAACCCTTATGCATTTGGTCTGCAAACGTTCTATATATGTCCTTGAGTGAATTAGGTTTACAAACTTGCTCCAAATCTTTGCCATTATGAAAATTTGATCCATGATTTGATTCTTATTCAAATATTTCCAAATCAAGTCAAAAACCGATCTTTTTGTGTACAAACATGCCTTGCACGATTTGATCTCCTTGCCAGCTATTCATGGACCTGAAATGTGCATAAAATCTTAAGGTTTAAATTATTTTAATATTTTGATGATTTTATTTTGATTTAATTTGATTTAATTGAAATAAAAATAAAAAAATGGCAAAAATAAAATAAAGGCAAGTGGGAAAGATCATGGGTCGTGGACCATGTTACAAACTCAAGACAAGTACAAAAAGTTGGGCCCATTTGACAAAAATTTCATTTTGAGGCACATTTGACTTTTGGTAATTTTGCAACAAAGGTCAACTTCGCAAATGCATAACTTCCTCAATTTTGACTATATGAGGTTTTTCTTGGACTTTTTAGAAATCTTGAGATGTCCTCTAAGCAACCCTTTTAGTCTCATCTCAATTGAGTCTTCCATGTTCATGTATGAAGCTTTGACAAAAAATGTGTTTTTGTTGACTTTTCAAAATGACCTATAATGTCTAGATTCATAACTTCTTGTGAGTGCATATTTTGAACTTGGGAGATGAATATGAATTGTAGGGAATTGCATCCTCTTAAAAATGAGCTTTTTATGGGTCATTTCTAATAAAGTATGAGAAAGTTATGCTTGGTCAAAGTTGAGTTGACTTTTCCTACAAAACCCTAATTTAACAATTTTTGGGTTTTGAAGAATTGTGAGTAATACTTGAGGAATCATTATCAACCCTTGATCAAATGATGAATAATACTTCAAAATGAGGATGTTGACAAAAAATATTGAAGTTTGATTGTATGTGGGCCACAATTGACTTTAACCCTAGCATAGTCGATTTTCAGGCTTTTGAGCAATTGACTGAGTAAATTTTCTTTGCAAGGCTTGAAACTTGACATGGATGATATTGGGAACATATTAGGACAATGGTGAGCATTTGAGACCCTTTGGACTCAAGCATCTTGATACAAACTGAAACCCTAATTTGAGGTAGACTGCCTTAGGAGAGGGTTTGTCTGGTCAACCTTTGGACTTCCTTGAGCAATTTGAGGACCTCGCTTGAAATGTATTGAGAAATATGGGAGGGAAAATTTTGGGGTACAACAATGAAAAAAACTATAATTTTCAATTAAAAATAAAGAACAAAAGGTTTAAGAGAAACTCCCCCTGAGTTGATTACTTCCCTTAAGTTCCTTCTCATCAGAGTTTTAGCTGCATCTCCTATCAGAATTTGTACATGTTCAAACTTTCTAGAAGGTAGAGGTTAAGTAATTCAGAATGTTTGAGACTTCTGTCTCGATAAACCATCATTGAAAATATCTTACTTTCTCCCCCTTTTTGTCAGTTATCAAAAAGGCAATATAATCAGAACCAAAATAGACGAATCATATTAAAAAACATGAAGCAATGACAAGTTCCAGAACAACAGAGGTAAAAATTAAAGGTTACAGATAAACAATTTTAAAAAAGAAATCTAAGAAGGAAGGGGAAGACGTGTGAACAACGCTTCCAACAAGCTCTTGATCTGAGTATTTGACTCTTCTTGCTTGCCCAAAATGACTCTGATTTCCTTTGTGGCTTCTTCTTGTTTACCCAGAATGCTTTTAATCTCTTTGTTCGTATCCTCCTACTTATCCAGCCTTGCATGGATTAAAGCATTTTCTCTCTTCAACTCTTCCAGAGTTTGCATGAATAAGGAAGGTGCTGGAGTTTCTTCAGGAGTTGGACGTTACTTAGAGCATTCTGCAGCTTGTTCAGAGTGAACCATTTCTTCTACTGTAATCATGTCTGCTAGAGAAGCAGTCAGGGAGAGACTTTCTGATTCTAGTTGAACTTCATCTGAGGGATGATGCTCTTTCCAAGGAGCATTATCCAGCGAGAGGATGGCTTTCTTGAACATTTGGCTCAAAACTTGGTCTTGAAAAGGCTTCAGCTTAGCACTAAAGTTTTGTTGAACCTGTTCATAACTCTGTTCCTTCAGCTTCAGCATTTCAGAACTAAGCCAGTTTCTGAATCTTTCCCACATATAGTCAGAAGCAACAGGATGAGTCATCTCCTGACTAGCATGCTTCAAAGAATTTATCCATTCCTGCATTCCTGTTTCAAAAATCAACAAACTTGTACCAACATCTGATGTGGTTTCAGTTGGTTTAGGTTTGGGAATGGCAGTTTTGTGTGAGATGGAAGCTAGTCTTTCCAGCACAATTGGATCAATGACAAGTCTTACGTTGTCAGCTGGACTGTTAGTGGGTGAAGGAGTGGGAGAGTTAGGAATTATGATTGGTCTAGTGGGGGTGTTTGGAGGAGTGGATTCCAGAGATGAAGGTATTTCTGGAATGTCATGAATGATGAGAGGCATGTGAACCGCAAGAGGTTATGTGATTCCAGGTATTGGGATTGTATCAGAATCTGAATGAGATTCTTCAGATAGGTTTGTTTTAGCATGGTGGGGTACTGGTTCATGGATATCAGAAGATTGATTTTCAGAAGGTTGAGCTTCTGGTTGTGGTGAGTTGGAGTTCAGATCTTCTGGTTGTGGTATTTCTAGTTGAGGAATTTCTTGTTGAGGTGATTGTGGTTGTGAAATTTCTAGTGTGGTATCAGAGTTTGGATTTTCTGGGAGTTGAGAATTTGGATTTTATGGTAAGGGAGAGGAAAAGTCTTGGTCAAATAAATCAATATCAGACAGAACTTTGGCAAGTTCTGGTTGGTTATGATCAGGATTTGGATTTTGAGGAAGGGAGTGAGTTTCATTCAGACCTAGAGTTTCTGATGGATCAAACCCTATGTCAAAGTCTTCAAAGGTTCGGGGAGTTGGATTTTCTAGTTGAGAAGGCATGGCTTCAGATGTTGATACATTTATTGATTCTATAACATAAACAGAGGAGGGATTACCTTTCTTTTTGGAAGCTTTTGGTGTCCTCTGAGAAGGTCCTTCTCCTGCTGCTTTTCTCTTCTTGGTCTTCTTTAAAGAAACTTCTGGAGCAGCCTTATGCAAATCCTGGATGTTAATTTCAGGTGCTGTACCATCTTCCTTGCAAGCGTCCAGATATCTGACTATTACTTCTGGTTTGCAGTCAATCTCAAAAAATAGAGGAAAATCATCCAGAGGTATCCTTCTTGAAGTGATGGTTGCATGAGAAGTAACAGTAGGTTCCTTCTTGATATTCTCAATGATTTTCATCTTCTTCAGATTTTTATCGTTCAGGGGCTTCCCAACGGTTGCTTCCAATGTGCTGATTTCCTGGGCCTCCGTCAGGTGTTCTATCATCCTATTCTTTATCAGAATATCTGATATGAGCCTTCCTAAGGGTATCCAGTCCCTCTTGGTCCTTTCATCTTCTCTTGTTTCCTTCAGACTAGTTCTGAGATGATTAAACAACAAGTGTGGAAGATTTACCTTTGTCCTCTTAGCAATGAAATAGATCAGAAACTGCTGATCAATGTTGATATAATCAGGAGAGCTTGTTGGCTTCCTGTGGTTGATACACCCCAAAATGATTCAGGCCCAAATTCCGTGGTGATCCTTCAAATCTATGATTTTAATGGAGGGTAGTCCATGAGTAAAAATTTCCCTTACAATAGAGCTTACGTCAGAGCATCTCTCAGCCATGTCAATGCATCTGACACCTCCACCATTGTATCCAAGAAGCTTTGAAATTAGGTCTTCTGTAATAACAATTTTCTTCCCCATGACATAAGAAGTAACCTGATGTTTTGAAGAAGAAGCATGTATCTAGAATTCCTTGACAAGAATGGGAAAGGTTGGCCCCAGTAGACGGTCAAAGTACTTGTTACATCCTTGAGCAGTAACGTCTTCATACAGATTGAAGCCATTTTCTTGCAAGCTTTCAAAATCAATAATCAATTCTGAGAGAACTCCAGATTATCAATAGGTGTGAGGAACATTCTGTAGGGTTCTTCATACTGTTCCATTGAAGCAGATTCATGAGCACTGACATTTTTGACACTTGAAGAAGCCATTGTCCACACGAGATTTTGAGAAAGATGAAAGGGGTTTTTGAAAGCAGGAACTTGAAACGGTAGAAAATATGATGCGAGTAAAAAGAAGTGAATGTAAAAAGTAAACTTTGAGTTTAAATAGGTTTCTTGAAAACGTAAACAGTAAGAAAAAGAAATAATTAGTCATGATTAAAAGCATTAATGACACCTAAAATTAGGGGATTCATAAAGATACTTGAACGGTTACCCTTGACAAGTGTCTCAATGCACCCAATCAGCGCCTTTGACCTTTCATAAAATTGAACGCGTGTTCAGCCTCGGAAAGTAGCTGATGAATGGATGGCAATTGTTTGATTATGTGAACTGAACGCTTCTATCCTTGAAATGAAACATTCAGATCTTCATGGATAGATTCTGATGCAATCTGTACTTCTAAACTCTGAAGACAGGTTGATCAATAGTTCACAGAAAATAATAAAGTTCTGAAGGCTAAGATATGTAAATAAAATATTTTATTCTGGGCATAGCTTCATGCTGAGATGTTTCAGAATGAAGTTAAACCTATCTTCAGAAAGAGGTTTTGTAAAGACATCAACCCATTGATGGTCTGTGTCAATAAATTTTAAGCTAAGAATCCCTTTCTGAATATAGTTCCTAATAAAATGATGTTTTATTTCTATATGCTTAGCCCTAGAATGCAAAATTGGATTCTTACTGAGACAAATAGCAGAAGTATTGTCACAGAGGATAGGAATGTTACTCTCAAATATGTTGAAGTCTTCAAGTTGACTTTTCATCCAGAGCATTTGCGTGCTACATCCAGCAGCTGCTACGTGTTCAGCTTCTGCTGTTGATAGTGCTATTATGGACTGTCTCTTGTTGGTCCATGAGATCAGATTTTCTCCCAGAAACTGGAAGCTTCCATAAGTGGTTTTACACTCTACTCTGTCTCCAGCGAAGTCAGCGTCACAATATCCTACTAAGTTGTAATCATTTTATTTTCTATAAAACAAACCCAGATTAGTAATACCTTTCAGATACTTGAAAATTCGCTTAACTGTTGTTAAGTGAGATTCTCTAGGATCTGATTGGAATCTAGCATATAAGCAAGCACTAAATAAAATGTCAGGCCTTGAAGCCATCAGATAGAGAAGAGAACCAATCATACCTTTGTAGACCTTCTGTTCTACCTTTTTACTTACCTCTTCCTTTTCCAGAATGCACGTGGGATGCATTGGAATCCTTGAGGGCTTACATTCTGAGAGATCAAATTTCTTCAGAAGTTCTCTGACATATTTCCTCTGATGAATGTAAGTTCCTTCTGGAGTTTGGTTTATCTGAATGTCCATAAAGAATTTGAGTTTCCCCATTAGGCTCATCTCAAACTCTGCCTGCATACATTTAGCAAACTCTCTTCCCAGAGAGGGTTTAGTAGATCCAAAGATGATGTCATCAACATAAATTTGACATACTAACATGTCATCCTTAATTGTCTTACAAAATAAGGTTGTGTCCACTTTCCCTCTGGTGAATTCCTTTTCTAACAGGAAGTTACTTAGTCTTTCATACCAAGCTCTGGGAGCTTGTTTCAGACCATAGAGTGACTTCTTTAGTTTGAAAACATATTCTGGATTTTTGGAATTCTCAAACCCAGGGGGTTGGTGCACATATACCTCTTCATCTATATAACCATTTAAGAATTCACTTTTGACATCCATCTGATACAGAGTGATGCCATTGTTTACAATAAATGATATTAAAAGTCTAATAGATTCTAGCCTGGCGACTGGAGCAAAGGTTTCTGTATAGTCTATCCCCTCTTGCTGACTATAACCTTGTGCTACCAGTCGTGCTTTGTTTCTGATGACTTCTCCTTGCTCGTTCAGTTTGTTTCTGAACACTCACTTTGTTCCAATGACGTTGAATCCTTTTGGTTTGGGAACCAGATCCCATACGTCATTTCTGGTGAATTGATTCAGTTCCTACTGCATTGCTAGAATCCAGTTATTGTCCAGAAGCGCTTCATCAATAGTTGTTGGTTCAATCAAAGAGACCAGTCCCATGAGGGATTCTTCAGAGTTTCTGAAAGTTATTCTTATTCTGATTGGATCATCCTTCTTTCCCGGTATTGAATCTTCTGGGTGAGCACTACTGCTTCTGGATAGCCTTTTCTGAAGTTGATCAACTGAAGTTGCTGGATTGCTTGCAGTAACTCTTTCTGATGTTGAGGGAGCGTCTATGTTGAGAACTTTTGACGAGTTGTCTTCAGTACCTATGAGTTCAACTTCCATACCGGCAAGGAATTAATTATGCTTTAACTTTTGAGAGGCAAGCTTATCATCAAACCTAACACTGATTGACTCTTCAACAATCTATGTTTCTGTATTGTATACTCTGTACCCTCTTGAGCGTTCAGAGTATCCTAACATAATACACTTTTGTGCTTTAGAGTCAAACTTGTTCAGATAATTTTTTGTATTCAGAATAAAGCATGTGCATCCAAATGGATGAAAATAAGAAATGTTGGGCTTTCTGTTCTTCCATAATTCATATGGAGTCTTTTCCAGAATAGGTCTTATGGAGATTCGATTCTGAATGTAACACGCTGTGTTAATTGCCTCTGCCCAGAAGATCTTAGTAATGTTAGCCTCGTTGATCATGGTTTTGGCCATTTCTTGCAATGTTCTGTTCTTTCTTTCTACAACTCCATTTTGTTGGGGAGTTCTAGGACAAGAGAAGTCATGCAATATGCCTTTTTCATTGAAAAATAATTCAAAATTTTTATTTTCAAATTCCCCACCATGATCACTTCTGACTTTGACAATTCTAAAATCCTTTTCATTCTGAACTTGGTTGTAGAAGGTAACAAACACATAGTGTGACTCGTCCTTGTGTCTTAAGAACTTTACCCATGTCCATCTGCTATAGTCATCTATGATTACTAACCCATACTTCTTTCCAATGACTGGTGCAATTTTTACTGGTCCAAATAAGTCAATGTGCAGAAGTTCTAATGGCTTAGAGGTGGATACAACATTTTTGGATTTGAAAGCAGGTTTTGCAAATTTTCCTTTCTGACATGCTTCACACAGAGCATCTGAGCTGAACTTCAAGTTTGGAAGTCCTCTGACCAGATTGAGTTTGTTAATGTGAGATATTCTTCTCATACTAACATGCCCCAATCTTCTGTTCCAAACCCATTGCTCGTTGTTAACAGAAAGTAGGCATTTTACATTCTGACTCTTTAGTTCAGAAAGTTTTATTTTATAAATGTTGTTTTTCCTCTTTCCATTAAATAGGATAGTCCCATCTTTCTGACTAACAGCTTTGCATGAATTTTGATTAAAGATTATATCATAACTGTTATCACCTAATTGACTTATGGATAACAGGTTATGCATTAATCCATCAACTAATAATACATTATTTATAGAGGGAAGATTTCCATTACCTACTGTTCCAGAGCCAGTGATCTTTCCTCTCTGATTACCTCTAAAGCCCGCGTAGCCTCCAGGCTTAAGTTCCAGGCTTTGGAACATATTCCTTGTTCCCGTAATGTGTCGTGAGCAGCCAGAGTCCAGGTACCATGACTGGTGTCTTAGCCTTACTGCTAAATATATTTGCTACATGTATAATTTTATCCTTAGGTACCCACATTTTCTTGGGTCCTGATTTGTTAGTTTTACCAAAATTCTAATTGAATTTTGGTTTGACAGAATAATCAACACTTGTGTATTTTATGTCATGTGTGTGCCCATATATAAAGTGTGATTTGAGTGGTGTGCATTTTATAACTAAGTCCATGGCCTTTTTAGGTGTAGGTACCTTACCTTGATATCCTATCCCTTTTCTTCCATCATTGCTAACTCCATAGATCATTGAAGCCATCTTGCTTCTATCTATGTTTTTAGCTAGAAACTTCTGAAAATTGTGATCATACTCTTTGATGATCTCATTAGCATTACTGGGAGTCTCTAAGATTGTTTCCTTTTGAGAGTTTTGTAAATCATTTTCTAATTTTGAAATTTTCTATTTTAACTCAGAATTCTCTAATCTGAGACTCTCAGACTTTTCAGAGTCAGAGGCAAGATCCCTTTTCAGGTTCTTGAATTTGACTCTGATTTGCTGATACCTTTCCAGAATTTCATTTAGACTTTCTACAAGTTCAGCCTTAGTAAAATTTATGGTAAAATAAGGAAATACCTCTTCAGTGTCTAATTCTGAGTCTGAACCAGAAGCTTCACTATCTTCTGATACGTTTTCCATGAGAGCTATGTTTGCTTTTTCATCATCTAATTCTGAGTCAACTTCGGAGGTGTCATAATCATCCCATGTAGCCATGAGGCTTTTCTTCTTTTCCTTGAAGAACTTCTTTTTGGGCTTCTCCTTCTGAAGCCTTGGGCAGTCACTTTTGTAGTGCCCTTGCTCGTTACACTCATAGCAGATGATGTCCTTGTTGTTTGGCTTTCTGTATCCCGAAGACTCAGACTTTCTGTATCTGGAGGAGGATTCATTCTGATTCTCTGATCTTCTAGGATTTCTGAATTTCCTTTGTCTTTGCTTCCACAGTTGGTTCATCCTTCTGGAGAGGAGATATAATTCATCTTCTTCTGATGAGGATCCATCAGAAGTTTCTTCCACAGCCTACAAAACCTTAGAGTCAGATTTTCTGTTAGATTTTAAAGATAGTGTCTTACCTTGATTTTAAGGCTCATCTTCTTCTAGCTCTATCTCGTGACTTCTGAGGGAGCTGACAAGTTCCTCCAGAGATATTTTTTTGAGATCTTTGGCTAGCTTAAATGTTGTGACCATTGGCCTCCATTGCTTGAGAAAGCTTCTGATGATCTTCTTACTGTGACCAGCAGTAGAATACCCTTTGTCAAGAACCTTCAGTCCAGCAACAAGGATTCGGAATCTTGAAAACATAGTTTCTATTGATTCACTATCTTCCATCTTGAATGCCTCATACTTCTGAATAAGCACAAGGGCCTTGGTTTCTTTGACTTGAATGTTGCCTTCATGCGTCATTCTCAGAGAGTCAAACATGTTCTTGGCAGTCTCTCTGTTTGATATTTTCTCATATTCTGAGTATGAGATGACGCTGAGGAGTATTGTTCTGGCCTTGTGGTGGTTTCTAAATTCACGCTTTTGCTGGTCATACATCATTTTTTAGTCTATCCTCTGACCACGTCCATCCACTGGGTGCGTGTATCCATCAGTCACCATGTCCCACAGATCAACATCACGGGCCAGAGAGAAACTCTTAATTCTGTCTTTCTAGTAGTCAAAGTTTTCTCCATCAAAGACTAGAGGTTTGCCACTGAATCTTTCCTTGTCTTCATGGTAGTCATTGCTGATATTTTGGCTTGGTCCCACCATAGTGTTTTTCTGAAGCTTATATCTTGTACTGACACGGTTAAGTGTTTAAGCTAAGAACCAGGCACTCTGATAGCAATTGAAGATGTGAAAAACACAATAAGGGGGTGTTGTACCCCAAAATTTTCCCTCCCATATTTCTCAAAACATTTCAAGAAAGATCCTCAAGTTGCTCAAAGTAGTCCAAGGGTTGGCCAGACAAGCTCTCTCCTATGGCAGTCTACCCCAAACTAGGGTTTCATGTTGCATCAAGATACGTGAGTCCAAGTGATCCCAAGTGGTCACCAATGTCCTAATATGTTCTCAAGATCATCCATGTCAAGTTTCAAGCCTTGTAGAGAAAGTTTGATCAGGCAATTGCTCAAAGGCCTGAAAATCGACTGTGCTAGGGCAAAAGTCAACTGTGACCCACATACAGTCAAACTTCAAGATTTTTGGTCAACTTCCTCATTTTGTAGTATATTTCATAATTTGATCAAGGGTTGATCATGATTCATCAAGGATTGCTCATAATTCATTAAGACTCAAAAGTTGCTAAATTAGGGTTTTGTAGGAAAAGTCAACTCAACTTTGACCAAGCATACATTTCTCATAATTTATGAGAAATGACCCATCAAAAGCTCATTTTTAAGAGGATGCAATTCCCTAAAATCCATCTTCAGCTCCCAAGTTCAAAATATGCACTCACAAGAAGTTATGAATTTGGACATTATATGTCATTTTGAAAAGTCAACAAAAACATCTTTTTGTTCAAAGCTTAATACATGAGCATGGAATATCAAAATGATATGAGACCAAAAGGGTTGCTTAGAGGACATCTCAAGCTTTCTTAAAAGTCCAAGAACACCCTCATAAGGTTAAAATTGAGAGAGATATGCATTGTCAAAGTTGGACAATTTTTGAAAAAAATGAATGAAGCAAATATTGACCAAACTTGGATTTTTTCCAAATGGGCCTATCTTTTCAAGTTTGAAACTCATTCTTAACATGGTCCACGACCTCTAAGCCCACCCATACATTTTTCTACTATTTACGCTATTTATTTTGATATTTTATTCATTAAATTCAGAATTAAATAAATAAATAATAGAAATAATGTAAATTTTGATGTGAATCCATTTTAGGCAAGTTTTATGCTGGTTTATGTTAATTGATTTCGTGCAATAACCCTTCAAATATGTCCAGGTTCATCCACATGTTAAAATGGCATAAAATCATCAAATATGGCATTTTTTTCAAATTTTGATCATGGTCTTAAAACACAACATTATGAGGGAGATTCTTTCCATGCTTTCTTGTCTCCTCATTCTCCTCTATAAATATAGAGCCATACAAACTTGAAAGACATGAAATTCCTCTCTAAAAATCTCTCAAAAAGCTCTTCAAAAAGCTCTCTAAGAGCTCTTCAAAAAGCTCTCCAGAAATCAAAGAATTAATGCAAGTCATATCTCGAGGTTCCGGTCTCTCTCAATTGACATCAAGCCTCAAACCATCCTCTTGAAGTCCTCAGGAGTCTTACAAGGCCCAAGAGCAATCCATCACACGCCTAGCAAGCCCCCATTTGACAACACCAGTTTGGTAAAATTTTAAATGTCGAATCTCTAATTTTAATCATATTTTATGGTATGCTAACGTTTGTTTGAGTTTATATAGAACAGTTATGGATGCTTGAATCATAGGTTCCACGCAAGAATAAAAAAAACACCATAGTTAGAGCATGAAGCTTTCGAAGATTCGGGCCTAGGGATTTCTGATGATTGCACCCCCACATTGCAGGCCCAGTTTGCTTTTCTCTAATTCTTTTATATTTATATTATTTAATTTATTTATTTTACTAACCCATCAAATTATTTTCTTTTTTATCAAAAAAATCACAAAACATTTTTCTATCCAATTAAATTCAAGATATTTATTTTTATTAAAAAAGGTAATTAATTTAATTAGGTTATTAATTTTAGATAACTTTAATTTTTTTACATAATTAAAATTAATTAGAATAAATAGGTTTTATTATTAACTTAGTTATTTTATTTCTTTCCTAAAATAACAAAAAACCCAAAAATATATCATTTAATTATTTTCATTAATTAATTTAATAACCAATCAATTTTGCATTTAATTTAAAAACCTAATTTCTTTTCTTAAAAAAATATTAAAAACAACAAAAAAACATTTTCTTTTTTTTAGGATAGAAGGGTCAAAACCCTATTCTCTCGTCGATCTAATTTTTAATCGCGCACTTTATTATTATTTTGCCCAATTATAGTATCTGCTCACAGTTTGTAATAATTTAATTAGGACATTTATTTATTTTTATCGCTTTTAATTTTAAAGGGTTTGTTTTTGACTATGTAAATACCCGAAGCCTTGTAATAGCTTAGTTTAAATTCCACACTATAATTTCCTTAAATATTTAACAGCTAGATATGTGAATAGTTAGGGTTTGCATGACAAGAATGTATGAATAATTTAAAACAGTTAGATCACCCTAAATGTGCAAAGATAAATAAATCTGAAACTGAATCACTCGCACATGCCCACTCCTAGGGTACACTCTGTTGCACCTCAAAATTTGCCCTCTCATGTTTTTCAAAGTCTTCCCCCTTCCTGGTTGATCACAAACTCTTGCCTAAGGAAAAAGAAGATTTTTGAGTGGTACTTCAAATACCTTTCGATTGGCATTCTGAAGGAGTATTTTAATTGGCATTCTGAAGGAGTATTTCGATTGGCATTATGGACAAGCATTCGATTGGAATTATGTCAAGGCAATGTCGACAGGCATGTCAACCATGTCCTTCATTTGGCATGAACAACACCTTTTGATTGGCCTGTTAGCAAAGCATTTCGATTGGAATCCTTCGATTGATATTTGGGCCAAGCCCATTTGAAGGGTACGCAAGGAGTCCATTCGAAAGAGGCAAATCAGGACTAATCGAAGAGCATGGCCTGAAAGCACTCGAAATCCAAGCGTCCAGGTTCATTCAAGGGACACGAATGTTTCAAAAAAGGAAATGATTTAATGTGTTTGATTTTTGTCCAGAGCGTTAAAGGCCTATTTTAATGGTTGTCCCTTGCCATTTTCGTGCACTCCCACACTCCTATAAATAGGACGCCAGTGACACATTACAAAAGGGACAAAAAGAAAAATTACACGGAAAATCACACGGAAATCATAGAACGAAAATTATACACACTTCTTCAAAAAAAATCTGCAGGAGAACAAAACATTGGAGAGACGCTGCCCAGAATTTTCCAAGCCAAAGCAGTCCCTCAGATCGAAGGTGCCCACGCCCAGAAGCCCTCAAATCAAAAGTTCCTACATCCAGGAAGTGCCCAGATCGAAGGTTCCTACATCCAGGAAGAGCCCAAATTAAAAGTCCAATCTGTTGGTAAGAAAGGGTAAACTATCCAACCTCATATTTGCATAATACATTCATACTTGTTGTTACTTTCGATTTGCAATCCTAGACAGGATCAAAGGGCCTGGGTTTGGCACCCAGGTCATTTTTTTTTCGTTTGCTAACACTTGCTGCAGATTTAGCCTGAAGAGACCCCAACGAGTGCAGGATCGAAGGGCCTGGGATTCAATACCCAGGCCCTGCATTTTATTTCGCTAACATGCTTTTGTAGGTATAACATCCCAGATCGAAGGAGAGCCCTTCTCTGGATCGAAGCCATTTGCCTGCTGGATCGAAGGAGGCATCTCATTCCTGGATCGAAAGCCATGACCTCCATGATCAAAAGACAGTCCTCTTCCCTGGATCGAAGGCTACTCACGCCTTGCTGTTTGGCCCAATCGAAAGGACCCTGACCCCCTCTGGATCGAAGCTTCTATTTCTCTCCCTGGGTCGAAACTCCCGTTTTCTCCTTGGATCAAAGGATTCCCCTTGTATTTTATTGTTGTTTTCATAGACTTCCTTTTAATTAACATTAAAATCAAAAAAACCACAAAAAACATTAGGCTAGTTCTTTTTCTATTAAATTTTTTTTTTAATTAACCTTTAAATTATCTTAACATTTTTCCAAAACTAAAATTAAATAGATTTAGATTATTTTTTTCCCAAAATAAGATAAAACTACAAAAAGAGTTCTTATTATTAGGATTTTTTTAGATTCGCGCGCGTTTATTTTTACTGGTTTGTAATAGCTTAGCTGATACCTTTTTACGCTTTACTGCTTTATTCCCCCAATATTTTTGGACATGTAAATAATCCCCCTCCCTGAAAGCCTTGTAATAGCGTAGGATTTACAATTCCCGCACTTTAAATTCATGTACATATATTAACTGCTTAGATGTATGCTAACTAGGATTGTATGACAAGATTAACTCTTAAACTTAAAAATCAACAATAACTCACCATGACATGCAAGAGTAAAATAACTGAAAATTGACACACTTGCACATGCCACTCTTAGGGTACACCTCACTTGGTTGCCTCAAACGTGGTCATCAGGTATAGGGTGTCTTAGAGGTCGCCCTTCTGTCCAAAAGATCCAGTTGCCTCGAAACGGTTGCCTCGGATAAAAAAGGATCTAGGACATTAGGGTTAGTTCTAAGGTGTCCTACTATTGCTTTGGTGACCACACATGTCCCAAATAATCGAATTGACCCGAACACCTCCAACGATGGTGCTACCTACCCCTCAATGGTGGGATAGCACTATCTAAAGGACTCTTACACAGCCTAATTCCTTAGAGTAGGTAGATTCTCCTGGGTACTTTCTCTTTTCAAACAAACAAAACAACTTTTCGCACTCACACTTTCTAAAAGTTTTCAAACAAATTTTTCATACACTCTTGAGGACTGATACAAGAGTTACTTAGAAATTTTTTCAAACGAAACTTTTTCAAAACCCACACACACTTGAAAAGCAAACATCTTTTGAAAACATAAGAGCAAGTACCTAAGAGCCCGTGGATAACCACGGATAGAAAGGGTGCTAACACCTTCCCTTTCTATAAATCTACCTCCCGAACCGAGAAACATTCTCAAAGAAGGAATTTTGTTGTGCTTTTGTCCTTTCCATGTTGGAGAACATAAAAGACGGTGGCGACTCTTGCTTACCGCGACATTTCGCGAAACCAGCTTAAAAAACAATCAGTTCTATTTCCACCGATCACAGAACTGGCGACTCTGCTGGGGACTATAAAAGTGAGGTGTACCTTAGGAATAGTTCATCATCATGTTTTCAATTGCTTGATCTGTTTGCTTTAATATTGTGGGCCTATTTTGGGAGTTTCATAGATCCTAACCCGGATCTGGGGGATACCTTCTTAGAAAGTAGCAATAAACTGTGAGGGAACTGTGCGGGGTATACTGACACGGTTGAAGCAGTTTGCTACGTTGATGTGGCACTTTGGTGAGTACCGGTAACCCTTGAGTCAAGTCAAGGAGAGTACAGGGCCGCCGCGTGGTGTCGTGAAGCATCAACTGACCTTAGGAACCTTAATTGAACCATCCTGGCCTCTTTAAGGGTAGTGAGATGACTGACTTTGGTGCAGTCTGAAGTTGGTTGATACTCGATACTACACTCATTGAGGGTTGTTTTCTTGGAATATTTTGATCGCCAGTCCAGTGGCTAAATCAAAACAATGAACATAGAAAACAACCCAATGATATTGAGCTCCTTAGAACCCGGTTACTTTTGATAGGACAGGTTTTGAGCCCACCAACTTCAAGAGGGTAGTACCCCAAACTTCATGCTGGCCTAAACTCTAAGGGTTGTCTTGTGTGACTTGTGTGCCTTCAAACTTGACTACTTGCATGCTTGTTATCTGCCACATGAGTTTCCTTGCATGTTTTGTTCACAGTCCTTAATTAGGACTCATTACAGGGCCTACTTACATCACTCCATGCATAGCATAACATCATACCATTGCATACATCCTACATAAGGACTAATCCATTTCAAGGATCTCAAGGGTTTGTGATGCAGGTCATGCTGAATCAAAAGTCTAGCAAGGGGCAAAGGGGATTTATTTTCCTCTAGCCAAGGTTAATGACTTGAGTCAGGGGCTATGACCCACTCGATATGGTGAGCCTTGACTCTTGAAGAAGGACTCTCAACAACATGAAGTTCCTTCAATCAAGCTACAAAATTCAAGTTCTAACAATTTTCTTGTTTACCCCGCGAGATCCTTGAAAACATTGCATGCATACATACATATCATTGCATAACAGGTACCCTTGTTACGGGTCACTTACCTTCTTCGTTGTTTATTTCAGCAATGGCTTCCCAACAAGGCAACCATGATCTTCATGCTCAAGAGACTCGGTTCAGGGAGATCCTCCTAAATCTATCCAAGGGGCAGGAAGAGCTGAGAACGCTCCTCATGGGGACTTTGGTCGGGAATAGTTTTGAGGGCAGTAAGGATGAACGACTAAAACATCTGCAAGCTGAGGTAGATGCAATGAGGACTCAGATGCTGGGGCAGATGGCCCTTATCCAAGGCTTGGCTCGGGAGCAAGAAGAGTTGAAAGCCATGGTCAACCAGCTTCGCCAAGAGAGATACAACATGAAGCAAACAGTCCAAGTCAGGGACCAAGTCATTAATCAGCTTCCAAAAGGACAGGGGTCTGGTATGATGAAGAATAGACCTCTCCAAATTGCTACCACTTCACAGGTCCAACCAAAACCTCGACCAGAGCAACGGGTTGATCAGAGCAAGCCCAGGAGGCAATTCACCCAGCTCAACATGTCGCTGTCCCAAGCTTTGCAACACCTGTTGAAGTTGAATCTGGTGACGTTGATAAGACCTCACCCTAATCTTAAGACTTCTTCTCCAAGCTACAACCCAGATGTGAGGTGTGCTTATCATTCTGGTAGCTCGGGGCATGATACCGACGACTGTTGGAAGTTGAGGTACAAAATCCAAAACCTAATTGATGAAGGAGCAGTGGAATTCACCCAAGATGGTCAAGTCGAGTTCTTCTACTATCCCTGCGAGATTCACCATTTGAAGTGACGAGTCCTGAGACTAGAAGACTTTTTGTTTATTCGAATGTTCAAGTTGTATTTTCTTTGCTTATTCAAACAATTATCATGTCAAACTCTATTATTTCATTAATGCATTACACGTGTCTGTTTTGAAGTAATTGTGTTCTCTATATTCAAAATTGCTTTTATTTTTTCTTGATGTTCAACTCTCAATTGAAGATTCTAAAGCCTCTTGAGGGAGGATGACGAAAACGATACCACAATCTACAGTATGCTTTTGAACAGACCCCGCTGATGAGGTACAGGCATTGTTTCAATTCCTAAACACTGGAGTTATAAGGAAGATAATCCCTCGTCAACCCCCTTTGAGCCAAAGAAGTAGGAGTTTTTCTTTTCGAAAATTAAAACCCTTAATCATAACCTGGGGCAGGGTAGTTCTCTCAGCTGATTCAAGTGCACAACGAATGGCACCAAAGGTGTCCTACTATTGCTTCGGTGACCACACTGTCCCGATCATCAAATTGACCCGAATACCTCCAATGATGGTGCTACCTGCCTCTCAATGGTGGGATATCACTATCTAAAGGACTCTTACACAGCCTAATTCCTTAGAGTAGGTAGATTCTCCTGGGTACTTTCTCTTTTTCAAACAAACAAAAACATCTTTTCGCACCCCACACTTTCAAAAAGTTTTCAAACAAAACACTTCATACACTCTTGAGGACTGATACAAGAGTTACCTAGAAGTTTTCAAACGAAACTTTTTTCAAAACCCACACACACTTAAGAAGCAAACAATTTTTGAAAACATAAGAGCAAGTACCTAAGAGCCCGTGGATAACCACGGATAGAAAGGGTGCTAACACCTTCCCTTTCTATAAATCTACCTCCCGAACCGAGAAACATTCTCGAATAAGGAATTTTGCTGTGCTTTTGTCCTTTCCATGTTGGAGAACATAAAAGACGGTGGCGACTCTTGCTTACCACGACATTTCGCGAAACCAGCTAAAAAACAGTCAGTTATATTTCCACCGATCACAGAACTGGCGACTCTGCTGGGGATTCTGTTGATAAGTTATGTTGGGGAATTTGATGAACTCCGCTGGGGGATAGGAAGAACTACGCGGAGGACGATCTTTCTGTGGAAATTAGCTGAGGATAACCCAGTTATAAGCTCTGGTGGAGAATAACCTTTGAATAAATCCGGGAAGACGCGTTCGTATTCTACAGGGGACAAGCTTCCAGAATCTACTGGGGAATGGTTCAACTCTCTTGGGGAGACTTTTGAGATTGCACTGGGGAGTGGCTCCACTGGGTGTCTGGATTTCGCCGGGGAACAATCTTATATTAAGACTGCCGGGGATGCTTGTTTAAGGAATATCTGCATACTCCGCTGGGGAATGTTGAGATTTTCTGGGGATACCCAACTTCCTTAAGGCTGACAGTAGACTAACTCTGCTTGGGGAGAGTGTTGACTTGCTGGAGATACTGTGCCTTTTGGGGGCTGCTGGGAGACCAACTCTGCTTGAGGAGAATTGTTGAATCTTGTCTTACTCTGTAGGGAGTGAAGGTATCTTGGTCATGTTCTTCAGCTGAACTTACCTTGGTACCTCGGCGGACAGAGTGACTAGGTCGCTCAGACAACTCTTATTGCCCCAGTTTCTGAGAGAGAAGGTACCTGTGGAGGTGTTTGACAACTGCCGTTTGACAAATCTTCTTCTGGTAGGCAAGTGACGAGGTGACGGGACATAGTCGTACGCTTTAATCCCTAACTTTTGCCTGGACCGCCCTTTCGGGTTTTCAGTCCACCGGGATACCCATTTTTGCCCAAGCCGCCTTTTCAGGTTTTCGACTTGCCGGGTGTACAAATTTTTCATTTTCATCCCTCATTTTGCCCGAACCCTTTTGGTTCGCCGGGAAGCCCTTATTTTTGCCTAGGTGTGTCAACCTAGCGGGTCTTTGATTTTGCGTATTTTTTTTCGACTATGTCCATGCTCTTAGGATGTAGGGAGTGCCTCTGTTAGTAGTGTTGTGTTGCCCTACTACCAGAAGATCTTCGTTTGATCGTCCAATGCTCCAAGTGATCCAGATGGAGATTTGCCCCAAGTTGGTTGGCCTTTTAAGAGATTCTCCGAATCTTGACTTAACTGCCCCAGATGATAGACCATGATCACGTCTGCCCCTTGGTTGGAAGTACTTTTGTTCACTTAGATATTCGTCGTGCGAATTTCTCTGCTGTTCGAACAAATAGTCATATGCAAACAGTGTTATATCAAGAATGCAAAGCTTATGTCTGTCTTGAAGTTTTTGAAAATGCATTTTTTTTATAAAAACAAGTGAATTTTTTGTAAACTGTGATGTCAACTCGTTATTTTACCGCAAGCCTTAAGGAGTCAGGATACCTTTCGTAACAGTATGCTTTCGAAATAACCCATGCTTCAGCTAGGACTTTTAAAGGTTGTAGCATGGCCCGGTTCACGGTTTAAGAAACAAAGGATAAAGGCTCAAATTTTATTTGTACCCACCCGTTCTTCGTGATGTTCTTCAAACCTAAACTCAGTTAATCGTGCATTAGACCTTGTTTGAGTCTTTGCCTTGATATTCTGATGATGGTTCGGATGTTGACAGTTTATTTTGAATAGGCAGTCATTTCCTTTTGTCGAGGGTTTGTAGGGCCTATTTCTTTTTTTGATTTTTGTTATCCCTGTTTTTTGCCTGAACTGTTTCCTTTTTTGGAATTACAGTCAGCGGGATGCCCCAGCTTTGTAAGTCTCCTTCATAGGTTTTGACTTATTGGGTTTTTATTTCTGAGGGATAATGACTGCCTGTCTTTATGATTATTTGGAGCCATCACTGTCTTTTGTTTTGTAAGGACTCCTCTGGTGCTCAGATATGCTCAGAGATAGTTCAGATATGCTCCAGAACCGGATGCTATTCTGTTGCTTATTCAGAGTTGCTTATTCAGAGATAGCTGGGAAATGCTCCAGATATGGATGTTGTTCTTTTGCCTATTCAGATTTTCTCTTCAGAGATGGCTTAGAAATGCTCCAGATATGGATGTTATTCTTTTGCTTATTCAAGAGTTTCCTTTCAGATATAGCTAGGAAATGCTCCAGAGATGGATGTTGTTCTTTTGCTTATTCAGATTTTCTCTTCAGAGATAGCTTGGAAATGCTCCAGAGATGGATGCTGTTCTTTTGCTTATTCAAGAGTTTCCTTTAAGATATAGCTGGGAAATGCTCCTGATGTGGATGCTATTCTTTTGCTTATTCAAAGTTTCTTCTCAGAGATAGTTCAGATATGCTCCAGAACCGGATGTTATTCTGTTGCTTATTCAGAGTTGCTTATTCAGAGATAGCTTGGAAATGCTCCAGATATGGATGTTGTTCTTTTGCTTATTCAGATTTTCTCTTCAGAGATAGCTTGGAAATGCTCCAGATATGGATGTTGTTCTTTTGCTTATTCAAGAGTTTCCTTTCAGATATAGCTGGGAAATGCTCCTGATGTGGATGCTATTCTTTTGCTTATTCAAATTTTCTTCTCAGAGATAGTTCAGATATGCTCCAAACCGGATGCTATTCTGTTGCTTATTCAGATTTTCTTTTCAGAGATAGCTGGGAAATGCTCCAGATATGGATGTTGTTCTTTTGCTTATTCAGATTTTCTTTTCAGAGATAGCTGGGAAATGCTCCAGATATGGATGGTGTTCTTTTGCCTATTCATATTTTCTCTTCAGAGATGGCTTAGAAATGCTCCAGATATGGATATTATTCTTTTGCTTATTCAAGAGTTTCCTTTCAGATATAGCTAGGAAATGCTCCAGATATGGACGCTATTCTTTTGCTTATTCAGAGTTCTTTTCAGAGATGGCTTAGAGATGCTCCAGATCCGGATGCTATTCTATTGCTTATTCAGATTTCCTTCTAGAGATAGTTCAGATGCAACCCAGGCATGGCGACATTCTGATACTTATTCCAGATTCCGTCCAGAGATAGTTCAGATGCAACCCAGACATGGCGACATTCTGATACTTATTCAGATTTCCTTTCAGAGATAGCTCAGAGATGATCCTGACCTGGACGCTATTCTATTGCTTATTCAGATTCAAACTTCTAAAGACAACTTAGAGATGCTCCAGACCCGGATGCTATTCTATTGTTTAGTCCAGATTTCCTTCAAGAGACAGTCCAGATACGATCCAGATTCGGATGACATTCTGTCACTTATTCAAACACATTATGGATATACCCCAGACTCGACGGTTATTCTACTACTTGTTCAGACATCAGCAATCAGATATAGACTAGATATGCTCCAGACACGAAAGCCATTCTATTTCTTATTCAGATTCAACTGTCCATTACACTTCCAAATGGCATCTATAAGCCCATTCCCGACAAGGTTCTGTCACACTTCCAAATGGCATCTATAAGCCCATCCTCCTATCCATCATCTTTCCAAATGGCATTTGTAAGCCCATTCCCGACATCATACTGCTGATATCCTACTATGTGAGTGCAAATTTCTGGGCACTCTAGTGTTCAATCATCTTCCACCTTCGGATCACGAAAAGCACGCAAGCCAATCTACATCCTCAGGTCTAAGAAGATTGAACAGGGGCAACTGTTGCACCCCAAAATTTTCCCTCTCATGTTTTCCAAAGTCTTCCCCCTGCCTGGTTGATCACAAACTCTTGCCTAAGGAAAAAGAAGATTTTTGAGTGGTACTTCAAATACCTTTCGATTGCCATTCTAAAGGAGTATTTCGATTGGCATTCTGAAGGAGTATTTCGATTGGCATTATGGTCAAGAATTTGATTGGAATTATGTCAAGGCAATGTCGACAGGCATGTCAACCATGTCCTTCATTTGGCATGAACAACACCTTTTGATTGGCCTGTTAGCAAAGCATTTCGATTGGAATCCTTCGATTGATATTTGGGCCAGGCCCATTCGAAGGGTACGCAGGGAGTCCATTCGAAAGAGGAAAATCAGGACTAATCGAAGAGCATGGCCTGAAAGCACTCAAAATCCAAGCGTCCAGGTTCATTCAAGGGACACGAATGTTTCAAAAAAGGAAATGATTTAATGTGTTTGATTTTTGTCCAGAGCGTTAAAGGCCTATTTTAATGGTTGTCCCTTTCCATTTTCGTCCACTCCCACACTCCTATAAATAGGAGGCCAGTGACACATTACAAAAGGGACAAAAAGAAAAATTACACGAAAAATCACACGGAAATGATAGAACGAAAATTATACACACTTCTTCAAAAAAAATCTGCAGGAGAACAAAACATTGGAGAGACGCTGCCCAGAATTTTCCAAGCCAAAGCAGTCCCTCAGATCGAAGGTGCCCACGCCCAGAAGCCCTCAAATCAAAAGTTCTTACATCCAGGAAGTGCCCAGATCGAAGGTTCCTACATCCAGGAAGAGCCCAAATTAAAAGTCCAATCTGTTGGTAAGAAAGGGTAAACTATCCAACCTCATATTTGCATAATACATTCATACTTGTTGTTACTTTCGATTTGCAATCCTAGACAGGATCAAAGGGCCTGGGTTTGGCACCCAGGTCATATTTTTTCGTTTGCTAACACTTGCTGCAGATTTAGCCTGAAGAGACCCCAACGAGTGCAGGATCGAAGGGCCTGGGATTCAATACCCAGGCCCTGCATTTTATTTCGCTAACATGCTTTTGCAGGTATAACATCCCAGATCGAAGGAGAGCCCTTCTCTGGATCGAACCCATTAGCCTGCTGGATCGAAGGAGGCATCTTATTCCTGGATCGAAATCCATGACCTCCATGATCAAAAGACAGTCCTCTTCCCTGGATCGAAGACTACTCACGCCTTGCTATTTGGCCCAATCGAAAGGACCCTGACCCCCTCTAAATCGAAGCTTCTATTTCTCTCCCTGGGTCGAAACTCTCGTTTTCTCCTTGGATCGAAGGATTCCCCTTGTATTTTATTTTTGTTTTCATAGACTTCCTTTTAATTAACATTAAAATAAAAAAAACCACAAAAAACATTAGGCTAGTTCTTTTTCTATTAAATTAATTTTGTTAATTAACCTTTAAATTATCTTAACATTTTTCCAAAATTAAAATTAAATAGATTTAGATTATTTTTTCCCCAAAATAAGATAAAACAACAAAAAGAGTTCTTATTATTAGGATTTTTTTAGATTCGCGCGCGTTTATTTTTACTGGTTTGTAATAGCTTAGCTGATACCTTTTTATGCTTTACTGCTTTATTCCCCCAATATTTTTGGACATGTAAATAATCCCCCTCCCCGAAAGCCTTGTAATAGCGTAGGATTTACAATTCCCGCACTTTAAATTCCTGTACATATATTAACTGCTTAGATGTATGCTAACTAGGATTGTATGACAAGATTAACTCTTAAACTTAAAAAATCAACAATAACTCACCATGACATGCAAGAGTAAAATAACTGAAAATTGACACACTTGCACATGCCACTCTTAGGGTACACCTCACTTGGTTGCCTCCAACGTGGTCATCAGGTATAGGGTGTCTTAGAGGTCGCCCTTCTGTCCAAAAGATCCAGTTGCCTCGAAATGGTTGCCTCAGATAAAAAAGGATCTAGGACATTAGGGTTACTTCTAAGGTGTCCTACCATTGCTTTGGTGACCACACATGTCCCAAATAATCGAATTGACCCGAACACCTCCAACGATGGTGCTACCTACCCCTCAATGGTGGGATAGAACTATCTAAAGGACTCTTACACAGCCTAATTCCTTAGAGTAGGTAGATTCTCCTGGGTACTTGCTCTTTTCAAACAAACAAAACAACTTTTCGCACTCACACTTTCTAAAAGTTTTCAAACAAATTTTTCATACACTCTTGAGGACTGATACAAGAGTTACTTAGAAATTTTTTCAAACGAAACTTTTTCAAAACCCACACACACTTGAAAAGCAAACATCTTTTGAAAACATAAGAGTAAGTACCTAAGAGCCCGTGGATAACTACGGATAGAAAGGGTACTAACACCTTCCCTTTCTATAAATCTACCTCCCGAACCGAGAAACATTCTCAAAGAAGGAATTTTGTTGTGCTTTTGTCCTTTCCATGTTGGAGAACATAAAAGACGATGGCGACTCTTGCTTACCGCGACATTTCGCGAAACCAGCTTTAAAAAAAGTCAGTTCTATTTCCACCAATCACACACTCCCACTTGGTTTCCTTTGTTAAAAAGTTCAATAAGTATAGGTTGTTTTAGAGGTCGTCCTTTTGTCTAAAAGATCAAAGTTGCCTCGGAAAGGTTGCCTCAGATATTGTTGCCTCGGATAAATGATCTAAGACATTAGGGTTATTACTAAGACATCCTAACGTTGCTTTAGTGATCGTACGTCCCTTTCGAATTGACCCTCAAATTCCAACAACGGTGCTACCTACTCACTAATAGTGGGATATCATTGTCTAAAGGAAACGGACATAGAACGATTCTTTTTTCGAGTAGGTAGATTAGTTCTTAAGTACTTTCTCAATCAAAACAAAACTTTTTCACACTTACACTCCTTCACAAACAAAGTTTTCAAAAACACTTTATTACACTCTTGAAGACAGAAGCAAGAGTTAAATCGAAGTTAAAACAAAAACTTTTCAAAACCCACAAACACAAAGAAAACAATTTTGAAAATGATGAGCAAGTACCTAAGAGCCCGTAGATAACTACGGATAGAAAGGGTGCTAATACCTTCCCTTTCTATAATCTACCCCCTGTACTCAGAAATATCTCGAAAAAGGAATTTTTCTGTGCTTTTTTCCTTTCCTTGTTGGATAAAATAAAAGTCGGTGGCGACTCTTACTTACCGCGACATTTTGCGAAAACAAACGCAAAACACAAACCATCATTCCAAAAACAGTCCCGGTTCTGGCCACCGTATCACAGAACTGGCGATTATGCTGGGGAGTTGATAAGTGAGGTGTACCTTAGGAATAGTTCATATTGTTTTCAACTGTTTGATCTATATGCTTTATCTTTGTGGGTTTGAAATAGGAGTTACTATAGATCCAAACCCAGATCTGGGGAACACCTTTTAGGTAAGTAGCAATAGACTGTGAAGGAACTGTACGGCGTAGACCGATATGGTTGAAGCAGTAGCTACGTTGGTGTGACACTTTAGTTTATACCGATATCCCTTGTGGCGAAACAAGGAGAATATGGGGCTGCTAAGGGGTCATTAAGCACCAACTGACCTTAGAACCTATAATTGACCAACTTGGCCATAGAAAAGTAGCAGTATGCTACACTCATTGAGACCAAACTCCCGCGATGATTCCGGCCGCAAGAAAAGGTTGCTAAACTGGAATTATGACCGATCGAGGGCGGTCAGTGATATTGAGATCCTCTAGAACCTGGTTACTATTTCTAAGACAGGTTGAACCAACTAAACTGAAAGAGGGTAATACCTAAACTCCATGCCAGCCTGAAATCTAAGGGCTACTGTGTGACTTGTTTGCCCTTACCATGTTTGCTATCTGTGAATACTTGTGGTGTGTTTCTATCATGACATCATGCATCATGACATTGTATGCATATTGCATTGGACTAACCATTTCAAAGACCAATGGGATTCATCTTTGTTCTGTTTTGCAGATCATGGCATCTATGCGTAGAAACACTATTCAGATCAGCTTTGTACATATTCCTACTCAGCTTAAAGATTTGGTTTACATGGTTCCTGACACTTCCTCTTTTGACAGAAGACATGGTCACCTCCTCAGTGTAGTCACTTCCAAGCTGGATGAACAGATGATGAGTGTCTTATTCCAGTTCTTTGATCCATTGTACCACTGCTTTACCTTCCCGGACTATCAGTTGGTCCCTACCTTGGAAGAGTTCTCTGATCTACTTGGTATTTCTATTCTAGAGTAGACGCCATTTATAGGTTGGGAGATAGCTCTTAAGCCAGAGGATGTTGCTACAGCCCTACATCTGACAAAGGCTGAGGTAATGTCTAACTGGGAGACTCGGAGTGGGACAAAAGGCTTCTTGGCTAAGTTCTTGGTTGATCAGGCTAATCAGTTCTGGGACAGCTTAGACTTTTAGGTGTTTGAAGACATCCTGGATCTTCTTATTTATGGTTTGGTTCTATTTCCAAATTCAGATTCCTTTGTTGATGTGAACACGGTGAAGATTTTCATGTCCCGTAATCCAGTGCCCACTCTCTTGGGTGATATTCTGCACACTCTCTATGCCCGTACTGCTCGGAAACAGGGAACCCTTATGTGTTATGCACCATTGCTGGCGAGGTGGTTTATTTCTCACCTCCTCAAATCTGTTTTGAAGAACAAGGAAGGCATGGGTTGGGCCTATAGGATCATGTCCCTTGCTCACACGGACATCATCTTGAGTACTAAAGACATGGAAGAAGTAGCTATTATTGATCGCTGTGGGGAATACCCCAATGTTCCATTGTTGGGAATCAGAGGAGGGATCACCTATAATCCTTGTTTGGCCTTACGATAGTTTGGGCAAGCTAGGAGAGACGAACCTCATGAGTTGCTACTTCCGAGCATTGTCTTTGACTTCCAAGGGGATAGTGAGGGACATCGTCGCAAATTCATACGAGCTTGGAACAGGGTGCACAGGTCTGATCCACATGAGCTAGGGATGAAGAACTATCTTCCGATGGAACCGTATCTTCGATGGGTTCGAGCCCGCGCTTAAAAGCTGGGGATGCCGTACGAAGCTGTCTTGCTGGTAATTGTTGAAAGTACTGATGAAGAAGGGGCTCCTCCAACCATCCTCCACCCATACATGCCTACTGACATTGGGGCATTAAAGAGGTCTTGGATCCAGCTAAGGGAAGAACGGGATACTTACAGAGAAAAGTATCATGAGCAGGAGCGGAAAATCCTGAGGCTTACAAGGCAGCTGGAGAATGAGAAGGTCCTCAACGATTATGTCAGCACCAACAGAAAACGACCATGGGAACGCTGATGTCTTTTGTTATTTCTAGTTTTGATTTACTTTTCAGTTTTTCTTTTTGTAACGCCTTAAAGGCATTTGTTGAACATTGAATTCAAGTTTTTATCTAATAAAAGTGTGTTTCATTTTGGTTTACAAATTTGAATCTCCAAAGTCTTTGAAATCATATCATACGCATTCCATTCCTATGCACCTCATTACAGGTATCCTTACAGGTTTCTCATCTTCTTCGCTGTTTATTTTAGCACATCATGTCTTTTGAAACATCAACTGATCAAGTCATCAAGTCTTTGCAAGCTCAAAATGCTCAGTTCCAGGAAATGTTCATGAACTTGGCTAAGGGTCAGCAAGATCTAAAGACTCTTATCTTGAAGGATAAGAAGAAGAAGAAGAAGAAGAAGAAGACGGTCCTCCTGAATATGGGTCACAGGTTCGGGAATAGATTAAGACAGGACGTTGATTTATCTTACTCATCTGGAGGGGGAGAAAATCAAGAAGAAAGGAGGGCTCCCATCCATATGGTTTCTGACCATGAGACTGACTTTGATGAAGACCAGTATCCTCCGGCTGAGGATAGGTATAAGCAACTCGAAGACCGGTTGAGCGCAATGGAGGTCCAGAAAGTCCCTGGTCTAGACTTTGGAGATTTAGGTCTGGCATCTGGGGTGGTGATTACCCATAAGTTTAAAGCACCAGTCTTTGCTAAATACGACGGGGTCTCCTGCCCAAAGCTACACCTCCGCTCGTATGTTAGAAAGATTCAACCATACACTGCTGACAAGAACCTATGGATTCATTTCTTTCAAGATAGTCTTTCAGGGACTTAACTTGAATGGTTTTACCAACTGGAAGGAGCTAACATCCATAACTGGGAGGACCTTGCTGCTGCCTTCTACAAGCAATACCAGTACAATGCCGACCTTGCTCCCATGTGTACCCAACTTCAGGGTATGTCTATGGGTGCGAGCGAAGGTTTTAAGGACTACGCTCAGAAATGGAGGGACCTTGCTGGAAGAGTACAACCCCCTCTGGCTGATAGAGAGTTAGTGGACATGTTTCTTGGGACCTTGTCTGGTCCGTATTTTAATCATCTGATTGGTAGCTCATCGTCCGAGTTTACTGAGCTGATTATGACCGGGGAAAGAGTTGAGGCTGGTATCAAGAGCGGTAAGATACAGAAAGGTGCTTCGTCAAGTACCAAGAAGAAGCCTTTCAAAAAGGAGTCAAGCGCAGTTTACAGCTCAAGGAGCCAAAACAGACTTGAGCGCCACCAAGCAGTTAATGCGGTGGTTATATCAAGGCCTGTTATTGCCCCACAACACAACAATCAGCCAAGAGCAGAGAGGCCGCAGAGACAATTTACTCAGCTCAGTATGACCCTGTCTCAAATTCTACCGCAGTTGTTAAAGACCAACTTGGTGATTCCGAAGGAGGCTCCAAAGAACTCCAACACCATATCACCGTTGTATAATCCAAACGCCTGTTATGCTTATCATTTTGATAGTCTAGGGCATGATACCAACAATTGTTGGGCTTTGAAAAATAAAGTGCAGGATTTGATCGATGCTAAGGAAATTGAGTTTGAAGTGCCTGAAAAGCCTAATGTCATGACTGCTTCTATGCCCAAGCATGGAGTGAATGTTGTGGATGATGATGTGTTTGTAACCTCTGTGGAAGACATTGCTACTCCATTGATGACTGTGAAGTCAGGTGTCCAACGCCTGATGGATAACAAAGAAATTTTGTTTGAGAAAACTTTGGTTCCATTGATTCCTTTTGAAGACGTTTCTATAATTACCATTTCCGCCAATTCTTCCAAGGCTTCCTCGAGAAAGCCTGTTAGAATTACATATGTTCTGAGAATTGCTCCGTTGATCATTACCATTCCTGGGCCTATTCCTTACACGTCAGATAAGGTTGTCCTGTGGCACTATGGGGCTGACGTATATTATCACGGGATTAAACAAGACTTCAAGGTTGGAGAGGCTGATACTGATGTCAGCAATATTGTTGGATCTAGCAAGGTCACCCGCAGCGGAAGACTTTTCTCTCCTGAAATTTCCCCACCAACTGTTCGGAAGCCTGTTGTTATTACGCCTGCCAGTACATCTGTTGCTGTCCCTGTTCATGTTCCAATCATTACCCCTGTCACCGAGTCATCTGATGCTCGGGGCAAAGGGATTACCGGTGAGCCTTCCCGGACGGAGGCACCGAAGAAGATTACTGTTGAAGCCTCTAGGCATGAGATAGAGGAGATTTTGAAGATCATCAAAAAGAGCGACTACAACGTAGTCGAACAGCTGGGGTAAACCCCGTCAAAGATCTCTATGTTGTCTTTGTTGCTATGCTCAGAAGCCCATGCCAAGGCTCTGATTTCTTTCCTGAAAACTGCGCATGTGCCGCAGGAGACATCTGCTGACCAGTTCAAAGATTATGTGGCTAGTTTGACGGCAGATAACGGGTTGGGTTTCTCCGACGCAGACTTGACTGCCAAGGGAAAGAATCACAATGATGCTCTACATGTTTCAATCGAGTGTAGGGGCACTACTCTGGCTCATGTATTGGTGGACACTGGGTCTTCGTTGAATGTTTTACCCAAGAAAGCATTAGACCGGTTAGACTGTGAAGGGTTGGTGCTGAAACCAAGCAACATTGTGGTTAGGGCCTTTGAGGGGTCCAAGAGGATGGTACACGGAGAAGTGAATATTCCAGTTAAGGTTGGTTCTCAAATTTTCGCATCTACATTCTATGTGATGGACATTCGACCATCTTATTCTTGCTTGCTGGGTCGCCCGTGGATCCATAAAGCTGGGGCAGTAACTTCTACGCTCCACCAGATGCTGAAATACCCTGTGAAGGGGAAAATTGTTACAGTATGAGGGGAAGAGGAATACATGGTGAGCCACCTCAACTCTTTCCGGTATGTGGAAATGGACGGGGAGTTCATTGAAACCCCGTGTCAACATTTTGAAGAAGTCCCCCAAACGTTGGCGTCGACTGAAACTGTTACTAAGATCCTCCAATGAAGATGGCTTCCCTCAAGGATGCTCGGGTTATTATGGAGCAATGTGGGTGTGCAAATTAGGGTCAACTCTCTGACTTTGCACATAAGACTGACAAATTTGGTTTGGGTTTTACTGCAGAAGCTCAAAGGGTTGTTCGGCGTGCGTGGACTGGAAGACCTCCCTTGTTCATCTCTAATTCAGGAGTAAATGCAATTGAGGATGATATTGAAGAGTCTGAGTTTGACAGCTGGATTTACCCAACTACCGAAGGTGGATTAAGAAATTGGACAGCAAAGGAATTTGTGCCAATTTCCTTTATTACACAGTAATCAGACTTTTGTTTTAAATTTGTAACAGACAATTTTTAACCTTTACAGCCTGGTGTCTTACCCGAGGCATCGTGGCTTTGTTTGGGAGGGCTTTATATGTGTCATTACCATATATCATTAATAAAAGCATTGGAAGTTTCTTGCATTTCAAACTTTGTGCTCCTTGTTTTTCTTTTTCTATCTTGCAAAACAGCTATTTTACACACACTCACATATACAGGTCTACATCCATTCTCGATCCCACTGATAATGATTCTGCTACTGCCAATTATGACTTCGAAAGTACGATCAACTTAGACGAAGACGAAGTTGAAGATGATTGTGAAGTGCCTGGTGAACTTGCTAGACTGCTACTTCAGGAAGAGAGGGCCATTCAGCCGCATGAGGAGCCAGTGGAAACAGTAAATCTGGGTACGGAAGAAGACAGGAAAGAGCTCAAGGTCGGTGCAAATCTGGAGCCTAGTGTTAAGAAATGGTTGATTCAGATGCTGCGTGACTATGTTGAGATCTTTGCCTGGTCTTATGAAGACATGCCTGGGTTGGATACCGATATTGTGGTTCACCGCCTGCCTACCAAGGAAGATTGTCCTCCATTGAAACAGAAAGTTCGCCGAATGCATCCAGAGATGTCTGAGAAAATCATGGCTGAGGTTATGAAACAGTTTGGTGCCGGTTTTCTAGCAGTTACTTCTTACCCGCAGTGGGTTGCCAACGCGGTTCCAGTGCCGAAGAAGGATGGTAAGGTTCGAATGTGTGTTGACTATAGGGATCTGAATAGGGCGAGCCCCAAGGATGATTTCCCTCTGCCTCATATCGACGTTCTGGTTGACAACACCGTACAGCATAAGGTCTTCTCCTTTATGGATTGTTTCTCCGGTTAGAATCAGATTAAAATGGCTCCCGAAGACATGGATAAGACAACCTCCGTTACTCAATAGGGTACCTTTTGCTACAAAGTCATGCCCTTCGGATTAAAGAATGTTGGGGCAACATATCAGCGCGCCATGGTCGCTTTGTTCCACGACATGATCCATCATGATATTGAGGTATACGTTGACGACATGATTTCAAGATCCCAGACTGAAGAAGAACATCTGGACCACCTTCAGAAGCTATTTGACAGGTTGAAGTTGTACAAGCTGAGGTTAAACCCGAATAAGTGCACCTTCGGGGTGAGATCTGGTAAACTGCTGGGTTTCATCGTAAGCGATAAAGGTATTCAGGTGGATCCTGCAAAGGTGAAGGCTATATAGGAAATGCCAGCTCCCCGAACAAAAAAAGAAGTCAGAGGCTTTCTGGGACGTATGAACTATATTTCCTGATTCATCTCACACCTGACTGCTACTTGTGAGCCAATCTTCAAGCTACTGAAGAAAGATCAAGTGGTAAGATGGAATGATGAATGTCAGACCGCTTTTGAAAGGATAAAGGAATATCTCCAAGAGCCACTTATCCTGATGTCTCCAGTTGAAGGGAGACCTCTGATCTTATACTTGACAGTACTCGATAACTCAATAGGGTGCGTGATGGGGCAGCATGATGAGTCTAGCCGAAAAGAGCATGCTATTTATTACCTTAGCAAAAAGTTTACCGACTGCGAGACCCGATACTCGTTGTTTGAGAAAACTTATTGCGCTTTGGCATGGGCTGCTTGCCGGCTGAGACAGTATATGCTGACTCACACTACTCTATTAATATCAAGGATGGATCCAATCAAGTATATCTTCGAGAAGCCTGCCTTATCCGGAAGAATAGCAAGATGGAAGATGATCTTGACTGAGTATGACATCCAATACACGACCCAAAAGGCAATCAAAGGAAGTGTATTGGCAGATCATTTGGCACATTAGGCAGTGGACGATTACCAGTCTATGAACTTCGAGTTCCCGGATGAAAATATCATGATAGTGACCGACTGTGAAGAACCTGGACCGGATGAAGGACCTGAGGAGGGATCCCGATGGTCTATATACTTTGATGGAGCTTCGAACTCTTTGGGAAATGGCATTGGCACCGTGATTATATCTCCTGAAGGCTCTCATACTCTGTTTACCGCCCGACTATGTTTCAACTGCACCAACAATATGGCGGAGTATGAAGCGTGCATCATGGGTCTTCGAGTAGCAATTGACCTAAGGATTAAGTTCTTAAATGTATTCGGAGATTCCGCTCTTGTGATCAGTCAAATCAAAGGCGAGTGGGATACGAAACATCCAAATCTTATTCCTTACAAAGAGTATGTATTGACTTTGCTTTAACACTTCGAGGAGATAACCTTTGAACACTTCCCAAGAGAGGAGAATCAGTTGGCGGATGCGCTAGCCACGATGTATTCTATGTTCAAAGTCAATTGGGACAACGAGGCTCCCCAGATTACCATTGAAAGGTTGGACGAACCTGCACATTACTGTGACATTGAGAGTGAAGAGGTAGCAGATAAACCCTGGTTTCATGAGGTAAAAAGGTATCTCGAGGCTCAAGAGTACCCCGAGGGTGCATTTGTTAATGACAAGAAGTTTCTGAGGAGGTTCGCGGCGAAGTTCTTCATCAGTAATGACATCCTGTATAAGCGTAACCATGATTCAACCTTACTACGATGTGTGGATAAGAACGAGGCAAAAAGGATCATGGCAGAGTTACATGAAGGTACTTTCAGAACTCATTCTAGTGGACATACCATGGCAAAGAAAATCCTATGGGCAGGATATTATTAATCTACAATGGAAGCCGACTGTTATCAGCATTCTCGAACCTGTCACAAGTGCCAAGTCTATGCTGATAAAGTGCACATACCTCCAGTTCCTCTGAACGTCTTGACAACTCCTTGGCCTTTTGCAATGTCGGGCATCAACATGATCAGTGAGATCAGACCTACGGCATCCAACGAGCATCGTTTCATCCTAGTAGCTATTGATTACTTTACGAAGTGGGTTGAAGCAGCTTCCTTTGCTGCTATAACCAAGAACATCGTAGCACAGTTCATTCGGCATAATCTGATTTGTCGATACAGTGTACCAGAGAGGATCTATACGGACAATGGTACAAATCTCAACAATAAGATAATCACTGAGCTCTGCAAACAGTTCAAAATACAGCATCACAACTCTTCTCCCTATCGGCCTAAGATGAATGGGGTTGTTGAAGCGGATAATAAGAACATCAAGAAGATTGTGCAGAAGATGATGGTGACATACAAATATTGGCACGAGATGTTACCATTTGCTCTTCATGGGTACCGTACCTCAGCGCGGACGTCAACAGGGGCAACACCCTATTCCTTGGTATATGGTATGGAGGAAGTCTTGCCCATTGAAGTTAAGATACCCTCTTTTCGGATTATGAAGGACGCAGGTTTGAGCGAAGATGATTGGATTCAGACCCGGCTTGATCAGTTGAACTTAATCGACGAAAAGAGACTTGATGCTATTTGTCATGGTCAAACGTATCAAAAGCGGATGATCAAGGCATTTAACAAGAAAGTTAGACGACAAGAGTATCAAGTTGGGGATCTGGTGATCAAGCGCATCATCTTACCTCAAGGTGATCCCAGGGGCAAATGGACCTCTACTTACGAAGGGCCATTTGTGGTTAAGAACATTTTCTCAAGAGGATCTATGATTCTAACCACCATGGATGGTGATGACCTTCCTCACCCCGTCAATACAGACATAGTGAAAAGATACTACGCATAATCAAAGACCCGCTAGGTCGACTGGCCTAGGCAAAAGTAAGGGCTTCCCGGCGAACCAAAAGGGTTCGGGCAAAAATAAGGGATGAAAATGAAAAATCTGTACACCCGTCAAGTCGAAAACCTGAAAAGGAGGCTTGGGCAGAAAAGGGTATCCCGGTGGACTGAAAACCCGAAAGGGCGGTCCAGGAAAAAATTAGGGATCAAAGCGTAACACTATGTCTCATTGGATTACCTTGCGACCAGACTTCGGTATCGACTATCAAGCTCGGACGACACTAATCAATCTGATCTACCTTGAACCAAGTAGCGAAGTGATGAGATGCTCGAGGAAATAAAGGCAATAGCAGAGTTGGAACCCAGTGGGATTGTTCACATAGCTGTTTTTCTTTGTTTTTCACAAATTGTATAAATTCTATTTGTTCGGCAGTGTTCTCTTACTAGGACGTCAGCCTCTTGTACAAAAACACCTATTTACAGGCCAAACTTCAAAGTCAACACAATTCATTTTCAGAGAAATTTCAAACTGTTTCTCTTTTTTTTGTTTTGTTTTGAAAAGAACGTCCAATGTTCATTTTTGATATATGCATTTGACATTAATTGCTGCTCATGAATATTTACATGCGAAATAAAAGACGATTACTCGTAATATCAAGAACAAGGGCAAATAAGAATTGTCCAAGCTTTAAAGTTGCTCTGTCCACCAGGTATAAAGGTAGATTCAGCTGAAAAATATCGCTGAAGTACGTTCATTCCCCGCAAAGTAAGATAAAGACAGTGGTGTTAGCTCTCCCCAACTGAGGCTCGCAACCGCAAATGAGTCGGCAATGTTCTCCCCAAGCAGAGTTTATCTACCATCAGCACTGAAAAGTCTTATCATCCCCAGCGGAGTATAAAAGTATATCCCCAGTGGAGTCTGGAAAATCTTCCCCAGTGGAGTTTGGAGGATCATCCCCAGTAGACTCTGGAAGATTGTCCCCAGTATAGTCTAAAAGATTATCCCCAGTGAAGTCGCAACTGAAAGATCATCCCCAGCGGAGTTCATTCCTTGCACAAACAGAAACTCAAATTCTTAACAGGATTCAGTATCACCAGCAACAGTAATTCATCCCCAGCTGAATTTATCATTCGAATCCTCTACAGAACATATCTTCCCTACAGAGTAATCTCCTCATCAGTTTATTCCCCAGCAGAGTTATCCTCTCCTGCAGGTTTATTTTCACAATCATCTTTGTTCGCTATCCCCAGCGGGAATGAAGAATTCAACTCTTTTCTCCAGCGGCTATCCGGGATTTATTTTCCCCAGCTAAAAGCATTACATTTCCTTACATCATGACACATGCATATACGCATCATACAACACAATCTCATTTATTTTGAGAACACCATTGCTTGATGCATATCATGCATTACATACAGCTAACCTTTACCTTTCAGAAAAGATACAATCAAATTCTCACAAAATTCAAGCTATGAAGCTTTTACTTCAGTTGAATTACGGACGAGTTCCTAAATCTCAACATAAATATTCTTCAGTTGAATTACGGGCAAGTTCCTAAATCTCGACGAAGATGTTGAATTACGGACAAGTTCCTAAATCTCAGCAAAGTAGTTGAATTATGGATGAGTTCCTAAATCTCGACACCTCAGTTGAATTACGGACGAGTTCCTAAATCTCGACTCCTTAGTTGAGTACGGACGATCGAAGTTCCTAAATATCAACAGAGATGACTCCTCAGTTGAGTACGGACGATCGAAGTTCCTAAATATCAGCAGAGATGATTCCTCAGTTGAGTACGGACGATCGAAGTTCCTAAATATCAGCAGAGATGACTCCTCAGTTGAGTACGGACGATCGAAGTTCCTAAATATCAGCAGAGATGATTGCTCAGTTGAGTACGGATGATCGAAGTTCCTAAATATCAGCAGAGATGACTCCTCAGTTGAGTACGGACGACCGAAGTTCCTAAATAACAATAGAGATGTTTCCTCAGTTGAGTACGGAAGATCGAAGTTCCTAAACATCAATAGAGATGTTTCCTCAGTTGAGTATGGACGATCGAAGTTCCTAAATATCAATAGAGATGTTTCCTCAGTTGAGTACGGACGATCAAAGTTCCTAAATATCAGCAGAGATGTTTCCTCAGTTGAGTACGAACGATCGAAGTTCCTAAATATCAACAGAGATGTTTCATCAGTTGAGTACAGACGATCGAAGTTCCTAAATATCAGCAGAGATGTTTCCTCAGTTGAGTACGGACGATCGAAGTTCCTAAATATCAATAGAGATGTTTCCTCAGTTGAGTACGGACGATCGAAGTTCCTAAATATCAGCATAGATGTTTCCTCAGTTGAGTACGGACGATCGAAGTTCCTAAATATCAGCAGAGATGTTTCCTCAGTTGAGTACGGACGATCGAAGTTCCTAAATATCAACAGAGATGACTCCTCAGTTGAGTACGGACGACCAAAGTTCCTAAATATCAACAGAGATGACTCCTCAGTTGAGTACGGATGACCAAAGTTACTAAATATCAACAGAGATGATTCCTCAGTTGAGTACGGACGACCAAAGTTCCTAAATATCAACAGAGACGACTCACCAGCAGAATAACGGACGACCGAAGCTCCTAAAGTCCTACTTCTCTCAACAAAGATCAGACTTCCCCAGAGGAATCTTCCTCAACAACAGGTATACCAGTTATCGCTAAGGAATCTCTTATGCGATCGACACTCCTTCGGATGGCATCTTTAAGCCCATCTCCCGTCAGCAATCTCCAAATGGCATCTGTAAGCCCATTCTCGACATTACAAGGAAATTACCACTTCATGCGAGTGCAAATTTCTGGGCACTCTAGTGTTCAATCAACTACCACCTTCGAATTACGAAAGGCATGAAAGCCAACCTACATCCTCAGGTTTAAGAAGATTGAACAGGGGAAGCTGTTGTACCCCAAAATTTTCCCTCCCATATTTCTCAAAACTTTTCAAGAAAGATCCTCAAGTTGCTCAAAGTAGTCCAAGGGTTGGCCAAACAAGCTCTCTCCTAAGGCAGTCTACCCCAAACTAGGGTTTCATGTTGCATCAAGATACTTTAGTCCAAGTGATCCCAAGTGCTCACCAATGTCCTAATATGTTCTCAAGATCATCCATGTCAAGTTTCAAACCTTGCAGAGAAAGTTTGTTCAGTCAATTGCTCAAAGGCCTGAAAATTAATTGTGCTAGGGCAAAAGTTAATTGTGGCCCACATACAGTCAAACTTCAAGATTTTTGGTCAACATCCTCATTTTGAAGTATATTTCATAATTTGATCAAGAGTTGATCATGATTTATCAAGGATTGCTCATAATTCATCAATACTCAAAAGTTGCTAAATTAGGGTTTTGCAGGAAAAGTCAACTCAACTTAGACCAAGCATAACTTTCTCATAATTTATGATAAATGACCCATCCAAAGCTCATTTTGGAGAGGATGAAATTCCCTACAATCCATATTCATCTCCCAAGTTCAAAATATGCACTCACAAGAAGTTATGAATTTGGACATTATAGATCATTTTGAAATGTCAACAAAAACACCTTTTTGTTCAAATCTTCATACATGAGCATGGAATATCAAAATTAGATGAGACAAAAAGGGTTGCTTAGAGGACATCGCAAGCTTTCTAAAATGTCCAAGAACACCCTCATAAGGTTAAAATTGAGAGATATATGCATTGTCAAAGTTGGACAATTTTTGGAAAAAAATGCATAAAGCAAATATTGACCAAACTTGGATTTTTTTCCAAATGGGTCTATCTTTTCAAGTTTGAAACTCATTTCTAACATGGTCCACGACCTTTAAGCCCACCCATACATTTTTCTACTATTTATGCTATTTATTTTGATATTTTATTCATTAAAATTCATAATTAAATAGATAAATAATAGAAATAATGTAAATTTTGATGTGAATCCATTTTAGGCAAGTTTTATGTTGGTTTATGTCAATTGATTTCGTCCAATAACCCTTCAAATATGTCCAGGTTCATCCACATGTGAAAATGGCATAAAATCATCAAATATGGCATTTTTTTCAAATTTTGATCATGGTCTTAAAACACAATATTATGAGGGAGATTCTTTCCATGCTTTCTTGCCTCCTCATTCTACTCTATAAATATAGAGCCATACAAACTTGAAAGACACGAAATTCCTCTCTAAAAATCTCTCAAAAAGCTCTTCAAAAAGCTCTCTAAAAGCTCTTCAAAAAACTCTTCAGAAATCAAAGAATTGGTGCAAGTCATATCTCGAGGTTCCGGTCTCTCTCAATTGACATCAAGCCTAAAACCATCCTCTTGAAGTCCTCAGCAGTCTTACAAGGCCCAAGATTAATCCATCACATGCCTAGCACGCCCTCATTTGACAACACCGGTTTGGTAAAATTTTAAATGTTGAATCTCTAATTTTAATCACATTTTATGGTATGCTAATGTTTGTTTGAGTTTATATAGAACAGTTATGGATGGTTGAATCATAGGTTCCACGCAAGAATAAAAAAAACACCATAGTTAGAGTATGAAGCTTTCGAAGATTCGGGCCTAGGGATTTCTGATGATTGCACCCCCACATTGCAGGCCCAGTTTGCTTTTCTCTAATTCTTTTATATTTATATTATTTCATTTATTTATTTTACTAACCCATCAAATTATTTTCTTTTTTATCAAAAAAATCACAAAACATTTCTCTATCCAATTAAATTTAAGATATTTATTTTATTAAAAAAGGTAATTAATTTAATTAGGTTATTAATTTTAGACAACTTTAATTTTCTTTTTTTTTTACATAATTAAAATTAATTAGAATAAATAGGTTTTATTACTAACTTAATTATTTTATTTCTTTCCTAAAATAACAAAAAAACCTAAAAATATGTCATTTAATTATTTTCATTAATTAATTTAATAACCAATCAATTTTGCATTTAATTTAAAAACCTAATTTCTTTTCTTAAAAAAATATTAAAAACAAAAAAAAACATTTTCTTTTTTTTAGGATAGAAGGGTCAAAACCATATTCTCTCGTCGATCTAAGTTTTAATCGCGCGCTTTATTATTATTTTGCCCAATTATTGTATCTGCTCACGGTTTGTAATAATTTAATTAGGATATTTATTTATTTTTACCGCTTTTAATTTTAAAGGGTTTGTTTTTGGCTATGTAAATACCTGAAGCCTTGTAATAGCTTAGTTAAAATTCCGCACTTTAATTTCCGTAAATATTTAACTGCTAGATATGTGAATAATTAGGGTTTGCATGACAAGAATGTATGACTAATTTTAAACAGTTAGATCACCTTAAATGTGCAAAGATAAATAAATCTGGAACTGAATCACTCGCACATGCCCACTCCTAGGGTACACTCCCACTTGGTTGCCTTTGTTAAAATGGTCATTGAGTATAAGTTGTTTTAGAGGTCGTCCCTTTGTCTAAAAGATCAAAGTTGCCTCGGAAAGGTTGCCTCGGATATTGTTGCCTCGGATTAATGATCTAAGACATTAGGTTTATTACTAAGACATCCTAACGTTGCTTTAGTGACCGTACGTCCCTTTCGAATTGACCCTCAAACTCCAACGGCGGTGCTACCTACTCACTAATAGTGGGATAGCGCTGTCTAAAGGAAACGAACATAAAACGATTCTTTTTTCGAGTAGGTAGATTAGTTCTTAAGTACTTGCTCAATCAAAACAAAAAATTTTCACACTTACACTCCTTCACAAACAAAGTTTTCAAAAACACTTCATTACACTCTTGAAGACAGAAGCAAGAGTTAAATCGAAGTTAAAACAAAAACTTTTCAAAACCCACAAACACAAAGAAAACAATTTTGAAAATGATGAGCAAGTACCTAAGAGCCCGTAGATAACTATGGATAGAAAGGGTGCTAATACCTTCCCTTTCTATAATCTACCCCCCGTACTCAGAAATATCTCGAAAAAGGAATTTTTCTGTGCTTTTTTCCTTTCCTTGATGGATAAAATAAAAGTCGGTGGCGACTCTTGCTTACCGCGATATTTTGCAAAAACAAACGTAAAACGCAAACCAGCATTCCAAAAACAGTCCCGGTTCTAGCCACCGTATCACAGGGGGGTTAAATTGAAAACTTGAAATCAAAAGTGCAATGACACAGTATTATTATCCTGGTTCGTTTGATCTCAAACTACTCAAGTCCACCCGTCAAGGTGATTTCACCTCTCTCCAATGAGGTCTTAATTCACTAATCACAAAAGGATTACAATTACTACTTTAACAACTATTAAAGTCTTCTTGAGTACAACCACAATCCAGTTAATCTCAAGGAACACTATTTCAAAACAATTATACAAGAATGTGTGTTGTTGTTTTTCGTTACAAAAACTGTTATCACAACTGTGATAATTTACACAAAATTATAGCTTGGAAAGACGATGAATATTGCTTACAGCTTTTTTGAATTCTCGTGAAATGGTATATGGAAAAACGTCAACGATTTTGAGCACTGACTTTGTTTATATATGCAATGGATTTATGTTGATCATCAAGCGTGTTTAATGTCATTAACTCACTTTTCATTTGGAGAAGATCTTGTCTGAAAGAAGCCGTTGGAATTGATGTTGTCTTGAATGATCAGTAATGCTTCAGAATCTTACATCCTTGCCTGCTGCTGACGCTTCAGAATATTGATGACATAGATTAACACGTTCTTGTTCAGAATCAGAGATTACTTTGCTTAAGCGCAGGTTCTGGTCATCAATCTTCAGCGCATGTTGTGATTGCTTCAGCGTGTAGCTCTTATGGCTTATCTTCTGATGATGCTTTGGTCATAACTTCTGCATACACAAAACATAATTTTTAGGGTGCATATTTGTTCTTTGTATTTGTTATTTGTTCTTTGTATTTGTTATCATCAAAACTCTAACTAAGGGTTGTAGAATCAAACTATGTTCTAACACCCTCTTGAAGTTTAATTGGTTCAACCTGCCTTAGAAATAGTAACCGAGTTCTAAGGGATCTCAAAATCACTGATCTTTCCCATAAGTTTCAATCCGACCGACAACTGACTTGCCACCAAATAAAACTCGGGAGTCAAATCTCATTGAGTGTAGTATCGAGTATCAACTGACTTCGGGTTACACTAAAGACGATTATCTCACTATTTTCTAATGGCCAAGTTGTTCAATTAAAGGTTCTAAGATCAGTTGATGCTTCATGACACCATGTAGTGGCCTCGTATTCTCCTTGACTAATCAAGGGCTTCGGTACCAACCGAAGTGTCACATCAACGTAGCTATCGCTTCAACCGTGTCGGTATACCCCACACAATTTCCATGATCTATTGCTACTTACCTAAAAGGTGCCCCAGATCCAGGTGTAGGATCTATAGTAACAACCCAAACAAGCCATCAAAAGTAAAGCAGACAAAGCATACAAGGTAAAGCAGTTAAATAATGAACTAACTCTAAGGTAACCCCACTTTTTATATGTACCCAGCAGAGTCTCCAGTTCTGTGATATGGTGGCAGAACTGACTGTTAATACTGGTTTTGCGTTTTTGTTCCCAAATGTTGCGGTAAGCAAGAGTCGCCACTGACTTTTCTTTTATACAAATTAAGGAAAGGGTGAAAAGAACAGAAAAAGACCTTTTCGAGAGTTTTCTGAGTAAGGGGGGGATTATGGAAAGGGAAGGTGTTAGCACCCTTTCCATCCGTAGTTTTCTACGGGCTCTTAGAGGTTTTCTCATTTTGAAATACCTTTGTGCTTTGTGTTTGAAAATGTTTTGAAAAACGCCTTAGTATGGCTAACTTTGTAATGTTTCTCGGGATAGTGGAGAAAGTATACAAAGTGTTTGAAGATGTCTTTTGAAAAGTAGTTTTTTTTATTTAAGTGCAAAGATGTTTAGAGCAAACTTCTAACAGCTATCTACTTTGTACTCGAAAATGGTCATTCTTTTCCTTTTCTCCTTTAGACAGTGTTATCCTACTATTAGTGAGTAGGTAGCTCTAGTCGTTATATGTATGAGGGACAATTGAAGGGACGTTACAGTTACGAAGGCAACTCGGCAAGGAATTTTAGTAACTGTCCTAAAGTCCTGAGATCACTTTTAACCGAGGCAACGTCGAGAGGGTCATTGAGGAACTTGTGATCTTTCAAACTACAGGACAACCCTAAAACTTCTAACATTTCGAGAATTGTGACCGTTTTCTGAAGGCAACCGAAGTGGGGTACCCTAGAGGTGTGAATATGAAATTGTGTTATGTTCAGTTATTTTTGTCTTTTTTCTTAGGTTTGCTAGCTTTTTGTTATTATTCTTTCCATACAATCCTATTAGTCATACATCTAGCAGTTAATATGAAAAGCAGTAAAAATGCAGAAAGTAAGGGTCCTACACTATTACAACCAAATCGAAAGACAAGAAAAATGTAAAAACAAAGAACAAAAATAAATAAGGGAAATGAATTCTTCGATCCAGGCCATGGACTCCTTCGATTCACCCTTCTTTTTCCTTCTTTCCATTGGGCTTGAGAACTGACGTGAGCAAGCTTCGATTTGCACCTTTTCCTGCCTCCTTCGACTGAGTTTGGGAATGGTATGGGCAACCTTCGATTTGCACCTTCTTTATTTCTTTCGATTGAGCCAGGGGGTGGGCATGAGAAACCTTCGACTACAAACTCCTCTACTTCTTTCGATTTAGAATATGACGTAACATGGACTTGCAGAGCAGCATGAGTGCATATCCTTCGTTCATACACTTTTTGTCTTTCGTTTGAATCTGTACAGGTTAGTTCCAACAAAAAAAGCAAACAAACCAAAAGGGTAGAAATGAAGAACACAACTAAGAGGTTATCTACATATTATGCTGAAACGAAAAGTAAGTACAGGGCTATTTACATGTCATGCTGAAAACGAAAGATGCAAGGTCAAGGGGACTTACCTTGCTTAAAACTGGAACTTGTGTGGGGGACTAGAGTTGGTGGATGCTCTTAGATTCGAAAGGAGAGAGAACAAGTTTGGTGTGATCTTGTTGAGTTTTGAGAGTTTTTTGGTGTGCTTCTCTTAGGCTGTGTATGCATGTAAAACAATATGTTTGTATGGTTCCCCTGGGTTTATGTTTCTCTCTTCTGTGCGTATGTATATGGTCTCCTTATATAGAGGGGATGGAGGGGACAAGAGGACAAAGGAATAAACAACCATTAAGTTGGTGTTTTAAGGCCATAAATATCATCTTGAATACTTATCCAAAGACATGGATTCTTGTCCCTTTTTGAATTTGCTATGAATCTGAACACACATAACTTTAGAATGCTCTCCTTTGAATGACTCTAATTTCCTCCTTCGAATGGCTCTGATTTCCTCCTCCGAATGGCTCTGATTGCCTCCTTCAAATGGCTCTGATTCAGCTCCTTCAAATGGCTCTGATACTACTCAACTAGCCCAATTAAAAGACTTTAATCTGGCCAGTCGAAGCTTCCTTTGGCAAGAATGTGCTGGTGCATGGGGTTTGGTCTTGGAAGCGTATAATATTTTAGCCAGCAAGCATCTTGGATCGAGACTCATCACAAAGAAAAATTATTTTCGACAGTCGTGTGTCCTTCGAATGGACCAATGAATGCTTCTTCGAAGGGACCACATGAATGCGTCTTCGAAGGCACTATCATGTGTGTCGAAGTGTGGAAAACTGTTTTAAAGGGGACCATCTCCCAGTTGAAGCTGGCACAAAGGAAGCCAATTCCTTGTGGGTCAAAGGAAGCTTTTTTTCTTGGTGGATTGAAGGCAAATCTGAAGGACTATTGGATTTGTGTGCTGAAGGCAAGCTGAAGAGAGGGCCTTTGCCTTGTGAATCAAAGGTATGTCTAAAGCAGCCCGTTGTCTTGTCAATCGAAGACCAGTGAAAGGGGCCTTTTGCCTTGTAGATCAAAGGCTAGCTGATGGCCAATGCTTGGTCGAAGGGTTTTAGGAGCCCAGTCGAAGCATGTTGTTATGCCAATCGAAGGGCATTGTTTAACTGCAAATCAAAAGACACTTTGCTAACATTCAAAATTTTCATTTTCTTTAGGCAAGTGTTTGTAACCACCCATACAAGATAAAAACCTTGGGAAAAATGAGAAGGCAAATTTTGGGGTACAACAGCTGCCCCTGTTCAATCTTCTTAAACCTGGGGATTTAGACTAGCATGTCGGCCTTTCGTGATCTGAAGGTGAAAGATGATTGAACACTAGAGTGCCCAAAAATTTGCACTCACATGAAGTAATATTATTGGTTGATGATTTCGGGAATGGGCTTATAGATGTCATTTGAAGAAGATGAATGAGAGTCGTCAGAGATGGGCTTAAAGATGCCATCCAAAGCAAATGTTGATTTTACACATGGTCCCCTTGGGGGTTCCTGTTCCTACTATCTGAGGAGGAGTCCGCTGGGGAATATGGGTTTCTGCTATTTTACTGCTTAAGGAAAACTCTGTGGGGAATAGAGTCTAGGAACTTCAATTATCCATTACTCTACTGGGGAAGATATAGCTCGATTGGAGAGATGAAAGTTTGCTGCTTTCTGGTCGAAATCCAGGCTTCACAGTAACTTGTTAAGGATAACAAAAGTCGACTATCATCTGGTCGTATTCTAGGCTTCGTAGCAATCTACTGGGGAATATGAAATTAAATTGTTATCTGGTCGTACCCCATGCTTCACAGTAACTCAAAATGTTATCTGGTCAGAATCCAGGCTTCAGTGACTCAAACTGTTATTTGGTTGTGTCTAGGCTTCAGTGACTTGAAGAGATTAAGTTGTTATCTGGTTGGATTCAGGCTTCAACTTGAATTTGAGGTACACTATTATATGGTCGAGTCCAAGCTTCATATTAAATGACAGAGTAAATTGTTATCTGGTTGGATTCCAAGCTTCGTAGTAAATTGACATAATAAACTACTAACTGGTCGGATTCCAGGCTTCGTAGTAAAATGAAATTGAACTGTTATCTGGTTGTACTCCATGCTTCATAGTAACTGATAAAGTGAACTACTATCTGGTCGGATTCTAGGCTTCATAACAACTTAAATTGTTATCTGGTCGAAATCCGGGCTTCAGAGTAGCTTATTGGGGATAATGGAATTAACCATTACCTGAAGATGCATTATAAAGATCCTGTGTAGGGCTGTTCCAGAATGAGTCTGTGTTAGTCTGCACCCGGAGATATATGAGAAGGAACTCGTGTAATATTGCTCTGTTTGAGTCATGTAGATAGTTTTCATGTCTGGTTTCAGGTGTTGATCTACAATCAGTTGTTTGTAGATAGTTGTCCTGTCTTGTTTCAGGTATTAATCTGGAACTTGAAAAATGTCAGTCATTGAGATAGTTGTCCTGGATGGTTACAAGTATTAATCTCTAATATGAGAAATAAAGATAGTTTTCCTGTCTTGTTACAGGTATTAATCTAGAACAGGTTTTTGTTGGTCGTTAAGATAGTTGTCCTGGCTTGTTACAAGTATTAATCTTTGACCTGAGAAAGTAAAATAGTTTTCCTGGCTTGTTACATGTATTAATCTTCAATCTCTTATTCACGGATAGTTATCCCATCTTGTTTCAGGCATTAATCCGGAACTTGGTAACATCGATCACATAGATAGTTTCCTCGCCCGGTTTCGGGCATTAATTTGTGGCATGCTGTATTTGTTGGTAAACCCGTCTTGCTTCTGGAGTTCATTCCATTTGGTCATGTAGATGGTTTTCCCATCTAGTTTCGGGCATTAAACTTTGACCTATTGTATAAGTTGATAGTGTTTGTCTTTCTATGAACTCAACCTGGAAAGGAAAAGTTAGTTTCATGTGATGTCATGATGTATGAATTGCATGAAGCTCTCAAAATAAATGAGATTGTGATATATGCATTTGTGCTGCATATGCTATGATGTTTGTATAAATGATGTATAAATGCAATGTACGAACGTGTTAGTTGTTCCATTATTGTGTTGTTGAATTAGGGAAAATAAATCCCGGTTACTGGTGGTGAAGAATGTAGGTCTTCAGATTTGCTGAAGTTGAAATACTGGGAGATGAACTTCATTTGTTAGAGAAATAAACTCTGTTGGGCAAGGTAAACTCTGAACTGTTTAGGGATTTTGTTGAAATCACATTGGGGAATCCTGAGAAGCTTGGCGACTCCACTGGGGAGTTTTGGAGCAGCAATTGGAGATTTTTTCTCTTCCAGGAATGTGAAAAAAACTGACATCAATAGGCTGCATGCTGAGAATATGACAGTGACCTTGTAGTAGAATACCCCTGCTTCTGTACTTGCTGGAGCAGGTATCTTCCATGGAAAACATCTACGGGGATTTTGTAGATGGCCCTTAGATATTGTCCTGTTTCTTAAAGTCATTAGCAACTGTCTTTCTGTTTTTAGGTGTATATTTGTAAGCAGTAATCACATTCAAATGCATATGTTCAAAATAATCACTGGACATTTTTCTTTTTTGCGCACAAAACAGAAAAATAAAAAACAGGAGTTTTGCACTTTCAAAGGAATAGTTTTGTATTAACTTGAATAAGTGTTTTTGTACAAGGAGACGGGCATCCTAGTAAGAGAAAGTCGTTGTAAGAATGGAAATTATACAAAAATAGTATACAAAGAAAAACAGCTATGTGAAATAATCCCATTGGGTTCCCATTCTGCTATTAACTTTATGCCTTTGAGCGTCTCATCTCTTTCGCTACTTGTCTGAAGCTGACTGGATTAATTTATACCACTTGAGCTTGATAGTTGATACTGAAGATTGGCTGTAAGATGATCCAAGGAGACATAGTTATACGCTTTAAATCCCTAAATTTTTCCTGGACCGCCCTTTCGGGTTTTCAGTCTATCGGGATACCCTTTTTTTTGCCCAAGCCGCCTTTCCAGGTTTTCGACTTATCGGGTGTACAGGTTTTTTATGTAGATCCCTAATTTTTGCCCGAACCCTTTTGGTTCTCCGGGATGCCTTAATTTTTTCCTAGGTCAGTCGACCTAGCGGGTCTTTGTTTATGCGTAGTATCTTTTAACTATGTCCACATTTACAGGATGCAGAAGGTCGTCATCGTCCATAGTGGTTAAGATCATGGCTCCACCATAAAATATGTTCTTGATCACAAATGGCCCTTCGTATGTGGGAGTCCACTTGCCCCTGGGATCACCTTGCAGCAGGATAATGTGTTTGATTACTAGATCACCAGCCCGATATACCTAACGTCTGACCTTCTTGTTAAAAGCTTTGGTCATACGTTTTTGGTACATCTGACCATGACAGACAACCACGAGCCTCTTCTCATCAATCAAGTTTAATTGATCAAGTCGAGTCTGGATCCATTTGTCTTCACTCAGCCTCGTATCCTTCATGATTCTCAAGGAAGGGATCTGGACTTCAATGGGCAGGACACTTTCCATACCGTATACCAAAGAGAAAGGGGTTTCCCCTATCAATGTGTGCCTTGTGGTGCGGTAACCATGAAGATAAAATGGTAACATCTCGTGCCATTCTTTGTTTGTCACTGTCATATTTTGTATGATTTTCTTGATGTTTTTGTTAGCAGCTTCAATAATGCCATTCATCTTCAGCCGATAAGGAGAAGAGTTATGATACTGGATCTTGAATTACGTGTAGAGCTCGGTGATCATAGTGTTATTGAGATTGGTACTATTATCTGTAATGATTATTTCTAGGATATTGTACCGTCAGATAATGTTATGTTTGATCAATCGGGCCACAACGTTCTTGGTAACAGAAGCAAATGAAGCTGCCTCGACCGATTTTGTGAAGTAATCAATGGCAACCAGGATGAAACGGTGCCCGTTAGAAGCTGTCGATCTAATCTCTCCAATCATATTGATTCCCCACATTCCAAACGGCCAAGGAGCGGTCAGGACATTTAAAGGAACCTAGGGCACATGCACCTTATCAGCATAGATGTGGCATTTGTGACAAGGTTGCGAATGCTGATAACAGTCTGCTTCTATGGTGGACCAGTAGTATCCTACCCGTAAGATCTTTTTATCCACCGTGTTCTCACTAGAGTAGGTGCTAAAGGTACCTTCGTGCAAATCAGCCACAATCTTTTCTGCCTCACTCTTGTCTACACACTGAAGCAAGGTAGAGTCGTAGTTGCGCTTGTAGAGAATCCTGTTACTGAGGAAGAACTTAGCAGAGAACCTTCTTAGGAACTTCTTATCGTTTACCGAAGCTCCCCCAGGATACTCTTGGGCTTCGAGATATCTTTTGAAAGCAATCTAGCAATCGTCATTCCATTTCACTGCTTTATCTTTCTTCAGTAATTTGAAGAGTGGCTCACAAGTAGCGGTCATATGGGAAATGAATATGGAAATATAATTTAGGCTTCCCAAGAATCCCCTCACCTCCTTCTCAGTGCAAGGAGTTGGCATTTCTTGTATAGCTTTAACCTTTGAAGGGTCTACCTCAATACTTTTTCCGCTGACAACGAAGCCTAAGAGCTTACTGAATCTTACCCCGAAAGTGCACTTATTCGGGTTTAACCTCGGTTTGTATTTCTTCAACCTGTCAAATAGCTTTTGTAGGTGATCAAGGTTCTTCTCTTCCGTCTGAGACTTGGCTATCATATCATCAACGTAGACCTTTATCTCGTGATGGATCATATCATGAAACAAAGCTACCATAACACGTTGATAGGTTGCCCCGACGTTCTTTAGTAAAAAATAACATAACTTTGTAGAAAAAAGTGCCTCACTGTGTGACAAAGGTCATCTTCTCCATGTCCTCAGGTGTCGTTTTGATTTGATTGTATCCGTAGAATCCATCCATGAAGGAGAATATCTTATGTTGTACGGTGTTGTCAACTAGAACATCAATATGGGGAAGCAAAAAGTCATCCTTGGGGCTTGCCCTGTTCAGGTCTCTGTAATCCACACACATACGTACCTTACCATCCTTCTTAGGTACCGGAATAACATTAGCGAACCATTGTGGATAGGATGTGACAGCTAAGAAACCGATATTGAACTGTTTCATGACTTCAGCCTTGATCTTTTCTGTCATATCCGCCCGCATACGACGAACCTTTTGTTTCACTGGAGGGAAGTCCTCTTTTGTAGGTAGGCGATGAACCAAAATATCGGTGTCAAGTCCCGGCATGTCTTCATATGACCAGGAAAAAACCTCAACATAGTCATGTAGCATCTGTATTAACCGCTGTTTGACACTGGGCTCCAAGTTAGCACCTACCTTGACTTCTTTTCTCTCCTCTTCAGTACCCAATTTCACTATCTCAATTGGCTCCTCATGATGCTGTATTGCCCTTTCTTCTTGTTGTAACAGTCTGGCAAGCTCTCCTGGTACCTCACTATCTTCCTCACCTTCATCCTCGGCTTGGTTGATCGTATTTTCAAAGTCATAATGAGCAATAGTAGAATCGTTATCAATGGGATCCAGAGTTGATGTGAATATGCAGTTTGATACGTGGGTGTGTGTAAGAGCATAGCTGTATATTTTTGATAAAGTAAAAAGGCATAAAAGAAAAACAAAGAGCGTAAAATTTGTATGTGAAACGTCCAATATTTTATTAATGACATATGAAAATGAAGTAATGACCCTCACAAATAGACCATTGTGCCTCGGGTAAGACACAAGGTTGTAATGTTTCATTTGTTCAAATATTACATTTCCTTAAAACAAAAAAGACAAATTACTCTTGAATAAAAGTAATGGGCACAAAGTCTTTAGCCTCCCAATTGCTGAGTCCACCGCTGATGGTTGGAAAGATCCACTTGTCTAGGTTATAATTACTATCGCTATCTTCCAGGGCATTGATCCCATGATTGCTGATACGTAAAGGTGGTCCCTCGGTGCGAGCACGACGAACAAATCTTTGGGCTCCTGAAGTAAAACACAAACCAAATTTGTCAGACTTGTAGGGAATGTCCGGAAGTTGGCCCCAAATTGTACACCCACCTTTTTCAACGACTTCCTTGGCATCTTTCAGAGAAGCCATCTTTAGTGGGGGCCTAGTAGTCTTTGGAACACTAGCAGTGGTTTTGGTTGCAGCAACGGTCTGTGGAACCTCCTCAAAGTTCTGACAGGGAGTCTCAATGAAATTGTCGTCCACTTCAACATACCTGAACGAGTTCAAGTGGCTCACCATGTATTCCTCTTCCCCGTGGACTGTGATAATCTTCCCATTGACTGGTTACTTCAGCATCTGATGTAGGGTGGAAGTCATAGCACCAGCCCCATGAATCCAAGGTCGACCCAATAAACAGGAGTAAGATGGGAAGATGTCCATCACATAGAAAGTGGAATTAAAAGTATGAGTATCCACTTTGATAGGGATGTCCACCTCCCCATGCACCATTCTTTTAGAACCGTCGAAGGCCCTCACTATAATGTTACTAGGCTTTAGTGTGAGCCCTTCTTAATCCAACTTGTCTAGAGCAATCTTGGGTAAGACATTCATCGATGAACCTATATCTACCAGAACATGGGCTAATGTGGTGCCCTTGCACTCAATGGAGACATGTAGGGCATCATTTTGTTTCCTTCCCTTGGGAGTTAGGCCTGGATCAGAGAATCTCAGGCCATTGTCAACTGTCAAACTAGCCACACAATTCTGGAATTGGTCAGCGGAGGTCTCTTGAGGCACGTGGCCAGGCTTCAGGAATTTTACTAAATCCTTGGCATGGGCTTTAGAGCACAACAGTAGGGCCAGCATTGAGATATTTGAAGGGGGTCTGCCCCCATTGTTCTACGACATTATAATCACTTGTCTTGATTATTTTCAATATCTCTTCCATCTCCTTTTTAGAAGTCTCAGGAATGGCTTCTGGATGTGCCTTCGCCTGGAAAGGCTCAACCAATACTTCTTTTCCCTGAGTCTCGGTCGACCCGATAGCAGGGATAACAATAGGACTAACAGCAGGAGTAGCCATGGGAATACTGACAGGAGCAGCAGCGGGAATAATCATCGGAGTAGCAACAATTTTAGGAGGAGAGATCTCGGGAGAGAAAATCCTTCCGCTTCGGGTGATTTTGCTGGTCCCGACAATGTTACTAATGTCAGGATCAAAGTCTTCAGCATCTTTGTCTTTAACAACCAACAAATCTTGCTTGACGCCATGGTAATAGACGTCGGCCCCATAATTCTAAGGAACAACTTTATCCAAGGAATATGGCATAGGTCCAGGAAAAGTAATTATCAACAAAGAAACTTTTGTAACAGATGTAATCCTGACATGTCTTTTGGAGGAGACCTTGGGAGGATTGGCAGAAATGGTAATGATAGAAACATCTTAACACAGAGCACTTGTAACTTGAGTTTTCTCAAACAGAATTTATTTATCATCCATCAGGCGCTGAACACCTTCCTTCAACAAATGGCAACCATTAGACAGAGACAAACATACATGGCAATCTTCACCACAACTCGGAAATAAACTGTCTTGCAAGAGATTCTTTTTAACCATCAGGAGTGGAGTAGATAGTTCATCAACAGAATCAACAAACATGTCATCATCAATAGAATTAACACCACGGCTGTGTTTGGGCATAGGGGCAGTTATAACATTAAGAGTCTCAGGAGCGTCAAATTCATTCTCATTTGCCTCGATCAAAACCTGCACCTTGTTCTTCAAATCCCAATAGTCGTTTGTATCATGGCCTGGACTTTCAGAATGGTAAGCACACCGAGCATTTGAATTGTAGTGAGGAGATGTAGTGTTGGGATTTTTGGGAGCCTCTCTCAAGGTAACCAGATTGGATTTCAGAAAATGTGGCAAAACTTGAGACAAAGCCATATTAATCCAGGTAAACTGTTTTCTAGGCTTATTTGTTCTGGACTGATTATTCTGTTGTTGGTTTGGTGCAGGATTGGAAATCATAACAGCCCCTACCGTCGGACAACGCTCAGTTTTGTTAAGATTTATTTGGCCATAAGAAGCACTAACCTCCTTCTTCCTTGTGAATGGTTTCTTTGCAGTACTGGAGGATGCATCTCTCTGTATTTTACCACTTTTAATACCAGCCTCTACTCGTTCACCCATCAAGATCAATTCAGTAAACCCAAAAGATGAACTTCCAATTAGATGGTTAAAGAATGACCCGGATAATATGCCCAAGAACATGTCCACCAACTCCCTATCAGATAATGGAGTTTGGACTCTTCCCGTGAGGTCTCTCCATTTCTGGCTATAATCTTTAAAGCCCTCTCCAGAACCCATTGACATACTCTGAAGTTGTGTACGGGTTGGAGCGAGGTCAGCATTATATTGGTACTGCTTATAGAAAGCAGCAGCCAGATCTTCCCAGTTATGAATGTTGGTTCCCTCCAGCTGATAGAACCATTCTAATTGAGTCCCCGATAGACTGTCTTGAAAGAAATGCACCCATAAATTCCTATCAGCAGTGTGCGGCTGGATCTTCCTGACATAAGATTTGAGATGTAGTTTAGGACATGAGACCCCATCATATTTAGCAAATGCAGGCACTTTGAACTTTTGCAAGATAACCACTCCAGAAACCAACCCTAGCTCTTCAAAATCCAAGCCAGGTACCTTCTGAATTTCCATGGCCTTGAGACGGTCCTCCAGTTGTTTGTACTTATCATCAGCGGGAGGGTATTGTTCCTCGGTGTAATCAGCTTCGTCTTTGATGGGTAGAATGGCCTCATAAGGCATCCTGAGACTTTGAGCATGGGCTCGTAGCCACTTAAGATAAGGCTCCAAAGGAATGAAGTTCTTATTCCCCAGTGTTTTGCTATCAACTTTGTTCACTATGCCCCAAGCTCTTATGAACCTCTAGCGATAACCATGAACATCATTCTCATAGTCGAATATGATTCCTTAGACAAGTGTATCATGAGGACCATCCCTCCTAGCATAGCAAAACTATCGCAATGCTAAACAAAGATTAGAAGTGATTCCTTCCCTAATTCCTTGAAGAGGGGCATTAGGGATTTCCCCATAGCGGTCAATGATGGTAACATTATCCAAGGATCGAGGACACCAATGAATGTCTGAATGTCTGAGGTACATTAACCTATTAGACCATATCATTCCCCGCTCACTCTTCAACATGGATCGAGGCAAGTGTGAAATAAACCACCTAACCAACAGAGGAGTGCAACACAGCAGGGTCCCTCTTCTCTTTACAGTGAGGGTATATAGAGAGTGTAGGATGTCTCCAAGTAAAGTAGGCATCGGATTATGAGACAGAAAAACCTTGACCGCATTCACATCTATGAGTTGGTCCATATTAGGAAATAGTACCATCCCATAGATGAGAAGGGCCAACACTTCTTTAAAAGCTTGTAAATCTAGGGTATCCAAAAAATGATGAGCTTTCTCAAATAGAAACATAGCTAGAAACCCTTTGATGCCTCTTCTTGTTTCCCAATTTGCCACTACATAGGACCATTGTAAAGACAGAGCATGAGAAATCTCTTCAGGTTTTAGGTCTCTTTCCATACCATTGAAGGGTAACTGATCCAGAATGGGCACCCCCAATAACTGAGAAAACTCCTCTATAGTAGACACCAATCGGTAATCAGGAAAAGTGAAGCAATGATGCAAAGGGTCGAAGAACGGAAAGAGCACCTTCAATATTTCTTCATTAGGGCTTGAGGTGACCAGATTGAGAAGTCGACCATGTCTTTCAGTGAATGGAGAGCTCTCAGGAACCCTTGATGCTAATTCCTTGAGTTGAGGAGGTACCCTTATGAGGTTGACTTAGATAGTATTCCTGCGAGTGGATGCCTTGTCCTACAAAACAAAACAAAGATAAGCCCTAAAAATCCTTGAAATGGGTTAGTATGATACGCAATGTTATGATGTTATGATATCATGATTATGCTAAGAAAACACAAATATAGCAAGCACAAGCAAATCACGCAAAGACCTTAGGTTTAAAGCTTTCATGGGTTTTAAGGTAAGTACCCACTTAAAGTTCAATTGGTTCAACATGTCCTAGAAATTGTAATCGGGTTCTAAGGGATCTCAATATCACTGATATTTCCCGCAAGTTTCGTTTCGATCGACAACTAACTTGCCACCAAACAAAACACGGGAGTCAAATCTCAATGGGTATAGTATCGAGTATCAACCGACTTCGGGCTACACCAAAGACAGCTATGTCACTACTTCCTAATGGCCAAGTTTTTAAAATAAAGGTTCTAAGGTCAGTTGATGCTTCATGACACCACGCAGCAGCCCCGTATTCTCCTTGACTACTCAAGGACTACTGGTACCAACCAAAGTCTCATATCAACATAGCTATCGCTCCAACCGTGTCGGTATACCCCACACAGTTTCCATGATTTATTGCTACTTACCTAAAAGGTGCCCAAGATCCGGGTGTAGGATCTATAGTAATAACCCAAACAAGCCCTCAAAAGTAAAGCAGACAAAGCATACAAGGTAAAGCAGTTAAATAATGAACTAACTCTAAGGTAACCCCATTTTTTATATGTCCCCAGCGGAGTCGGCGGTTTTGTGATACGGTGGCAGAACCGACTGTTAATACTAGTTTTGCGTTTGTGTTTGCAAATGTTACAGTAAGCAAGAGTCACCACAGACTTTTCTTTTATCCAAATTAAGGAAATGGTGAAAAGAACAGAAAAATACCTTTTTGAGAGTTTTCTGAGTAAGGGGGTAGATTATGGAAAGGGAAGGTGTTAGCACCCTTTCCATTCGTAGTTTTCTACAGGATCTTAGAGGTTTGCTAATTTTGAAATACATTTGTGCTTTGTGTATGAAAATGTTTTGAAAAACGCCTTAGTATGGCGAACTTTGTAATGTTTCTCAGGATAGTGGAGAAAGTATACAAAGTGTTTGAAGATGTATTTTGAAAAGTAGTTTTTTATGTAAGTGCAAAATGTTTTGAGCAAACTTCTAACAACGATCTACTTTGTACTCAAAAAGGGTCGTTCTTTTCCTCTTTTCCTTTAGACATTGCTATCCTACTATTAGTGAGTAGGTAGCTCTAGTCGTTAGATGTATGAGGGAAAATTGAAGGGACGTTACAGTCACGAAGGCAACTTGGCAAGGAATTTTAGTAACTATCCTAAAGTCCTAAGATCACTTTTAACTGAGGCAACGTCAAGAGGGTCATCGAGGGACTTGTGATCTTTCAAACTAGAGGGAAGCCACTAAAACTTCTCATGTTTTGAGAATTGTGACCGTTTTCCGAAGGCAACCAAAGTGGGGTACCCTAGAGGTGTGCATGTGCAATTGTGTTATGTTCAGTTATTTTTGTATTTTTTGTTAGGTTTAATAGCGTTTTGTTATTATTCTTTCCATACAATCTTATTAGTCATACATCTAGAAGTTAATATGAAAAGCAGTAAAAATGCAGAAAGTAAGGGTCCTATGCTATTACAACCAAATCGAAAGACAAGAAAAATGTAAAAAAGAAGAACAAAAATAAAGAAGAGAAATGAATTCTTAGATCCAAGTCATGGACTCCTTCGATTCACCCTTCTTTTGCCTTCTTTTGATTGGGCTTGAGAATTGACGTGAGCAAGCTTCGATTTGCACCTTTTCCTTCCTCCTTCGACTGAGTTTGGGGATGGTATGGATAAACTTCGATTTGCACCTTCTCTATTTCTTTCGATTGAGCTAGGGGGTGGGCATGAGAAACCTTCGACTGCAAACACCTCTGCTTCTTTCGATTTAGAATATGAAGTAACATGGACCTGCGGAGCAGCATGAGTGCATATCCTTCATCCATACTCTTTTTGTCTTTCGTTTGAATCTGTACATGTTAGTTCCAACAAGAAAAGAAAACAAACCAAAAGGGCAGAAACGAATAACACAACTAAGAGGCTATCTACATACTATGTTGAAACGAAAAGTAAGTACATGGCTATTTACATGTCATGCTGAAAACAAAAGATGCAAGGTCAAGGGACTTACCTTGCTTAAAACTGGAAATTGTGTGGGGGACTAGATTTGCTGGATGCTCTTAGATTCGAAAGGAGAGAGAACAAGTGTGGTGTGATCTTGTTGAGTTTTGAGAGTTTTTTGGTGTGCTTCTCTTAGGCTGTGTATGCGTGTAAAATAATATGTGTGTATGGTTCCCCTGGTTTTATGTCTCTCTCTTCTGTGCGTGTGTATATGGTCTCCTTATATAGAGGGGATGGAGGGGACAAGATGACAAAGGAATAAATAGCCATTACGTTGGTGTTTTAAGGCCATAAATATCACTTTGAATACTTTGCCAAAGACATGGCTTCTTGTCTCTTTTTGAATTTGCTATGAATCTGGACACATATGATTTTCGAATGCTCTCCTTCGAATGATTCTAATTGCCTCCTTCGAATGGCTCTAATTGCCTCCTTTGGATGGCTCTGATTGCCTCCTTTGAATGGCTTTGATTCAACTCCTTCGAATGGCTCTGATACTACTCAACTAGCCCAATCGAAAGACTTTAATCTGGTCAATCAAAGCTTCCTTTGGTAAGAATATGCTGGTGCAGGGGGTTTGGTCTTGGCAGCGTACAGGATTTTAGCCAGGAAGTGTCTTGGACCAATACTCATCATAAAGCAAACTTATTTTCGATAGTCATGTGTCCTTCAATTGACCAATGAATTCTTCTTCGAAGGGACCACATGAATGCGCCTTCAAAGGGACTATCATGCATGTCGAAGTGTGGAAAATTGTTTTAAAGGGGACCATCTCCCAGTCGAAGCTGGCACAAAGGCAGACAATGCCTTGTGGGTCGGAGGAAGCTTTTTTTCCTGGTGGATTGAAGGCAAATCTGAAAGAGTCTTGGCTTTGTGTGCTGAAAGCAAGCTGAAGAGGGGGCCTTTGCCTTGTGAATCGAAGGTATGTCTAAAGCAACCCTTTGTCTTGTGAATCGAAGACTAGTGAAAGGGGCCTTTTGCCTTGTATATCAAATGCAAGCAGATGGCCAATGCTTGGTCGAAGGGTTTTAGGAGCCCAATCGAAGCGTGCTGTTATGTCAATCGAAGCGCACTATTTAACTGCCAATCGAAAGGCACTTTGCTAACATTCAAAAAATTCATTTTCTTTAGGCAAGTGTTTATAACCACCCATACAAGAGAAAAACCTTGGGAAACACGAGAGGGAAAATTTTGGGGTACAACAGTGCAAAAATGTAAAATCCTAGCTATTACATGGCTTCGGGGAGGGGATTATTTACATGTCCAAAATGGGGAATAAAGCAGAAAAAAGTAAAAGTCATAATTCAAACTATTACATCCCAGTAAGCAGATACAATAATATGAAAAATAATAATAATAAAATCACGCGCGAATTGGAAATACGTCTAAAACCCTAAGAAGAAAAGTCCTTTTGTTTATTTTTATTTAATAAAATAAATATAAAAATCTAAGTCTACTTAATTTTAATTTTAAGAAAGTGTTTAAGTAATTAATAATTAATTAACAAAAATAATTTTTTTATTGAAAAAGACTAAATCTATTTTTTGTGATTTTATAATTTACTGATTAACTAAAAAAAAATCAAAAGAAACAAATAATTAAAAGAACAATAATGTAAATGGGCCTGATGTTAAAGTTAAAAAAGGGGGTGAGATTTGGAATTTATTAGGCCCAAATCAGGGAGAAGCCCATGCTACGCCTGATCCTGTGTTACTGACCCTTGAGAGTCTACCATGAAGCTGCGTATTTAGAGCGCTAGATCTAATGATACATAGATCCAATGGTGTTGATGACAGGGTGCATGTATGCGCGCTAGCCTTTGTTGCCCTGGATCTGCAAGACAAATGTTGGAAAAAATAAAGATGCACGATCTGAGTATCGAACTCATGTCTTTCCCCTTAATTCGAACCCCTTGTGTTCAAATCTGGGTTATTTTGGCTTGAAACTGCCTGTATCTGAGCTTCAAAGACAAATTCAGATCATGCCCTTTCATGGCACGATCTTATTCCTTCATATTATCTTACATGTGGTATGTTCATATAAACCTAAACAATATTAGCATTGCAAATATGAAAACAATATGTGTTTAAATGGCTTGGAAATACAGTTTTGATTTTGTAAATCCTTACCAACTAGAGATGCTTTGATCTGTGAACCTGGGCGTGGAATTTCTAGCTAAGGGTCTGGGCGGCTTCCTGGGAGTTTGCAAAGCTGGTTTGGTATTTAGGCAACTTATGAGATTTTTGAGCTTTTTCCTGAGGGAGCTTCTTGTGTGTGTGCAATGCGTGTGTGTGTGTCTGGAGGCAATGTTTCATCTGGCTAATGCATGTCTGTCTGCCTGGGCAATGCGCTTTAGCTCTGTATTTATAGGGGTACAGTGATGAACGAAAATGGCAAGAATTATCCATTAACCATGGCTTTGAAGGCAGAATAGAAAGTCTTAAAAGGTTTCCATTGTTGATTATTTTCTACCATTTTGGGTTTTTGAGTGAACCTGGACAGGTTTCACTCCCATATCTTGACTTTTCGAATGCTCCCAAGTTTTGTCCTTCGATGGTTTTGAGTTCCCATTCGAATGGTCCAAGGCCTCATCATTGTGGCTTCTTCGATTGAGCCAATATCTGCCTTAGTTGCTTGATATGAAAACGATCCAATTAGCCCAATCAAACTCAACTATTGTCCCTTTTGATTCTCTTTTCCTTCAATTAGACCAATCGAAGCATCACCTTTTCATCCTAGCCTGTCGAAGCTTCGTTTTTCTCCTTTCAAACTCCACTCAATTCAAACACCTCTTCATCTTGGCCTGTCGAAGCTTCATTTTTACTCCTTTCGACCATAGTAGTGTAGGTGGTCCTTCGATTCCAACTCCTACCCTTTGCTTATGTCTACAAAAATATATTTCTTGCTGATTACTAGTTCACCTTCGTTTGGTGAATATAGCTTGTATGCACCAATCGAAAGGTAACCTATGAGCATCAAGATTTTACTTTCGATCACCCAACTCCTTCCTTGTCTACTCAGGCACATGCCTGAAACACATTGCTCCTAAAACTCTAAGATGACTCATATTTGGTTTATTCATCTCTAACTATCCTTCGATCATGCCATGTTTGAAAGTTGCATGCCCTTCGGACCATTAGGCTTCCACGTGCTTCTTTGGATAAGAAAAGAGCTTTTTGAATTCCAAATATTCTTCTTTTTGAAGCGCCCATTCAGGCAACATGTCAATCGAAAGGTGTCTTCATTGTAACGCTTCGAATGGCTTACATCTCCATGTTCTAAAACGAACGTTTTTGGTGGCGCTCATTACCAGCTCTCCCAATCGAAGGCTTCATAAAATCCTTCTCATTGCATGCTGTTATCGAAGCTACTTCGACCCAAAATCCCTTAGGCATATTTTCAGCCTTCGACCTACACTTTATCAAGCACACTTATTTTCTTTATTTCAGTTGTGCCATTATGCTGAGGCATATATGGTGCCATGAAAATCATTTGAAGCCCTTGTAAACCAAAATTCTTTGTGAGAAGTGAAACCTAGTTGAAAAGCCATTTCTTAGGAGGAGAATTTATCTGATTAATTCTTGGTCAACCTTGAGCAATTGGGGACCTTAATAAAATGGGAGGGAAAATTTTGGGGTACAACAGCTGCCCCTATTTAATCTTCTTAAACCTGAATATTTAGATTGCCTTGTCTTCCTTTCGTAATCTGAAGGTGGAAGATGATTGAATACTAGAGTGCCCAGAAATTTTCACTCGCATGAAGTAACATCGTTGGTTGATAATATCAAGAATAGGCTTACAAACGCCATTTGGATAAGATGACTGAGAGTTGTTGGAGATGGGCTTAAATATGCCATCCAAAGTAGATGCTGACTTCATAAAAGGTCTCTTTGTGAGGATTCATGTTCCTATTGTCTGAGGAGGGCTCCGCTGGGGAATGTTGATTTTTGTTGTTCTCTTTCTTGAGGAAAACTCTATGGGGAATAGAGTCTAGGAGTTTTAGTTGTCCATGGATCTGCTGAGGAGTTATCTCTGGACTAGAAATATATTAGAAGGAGCCTGTGTAGGGCTACTTTAGGATGAGTCTGTGTTAAACTTCATCTGGAAACATATGAGAAGGAGCTTGTGTAAGGATGCTTTTGGAAATTGTGAGAAGGAACCCGTGTAAGATTGCTTCCGGATGAGCCCGTGTTAGACTACATCTGGAAACAATGAGAAGGAACCTGTGTGAGATTGCTTCAGGATGAGCCCGTGTTAGACTACATATGGAAATGATGAGAAGGAATCCATGTAAGATTGCTTCAGGATGAGCCCGTGTTAGACTACATCTGGATGAGAAGGAACTCGTGTAAGATCGCTTCAGGATGAGCCTGTGTTAGACTACATTTGGATGAGAAGGAACCCATGTAAGATTGCTTCAGGATGAGCCCGTGTTAGACTACATCTAGAAATGATGAGAATGAACCCGTGTAAGATTACTTCAGGATGGGCCCATGTTAGACTACATCTGGAAATAATGAGAAGGAACCCGTGTAAGATTGCTTTAGGATGAGCCCGTGTTAGACTACATCTAGAAATGATGAGAAGGAATCCATGTAAGATTACTTCAGGATGAGCCCGTGTTAGACTACATTTGGATGAGAAGAAACCCATGTAAGATCGCTTCAGGATGAGCCCGTGTTAGACTACATCTGAATGAGAAGGAACCCTTGTAAGATTGCTTCAGGATGAGCCCGTGTTAGACTACATCTGGAAATGATGAGAAGGAACCCGTGTAAGATTGCTTCAGGATGAGCCCGTGTTAAACTACATCTGGAAATGATGAGAAGGAACCCGTGTAAGATTGTTTTAGGATGAGCCCGTGTTAGACTACATCTGGAAATGATGATGTGATACGGTGGCAGAACCGACTGCTTAATATTGGTTTGCATTTTTTATTCGCAAATGTCGCAGTAAGCAAGAGTCGCCACCTACTTTTCTTTTATCCAACAAAGGAAAGGGTGAAAAGAACAGAAAAATACCTTATGGAAAGGGAATGTGTTAGCACCCTTTCGATCCATGGTTTTCCACGGGCTCTTAAGTACTTGCTCATTTTGAAATTTTGCTTTTATGTTTTTGTGTGTTGAAAAGTTTGTCTGCTTTATGCTAACTCTTGTATCAGTCCTCAAGAGTGTTGATAAAGAGTTTTTTGAAATGTTTTGAAAGTGTAAGGTGAAAAAATAGTTTTTTGAGCAAGTACCTAACAACTATATACCTACTCGAAAAAGGTATTCTTTTCCTCCTTTCCTTTAGATAGTGTCATCCTACTATTAGTGAGTAGGTAGCCTTATTGTTGGATGTTTGAGGGACAATCGAAGGGACATTTACAGTCACTAAGGCAATTAGGCAAGAACTTTTAGTAATTTTCCTAAAGTTCTAAGATCATTTTTTAACCGAGGCGACATCGAAAGGGTCATCGAGGGACTTGTGATCTCTTGAACTAAAGGACAACCATTAAAGATTCTCACGTTTCGAGAATTGTGACTATTTTCGAAGGCAACCAAAGTGGGAGATACCCTAGGGGTGAGCATGTGCAAGTATATTAATTCAGTTCATTTATCTTGCGTATTAGGGTTATCTAATCATTTTCTTTTCAGTCTTTTTCATGCAATCCTATTAATCTAAGCAGTTAATAATAGTTCGAGAAATTAAAAGGCAGAAATTAAACCTAGCTATTACAGGGTCTCGGGGAGGGGGATACATAATCAAACTTGGGAGTGCGGAAATTAAAAGTAGTAAATAAACCCTAAGTTAAACTATTACAAACTGTGTACAGATACAATCAATTTGAAAAGAATAATAAGCGCGCGAAGAATGAAAGTAGCGTCTAAAACCTAAAAATGTTTAAAAGAAAATCTCTTTTTTTGTTTTTATTTATTTATGAAAATATTAAGTTGTGATTAACTAGATTAAAAAAAAGAAAAAATATTAATTACAATTAATTCTAATGAAACTAATATTTTTTGGTATTTTTAAAGAAAAAGATTTAAAATTTAACCCTAATTTCTAGTTAATTTTAATTTAAAGAAAAAAAGATTAAAGTAATTAAACTAGATTAATTTACAAAATTAATTTTAATTATAAAAAAACCTAATTCTATTTTTTTGTGATTTTATTGATTTTATGATTAAAATTATATAAAAAAATGAATTTTAAAAAATATATAAAACGATAAAAATAAATAAAAAGAAAAAAAGGGACCTGATAGTATGAGGTAATTTGGGGGGTGCAAGCTGCAACTTTGCTAGGCCCGGATCACATAAGCCCAATGCCCTGTCTGAGATCCAGCGAGGTTGTGTCTAGAGAGTCCATGGTGGGGTTGCACGCTAGAGGCGTTGGATCCAGGTCAACTGATATCAGATGGTGTTGACCTGATGACCTATGATACGCGTGTATAGCCTGCTGCACTGAATCTACAAGAAATTTGTTAGAAAAACCAAACTCTAGACTTGGGTGTCGAACCCAGGTATCTCCCTTTGCACACTTCCTCTTACCACTCAACCAACCTGTTAATCGTTTATACCAATAACTTAATAATAATATATGCAAAACGGAGTTGGATTCCAGGTCATCAAAATAAACGTGCACAGTGGTCCCACTGAAATTTAAACAAACCAATCAAAACATGTGAAATTTCCATGCAAGGTCTTTGCCTGGGTCAGAGAAGTCAATAACGCCCGAGCTGCGCTCCAGCCGTAATCTCCGGCCAAGGAAATGGATAATCTACAAACGTGTTAGATTCAAGGCCTATCAAGAGGTCTATTCCATGTAAAATCACCTCCTGAGTTCAAATCCAGGCTTAGATTTAATGGATTGTCCCTGTATCAAGCGTTTCGATCTTGTTTTCATATTATGCCCTAAGAATGGCAACTTGAGATTGAAGCGTTTAAGCTTGTACGTAATGCGTTAAACATGCCTTATGCATTGTTATGAGCACATATATGAACATTAGATCTATTAACGGCACATATTTAGAAAGATTTGAAAACAAGAATATCTACCAACGGTGATGACTGGTTATGGAGCTTCTGGGCGTGGATGCGCTTGACTTTTGGCCTAATTCAACTCCTGGGAGTCTTAGGGGATGAATGGTGTAGTTTGTTTGGTCTGGAAACCGCTTGATCGTATGGTGCAAACTTTCACTTTTCCTTTGAATTTTGAACTTTTGTTAGGGATGTTTTTGAAACAGCTGCGCTCCTCCCTTGCGTTCTGAATGGTTATGCATATATATTTAATCCTTTTAGGTCAACAAATGTGGCAAGGATCTCATGCATTCATCACATATTATTTATTTTGGAATAATATGAAATATTTCCAAAATTGTCCAAATCTTGCACAAATGAGTTCCACGCGTTTTTTCCATCTATCTTGAGTTATTTTAGGCCTTAAGAGATTTGGAAATCAAGCCCATGCAATCTTCATATATTTTATTATCATTTATTTGATTTAAATTGTATTTTTAATGATTAAAAATTACAATAAATAAAATAAATGACCAAATAAGGCATGGATGGACTTAGAGGTCGTGTACCATGTTAGAAACAAGTTTCAAACATAAAAAGGTAGGCCCATTTGGAAAAAAATCCAAGTTTGGTCATTATTTGTTTCATGCACTTTTCCAAAAATTGGTCAACTTTGGCAATGCATATCTCTCTCAACTCTAACCCTATTGGGGTGTTCTTAGACTTTTTAGAGAGCCTAGGATGTCCTATAAACAACCCTTTTAGTTTCATCTCAACTGGATCTTCCATGTTCATGTAAGGAGCTTTGACCCAAAAGGTGTTTTTGTTGACCTTTTGAAAGGACCCATAATGTATAAGCTTGTACCTTTCAATTGGTGCATTTTTTGAACTTGATGGATAAAGAGAAGTTGTATGGAATTGAATTATCTTCAAAATGAGCTTTGGTGGAAAAATTTCTAATAAAGAATGAGAAAGTTGTGCCTGGTCAAAGTTTGGTTGACTTTTCCTATAGAAATCCTAATTAGGAATTCTTGACTTTTGATGAATTAGGAGAATTTCTTGAGGAATCATGATCAACCCTTGATCAAATGATGGATATTATTTAAAAATAATGATGTTGACCAAAAATATTGAAGATTGACTGTATATAGGCCACAATTGACTTTTTACCTAATGCAGTTGATTTTCAGGCATTTGAGCAGTTGACTGAGCAAACTTGTTGTGCGAGGCATGAAATTTGGCATGGATAATCTTGAGGACATACTAGGACTATGGAAAACATTTGAGACCATTGGAGCTCACGTATCTTGAAGAAAATTGAAACCGTAGTTTGAGGTTCATTTCTCTGGTCAATTCTTAGTCATCCTTGAGCAAGTTGGGGACCTCAATGGGCATGCCTTGAATAAAATGGGAGGGCAAATTTTCGGGTACAACAACTTCCCATGTTCAATCTTCTTAGACCTAAGGATGTAGATTAGCTGGTCTGCCTTTCGTGATTTAAAGGTGGAAGATGATTGAACACTAGAGTGCCCAGAAATTTTCACTCGTCTGGAGTGATAATGTTGGTGGATAATATCGGTAATGGGCTTACAGATGCCATTTGGAATATGACAGAGAGTCGTCAGAGATGGGCTTAGAGATGCCATCCAACGTAGATGCTTACTTCATAATAAGTCTTTTTGTGGGGATTCCTGTTCCTGCTGTTTGAAGAGGATTCTGTTGGGGAATGTATTAGGGGAATCGAGTCTAGGGGCTTCAGTTGTACATTAACCTACTGGGGAGTTATCTCTCGACTGGAGATATGAAAGTGAGTTGTTATCTGGTCAGGATCCAGGCTTCAAGGCGACTTTCCGAGGATAATAAGGTTGACTGTTATCCAGTTGTATTCCAGGCTTCACTTTAACTTATCGGCAAATATGAAATTAACTACTATCTGGTCGGCTCTAGGCTTTGCAGTAATTGTAGACATTGAATTTTTATCTAGTCGTATCCAGGCTTCAGTATTCTTAACTGGATAAGAATCAGAAAATCTTAGTGTCGATTTAACTGAACCAAAGAAAGGTCCTGAATTATCTTTAACTGGATAAAGAATCAGAAAATCTTAGTGTCGATTTAACTGAACTAGTAGAGGTCTTGAGTCATATTTAATTGGAATAGAATCAGAGAAATCTTAGGGTCGATTTGACTGAACCAAAGAAAGTATCCACCGGAAATGAATCAGAATAAATCATTGGTCGATTTAAACTGAATCAATAGAGGCATTGAATTATCTTCAACTGGATAAGAATTAGAGAAATCTTAGGGTCGATTTGACTGAACTAGAGAAAGTATCCACCAGAAATGAATCAGAATAAATCATTAGTCGATTTAAACTAAACCAGTAGAGGTCTTGAGTTCTCTTCAATTGGATATGAATCAGAAAAATCTTAGGGTCAATTTGACTGAACTAGAGAAAAGGTCTTGAATTATCTTTAACTGGATAAAGAATCGGAAAAACCTTAGGGTCAATTTGACTGAATCAGAGAAAAGTCTTGAATTATCTTTAACTGGATAAAGAATCAGAAAATGTTAGGGTCGATTTGACTGAACCAGAGAAAGTATCTATCGGAAAAGAATCAGAATAAGTTATTGGTTGACTTAAATTGAACCAACAGAGGTCTTGAATATGATCTTCTGAAGAAGATGCTGGCATAGCCTTTCGTAAGAGGTAACCTTTAAAAAGACTATCAGATCATATAAGTATTTAATGATGTTTGTCGATTGATCTTTCCTGAAAAGGTAAAGAGTTAGTCGTATGCAATATCATGATGTATGAAATACATCATGTAATGATGTTCTCAAAATAAATGAGATTGTGTTGTATGCAATATGTATGCGCATTCCATGATGTATGAACATGAAATGTTGTTGCGAAATTTCTTAGTCTGGGAAAATAAATCCTTGAGTGCTGCTGGAGAGTACTGGGAAGCTGAATCCTGGGATTCTTTTTGGTAGATGAGGAAAATGATTCTTTCATTTCAGCTGGGGATGATGAATTGAGATGATTTTCCGGGGATTTCCTCTTTCCAATTGAGGATACTCTACCGGTGACCTTTGACTTCTACTTTAGAATGTTCCGCTAGGGAGAAGATGCTATGTTGGAAGATTTTACCAATGTAGAGAAATAAACTCCATTGGGGGATGAACTTCCGCAGCTAGAGAAATAAACTCTACCGGGGATGAGAATTTATAAATTGTTTGAGATTATAAAACTTAGTTGGGGAACATTGATTTAACCTCTTTGAGGGAACTTTGCTGGAGAAGGTAATTCCTGCTTGGGCAAGATGAGGTCAAAACTTTGGTTGTTTTCACTCTGCGGGGATATAGACATCATCAGGACGTATGTTAAGGATACGGTGGTGACTTCGAATCAGGGAATTTTTGCCACTATACCTGCTGGAGAAAGTACCTACGGAGATTTTGTGGATGGATCTATATGTTGAAATAAGTGTCAGAATGACATCCATCTCTGGATCGTATCTTAATTGTATTTGGAACATGTATTGAATGAGTGTCAGAATGACATCCGTCTCTGGATCGTATATGAACTGTACTTGAAACATGTGTTGAATGAGTGTCAGAATGACATCTGTCTCTGGATCGTATCTGAACTGTACTTGAAACATGTGTTGAATGAGTGTCAGAATGACATCCGTCTCTGGATCGTATCTGAACTGTACTTGAAACATGTGTTGAATAAGTTTCAGAATGACATCCGTCTCTAGATCGTATCTGAAATGTACTTGAAACATGTGTTGAATGAGTGTCAGAATGACATCCGACTCTGGATCGTATCTAAACTGTACTTGAAACATGTGTTGAATGAGCGTCAGAATGGCCTCTGTCTCTGGATCGTATATGCACTGTTTCTAGAAGAGAATCTGAATAAGTATCAGGATAACATCTGTCTCTGGATTGTACATGAAATGTTTCTAGAAGAGAAATTTGGAATAAGCATCAGGATAACATCCATCTCTGGATCGTACTTGAACTGTTTCTAGAAGAGAAGTCTAGAATAAGTATCAGGATAACATCCATCTATAGATCGTACCTGAACTGTTTCTAGAAGGGGACTTGTTTTATTTAGAATGTTTATGTTTAATTGTTTTTGAGAAGAAATTTGTTGGGGAACATTGATTTTGCTTCATAGTACGTGATTCGTTGCTGGAATTCATGTCTAATGCCCCAAGTGATTCAGGTGGAGATCTTCCCCTGGCTATTTGGCATTTTTTAGAGATTCCTTGAATCTTGACTTGACTGCCCCAGATGATGGACAATGATCATGTTGTGCCCCTTGGTTTGAAGTGTTTTTCCACTTGAGGTGAACCTTTTCATTGAGAAAGTTTTTATTCACTAGATATTCGTCATGCGAATTTCTCTATTGTCGAACAGATAACTATATGCAAACAATGATATTCAAATAATGCAAAGTTTATGCTTGTCTTGAAGTTTTTGAAAATTCATTTTTTTCAGTAAAACAAATTTTGCAAGAGGGTGATATCAACTCAGGATTTATAGCGAGTTCTACAGGAGTCAGGATACCTTTTATAACAGTATGCTTCTGAACTAACCTATGCTTCAGTTAGTAATTTTAAGGGTTGTAGCATGGCCTGGTTCAAGATTTAAGAAACAAAGGATAAAGGCTCAAAATTTATTTGTAACCACCCGTTCTTCGTGATGTTCTCCAGTACTATGCTCAGTTAATTGTGCATTTAGAATCCCAGTTGAGTTTTGGAATGTCCTTGATATTCCGGTGATGGCTCAGAGATTGAACGATTGTTTGAGAAGGCAATCATTTTTGTGACCTTTTCTTTTTATTTATGATTTGCAAGACCTCTTTATTTTTTAATTTTTCTATCCTTATCTTTTTCCTGAACTGTTTCTTTTGTGATTACAGCCAGCGGGATGCCCCAGCTTTTTTCTTAAGTCTCCTTCATAAGTTTTGACTTAATGGGATTTTATTTTGAGAGATAATGATTTCTTATTTTTATGATTGCGCGGAACCTGTCACCGTATTTTGATTTGGAAGGACGTCTTCGATGCCATTCATTGTGTACGAAGCGGAAGATTGCGACTGAATGTGCGTTTGAATTGACTGAGAAACTACCCTGCCCCAGGTTATGATTAAAAGTTTTAATTTGTGTGAAAAGGAGAACTCCTACTTCTTAGGCTCAAAGGGGTTGACTAGGGATTATCTTCCTTATAACTACACTGTTTGGGATTTGAAACAACACTTGTACATCGTCAACAAGGTCTGTTCAAAAGCACACTGTGTGAGATTATGGTATCGTTTTCATCATCCTCCATCTAAAGGCTTATAGCTTTTTAATTGAGAGTCGAATATCACGTAAAGGAAGTAAGAAAATAGTTTAAATAAAAGGACAATGAAATCATTCAAGACAAACATATGCGATGCATTAATGGGAAAACCAAAGTTCGGTATAACAGTAATTGTTTGAACAACAAATGAAATTACAAATGAAAAATAAAAAATGAGCTGGATGTTCTCAATGATTTGGCCTAGGAGCAGTGATCACTTTGTGAGTCTCTGGAGGGTCGAATTCAATCTCTTTAGCGTCAATCATATCCTGAATTTTGTTCTTCGAAGCCCAGCAGCCATTTGTATCATGTCCAGGACTATCAAAATGGTATGCAAACCTTTCGTCGGGGCTAGGAGCAGAAGTATTAGGATTTCACAGAGGAGCCTTTAACGTAATCAACTTTGCCTTCAACATGTATTGTAACGCTTGAGCTAGTGACATGTTGAATTTGGTTAATTGTCTCTTAGGTGTGACCTCTTTACGCTGATTCCCATGTTGGTGTCGTTGCATAGGCGTAGGATTAGAGATCAGTATTGCCCCCACAGATTGATTGTGGTCGTCTGCCTTATTACGACCCTTCTGGACATACACAGCATTGGCTTCCCTCTTACCAGCAAATGGCTTCTTCTCAGCATTAGAAGATGCAGCCATCGGGATCTTCCCACTCTTGATACCACTTTAGATCCTTTCTCCAGTCAGAACCATCTCTGTGAATCTAGATGAGGAACTCCTAATCAGCGGATTAAAGAACGGGCCTGTCAGAGTGCCCATGAACATATCTACCATTTCACAATCATTCAGAGGAGGTTGTACACTGCCATCTAGATCCCTCCATTTCTGGGCATATTCGTTGAAGCCTTCACAAGAACCCATAACCATGCTTTGAAGTTATGTACGAGTTAGAGTGAGGTCAGCATTATATTGGTACTTCTTGTAGAAAGCAGCAACCAAGTCTTCACAGGTATGAATGTCTGTTCTTTCTAGCTGGTAGAACAACTTCAGTTGCGTTCCAGCTAAACTTTCTTGGAAGAAATGGACCCATAACTTCTGGTCAGCAGTGTGAGGCTGGATCTTCCTGACATAGGATCTTAAGTGCAACTTAGGGCAGGAGACACCGTCATACTTAGCGAATGTAGGGACCTTGAATTTTGGTGGGATGATCACGCCAGAAACCAGCCCTAATTCTTCAAATTCCGAGCCAGGTATCTGTTGAATCTCCATAACATTGAGACGATCCTCCAGCTGTTTGTATTTATCAGCAGCAGAAGGATATTGCTCCTCAGAATAATCAGCTTCGTCTTCATCAGTCCCCAGGTTGTTATCTTCTTCATGATTATCCCCCTTATTTGATGGAGTTGAAAGATCTAGAGCTCCTTTAACCGGTCCTCTAAGTCTTCTTCCCATATTCAGGATACCAGCCGGTTTCTTTGCCTTCTTCTTCTTCTCTTTGATTACGAGAGCTTTCAGTTCTTCCTGCCCCTGGGCAAAATCCATGAACATTTGTTGAAACTGAGTGTTTTAAACTTTAAGGTCTTTTACTGTTTGTTCAAGAGCCATTTCTTCTTGCTGAAATAAACAGCGAAGGGATAAGAAGCTTATACCTGGAAGACCTGTTATAAAATGACATACATGCAATGTTTCAAGGATCTCACGGGATAAACAAGAAAATGTCAGAAGTTGAAATTTGTAGCTTTGATCGAAGAACTTTGTATCATTGAGTGTCCTTCTACGAGAGTCAAGATCACCATATCAAATGGGTCATAGCCCCTGACTCAAGTTTTTGAGTTTTGATCCTTTTACGACATTGGCTAGAGGAAAATAAATCCCCTTGCCCCTTTCTAGACGTCTGATTTATCATAACCTGCATCACAAACCCTCGAGATCCTTGAAATGGTTAAGAAAATGATGTGGCATGATGTTATGATGTGTACGTTATATGTTAAGCAAAAGTGTGAGGTGATAAAGATGAGTGAGTATTAGAAGTCCGGGTTATTGGATAATGACTATAAACAAACCCTGTGGGGAAATCAAGTTGTCAGATAATGAAATAAAACCCTGCAAGTAGTTCAAGTTAAAAGAAAACAAGTCACACAAGCAGCCTTAGGTTTATGCTTGCATGGTTTTCAGGTAAGTATCATCTTGAAGTTTAGTTGGTTCAACCTGTCCTATTAATAGTAACCAGGTTCTAAGGAGTCTCAATATCATTGACCTTCCCATCAGGAATTGTTTCAGCTCACGCACCAAAGTATTGCGGCCAAAAAATCCTGAAAGTCCAGTCTCAATGAGTGTAGAATCGAGTATCAACCAATCTTCGGCCGGAACCAAAGCCGGTTATGTCACTACTTCCTAATGGCTAGGATGAGTCGATTAAAGGTTCTAAAATTCAGTTAGCGCTTAGTGACACTATAAAGAAGCCTGATGTTATCCTTGACTTACTCAAGGAACATTAGTACAATCCAGAGTATCGCGCTAACGTAGCCACCACTTCGTCCGTATCGCGCTAACGTAGCCCCCACTTCGTCCGTATCGGTCTAATCCGTACAACTTCCATGATTTATTGATACTTACCTAATAAGGTGCCCCAGATCCAGACGTAGGATCTTTACAAGAATACCCCAATAAACCCTCAAAGATAAAGCAAGCAAACACACAATAAAGCATTTAAAATGATGAACTAAAACTCTAAGGTAACCTCACTTTATATGTTCCCCAGCAGAGTTTCCAGTTCTGTGATACGGTGGCAGAACTGGCTGTTTAATACTGGTTTGCATTTTGTATTCGCAAATGTCGTGGTAAGCAAGAGTTGCCACCGACTTTTTCTTTTTCAAGATTTTTTTAGTAGGGGGAAGATTATTAAAAGGGAATGTGTTAGCACCCTTTCCATAAGTGGTTTTCCACGGGCTCTTAGGTACTTGCTCATATTGAAAATTTTCTTTCGTGTCTATGTGTGTTGAAAATTTTGTTTACTTTATTCTAACTCTTGTATCAGTCCTCAAGAGTGTTGATAAAGCGTTTTTGTAAAATGTTTTGAAAGTGTAAGGTGAAAAAAATGGTTTTTTGAGCAAGTACCTAACATCTATCTACCTACTCGAAAAAGGTATTCTTTTCCTCCTTTCCTTTAGATAGTGTCATCCTATTATTAGTGAGTAGGTAACCCTATTGTTGGATGTTTGAGGGACTATCGAAGGGACGTTTACGGTCACTAAGGAAACTGGGCAAGAACTTTTAGTAATTGTCCTAAAGTTCTAAGAATACTTTTAACTGAGGCGACATCGAAAGGTTCATCGTGGGACTTATGATCTCTTGAACTAAAGGACAACCACTAAAGATTCTCACGTTTCAAGAATTGTAACCATTCTCGAAGGCAACCGAAGTGGGAGATACCCTAGGGGTGAGCATGTGCAAGTGTATTGATTCAGTTCATTTATCTTGCGTATTAGGGTTATCTAATCATTTTCTTTTCAGTCTTTTTCATGCAATCCTATTAATCTAAGCAGTTAATAATAGTGCGAGAACTTAAAAGGCATAAATTAAACCTAGCTATTACAGGGCCTCAGGGAGGGGGATACATAACCAAACTTGGGAGTACGGAAATTAAAAGCAGTAAATAAACCCTAAGTTAAACTATTAATAACTGTGTACAGATACAATCAATTTGAAAAGAATAATAAGCGCGCGAAGAATGAAAGGGGCGTCTAAAACCTAAAAATGTTTAAAAGAAAATCTCTTTTTTTGTTTTTATTTATTTATGAAAATATTAAGTTGTAATTAACTAGATTAAAAAAAAAAAAGAAAAAATATTAATTACAATTAATTCTAATGAAAAACTAATATTTTTTGGAATTTTTAAAGGAATAGATTTAAAATTTAATCCTAATTTCTAGTTAATTTTAATTTAAAGAAAAAAAAAAGATTAAAGTAATTAAACTAAATTAATTTAAAAAATTAATTTTAATTATAAAAAAAAATCTAATTCTATTTTTTGTGATTTTATTGATTTTATGATTAAAATAAAAATATGAATTTTAAAAAATATATAAAACAATAAAAATAAACAAAAAGAAAAAATTGACCTGATAGTATGAGGCAGTTTAGGGGGTGCAAGCTGCAATTTTGCTAGGCCCAGATCACATAAGCCCAATGCCTTGTTTGAGATCCAGTGAGGTTACGTCTAGAGAGTCTATGGTGGGGTCTCACGCTAGAGGCGTTGGATCCAGGTCAACTGAGATCAGATGGTGTTGACCTGATGGCCTATGATACGCGTGTATAGCCTGCTGCACTGAATCTATAAGAAATTTGTTAGAAAAACAAAACTCCAGACCTGGTATCAAACCCAGGTCTCTCCCTTTACACATGTTCCTCTTACCACTCAGCTAACCTGTTAATCATTTAGACCAATAACTCAATAATAATATATGCAAAACGGAGTTAGATTCTGGGTCATCAAAACACACACGTACAGTGGTCCCAGTGAAAATTAAATAAACCCATCAAAGCATGTGAAACTGCCACGCAAGGTCTTTGCTTGGGTCAGAGAAGTCAACGACGTCGGAGCTGCGCTCTAATCGTCTTCTCCGGCCAAGAAAAATGTCTAACCTGCAATCGCGTTAGATTCAAGGTCTATTCCATGTAAAATCACCTCCTGAGTTTAAATCTGGGCTTAGATTTAATGGATTGTCCCTGTATCAAGCGTTTCGAGCTTGTTTTCAGATTATGCCCTAAGAATGGCAACCTGAGATTCAAGCGTTTAAGCTTGTATGCAATGCGTTAAACCTGCCTTATGCATTGTCATGAGCACATATATGAACATTAGATCTATTAACAACACATATTTAGCAATATTTGAAAACAAAAATATCTACCAACGGTGATGATGGTTATGGAGCTTCTGGGCATGGATGTGCTTGACTTCCGGCCTGATTCAACTCCTAGGAGTCTTAGGGGATGAATGGTGCAGTTTGTTTGGTCTGGAAACTGCTGGATTGTATGGTGCAAACTTTCACTTTTCCTTTGAATTTTGAACTTTTGTTAGGGCTCTTTTTGAAACAACTGCGCTCCTCCCTTGTGTTCTTAATGGTTATGCATATATATATTGAATCCTTTTAGGTCAACAAATGTGGCAAGGATCTCATGCATTCATCACATAATATTTGTTTTGGAATAATATGAAATATTTCTAAAATTGGCCAAATCTTGCACAAATGAGTTCCACGCGTTTTTTCCAGCTATCCTGAGTTATTTTAGGCCTAAGAGATTTGGAAATCAAGCCCGTGCAATCTTCATATATTTTTTATCATTTATTTGATTTAAATTGTATTTTTAATGATTAAAAATCACAATAAATAAAATAAATGACCAAATAAGGCATGGATGGCCTTAGAGGTCATGGACCCTGTTATAAACAAGTTTCAAACATAAAAAGGTAGGTCCATTTGGAAAAAAAATCCAAGTTTTGTCATTATTTGCATCATGCACTTTTCCAAAAATTGGTCAACTTTGGCAATTCATATTTTTCTCAACTTTAATGCTATGGGGGTGTTCTTAGACTTTTTAGAGAGCCTAGGATGTCCTATAAACAACCCTTTTGGTTTCATCTCAATTGGATCTTCCATGTTCATGTAAGGAGCTTTGACCCAAAAGGTGTTTTTCTTGACTTTTTGAAAGGATCCATAATGTATAAGCTTGTACCTTTCAATTGGTGCATTTCTTGGACTTGGGGGCTGAAGAGAAGTTGTAGGGAATTATATTATCTTCAAAAAGAGCTTTGGTTTAAAACTTTATGATAAAGTATGAGAAAGTTATGCCTGGTCAAAGTTTGGTTGACTTTTCCTATAGAAACCCTAATTAGCGATTCTTGACTTATGATGAATTAGGAGCATTTCCTGAGGAATCATGATCAACCCTTGATCAAATGATGGATATTATTTCAAAATATTTATGTTGATCAAAAATATTGAAGTTTGACTGTATATGGCCACAATTGACTTTTGACCTAATGAAGTTGATTTTCAGGCATTTGAGCAGTTGACTGAGCAAACTTGTTGTGCAAGGCATGAAATTTGGCATGGATAATCTTGAGAACATACTAGGACTATGGCAAAAATTTGAGACCATTGGAGCTCACATATCTTGATGAAAATTGAAACCCTGGTTTGAGGTTCATTGCTTTATGAGGGGAATTTTCTGGTCAATTCTTAGTCATCCTTGAGCAAATTGGGGACCTCAATGGCCATGCCTTGAGTAAAATGGGAGGTCAAATTTTGGGGTCCAAAAGATGAGAAGGAACCCGTGTAAGATTGTTTCAGGAAGATCCCGTGTAAAGCTGCATTTGTAAATATATTAGAAGGAGCCTGTGTATGGCTGCTTCATTTGGTCGTGTAGAAAATTGCCTCGTCTTATTTCTGGAATTGATCCATAGTCAGTTGTTCATAGATAGTTGACCTGTCTGGTTTCAAGAATTAATCTAGAAATTTCTTTTGATGGTTTTTGAGATGGTTGCCCTTTCTAGTTTTAGGAATTAATCTGTGACCTAAGAGAAAGAAAGATAGTTTCCATGTCTTGTTTCAGGAGTTAATCTTCAATATGCTCATGTAGATTGTTGTCTTGTCTTGTTTCAAGTATTAATATACAATCGGTTTTCCACAGATAGTTGTCCTTTCTTGTTCCAGGTATTAATTTGGAACTTGCTTTTGTTTGTCGTTGAGATAGTCGCCCTGTCTGGTTTCAGGAATTAATCTCTGACCTAAGAGAAAGAAAGATAGTTTACCTGTCTTGTTACAAGGGTTAATCTTTAATCTGCTCATGCAGATAGTTGTCCTGTCTGGTTTCAGGTATTAATCTACAGTTAGTCATTCATAGATAACTATCATGTCTTATTTTAGGTATTAATCTGGAATTTTGAAAATTGTTGGTGCTATTCGTCTGTTGATCTTTCCTGAAAAGGCAAAGAATTAGTTGTATGCAATATCATAATGCATGAAGTGCATTGGGTAATGATTTTCTCAAAATAAATGAGATTGTGATATATGCATTTGTGTTGCATAAGTTATGACGTTTGTAAAATGATGTATGAATGCAATGTATGACTGTATCGGTTGTTCTATTGAAGTGTTGTTGAACTAGGGAAAACAAATCCCTGACTGTTGCTGGGGATGAAGAATGTAGGTCTTCAAATTTTTTTGAAGTTGAAAATTTAGGAGACGAATTTCCGTTGTTAGAGAAATAAACTCTATTAGGGAAGGGAAAATCTATAATCCGCTTGGGGATTTTCAGAATGAATCTATGTCGTGATTGTATCTAGAGATATATTGAATGAGTATCAGAATGAAATCCATATTTGGAGCGTATCTGAACTGTAAGATGTACTGAATGAGTATCACAATGAAATCTTTATTTAGAGAATATCTGAATTGTATCTGCAATATATATTGAATGAGTCTCAGAATGACATATGTCTCTGGATCGTATCTGAACTGTATTTGAAACATGTATTGAATGAGTTTCAAAATGACATTCGTCTCTGGATCGTATCTGAATTGTATTTGAACCGTGTATTGAATGAGTTTCAGAATGACATCCGTCTCCGGATCGTATCTGAACTGTATTTGAAACATGTATTGAATGAGTGTCAGAATGACATCCGTCTCTGGATCGTATCTGAACTGTATTTTAAACATGTATTAAATGAGTGTCAGAATGACATCCGTCTCTGGGTCGTATCTGAACAGTATTTGAAACATGTGTTGAATGAGTGTCATAATGACATTCCTCTCTGGATCGTATCTGAATTGTATTTGAAACATGTATCGAATGAGTATCAGAATTACATCCGTCTCTGGATCGTATCTGAACTATATTTGAAACATGTATTGAATGAGTGTCAGAATGACATCCGTCTTTGGATCGTATCTGAATTGTATTTGAAACATGTGTTGAATGAGTGTCAGAATGACATCCGTCTTTGGATCGTATCTAAACTGTATTTACAAGAGAATCGGCCTTTGACAAGGGTTGGGAAATTTTGTGGAGTTAAATCCTGGAATGTCGTTGGGGAAATAAATCCTATCGGGAAAATAGAACCTGGCGATGGAGGAATAAGCTCTGTTGGAGAGATGTAGTCTGCAGGGGCTTTTATAGTTTTGAAAACTCAGCTGGGGAGAGAAATTCCCTTGGACCGTAATGTTGAAACTCCGTAGGTTGGTGATATTACTAGGAAAATGTTTGCTTGATCGCACATGGCCCTTTGCTGGAATTCATGTTCAATTCCCCCAGTGATTCAAATGGAGGTCTTCCCCTGGCTATTTGGTACTTTTGAGAGATTCCTCGAATCTTGACTTGATTTCCCCAGATCAATTAGGCAGCATGTCATGCCCCTTGATTATGAAAGGCCTGTTACTGGAAACATCTTTCTAGCTGAGGTGATTTTGTTCATTGAGAGGATTTCCGTTCCTTAAATATTCTTCGTGCGAATTTCTCTACTGTTTAACAATTAGTTATATGCAAACAGTGGTATTAAAAATTCAAAGCTTATGTTTGTCTTGAAGCTTTTTTGAAAATTCATTTTTTAGTAAAACAAAAATTTGCAAGAATGTGATATCAAACTCAGGATTTACATCAAACCTTACAGGAGTCAAGATACCTTTTTTAACAGTATGCTTTTGAACTAACCCATGCTTCAGTTAAGACTTTTAAGGGTTGTAGCGTGGCCTGGTTCGCGGTTTAAGAAACAAAGGATAAAGGCTCAAACTTTATTTGTACCCAACTCGTTCTTCGTGATGTTCTTCAGTCCTACACTCAGTTAATTGTGCGTTTAAATCCCAATTGAGTCTGGAATCTTTTCCCTGATATTCCGGTGATGGTTCGGATATTGAAAGTCTGAGGAGGCAGTCATTTTTTTGTAATATTTTCTTTTTGTTGAGGATTTATAAAGGCCTATTTTTTTAAAATTTTATTATCCCTACTGTTGTACCCCAAAATTTGCCCTCCCATATTCTTCAAAATTTGCCAAGTCAAAGGTTTAAAAATTCCCCAAGGGTTGCACAGTTCAAGGGCCTCCTAACAGTCAAAAACTAGGGTTTTGGTTCTGACAAAGAAATTGAAGTTTCCAAGGGTCCAATCAAGTCCCACATGCCTGTAAACATGGTCAAGCATCCTCATACCAAGTTTCAAGACTTACAGCACAAAATTGCACAGTCAAAAACCCTAATTGCTCAACAGTCAACTGCAGGGGCAAAATGGTCATTTGACAGTCAAAAGTTCAAATTTTTGGTCAACATCTCATTTTGAAGCCACAAACATCATTTGATCAATGCTTGATCATGATTCTCAAAGTTTGGATCAAAAAGTCTCAAGATGCAAAAGTTTCCATATTTGGACAGTTGAAAAAGTCAACTGTAACTGGACCAAGGCATAACTTCCACATGGATTATCAGAAAAATTTCATCCAAAGCTCATTTTGAAGAGAAAGACATTTCCTACAACTCCTCTTCATACTTCAAGTCCAAGAAATGCTCTCACAAAAAGTTATCAATTTCAACATTATAGGTCATTTTCAAAAGTCAACAAAAAGGGACTTTAAGTCAAAGGCCATAACTTGATATTGGTAAATCAAAATGACATGGGACCAAAGAATCGGTTAGAGGACTTCAAGACCTTTCCAAAATGTCCAAGAACATGAGCAAAGCTTAAACATTGAGCAAGATATGCCTTGTGGAAGTTGGGAAATTTTTGGATATTTTGAAAAGTCAACTTTGCTTCAAATGTCTTAAAATTGCTAATGGGCCTCTTTTTTTCCAAGATTCATCATCCAAAGCATGTGCACGACCATTTGGCCCAAAGGGAAGTTTTTCATCATTTTTATTTATTTATTTGAATTTTTAATTGCCAATAATTCATTTAATTAAAATAAATATGTGGAAAATATCAAACCAATGCAATCAAATCTTTTTATGCATGAAATAGTCTTAAGATTTCGTGCATTATCTGATTTAGAAAGAATCAAGTCAATTGGCCATGATTGGAACCAAGTTTGCATGAAAAAGATTGGAAAATATTTGCCATGAAAATCAATATCTTCTCCATCAATTCAAGGATTCTTTGGACAAAAAATTGAACCCTAATCATTCACACATAAATACTGATGCAAACCCTAGTGTTCAGGACCTCCCAGCTGCGCCAGAAATCCCTAACCAAGTTTGAATTTTTTCAAGAAAACTCCAATACTGAAAACTAGGTTCTAGGGCGATTCAAGCCAAAATAACTATACCATTGTCTTGCTGAGACATCAAGGAAGGTGCCTGAATCAATACCATAGCCTGAAACATCAAGAATTGGTATATCAGAGTCAAGCTTTTCACGAAAATTTCTGTAATCGAATCATGAACTTCATGCATTTTTCGTGTGTTTTCTTTATTGATTTACATTGAGTGATTGATTCTAAAGCTAACTCCATATTTTAATTGAGTTTTTGTGCCAAATTAGAGGATTCACCATTGATACAGGTTAGGGTTACCAAGCTTTCAAATTGGGCGTTTCTAAATGCTGTAAAATTGGAACACCATAATACCATGGTTGAATTCAGCATGCTTGGACGATTCTAAAGCAATCCTCGCGCCTAATTTATATAATACCATGGCCTAATCGCTATTTTGAAAACAAGCATGTTTTGGGGGGGTTTAAAACCCTCGCTAACTCCTTTTATATTTTCAGGAAAAGCAAAACGAAGAAGATGATGATGAAGTGTCCAGAAATGATTGGGTTATTTGAATTTTCGCGCTAAACTGACCACTAACTCTTATTTTCTCTTATATTAATTGTTAGTTATATTATAAACAAAGAGCGCAAGTGGAGCAGTTGGCAAGGCATGTGTATGGTAATCCCTGGGACCTGGGTTCGAACCCCAGGTCCCCACTCTCTTTCAATATTTTTTCTCTCAATCTAATCCCATGCAGATTCAACCCCGAAGGCCTATCATACATCCACAATATCCAGCGCGTCACATGGCCTGTAACCATTATCCAAGGGACCAGATGTGGAGAACATGATGGACATGAGTCAAAGGTGCCACACGCTGGCAAGAAAAGTCAGACAAGGCCTTGCAAAGATGGGCCTAAAATGCTAACAATAACCTCCAATTGGGGACAGACCCCCCAAGGTTTGCTATTCCTTTTTTTATTTTATTTTTTTATTTGATTTAATTAATTCCCTTTAAATTCTTCAATTAATTTATTTTCATCAAATATAAAATAACAAAAACAATAGAAAAAAATCAGAAAAAAGACAAAATTAAAAATATTTTTTAATATTTTTTTTTTTAGTAAATATCATTAATTAATTTAGCTTTGTAAAATTAGGTTTAATTCAAACATTTTTCTTAATAAATCCAAAGTTTGTAGAATTAGGGTTTTAATCAATTTTATCCTTTTTCTTTCCTTTTCACTAATAATTAATTATTTACTTTATAAATCAAATTGCATTAAAATAATTAATTTTAGGCTTAATGTTAATATGTTTTTTCTTAATAAATAAAAAATTAGAATTAGGGTTAATTTCTCAATCTCATTTAATTCTCTTATTAAAAATTCACAACTCCAAAAAACTCAAAAAAAACAATTTCTTTTTTTCATTTTAATTTAATTAATTTAATAATTTAGTTTAATTTCATTAAAAAAGGGTCCAACGCCCTCGCTTCCAATCTTAATTCCAATTCGCGCATTTATTTTCTTTTCGTATAATTTTTATGTACTTCTCCCAAAGCCGTGTAAATATTTATCGTTCGCACTTTACCTTTATTTCTTTATTTTCTGTCAAATCGGGTCCTGGATTAATTTTGGCGATGTGGACCCGCGCCTTTGTAATAGTTTAGGAATTTTATCTTTCCGCACTTTTTTAACTGTTAAATAAATGCATGCAAGAATGAATGGCCTAAAATAAAAACAAACGCATAGATCACCTGACATGAACAAGATAAATATAAATGAACATGACACACAAAATCACACACCACTCCTAGGGTACGCCTCACTGTTGCCTTGCCTCGAAAGGTGATCGTCGAGTAGAGGATGTCTTAGTAAGTCCTCATGATCCGGGAACCTGGCATGAGGGTAGCTTCTAGGGTATCTTCCCATTGCTCTGGTGATCACCATGTCCCGAACATTCGAATTGACCCGAACACCTCCAACGGTGGTGCTACCTACCTCTCAATGGTGGGATGGCACTACTTTAAAGGACATTTACACAGACGAATTCCTTAGGGTAGGTAAACGACTCTAGATACTTGCTCTGATTTCAAAACAAATCAAAAAAATACTTTTCACACCAACACATTTTCAAAAAGCTTTCGAAAGCAACTTTTCAAACACTCTTGAGGACCGATACAAGAGTCGAACTAAAATTTTCAAAGAAACTTTTTAAAACCCACAATTGAAAAGCAAACAAACCATTTTTGAAAACACAAATGAGCAAGTACCTAAGAGCCCATGGATAACCATGAATAGAAAGGGTGCTAACACCTTCCCTTTCTATAACCTACCTCCCGAACCGAGAGCAATCTCTTTAAGGAATTTTTCATTTCTTTTGTCCTTTCCATTTGGAGAAAATAAAAGACGGTGGCGACTCTTGCTTCCGCGACATTTCGCGAACCAGCGTTAAACAGTCAATTCCAGATCCACCGATCACTCCTACTTTTTGCCTGAGCTGTTTCTTTTATGATTATAGTCAGCGGGATGTCCTAGTTTTTTTCTTAAGTCTCCTTCATAGGTTTTGACTTAGAGGACTTTTCTTTTGAGATATAATGACTTCCTGCTTTAATGATTATGTGGAACCATCACCGTCTTTTTTTTTGGAATGATACCTCCGACACCATTTGTCGTGTACGAAGGGAAAGCTTGGGATTGGAATGCACCGTTGAATTAACTAAAAAACTACCCTATCCCAAGTTATGATTAAGGGTTTTAAATTGTGTGAAAATAAAACTCCTACTTCTTAGGCTCAAAGGGGTTGACTAGGAATTATCTTCCTTATAACTCCACAGTTTAGGATTTGAAACAACGCTTGTACATCATCAGCAAGGTCTGCTCAAAAGTATACTGTTAGAGATTGTGGTATCGTTTTCTTCATCCTCCCTCTAAAGGCTTACAACTTTTAACGAGAGTTAAATATCATAAAAAGGAAGTAAAAACGCAGTTTGAATATGGATGAAATAATTCAAGACAACATATGCAATGCATTAATGAAACAAAGTTTGACATAATAGATAAGTGTTCAAACAAACAAAAGAAATTACAATTGAAAAATAAAAAATGAACTGGACGCTCTCAATGATTTGGCATGGGAGCAGTGATCACGTTGGGAGTCTCTGGAGGGTCGAATTCAATCTCCTTGGCATCAATCATATCCTGAACTTTGTTCTTTAGAGCCCAGTAGCCATTCGTATCATGTCCAAGACTATCGGAATGGTATGCACACCTTTCATTGGGATGGTAACTAGGAGCAGAAGTATTGGGATTCCGTAGAGGAGCCTTTAACGTAATAAAATTTTCCTTCAACGCGTGTTGTAACGCTTAAGCTAGTGACATGTTGATTTTGGTGAATTATCTCTTAGGCGTAACCTCCTTATGCTGATTCCCTTGTTGATGTCGTTGCACATGCGTAGTATTAGAGACTAGTACTGCCCCTACAGATTGGTTAAAATCACTCTTATTACGACCCTTCTGGCCATACACAGCATTGGCCTCCTTCTTGCCACCAAATGGCTTCTTATCAGCATTAGAAGATGCAGCCATCAGAATCTTCCCACTCTTAATACCGCTTTTGATCCTTTCCCCAGTCAAAACCATTTCTATAAAACCAGATGAAGAACTCCCAATCAGCAGATTAAAGAATGGTCCTATCAGGGTTCCCATGAACATGTCTATCATTTCCTTATCAGTCAGAGGAGGTTTTACCCTGCCAGCTAAATCCCTCCATTTCTGTGCATATTCCTTGAATCTTCCCCTTGAGCCCATGGACATATTCTGCAATTGCACTCGAGTTGGTGCCAGGTCAACATTGTATTGGTACTTCTTGTAGAAATCAGTATCCAAGTCTTCCCAGGTATGAATTTTGGTTCCTTCCAACTGATAGAATCATTCCAATTGAGTTACAGCCAAACTTTCTTAGAAGAATTGGACCCATAACTTCCGGTCAGCAGTGTGAGGTTGGATATTTCTGATGTATGATCTCAAGTGAAGTTTAGGACAAGAGACCCCTTCATATTTAGCAAACACGGGAACCTTGAATTTTGGTGGAATGACCACTCCAGAAACCAACCCTAACTCTTCAAAGTCCAAGCCAGGTAACTGCTGAATCTCCATAGCATTGAGACGGTCCTCCAGTTGTTTGTATTTGTCATCAGCAGGAGGATATTGTTATTCGGCATAGTCAGCTTCATCCTCTTCATACCCTGGACTGTTGTCTTCTTCCTTGGTCTTATTGTTATCTTCATCTTGGGTGTCTCTCTCCTTAGATGGAGTAGCGAATTCTAGAGCTCGCTTAGCGGGTCCTCTGAATCTTCTCCCCAGGTTCAAGACACCATCCTGCTTCTTAGTCTTCTTCTTGTCTTTCAAGATGAGAGCCTTCAGATCCTTTTTCCCTTTACCTAGAGTCAAGAACATATGTTGGAACTGAGCATTCTCTGCCTGAAGATCCTTGACATTTTGTTCGAGTTCCATTTCTTCTTTCTAAAATAAACAGCGAAGAGATGAGAAACTTGAATTGAAACCTGTAATGGTATGTATGCCATGTTTATGCGATGTTTTCAAGGATCTTGCGGGGTAAACACAAAGAAGATGTCTGCATCCGACTGCAGCTTTGATTGAAGAACTTTTGTATCTTTGGTCGTCCTTCTATGAGAATCAAGCTCACCATATCGAGTGAGTCATAGCCTCTGACTCAAGTTATTGCGCTTTGGTCTTTTGACAGCATTGGCTAGAGGAAAATAAATCCCCTTTCCCCTTGCTAGACGTCCGGTTTATCATAACTTGCACCACAGGCCCTTTGAGATCCTTGAAATTGTTAACAAAATGCTATGGCATAATGTCATGATATGTATGCTATGCATCAAGCAAAAGTGTAAGGTGATGAAGATGAGTGAGTCTTGCAACAATTTTAGATTATTGGATAATGACTATAAATGAATCCTGCAAGGAACTCACATCGTTAGATAATAAACAAAACCCTGCAAGGAGTTCAAGTTGTTAGATAATGAAGACAAATAAATCACACAAATAGCCTTAGGTTCAGGCTTGCAAGGAGTTTGTAGGTAAGTACCTTCTTGAAGTTTAGTTGGTTCAACCTGTCTTAGAAAAGTAACCGGGTTCTAAGGAGTCTCAATATCACTGATCTTTCTTTATCAAGCATAGTTTCAGCTCAAGCGATCTTTTCTCGTGGCCGAAATATCTCGAAAGTCTGATCTCAATGAGTGTAGTATCGAGTATCAACCAATCCTCAGCTTTATACCGAGGCCGGCTATCTCACTACTTTCTAATGGCCAAGTTTTTTCAACTAAGGTTCTAAGGTCTGTTAGTGCTTTATGACACCACACAACGGCCCCGTATTCTCCTCAATTCAACACAAGGGATACCGGTACCAACAAATGTGTCACACTAACACAGCTATCGCTTCAACCATATCAGTCTATGTCGTACATTCTCCACAATCTATTGTTACTTACCTAAAAGGTGCCCCAGATCTGGGGGTAGGATCTTTTAGTAACAACCCAAACAAGCCCTTAAAGATAAAGCATACAAACACACATTGTAAAGCAATTTAAAAATGAACTAATCTCTAAGATAACCCCACTTTTTATATTCCCCAGCAGAGTCTTCAATTATGTAATACGGTGGAAGAACCGATTGTTTATACTGGTTTTGCATTTATGTTTGCAAATTTTGCGGTAAGCAAGAGTCACCGCCTACTTTTCTTTTATCCAACAAAGGAAAGAGTGAAAAGAACAGAAAAAGACCTTTCGAGAATTTTCTGAGTAAGGGGGGTAGATTATAGAAAAGTAAGGTGTTAGCACCCTTTCCATCTGTAGTTATCTACGGGCTCTTAGATGCTTAGCTCATTTCAAAAATACCTTGTGTTTTGTGTATTTTTAACAGTATTTTTGAAATACCAATAATAAGGCGATTTTCTTTATGATAACTCTTGTATCAGTCCTCAAAAGTGTTGATAAAGTGTTTTTGAAAGTGTTTTGTATGAGTGTAAAAAAAAATTTTTGAGCATATCATCTAGGAACTATCTAATTTTACTCGAAAGGTTGTTCTTTTCCTCTTTTCCTTTAGACAGTGTTATCCTACTATTGGTGAGTAGGTAACCCTAGTCGTTGGATGTTTGAGGTACATTCGAAGAGACATTTATAGTTACAGAGGCAACTGGGCAAGAAATCTTAGTAACTACCCTAGGGTTTTAAGATCATTTTTACCGAGGCAACGTTGAGAGGGTCATCGAGGGACTTATGATCTTTAAACCGGAGGGTAGCCACTAAAATCTCTCACATTTTGAGAGTTGTGACTGTTTTCCGAAGGCAACCAAAGTGGGGTACCCTAGAGTTGCGCATGTGTAATTGTGTTGTTTCCAATTATTTATCTTGTGTTAGGTTTGCTAATGTTTGCTTTTAGTCTTGCCATACAATTCTATTAATCATACATCTAAACAGTTTATAATTTGCAGTAATTAAAGGTGCGGAAATGTAAAATCCTAGCTATTACATGGCTTCAGGGAGGGGATTATTTACATGTCCAAAATGGGGAATAAAGCAGAAAAAAGTAAAAGCCCTAATTTAAACTATTACATCCCAGTAAGCAGATACAATAATATGAAAAATAATAATAATAAAATCGTGCGCGAATTGGAAATATGTCTAAAACCCTAAAAAGAAAAGTCATTTTGTTTGTTTTTATTTAATAAAAGAAAATTAAAAATCTAAGTCTACTTAATTTTAATTTTAAGAAAGTGTTTAAGTAATTATTAATTAATATTTTTTTTAATTGAAAAAGACTAAATCTATTTTTTGTGATTTTATTATTTGTTGATTAACTAAAAAAATCAAAAGAGACAAATATTAAAAAGAACAATAATGTAAATGGGTCTGGTGTTAAAGCTGAAAAGAGGGGTGAGATTTGGAATTTATTAGGCCCAAATCAGGGAGAAGCCCAGGCTACGCCTGATCCTGTGTTACTGACCCTTGAGAGTCTACCATGATGTTGTGTATTTGGAGTGTTGGATCTAATGATACATATATCCAATGGTGTTGACGACAGGGTGCATGTATGCGCGCTAGCCTTTGTTGTCCTGGATTTGCAAAACAAATGTTGGAAAAATAAAGGCAAAATACTCATTTTGGTCCCTTAACTATACCCTTGGGTTCACATTGGTCCCTTGACTTTTTTTCGTGTCATTTTGGTCCCTTAACTTTCAAAATGTTTCATTTTAGTCCTTTTTGTCTAATTAGCTACGAATTTAGCGGCTGATTTCAAAGTTTTTCCGTCTAATTAGCTACGAATTTAGACAAAAAGGACTAAAATGAAATTTTTTGAAAGTTAAGGGACCAAAATGACACAAAAAAAAGTTAAGGGACCAATATGAACCCAAGGGTATAGTTAAGGGACCAAAATGAGTATTTTGCCAAAAATAAAAGATGGAGGACCTGGGTATCGAATCCAGGTCTTTCCCCTTAATTCAAACCTTCCCCTAATTCGAACCCCTTGTGTTCGAATCTGGGTTGTTTTGGCTTGAAACTACCTGTATCATGAGCTTCAAAGGAAAATTCAGATCATGCCCTTCGATGGATGTCCTTCCACAAGAATTAAGTTCACCATGTCAAGTGGGTTGTAGCCCTTGACTCGAATTGTTGTACTTGATCTTTGATGGAGTTTGGTTAGAGAGAAGTAAATCCTCTTGCCCCTTGATAGACGTCTGGTTCAACGTGACCCTGCATCAAAGACCCTTAAGATCCTTGAAATTCTATGGTTCAATGTTATCGAAAATGCTATGGTATGATGTCATGATGCTATGTACAAGTATGCATAATAAGAAAATTTATATACAAATAGTCATATACACACAAAGCAGACAAGTCATTAGGTTTAGGCTTGCATGGAGTTTGTAGGTAAGTACCCTCTTGAAGTTTAGTTGGCTAAACCTATCCTAGTTAATAGTAACCAGGTTCTAAAGATTCTCGATATCACTGATCATCCTCTATCGGGCATTGTTTCAGCTCAGGCAATCTTTTCTTGCAGCCGAAATATCCCGAAAGTCTAATCTTAACGAGTGTAGCATCAAGTATCAACCAATGCTCAGCTTTATACCGAGGCCAACTATCTCACTACTTTCTAATGGCCAAGTTTGTTCAACTAAGGTTCTAAGGTCCGTTAGTGCTTCACAACACCATGCGGCGGCCCCGTATTCTCTCAGTTTCCACACGAAGGATACCAGTACAAACCAAAATGTCACACCAACACAGTCATCGCTTAAACCATATCGGTCTACGCCGTACAGTCTCCACGATCTTTTGTTGTTTACCTAATAAGTGCCCCCAGATCCGGGTGTAGGATCTTTAACAATAACCAAGAAGAAAACCCTTAAATGTAAAGCAAACAAGTCAAACAAAGAAAAGCAAGTAAAGGTGATCTAACCCTAAGGTAACCCCACTTCTGTTATCCCCAGCAGAGTCGCCAGTTCTGTGATACGGTGGGAGAACTGACTTTTTGTTTTGCGTTTGATCACAATGTTATGGATAGCAAGAGTCGCCACCGGCTTTTCTTTTATCCAATAAGGAAAGGTGAAAATGCACAGGAAAGACCTTTAGAGATGTTTTCTTGAGTTCGGGGGTAGATTATGAAAAGGGAAGGTATTAGCACCTTTTTCATCCATGGTTTTCCATGGGCTCTTAGTTACTTGCTAGATCACTTGCTTTTGCTTTGAAATGTTCTTTACGATTTGGGTTTTGAAAGTATTTTGAAAACGTGACTTTGTAATGATTCTCGTCTCTATAAGAATGCATACAAAGTGTTAGTTTTGGAAATAGTTCAAAGAGATATGTTGGTGTATAAAATGTTTTTGTTGTGAGCAAGCGAGCAACTAGGAGCGAATCTACCTACTCAAAAGTTCTTAGATGTTCTTTTCCTATTCCTTTAGATGTTGCTATCTTACCATTGATTTGGTAAGAAGCTCCATTGTTGGATGTGAAGGGACGAGTGTGGGACGTTTGTATAGTCATAGAAGGAAACCTATGAAATGTTTTAGCAATGTCGTGTTAGGGACTAGATCCTTTATAAACATCGAGGGTCATCGAGGGACTACGATCTTTTATCGAGGGTCTTTTGCTAAAACTCTCATGTTCAAGGGACATGAATATTTTTCTATAGGAAACAAGGTGGGATTACCCTAAGGGTGCTAGTGTGCAAGCGTGTTTGATTGCATGCATTTTAGTCTTTATTAGGGTGATCTATTCGTTGATTTCATATCTTGCCATACACATCCTAATTACTAGCATTTTATATTTTGGAAAAGCGTTAAATTGCGGAAATATAAAAGTCCTACGCTATTACAATATTTTAGGGAGAAAAGGGACTTGTTTAGAAAATATTTTTTTTGTCTTAATGAATTAAGAAAAAGAAATAAATTAATTAATAAAAGAAAATATTTTTATGTCTTTTTTATATTAATAAAAAAAGGAATTAATATTGAAAATGATAAAAAGAAAAATAAATGAAAGATAGAAACAGTGTGCTGCTGCAAGCAAAACAACAAGGATCAGAAGTTCTGAAGTCAGGCGCGTGGTAACTCAGAAAGGAACGTCAGTGGAATCAGAAGTTCTGGATTGATACACTCTAAGGCCTTGCAAGAAACTTCAGAGGGAAAGGAAACAAAGGTTCTGGGTGGTATTCAGACAGTGAGCCAAAAGTCAGAAGTTCTGTATTGTGCTAAAATAGTGAGTGAACATCATAAATTCAGTGTGTTGTCAGCGTGTGAAAAATCAGAAATTTTGAGTGTTAAAACATCAAGTGGAAGCATCAGAAGTTCAGTGTACTTAACAGTAAGAAAGACTAGAAGTTCTGTGTGTTTAACGTGTAGGGAGAACTCATAAGTTCTGTGTTGTTCCAAAACAGTGAGTGAGCATCAGAAGTTTTGTGCGTTAAAACAGTGAGTGATCATCAGAAGTTGTGTGTTAAAACAGTAAAGAGAACTCAGAAGTTCTGCATGCTTAAACAGTGAGAAAATCCTAGAAGTTCTGTGTGTTAAAATGGTGAATGAAAAACAGAAGTTCTGTGTTTTATTTCAACTCTTTCATCATATTAATCAGCACATCAGTAATTTATTCAGTATTTAATAAACAGCATGTCAGAAAGATAAAAGCATAGCAGTCTATAGAAGTTCAAATCCCTAATCTGAGCCTAGCCTTAATCAAGAAGTTTTGATTCACTGTTTTCCTACTTATACAATGATATGAACAACATTAATATTGTGATATTTTCACATTTAATGATGTTTTGAATGAGAAGATGCAAAGTCAGAAAGACTTACCTTGAATCTGGAGCGTGTGCTTGGGACTTGAACTGTTGCCTTCAAATGTTCTGGAGTTAGCAAGAGCAACGGAAGAAAAAATGCCAAGTTCTTTGATTCAAAGGGAAGAACAAGAGTTTTGTTTTCTGTTTGGGAATTCTGGATTTTTATGAAGGTTTCACAACTTTCTTTTCTCTCTTTTGAAAATTTCTCTCTCCAAAAACCAGCCAGCCCCTTGAACGTGTGATGGAGCAAATTATTTATATATGGGTTTGTTGTGGTTTTAGGTGGGGGGACAAATGGGATTCAAACCTTTTTGGTATACTGTTTCATTGCTTTTTAATCACAGTTTTCGTATGCTAATTTGATGCAAATCTGGGGTTTGAGAAAGTGCAGGCGTGGACTGGATCAGCAGCTGATTGCAAGACTGTGATATAGCAGGGCAGCAGGTTACTTAAACGAGGTTTTGGGATTTGGTGATGTTTTGATCGCAGAAGATCAGAAACGTAACCTCCATATGCTGAAGAGTCATGTTCTGATTGAAGAACTATGTTCTGAACCATGTTTGCAACTTCTTGACTGCACTTGCGTGGAGGCTGGCTCAGAAATTCTGAAGTATCATATTCTCTTAACACTTAGAAAATATTCTAAATGTTTAGAAATTTGATTTTTTCCAAGTAATTTCTGACTTTTGATTTTTTGATGAACCAATTTCATGTCTTGATGAAATATAATTGCTGAAACTTGATTTGATCTAAAAGTCAAAGTTTGACTTTTCAGTGTATTTTTGACCATTTTGCCCTTGTGGATGATTTTCTTGAAAAGTTGTAGTTCAAGACTTAGAACTTTATAGAAGCAAACCTGAGAGTCCAGGATGATCCTTTGAGAAATGAGAGGGCAAATTTTGGGGTACAACAATATGTTATTCATACTCTGATTTGTATGAAGACAAAGTTGACAGAAGAAATACTTTTGAATATTTTTGTTTGTATCAGGAAAGTCTTATTTCTTGGTACTTCAATAAGTAACTGGTGGTTGTGTTGTCAACATGTGAAGCTCTCAAGAAGAAAGTGTGGCTGAAGGCTATGAAAGAAGAGCTTGATGTTATTGAAAGAAATAAGACTTAGGAGTTAACTGAGCTTCCAAAGGAGAAGAAAGCAATCAACGTCAGATGGGTTCTCAAGGAGAAATCTGCACTTCTAAATAAAGTATTAGAAGTTGCACACTGTAGCAACCAGAAGCAACTTGGTGATGTTCTGAAGAAGGATGTCAAGACTGGACACTTTATCTGTTTGGAGGATGAAATTGGTGTTGAAGAGTTTTGGTTAGCTGAATATGAATTAAGGGATGGTGTTGGAAGTAATTCATATTCAGAAGATGTTGTTATTCAGAAGCAGTAGAGCTTCTGAGGTTGTTAGCTAAAAGCTGTAAGCTTAGGAGAATGCTTAGTTAGAAGCAGTAGTTTGATATAATCATAAGTTGTTATTAATCAGAAACATAAGTTTATGCTTAGCTTTTGGGGTTCTGGAGCTGAGTTTGTTAGCGTAGCTGTTAAGTTTACTATTTACTAGTTTGTACCTTTTAACTTAGTCATTAAATTTACCTTTTATTAGAGCCTACGTGGCAATTTACTTTGTGTTAAATAGACTAGTGGTAGCTGTCATTTCTAATGGTAAAGTAACAACAATTATTGTTCAATCATTCCTTTTGTAAGCTTTATAGACGTCATTGCAGTAAATATATTCTCTCTTACCTTTCCTTCATTTATTAACCGTGTGCACCAACATTGTGTAAGAAGTTGAAGTTAGCTTCATTTGAGTCATGAAATTTTTTAAGACACCCTATTTAACCATAGATTAAGTGTATGGAGGCCTTTTTTTCAAAGTTTAATCATGAAAAAATATGAGACAATGTGTTGTATGTCGTCTTGCACACTCTTAAAGAAGGTCTTAAAGTCAACCTAACCGTTAAAAGATTATATATCACACAGACAATGATAAATCATAAGTGACAAAAAATGAAAAACAAATTCCATCAGAGCCTCGTACAAGAGACACGAGATCTTACTAAAATTGACAACCACAAAATTCTCCTCAAAAAAAAATTGTCTTTCAGAAATTGTCTGAAGATGACCACCACCTTCTTATAAGAAATTCAACTGATTTTTCAAGATTACAAAATTAATATCTTATTTTCATTTTATTTAAACTATATTAAATTTTTGGAATAATATGGATCTAATCTATAATGACATGAAATGAAATGAAATTTTTATTATACCAATGTTGGATGTGACTATCTTCTTCACGTGCAAATGGTTTAAAAATTACCCTTTAATTGAAAATTAAGCAACTTCTAAACATCTCCATTATAAATATTTTGTAGCCATAAATTACATACACTGATTTCAATATAATAGAATTCAATTGTATCACAACTCTTCATATAAACATCAGTGACATCTTGTTCCCTTGATTCTCTTAGTTGTATTTCTACATATACTAATCCCAACACACATTAACATAATTTCTCCCATCTCATAGACATCTTAGTATTTTAAAAAATTAAATAAAAAAGTATTTATTGTCTGAATCCAACATTAAGGAAATTTCTACTAAAGATTGATCAAACCACACGATTGTAGAATCCCTATATATAATCATCATCTTTCAAAGATTAAATCTCACATCTTCAAAAAATGGCCAAGTTTATTTTCTTATGCTTTTTATTAGCAAACACTCATCTATGTCATGTCATGGCTACAATTACAAATAAACCTCAAATTAATGTCCAATCAAACAAAGACAGAGTCCTTTCAATAGCCAAAGAACAAATGAAGTTGAATCCTCTATTGGAAGAAAACCTGGTAAAAGACAGAGTCAATGTTATCATGCTTCAATAAACCTTTCAACAAGTACTTATGGCATAATAAAGTTAAGTTAAAAATGTACTTCAATTAGTGTCCATTACTATAGTTTTTGACTTTTGTGTATTAATGTACAATTAGTGTCCCCATGAACTTGAGTCATATAGTTAACAGTTCCTAACATTAAGAACATGGTTTTTTTTTTGGTCCTACAGACACACATTGGCCCTATTAGAAATACATTATAAAAACAGAAATTCAACAAGCTAAATAACTAAATTAAGAAATGATAAATTTATAATTTAAGTGGAGTTTGTTGCACCAACTGTAATAGTGGGGTTCATTCAAGAATAGCCATTAAATTTAGGAATGTCGATTCAATGCACTCACTAATGCACATATTCGGTGCATAAGTGAGCGTTCGACTGACATTTACGCACTACATTAATGACTGTTCGACTGACATTCACACATTCAGTGCATCAATGACCGTTCGACTGAGATTTTATGGTGAAAAAAATATACACAAAATGATACACCAAATACATGAATGTGTGCTTTAAACCATTTGATCTATTTCACGCAGTAGCAATGAGCATTGTAGTAATCGCAACAGCCGCAATCACAACACCGACAACCACAATTTAAAACCATGGTAACAACATTATTATAACTTGTAATTAACTCAATTAATTTACATAAATGAAAAGAAAAAAAAGGAAAACTTACGAAATTCTAAGCAAAGCATGAATGTGCTTGAACCACCTAGCAACATTCTCATATTGAGATGATGGAACAGATGGCAAAGCTGAATAAACAGTGAATGTGATTAGTTACGTTTGTTGAGAAAAGATGAAGGTTGGAACAAAGAGAAATACAACAGTGAAAGTGAAACACTAACCCAGTTTATTAATTGGGTTATTGGGTCAATTGAATCCTGTCAAGTTATTACATGGCCAATTGAAAAATTGGTGATAATATATAAATTTTAAAGTATCTGGAAATCCAATACATTGCCTCTGATTTCAATTAATTTTTAAATTTATTATTAATGGCACATAAGTCTTTTTATCTACTCCTATCACCATATTGTTTTGATATTTAATGTCGTTGATGTCTCAACACAATAGATTTTCTTATTATTTATTATTTTTTTTATTATTAATGACTAATAATTATTTAATCACTAATCTATATTATAATTAATTTATAATTTATTTTTCAAAAACCTAATTACAACAGAGTAGTATTGTTTGTGTATTATTAGGGCTATCTTACAAACGAGGAGGCAGCATTTAACAATTCTTGCAATTTCAATGAAACAGTAAAGATAACAGCTATTAAATATCAAAACAATTATTAGGTTTTTGAAAGGTGGTAAATTCAGATTGTTACTGGTAAGTGTATAAATCTTTTTTATGTTAATCACAACTTATAATTTTACTTCAAACCTCAATGAAAGTGTTCGATAAAATGTCTGCGTTGGTGATGGAGTATTAATATTGTTGAACTTGAGAAAAATATCTCATCTATTTGAAAAAGTGAATGTCATTGGTCTCTATTATATTGCTATATTAAATTCTGTTATACAAAATAGCTAATTTTTCCTTTATATATCTTCACTTAAATATTGATCTCTATTATATTACTTCTTAGATTTATGTAAAGGATAATAACTGATTCATTTGCAGGAACTTTTGGTTTATAGATCTATGTAATTGCATCACTTAGAGATTTATTCTAAATAAGAAGGGTAAAGGTCATATAAAGAAATTGAAATTGAGAATTAGAAAAGGAAATACAACCTAGGTCTTATAAATTTTTCCCCACGTCTTGTGATGCTTTGATGCTTCATGGTTTTGTATCAATCTCATATGAAGAAGTTCTTTGATTATATTCAACTTCTAAATTTCGATATTGTTGCAGATTCTGCAACAACTTTTAAGGTGGGCATCATCATCTGAAAGAATTTATGTTAGACGTTTCTTATTTTGTGGCATGTTCATTTTTGCAACTTCATCAATGTTATATATTTCTGTTACAGATAACAATATCCTTTTTGGCAAATGTTTATTGAACTGTAGGTGGACACCACTATAAAATATCCTCTTTATCGGTTATTAGTGAGTACTTCGGTTTAATTTTTTGCAACTTAGATCTGACAGTATACTACATTGTTATTGAGATTTGGTAAAAGAATGTTTTCTGTGAGATTTGGTTAAAGCTTGAGCCAGTTAATTTAACTGGTGTTAAGATTGGAGAGTAGTATGAGATTATTTTCACAAATCCTGCAGGTGTAAAATTCTGTAACAACCTTTTCTTTTATTACAAATTGGTTAACTCACAAAATCAACTGATCTTCAATTGTGTATACATTCTTGGACTCCGAGAAGAACTGGAATTCAATAATTAAATTGAATCTCTCTAATTAAAATTCACAGTTAGTCAATTCCACTCTTATTGTATATAAAATTACATTGAAATGCACTTAGAACTCAAAATGGGATTATGAATGTAAACTGTTAAATGCTTTCTTTGTGAGAAAACTGTCAAAATTGTCTATCAGAAACAAATAGTCATGCTCCATTCATCAAGCAAATAGTGTAGCTTTAACTATGCTGATACAATATGTTGAAGTTAGATAAGAGAAATTGTATAATTTATGATGCATGAAATGAGCATGGCAGGACCCTACAACAACCTTCCCTTCATAATTAAGTTATAAAATAAAATTGTATTGTTGATCTTTTCCTTTTATGAGAATATCCTTAGCTAATTTTTTCCTTTTATTTGTTTTTCTTTATTTTTTCTTTGGTCAGGTTTATTTCTTCTATTTGGATATATTTTTTTGTTATAATATAATATTTAATTTTTTTTCAAAATAATATATTATTGTCTATGTAATCGGATAAACATCCATCATCTTAGTATATAAAACTTAATTTATAAGTATTTGATAATGAAAGGTCTTTTTGTTGTGAGTTTTACCTTCTACTTTGGAAGACATAATTATAATATATAATAAGAATAGTATACATTTTTTCCCCCCTTCTTTTGTGTTGTATACAAGCGTAATTGAGCCAATTCCATTACTTCTTCATGGAGTCATTGACTACCTTATTCAGTGGCAATTAATTTAATAGTGACAATTAATTTAATAGTACACAAGATCAAATGATTGCATTATCAGCTTATTATCTTTATGGTATTGGTTTAAATTGATGGAATTTTGTGTATGGTATAAGAGTGGATGTTGGGCAAGAGTGAAAGTTATGGTTTGTGAGAATATGAAGTGTTTTCGTTGTATGGTATAGTGAAATTGTTAAAATAAATTCACTTATGATTATTATAATATTTTATTATAATGAAAAATAAATTTTTATTTTTATTTTTATAATATAATAAAAATAAATTATCTTTTTATCTATAAAATTTTATAATATAATAAAAAATAAAATTTTATTGATAATCTTTTTCTCTATATATAATATATTTATTTTAATTAGGTAGAATATTTACTTTATTTGACACCAAATTAACTAGACATTAAAATAATAAATTCAATATTTATCACTAATATGTGATATTGAATTTTTTTTATTAATAACCAAGTATTAAAAAAATATTTCGCAAATAACCGGGTTTCGGAAAAAATTACGCAAATAACCATGTTTGAGATGGCTCCATAAAGGAGGAGCCATCTCATTTGGCGCATCCTCCTATTTTTATAAGGGAGGCGCCATCTCATTTGGCGCCTAAGGGAAAATGGCAAGCCCTAAGCCAAATGAGATGGCGCCTATGTGGAAAAGTAGGTCAAAAAAAAATTATTTTTTTTCCTTTCCTGCGCGTTGCGTATTAGACAGAGATAACCAAAATTGATTTTTTATTTGAAAAAAAATAATTACATTCAACTGTTTTACATTTAAATAACAGTAAAAAAATAGATACAAAAAATACTGGAAAAAAAAAAGATACATCAATGATCCCCAGGAACCCGGTAATGACCCCCAGTTCCGCATCCCCGTCCTCGCCTTTCTCTTGCTGGGTGCCGTCTCGTTTCCTGTTGCGGCAAGGTCGATGGCCCAGCGAAGTCAATGCGATCCGAATCCATAAAATCAGTAAGATCTCCGTATCTCGAAGATCCGCTCTGGTACAGTCGGTTACCCATGCCCTCGAAGTTTGGTCGTGTTGGCGGTGGGTGGGGTTCCATGGTTGGTCGGTAGCATTGGTCGTCTGAGTATGGGGGGTAGAAAGGAAATGGATCTTGGGGTGTTTGGTACTGTGGATGTTGGGTTGTTTGGTGATATGGTGGTTGATGGTAGGTTTGGTCGGGTTGGTCGTAATCTTCTGACATTCCCATATCAGGGCTAAGGCTGGATGTTGAGGGCCCCATATTGGGATATGTGGAAGACTGAAATTGGGTATGGGGTATGTGGGTTTGCTGGTATTGGGGTTGGTATTGTGGTTGGGTTTGAGGCATATCTGGGTATTGGTAGTTTGGCGGTGACTGTGGTTGGTAGTACGGCATTTGGTTGTAGTTGTGTTGTGGTGGGGAATGTGGTTGTGTGTTTGTTGGTCTGTTTCTTCTTGGGGGTGGGTTTGAGGTTGAAGGATTTTGGGTTTGTTGGTGGGGAATCGAGGGTTGTGCCCATTGTGTGCGTGGGTCAACCAAGTACCTCGGATGAGACACGTGCATATCTGGGTTACTAACCGACCTGTACCACGACATATATTGATCGGTGTGTCGCATGTTACCTTGAGTAAGGAAAACAGGGGATTGCAAGATGTAGCGGTGACGCCTTTGTCACATTTTACACCATTCTGGAGCAAAGTCTTTCCAGTTGGTTAGATTCCACTGGGCGTCGACCCTTTTTAGATGCCAGGGGGACAAATCTGTTGGGTCACTTGGTATCTCTTGGATCATTCCGAACTGCATCTTCACGCGGTCGCTGTGGTGCATCTCCACAATGTTGAACCGAATGAGTGCAGTCTTTGCAGTCCAAGTTGCTGCATCCTCTGGATTTGGAGAATGGTCCAAACCCAAATATGGTCTCCAGACGAACTGCGATAAAATTTAAATCAGGTAAGCGCAAAAGTAATGTATAAATAAATAAAATGAACAAAAGTTAAAAGCTACGACTTACGTCATCTGGGCCTAGGTGATCCAACAGATTCCGGTAGAGTGCGACATTGAATCTGGGATTCTTGCCGTAATCCATACCCCTCACGCAGTACCTATAGGAAATGAGAAACATGTTATTTTTAGCATATATTTTGGAAAGAGAAGAATAGTTATAAATGCTATAACTTAATGACTTACTTTGTTGCGTAAGGGAAACCAAAAGTGTTGTTGTTGATGGGGTTTAAGGACTCCATCCTCCACCAACCCCAGGCTTGTAGTAAAAATGCGCACCCATAAAATGTACATTTTTCCTTGACTGCGTTTTTGCACAAGGAACTGTACAGGTGGGCTAATACTGCAGAACCCCAACTAAATTTTCTAGTTTTATCAAAATTGGTTAGTAAATGTAAGTACATGAAATTTACACTATTTCCCGTACTTTCGGGAAATAAAAAAGTACCAAAAAGTATCATTATATACGTCCGGGCTTTTACTACTCGGTCATTTTCTGAGGAATTTTCATTTAATTCCATACTTGCATAATGCCGTTTCAGGTCAGTGAGTAGTATTCCCTGCCCTCTTGCTCCACCCCCTTCTACCATGTCCCTACCCAACAGTTCTTCACACTGTGAGTTGGGTTGTTGAACCGACTCGTTCACCGCTTTACCGTCAATAGGGAGGCCCAGTAGCATGTAGACATCTTCGAGAGTGATGGTACATTCACCTATTGGTAGGTGAAATGTATGGGTCTCCGGTCTCCACCTCTCCAACATTGCAAGGATGAATTTGGAGTCAATGGTGCAGTTGGAGATCTTTATCACGTGTCCAAAACCTGCATATTCCAGATAAGGGACGATAAAAGGGTCGGGGGCCAGGTATTTGTGCGAACGGATTCTGAATCTTTGTGTATCCTGAGATCATAATTAAACAAGAGTAAGATTAATTAAGATGAACAACACGTTTTTTAAAGTATGAAAATTGTATAACCAAAGAAGAGACTTACAAATGCAGCAATGTTTTCCCTTGTGCCTCTGTGAGTATCTCCCATTGTTAGAAGGGCCATTCTTCAGAACGCTTGAGTGAATGAAAGACTTAGGAAGAAATAAGGAGTATGATAGACTTAAGAAATATTTCGTAGCAGAGAGTGAGAGAGTGAGAGTTGTGTGGGTGTGAGATATGTTTCATAAGGTATGTATTTATAGGCAACTAATTCTGATGTAGTGGTTGCATGCATGCGAGGTGTCACATTTGCATGCTTAGGGAGTTACACATATGCATGCATGCATTTACAAATAATGTAAGGTGTCTTTCTCTGTTGCATGCAAGGCTATTGGAGCTGACGGGTGGCAGGCTTAGACAAAACTTTTATGTGTGTATTATAGGGCCAGGCTAGGTGGCAGCATAAGCCCATGCATGTAATACGATTGGACAGTAAGGGAGGCGCCATCTCACTTGGCGAAATAGTACAAAAATGAATGTTGTCGCCACCCCATTTGGCGAATAAGAGGTGTCACGTTTTACAGCATTGTCTCAGGCTAGGTGGCAGCCTTTGGGATGCCTTTCTCTGTTGCATGCAAGGCTATTGGAGCTGACGAGTGGCAGGCTTAGACAAAACTTTTATGTGTGTATTATAGGGCCAGGCTAGGTGGAAGCATAAGCCCATGCATGTAATACGATTGGACAGTAAGGGAGGCGCCATCTCACTTGGCGAAATAGTACAAAAATGAATGTTGTCGCCACCCCATTTGGCGAATAAGAGGTGTCACGTTTTACAGCATTGTCTCAGGCTACGTGACAGCCTTTGGGATTCCTTTCTCTGTTGCATGCAAGGCTATTGGAGCTGATGGGTGGCAGGCTTAGACAAAACTTTTATGTGTGTATTATAGGGCCAGGCTAGGTGGCAGCATAAGCCCATGCATGTAATACGATTGGACAGTAAGGGAGGCGCCATCTCACTTGGCGAAATAGTACAAAAATGAATGTTGTCGCCACCCCATTTGGCGAATAAGAGGTGTCACGTTTTACAGCATTGTCTCAGGCTAGGTGGCAGCCTTTGGGATGCCTTTCTCTGTTGCATGCATGCCTATTGGAGCTGACGGGTGGCAGGCTTAGACAAAACTTTTATGTGTGTATTATAGGGCCAGGCTAGGTGGCAGCATAAGCCCATGCATGTAATACGATTGGACAGTAAGGGAGGCGCCATCTCACTTGGCGAAATAGTACAAAAATGAATGTTGTCGCCACCCCATTTGGTGAATAAGAGGTGTCACGTTTTACAGCATTGTCTCAGGCTACGTGACAGCCTTTGGGATTCCTTTCTCTGTTGCATGCAAGGCTATTGGAGCTGACGGGTGGCAGGCTTAGACAAAACTTTTATGTGTGAAGAATAGGGCCAGGCTAGGTGGCAGCATAAGCCCATGCATGTAATATTATTGGCAGCCTTGGGGGGTTGCATCACTTACTTAATTGAAATATTTTGCCTTAGGTTGAACATAACATTCATTCACATAAACTGTAAAATTTTCCAACCTTCGAATCAGTCATCTAACCTTCAAACATTCCAGCATTCATACCTTCATATAATCAATAAACCCAAAACATTCCCACCTTCATACCTAAAACAATTCTACACAATGGCCTCTTCACCACAATTTGTTGTCAAAGCACACTTCAACGGTGAGACATACATGTGTCCCACAGTTGGGTTTTTGTTTAGAAACACCGACAATGTCCGATTTCTCTTAAACGGGAAAGCAAATTTCTCCTACTTTAAGAAAAGATTGGAGGCCAAACTTGAACGAGGCCCTATATCCCAGATATTTTATCAGAGTCCAGTGTATTTTGGAAACAACCAAGTCATATTTTATAAGGTTGCAATTCAAGATGACGAGGATTTCCAGAACATGATTTCCAGCCATGTCTATTCTGGAAACGACTCTATTGAGTTGTACGTTCTGTTTCAAGAGCCTCCGGTGACATAGGAGGTAGAGCCTCCGGTGTTACAGGAGGTTGATCCTTTGGAGAATGAGCAAGCCGAGGTGGATGCAGTTGATGATGAAGAAGAAGATAACGAGTTAGAGTTCGATGAAATGGTGAACGACGATTCTGACGATGATGGCATCCCAAGTATTCCTACCGACAAAATCTACACACCACCTACGCACATGACAAACTTCAACATGGGCGGAGATGAACCTTCTACGGACTTGTTTTTCCAACCGTATATGCAATCAGATGAAAATTTAAAAGAGAAGGACAAGTTTCGTAATAGAGAGGAATGCATAAGGGCCATCAAAAAATTTCACATGCTCAACTCGGTTGATTATAAGGTGGATCGTGTAAACCCGGAAAGGTACAAGATCAAGTGTGTCCACCCTGACTGCATGTTCAAGCTGACCGCTTCATACAGACTAAGGGGTGACTGCTGGGTCATAGGTTCCATGACAACCCATACTTGTGTAAGTTCCACTCAATCACAAGACCACCGAAAACTCAACCATGATCTAATCTGTCAAGAAATCCTACCCCTGGTGAGCAACGACCCTTCTTTGAAGGTGAAAACAATCATCTCCCACATCACCACAGTTTTTAACTACACCCCGTCTTACCGTAAGGCGTGGTTAGCAAAGACTAAGGCGATTGAAAGGGTGTATGGAAACTGGGAGGAGTCATACCGAGAACTTCCCCGCTACCTCAATGCACTAAAGACATATTCTCCAGGTAGTGTTTATGTTCTGGAAACATTGCCCGCTTACGCCCAAGATGGTAGTGTTCTACATGGCAACGGAATATTCAGTCGCGTCTTTTGGGCATTTCAACCATGCATCGCAGGGTTTGCATCATGTAAACCAATTCTACAAATAGACGGGACTTGGTTGTATGGCAAGTACAAAGGCACTCTTTTGATGGCAGTTGCACAAGATGGCAACAATAACATTTTCCCCGTTGCGTTTGCCCTTGTCGAGGGGGAGACCGGTGGTGCTTGGAGCTTTTTCCTGAAAAATCTTCGTACACACGTGGCTCCTCAACCGGATCTATGTTTGATCTCGGACAGACATGCCTCTATTGAAAGTGCCTATAATAATCCGGCAAATGGTTGGCATGACCCTCCTTCTACGCATGTCTATTGCATCAGGCATATCGTCCAGAATTTCTCGAGGGAGGTCAAGGACAAAACATTGCGGAAAGCGGTGATGAATGCGGGATACGCACTGACACAGCCCACATTCAAATATTACCGCAACGAGATCCGTTTGTCTAACCCAGAAGCCGGTACGTGGATCGACAACATACCGGTCGAAAAGTGGACTAGGTCATACGACAATGGCCAAAGATGGGGGCATATGACAACAAATCTCATTGAATCAATGAATGGGGTATTCAAGGGCATACGAAACCTCCCCATCACTGCCTTGGTGAAATCCACGTATTTTAGGATGGCTGCGTTATTTGCCAAAAGAGGTGAAATGTGGTATTCGGTCTTGCAATCAGGACAACTGTGGAGTGAAAGCTGTATGAAATACATTAAGGCTGAAAGTGCAAAAGCCAACACTCACATGGTTACACGGTTTGACCGCCATAGCCACAACTTCATTGTGAAAGAGACAATTGACCACAATGAAGGCCTGGCAAGACAGGAATACAGGGTCATTTTACCTTCTCAATGGTGCGATTGTGGCAGGTTTCAAGCTTTTCGTATGCCTTGCTCTCATGTCATTGCCGCTTGTGCGCATACCCATCAAGACGCGCTTCAACTGCTATCAAACGTTTATAAATCTGAGACGTTGCTAACTGTTTACAACAACAACTTTCCTTTGGTGGCAAAACCAGACTATTGGCCTGAATACAGCGGTGATATAGTTTGGCACAATGACCAAATGCGAAGGAACAAGAAGGGTCGTCCCAAAAGCAGGCGCATAACAACAGAAATGGACGATCTTGACAGGTTGGAAAGAAAGTGTGGTTTATGCCGTCAGGTCGGACACAATCGCAAAAACTGTCCGAATCGGGCGTCTGGCTCGACCACATAAATTTTGTAATACAATAAATCTTTTCAATATTTGTGTTGTAAACATTATGGGTTTTCCGTTAATAAAACTGTTCACACAATTTAAGAAATTCAATATAGGAAATTACATTAGGGTTTTCGCGTACAACAATGATTAACGATAATCAATCTAGGAAATTAAATTAGGGTTTTCGCGTACAACAATGATTAACGATAATCAATCTAGGAAATTACAACTGTTAACACAATTTCATCTGACCCATGCATCATCAGCATTACATCACTGTCTGTTTTGACTTCCTCCAACCACACATTAGGTCTTCCTGTCGCATGCGAGGTTGTTGTTCGTTTTCGCTGGATCCTTCGAATTTTTTCCCCCTCGGCGATGTCTCCATCTAGCCACCGCATCAACTCCCGCTTCAGACGCTCCATGGAGTGAATGTGCCAGAATTTCATTTTCATCGCCGGTTTCGTGGCGGAGAATATAACGTAACCATCTCTGCTAAAAATCATAGGCGACGTCATTACGTAAATAAGGGAGTACAAAATAAAAATACAGTGCGAGAAAGTGTGAGAAATTTCAAAGAAACAGACGAATTATTTATAAAACGGCAAAAAACCCTAGTTTTGCCCTAGGCGCCAAGTGAGATGGCGCCTCCTCTCCTTTTTAAGGAGCATGCGCCATCTCACTTGGCTAAAAGCCAATGGAGGCGCCAAGTGAGATGGCGCCTAGGGCAAAAACCTAGGTGCATGCGCCAAATGACTTGGCTCCTCCTTTATGGAGCCATCTCAAACATGGTTATTTGCGTAATTTTTTCCGAAACCCGGTTATTTGTGAAATATTTTTTTAATACTTGGTTATTAATAAAAAAAATTCTGTGATATTTACTTATAAACATGATTAAATGTGGGACACATATTTATCACTGTTGAATAAATAAATTTAAGATGATATGACAGATATTTTTATAAACGGGAAAAATTCAACTATTGATACAATTTTTTTTATAAACGGGAATAAGTAATAAATATTTTTATAAACAAAAAAATATATTTTTATATTTATAAACGGGAGTAAGTTACAAATATTTTTATAAACGGGAAAAGTATATTGTTGATACAATTATTTTTATAAACGGGAATAAGTTAAAAATATTTTTATAAACAAGAAAAATCTATTGTTGATATCATTATTTTTATAAACATGAATAAGTTACAAGTATTATTTTAAATGTAAAAAGTCTATTATGGATAACGTGTAATGTGTATGTTAAAGCGGATAGATGTGAATGTATTTATAAGATGTCAGCTGCAGTTTATTATAAGTATGAATCAATGTTTAAAAGTTAATGCATATTATTGGCATATATTTGTACTTATGTGAATGTTAACTAATTGGAGAATAAATTTATATTTTATAAATGATGGTCTGATAGACGTGTAATGTAAATCTAAACGGGACTCGTGCGATAGGACGGATTTCTTACTAGTTTAATGTTAAAGTTTTTAAATTTAGTTTTTAGTTATAACTACTAAGAAACATGTACATATCAAAAATATCTATATTAAAATATTTTTTTTAAAAATAAAAATATCTACTTAATGTAATTTAAATTTGCAACTCTGATCATTATTCTAACCCAATTATCTATATAGTATTTTCTCTAACCTTTATTATTTATGTAGCATTTTTTTAGAATATTCAATATTAATTTCCTACCCTAATTATCTACGTGTAAAATAATATAAATTCGAGTCATAAGCACATGTATGATTTGAATCAAGTGGTAAAGTAAGTTGAATCAAGATCTAACACATAAGAAACTCATTTATATGATTCAAGTCATGATTTTACCCATGATTCGACTTAAGATCGAAGTCATGATTCGGCTCATAAAGAGTATGATTTGACTTAAACAAGGCAGAGGCAAAACATGGAATTTCAACACTTTATTATTCAACACATGTGTATCTTATGATTCTAGTCACTTATTTTCCATGATTCGATTCATGTACAACTTGTGACTGGAATCATGATACTTGCACAAACTTCCTGAAAGCATCCATTTCATTTGATTTAACTCATAGGTGTTGTAAAGTATTTTCAAGACAAGTATTTTATATTATCGTTTTCCTCAAGGATTGGTGTGATATTACTGTCGTTCTACAGTTATAACGGTTTAAGTTTAAGTTTCATAAAAGGGTATGATGTTGGTTTTAGTAATGGAAAATGTTGATTTCATGCAAAATAATAAGTTTAAGTAAAACAAAGTTTTGGTTTCAAATGTTTGGTAAAAATGTGTCAAGATTAGGACTCAATAATCTCTTTCAGACGTATTTTCTCAATCAAGTATGTGAACTCATTAATCATAAATATAATCACATATCCTCTCAAGATGTTTCATCTCTAAAACAAAATGTGAGTTTTATCAATTTGATCTTTAGATGATCTCTCTACCCAACTATCAATTTGATAACTTTAAAAGCTCAATATTAGTGAATATCAACTTACAAAACTATGTCTAGGAATTGTTCTTTGATAAGTGAAAACTTAGGTCTAGAGATGAACACACTTCTCAATAATGATCAACTCAATTATAAACCATAAAACAAGAATTCTCACCATATATTTATCATCAAGATGTTCACATATAAATGATCAAGCTAAATACATACAAAAAGGAAGATTATCTACCTCTAATCTTGACACCAAGAATGGTTTAGTTACCCATCACCATGGTAGTTTGCTCAACAAGAAAAGTATGGAGCTTGATGAACATCAACAAGAAAATATCAAAGATTTGAAATAACAATCTTTGATCTTGAATTACAAAATGATAAAAAAAAGTGTTTCTTGGCCCTAAAAATCTGATTTCTCAATGTTATACAAGAGTTGGTGGCTAAAATATCACAAAAGTAGTTATTTATACAAGTGCCAAAAAGTGAGTCCCGCTAAGCGGCCAGGGCGCGCTAAGCTGGCTCAGCGTAAAAGTTATTAAATCTGCTTTAGTGAACCGCGCTAAGCAGGATGAGGCCGCTTAGCGCGCCCAGAAAAACCTTCATTCTGCCAAATACGCAAAACACCAAAAGCGCGCTGTAACTTGCGCTTAGCGCGCTAGGCTGAATAAAAATTCCAATTTTGACTTGTTGCACCACATTCTTGGATCTAGCTTGCCCAAAGTTCCAATGCTCTTATGTTCCGACATCAAAACCTACAAAATAAGCAAAAAACTAAGTATACAAAGTGATGCATATTTAAAACTATGTAATTGCTTATTTATATCTATTTACTACTTAAACACAACTAATTATCAAAAATAGAGTGCCAAGAACACAAAATTATCTACAAATATATCAATAATTTTGTCCCTAACAACTCTCCCCAACTTAGTATTTTGTTTGTCCCTAAACAAAAATTCTCCAACTAAAAGAAAACCAAGACAAACCTCAAAATGGGAAACAACAAACTTTTCATAATACAATTTTATGGTTCAAATGAACAAGAACAAACAAGGTAATGCTTACCACTAACTAAATCCAACCATAAGTATGAAACATTGGTTAAGTGCAACATACATAACAAAATTTCTAAAACAACACAACTCAAAAATGAATCACACTTAAACACACACTCATCAGTGGATGAGAAACAAAGGGCTTTTTCACTCATCCAACATTCATGCCAACATCTGGATCAAATCATGAATTTATCACATAAAAAGCATCAAATGCACAAAACAAGAATCACAAGGCATTGACAGGGTTGTAATTTGGCTTAGTTACAAGGAAGGGATATTTCTCAAGGAAATTGAAACTAAATTGCCTAACGCATGAGAACATTCAATTCATCACACCAATACACAATTCAACATTTTTATCCCTCTTCTATTTTTTTTCTTGGATATTCTTACAACCATGAGCTCTTATGCCGACAAATTTATGTCCTTGGCTTTTCAATTATTTTTTTCTTTCTTTCTAAGAGCTCAAATTCCTTGATTCAATTTTCTCTATTTTTTTCAATCATATTTCTCATTTCTTTTCTTTTCTTACAACCACTTTTTCTTTCACAATAAACAATCTACATAAATCTCCCCAACTTTGAATAAAGCTCAACATAGTAGCAAGAATGTTCTCATACACTAAGACAAAGAAAGAATAAAAGCAACCACATTGAGGTTGAGGTTCAAACATTTCTCAAACAAAAATCAAGATCCTTTGCAAAATCCTAATGATGAATTTGTTATTCATTTTCAATATTTATACAATTCAATCATCACAAGGATCTTGATAGAAATGCTCAATTGGGGTGAACAAGTGATCACTTACTCACAAGATAGATTGATAATATATTTGGCTCAAGTGGTTTTTCTCAAAATAAAATAATGAATGCCTTGATCATTTTCCAACTTTCACACATCAACACCCATGCATGATTAAACATGATAAAATAAAGTTAGCAAGAAATATCGGTTTCCAGCATTTAAGTGCACAATGAAAAGCTTCCTCACACAATGTTAAGTTCTAAAATGATTCATAATTGACAAGTATTGTTAAAGAATTAAAGGTATGACATTATGCATAAACCACAAGTTTCATATTTATGCTAAGTTTAGAAAGCAATAAATATGTACCTTGAAGTTGTTACTACGATTCAATTCATATCATCACCATTCAATTACAAGTTGAACCGCATTTGTACAAGTTCACTTGGTTCCTTCACAATTGTCAAACTAAGGAACAAACATAAGATTTTGCTTCAATTTTTTATTTTAAAAAAAATTAAAATAAGCTAACAAGCTTACTAATATAATACCATAGAATTAAAAATATCCCAAAATAAAGACAAACACCTCAAAATGGTGTTCCAAAATTATCCATGACATAAAAATGCCTCCAAAATTATTGAAACCAAAATACAACCACAAATCATCATCCTTAAGAGGATGAAACACAACATCATAATTTTTTGATAATTAAAACAAAAGACTAAAAAAAGAAAAACATAGAAATTATGATAATAATGCAAATCAATCCCCGCCAGATCAACCGCTCCACTCATCATAACTCTCCCCCACTCTTCATATTCCTTCTCTTCCTCACTTTCCTCAACATCAGCATTAGCATTAGCTGTTGTCCCCTCCTGGAAGAATGGCCTGTCCACAGGGTAATTTGCATAAGTAGCAAATGCTTCTCGAGAAGGAAAAGTAGGAACCTCCTCCGGAGCTATCTGATGATGATACAAAAGCTGCATAGAATCATGAAGAAAGAAAGAAGCTCTCATTTGAGCTTCCATCATCTGCCAATTATAAACACAAGCTTGTTGTTCGTTAAACCGAGTCGAACCCGCCGGAGGAGCATGCGCCTGAGGCTGAGGAGCTTCCTCACCTGCCAACTTTGGCACACAATGCCTAAGCATATAATCATCATTCACAATGCTACTTATCCTTTAGTAGCCACATTGGGAATATCAACACCCTCCTTCATATACAACCCCGTGATAAGAGCCGGAAAACCAAGAGTCATGGGGGCCTTGCTACCAAGAGAGTGACCACTGATGGCAATTTTTCAAATCTCATTAGAAATCACCTGAGCAACATCAATCTGCCACCCTTTAATCATGTAATGTAATAAGCCAGTTGAATCAACAGGAATAGTTGAAGTGTGACCCATCGGCTTAATGTTGTAATGCAGAAGAGTCGCATACAATTGCGCTTTAGTGTTCATGTCGCATCTCTTGAAGTGAACAGACTGGTTAGAAGCATTGAGAAAGAAGCCATGGTTAGGAGTAAGAGCAAGAGTTCACTTACTAAATCCAATCGCCACTTCTTACTCGCTACCTTTTTTTGATAAGAGCAAAGTTCACCCCTTTGAAGAGTGAGAGGATGATTTAAGTACTGACTGGCCAAATTCCCATCAAACGACACAACTCTCCCCGCATGAATGAACAATAAGAATAACGGACATCTTCGATCGATATTGCATTAGCATAAAATTCTCGAATAATGTCAAAGTTGAGTTCGGTCGAAGGAGTTAACAAGACCCCCTATTTTCTTCTCTCCATATCATCCAAAAATAAGGATAATCCCCTTGTGGATTCAAGGTGAAAATCTTCTCATATCATATTTGACGCTCAGCCAAGCTATAGAACCTAGCTTGTTGACAAGGTCTTATAAAGCGGTGTTGTCAAATTCTAAATGTTCGGCTTCAGCACTCTAACGAGACTGAGATGAGGAACCAACACCATAGAGAGAATGTTTGCCTTGATTACCCCTATAACTCATCTTGATGGATTAGAAAGAGATGAGACAAGAGATTGCAGCTTGGAAGCTTGAACAATGGTGAAAGAAAATTGAAAGAGATAGAGATAACACTATAGCAATGAGTTGAAAATATGAAGAAATTGGTAAAACATGCCTAGCTGCACTATGAGGGCGCTACTGGGCCTTGGGAATGGGTTAGGCCCCATTGGTCCATGCTATTTTTTTTCTGTTCAAAACTATCACGCTAAGCGTGCATCTGGCCGCTTAGCGGGTGCAGAAAAACATCTAAAAACATATAACAGACAACAGAATATGTTCTGTCCTAAATGTTCCACTACATCCTATCATTACAAAATTGGAAAAAGTGAATATTACTTACAAAGTTGGGGTGCCTCCCAAAGAGCGCTTTTTTTAACATTGTTTGAGCTCGATGGTCCATGGTAATTTCATAAATCACCAAGACGGACCACACTTGTTTCTCGGATTACCTCGCCTCTAAGGTAGACTTTCAACCGCTGGCCATTCACAGTCCAAACCTCCTTTGAAATGGGATCCTTCAACACAATTGCTCCATAATCTTTAACATCTTTGATCATGAATGGACCCAACCATTTGTACTTCAACTTTCCCAGAAAAAGTTTCAACCGCGAATTGAAAAGAAGCACCATTTGGCCAACTTTGAAGTCTTTGTGACGAATTTTCTTGTCATGATAAAATTTGACTTTTTCTTTACACAACTTGTTGGAGTGATACGCATCATTATGCAATTCATTAAGACCTTGCAATTGAATTTTTCTTTTTTCTTCGACCAAGTTAGAATAAAAGTTTAAGAATTTTAATGCCCACAAAGCCTTGTGTTCAATTTCTACCGGAAGGTGACAAGTTTTTCCATACACCATTTGAAATGGTGTCAAACTAATAGGAGCTTTGTAAGCGGTGCGATACGCCCACAAAGCATCATCAAGCTTAAGCGACCAATCCTTTTGGGAACTTGACACGGTCTTTTCCAAAATCCTCTTAACCTCTCTATTTGAAACTTCGGCTTGTCCATTAGCTCGTGGATGGTACAGAGTCGCCATTTTATGCTTTACACCATAGTTTTCCAAAACTTTTTCAAGAGGTGTATTACAAAAGTGTGATCCACCATCACTAATTAAAACACGCGGAGTGCCAAAACGGGAAAAAAATTCTTTAGAAATTTAATAACCGTTTTGTCGTCCACCCTAGGACAAGCTATAGCTTCTACCCACTTAGAAACGTAATCCACCGCAACAAGGATAAATTCATTCGAAAATGATGGGGGAAAGGTCCTACAAAATCTATGCCCCAACAATCAAAAACCTCTATTTCCAACATATTATTCAAAGACATTTCATCTATTTTTCCAATTCCTCCACTCCTTTGGCATTTATCACAATTCTTAGCATGCAAGTATGCATCTTTGAACAAAGACGGCCAATAATAGCCTAATTGAAGGACATTCATTGGCGTACGTAAACCATTAAAATGACCTCCATACAGAGAATTGTAACAATGCCAAGGTATACTTTTTGATTCTTCCAACGACACACATCTCCTTAACAGATTATCACTTCCAAGCCTAAAGAGGTAAGGCTCATCCCACACATAAAATTTAGCATCCGCCAAGAATTTCTGCTTTTGGTCCCAAGTTAGATCTTCCGGTATCAATCCAGATACCTTGTGATTCGCAAAATCGGCAAACCACGGTCTAACTTGTACCATAAAAAGCTTTTCATCTAGAAATTCTTCTCTAACCTCACTTTCTTGGTTAGTAACCTCTACATTGACCAAGCGGTATAAGTGATCTGCTACCAAATTCTTTAAACCTTTCTTGTCACGAATTTCAAGATCAAATTCTTGAAACAAAAGTATCCATCGAATTAGTCTTTGCTTAGAATCCGGTTTGGTAAGCAAATATCGTATAGCCGCATGGTCACTGTAGACTACAACCTTTGACCCAATGAGGTAGGATCTAAAATTTTCCAATGCATACACTATAGCTAACAATTCTTTTCAATTGTTGCATAGTTAATTTGTGTTTCATTAAGAACTTTGCTAGCATAGTGTATAGCAAGAATTTTTTTTCCTTTTCTTTGACCAAGAACCGCACCAACAGTATAATCTCTAGCATCACACATTAGTTCAAAATCCATTTTCTTATTTGGTGCCACGATTATGGGTGCGATTGTCAAATTTTGTTTCAAATTATTAAAAGCTATCAAACAAGCATCATCGAAAATGAAAGAATTATCTTTATTGAGCAAATTTCTCAATGGCCTTGCAATTTTGGAAAAGTCTTTGACAAATCTTCGATAGAAGCTCGCATGACCCAAAAAGCTTCGGATTCCTTTCACGTTCAACGGTGGTGGCAATTTCTCGATAACCTCCATTTTGGCCTTATCAACTTCGAGCCCCTTGGATGAAACTTTTTGACCAAGAACAATATCCTAGGTAACCATGAAGTTACATTTATCCCAATTAAGCACTAAGTTGGATTCCACACACCCCTTCAAAACGGTATCTAAATTTTTCAAACAAAGATCAAAAGATGCCTCAAAAACGGAGAAGTCGTCCATGAAAACTTCCATAGTCTTCTAAAAAGAACGGAAAATATGGCTTGCATACACCTTTGAAAATTTGTTGGTGCATTGCACAAACCAAAGGGAATCCTCCTATACGCAAAAAATCCAAACAGATAAGTGAAAGTCGTTTTCTCATGGTCTTCCGGATTTACCAAAATTTGGTTATACCCGGAATACCCATCCAAAAAAATAGAACTCTTGACCTGATAATCTTTCTAGCATTTGATCCATAAAAGGAAGAGGGAAGTGATATTTCCTAGTTGCTTTATTAAGCCTCCGGTAATCAATACACATCCGCCATCCCATTATGGTTGTTGTCGGAATCAATTCATTCTTTTCATTTCTTATTACGGTCATTCCACCTTTTTTCGGAACCACATGTACCAGAATCACCCAAGTACTATCGAAAATAGGATAAATCATCCTGGAATCCAATAGTTTAACAACTTCCTTTCTCACGACCTCTTTCATTGTCAGATTCAAGCGACACTGAGGTTGAGCTACCGGCTTGAAACCCTCTTCCATAAAAATCTTGTGCATACAATAAACGGGGCTTATGGATTTCAAGTCTGCTAAAACCCAACCTATTCCTCTTTGATTTTCTTTTAAGACTTGAACTAAACAGTGCTCCTCCTTCTCCGATAAAGCATTACTAATAATTAATGGTTTGTTACCACCATCATCAAGAAACACATACTTTAAGTGAGACAAAAACATCTTCAATTCAAGTTTGGATTCTTCTTCTTTAGCTTCCTTCTTTAAAATTTCAACTTCTCCCTCCCAAGGTTAAACTTCTTCTAAAGTCTCAAGTTCCTTCACACATTATTCCAATTCCTTTTCTTCATGGACATCAAGAACATGAATCATGTTAGTCAATGTTTTCTAAAGAGGTGTTGAAAGATGAACTTCACTAGAGACATCCCAAATAGTTTCTTCAATAGCATCAACTAAAAAAGAAGCTCCTTTATCATTAGAATGTTTCATAGCTTCAAAGAGATTAAAGCTTACTTCTTCATCTTGAACTCGGACCTTCACCAAACCATCACCGATGTTGATCATCATTCTTGCGATCTTCATGAATGGTCGGACAAGAATCAAAGTTGCATCATGGTCTTCCTCCATATCAATCACAGCAAAATCAACCGGGAAGAAAAATTTAACCACTTTCATTATCACATCTTGAGCTAAACCATAAGGACGGGTAATGGATTTGTCGTCTAGTTGAAGTGTCATCTTTGTTGACTTCATCTCGATGCTCTCTAATCTTTTCACAATAGACAAAGGAATCAAATTAATGTTATACCCCAAATCGATCAACCCCTTACCAATATAAACATCACCAATGGTAACCGGTAAAGTAACCCTCCCCATATCACTTTCCTTATTTGGTAGAGTTCGTTGAATAATAGCACTACAACTTGCATCAACCATGATAACTTCTTGATTTGTTGATCTTCTCTTTTTTGTAAGTATATATTTCATGAATTTTGCATACAAATGCATTTTCTCCATAGCTTTGGAAAATTGAATATTTATTTGCAATTGCTTAAATCCATAAATCGGGCATAGTGCCTAGTGTTATCCTTCTTGGAAGGAGCATGAGGATACGATAAATTTTGAACCAGAATAGTATTAAATTTTCCTTCCCCTTCCTCTTTATCACTTTTTCTTCTATATCTTTCTTTTCTACTTCTTCCTTCTCCAATCGGTTCTTTTCAACTAATTCCTCCTCAACATTTTTTTCTAATACTTTCTCATCTTCTACTTCCTCTTCTACCACAATCTCCTCCTCAACAACCTCTTCACCATTATTTGCATTTTCTTCTCCACCAACTTCTCTTCCACTCCTTGTTACAATTGCTTTGCAATGCTCCTTCGGATTTGCTTGAGTGTTTGCGGAAAAAGATAGCCCCTCTTGTTGTTTGGCTAGTTTCTTTGCAAGTTGACCAACTTGGTTCTCAAGATTTTTGATTGCCGCTTCATTTGTATTTTGGTTTTCCATCGAAATTTGATTAAATTGAGTGAGAGTTTCTTCCATCTTTGAAGTACTACCTTGAGGTTGTGAAGTTTGATTGGTATTTTGGTAAGGATTTTGTCGGTTTACATTTCCACCATCTTACCTCCAACATTGTTGATAACCTTGATTACTTCTTTGTTGGTGTAAAATCAAGCTTCACAAATAAGCTTTTGTTTTGATGAAGACAAACCATGGCAAACAAAGAAGGCAAAGATTTTTTTATCAAGCTCAAAGCATCTAAGGAAAATATCTTCATTCAAAGCTCTCAACAACTTTAAAGGTATAATAATATTATCTACTTTGATCTTAAGATATATATGCTCAAAAATGAAAAAGAAATGTTTAAAAAGCATTCCTCAAGCTTTTCAAGGTTAAAATTTCATTTTTCTCTTGCATGCAATCGATTTAAATTTTAGTGCAATCGATTGCACGCTTCAAACTTTCAGATCTTTTGCTTATGTTTCTCTATGCAATCGATTTACATTGCTTGTGCAATCGATTGCATACTTATATTTTCAAAACCTTTGCTTCTGTTTCTCAGTGCAATCGATTTACATTGCTAGTGCAATCGATTGCACTCACTTACTTTTTGCTATTGACTTTGCATGCAATCGATTTGCATTGATAGTGAAATCGATTGCACTCTTAAAAGTTTTGAAAAAATAGCTGTTGAAACCTTGTGCAATCGATTTACACAAAGGATGCAATCGATTGCATACTGCACGATTTTGAAAAACAACAGCTTTTTACATGCCTGTTCATCATGCCTTTTCATTGAATCTTTTCACTCAATCTTGGCATTTGTTCATGATACATTTTCAGAACTTCATGTTGTTTCAAAAGGGTGTTATGAACATATAAATATTCAATTTCAAAATCTATTTCAACACCTCTTCCATAAATATTTTCTGAAATTTCAAAATACAAACTCAAGCATTCCTTCATCTTCATGCATAAGTTTTTTGCACATTTTCATACATTAACAAATAGAAAACTTTGAGAAAATATATCTTGAGTCATTGTACAATAGTATTATTGGAAGAGAAGATTATACATTGTTAAATCACTCTATGTGATCAATATTACTCTACTCACTCAAACTCAAAAATTGATATCTACTTACTTATTTTTCCAGGATTGTTGGAAATAAGTTTAAGTGTTTTGTTGAAATCTTGTCTTTCCAAAGTTGTTGGATACAAGTGTAGTTACTTTGAGAGGATTGTTCTCATAGATAACTTAGTGAAAATCCAAGAGGATTGTTCTTGGTCCAAGAGGATTGTTTTTGGTTGTTTGGTAGTTCTTGTTTAAGTTTGCCACAATAAGGAAATCTTTTTCATGTTGAAAGGGGACTGGAGTACTCTTGGACTGTGAGGGGAACCAGGATATATCGCCCGTGTCTCTTTATTTTTCTGCATTTTTAAGCTTTCCTAAACTCACTTTTAACCAGAAAAATAAGAACCATCATCACTAAAAACCAGAATTTTTAAAGTACCTAATTCACCCCCCCCCCCCTCTTAGGCGCACTTCGTACTTACAATTGGTATCAGAGTAGGTTATAGGTAACCTGCTCCTAAAAGATCCAGAATGGCTTCCGTAAATCAAAATCCTGTTTTCAGAGATGGTGGTAGTAACAACAAGCCTCCTCTATTTTGTGGTGAATATTTTGACTTCTGGAAAATACGCATGAAGGCACATCTAGAAGCACAAGGAGAAGAAATATGGGATGCCGTCGAAAATGGTCCATTTATCCCTATAATGGTAATCAATGGTGTTGGCTCATCAAAGCCTAAAACTGCATGGGAAGATGATGATAAGAAAAAGTTCTCTATGACAAAAAGGCAATAAACCTTCTTCAAGGTGCACTTAGCATGGACGAATTCTTCCGTGTCTCGGCATGCAAAACAACAAAAGAAATATGGGATACCCTGGTACAAACTCATGAAGGAACGGTTGAAGTAAAAAGATCAAGATTAAATACCCTAAGTCAAGAATACGAATTATTTCAAATGCAGCCCGGAGAAACCATTCTTGACTTACAAAAGAGATTTGTGCACTTGACAAATCATCTAAGTGCTCTTGGTAAAACTTTGACGAATGATGAACTGAATTTGAAATTACTTAGGTCCTTAACTAGGGAATGGAAACCAAAGGTAACAGCAATTTCAGAAAAGAAAAGTCTCTCCAACATGACATCCGCGACATTATTTGGAAAACTTCAAGAATACGAAACAGAACTCGGAAGACTTGAAAAGCATGAAAATCAAGAGAAGAAATCCAAGAATATTGCTTTGAAGATAGACTCCAAGGAAGTTGAAAAGGAAAACAATCCGGAAGAAGATGAAAACTTCATGCTTCTTGTTAAAAGGCTTGGTAAGTTCTTCGGTAGAAATGACAAACCTTTTTCTCATTCAAAAGGAAAGAAACAATTTAAGAAAAAGGAAGTCTCCACATCAACACAAGAAATCACATGTTATGAATATGGTAAGCAAGGTCATGTCAAGTAGGATTGTCCAAAACTCTCCAAGAAAGGTGGCTTCAAAAGCAAGAAGGGATTCAAGAACAAAAAGGATTATGTCGCATGGGAGGACAATGAAATAAGTTCCTCATCCGATTCTGATAGTGATGAAAGTGCAAATCTAGCATTGATGGCCTCACACCATTCCGATGATGAAGACAATGAGGTTAGTAATGAATTTTCACTTTTTGATAGTGATGCACAAGGTGCTATAGATGAACTATTGAATGAATGTAAAATTCTGTATAAAACCATTTCATCACAAAAGAAACAAATTTCATCCTTAGAAGAAAAATATGTTTCAATGGAAAAAGATTTCAAAGAAGAAAAACAAAAATCAAGTGATGAACAAAAACAGAATTTTGTATGCAAAAATTGTGATTCACTCTCTTTCCAAATTGTCCAATTAAAAAGAGTCATTGAAAGATATGAAAAAGTCAAAATTAGATTGGAAGGTGTTCTTAGAAAACAAAGATACTCCAATGATAAAAGTGGACTTGGATATTCAAAGTTTTCAAAACCAAGTTCTAACAAAACTATCTTTGTTAAGGCTAGTGATCAATCATCCAAAGAGAAAGTGAACAAACCTAAAATAGTTCGTCACTATCCTAAAAAGAAAACATTTTCTAAGAAGAAATCTTACCCTTCTAGATATAGAAGTAACTTTGAACCTACTTTTTTTTATTGTGGTATTAAAGGCCATACACCTAATGCTTGCTATGTTAGAAACTTCAGTGTGGCAAGTGGGCATTATGTATGGGTAAAGAAAGGCACTAATTATGAAGGACCCAAAGCAACTTGGGTACCTAACCAAACCTAATTTGTTTTGCAGGTATGCTTGAAGACCACATGCAATCTTTGGTATCTTGATAGTGGTTGTTCAAAGCATATGACGGGAGATATAAACCAATTTTCACATCTAGCGCTAAAGGCCAAGGGTTTTGTCACTTATGGAGACAATAATAAGGGAAGAATCCTAGGAAAAGGAAAAGTTGGTGCTCCACCTTTCACATCCATTGAAGATGTTCTTTATGTTGAAGGACTAAAGCACAATCTTCTAAGTATTGGCCAACTTTGTGACAAAGGCTTCAAAATCAAGTTCACCAAGGATGAATATTTGATAGAAGATGAAGTCACTCATAAGGTTATACTTAAAGGTAAAAGAATCAATAATATATTCATGATTTCCCTTAATAATCCATCTTTGAAGGTTAAATGTCTCATGGCAAACAATGATGATTCATGGCTTTGGCACAAAAGAATTACTCATATTCATATGGAACACTTGAATAAATTAATCAAGCATGATCTTGTCATTGGTTTTCCTAAGATAAATTTCGTCAAAGATAGACTATGTGATACTTGTCAAAAAGGGAAACAAGTTAGATCAACTTTCAAATCTAAGAATGTGGTGTCCACTACAAGGCCACTACAATTGTTACATATGGACCTATTTGGTCCATCGAGAACAAGGAGTTTCTGAGGTAATGTGTATGCTTTGGTTATTGTTGACGATTTCTCTAGATATACTTGGACATTCTTTTTAGTGCAAAAAAGTGATGCATTCAAGGCGTTCAAGAAGTATGCTAAACAAATTCAGAATGAGAAGTCTCTAACAATTGCCTCAATAAGGAGTGACCATGGCGGAGAATCCCAAAATGCTCTATTTGAAGAATTCTGTGGAGAACATGGAATATCTCACAACTTCTCGGCACCAAGGACTCCCAAACAAAATGGAGTGGTTGAAAGAAAGAATAGGTTTCTTGTGGAACTTGCTAGAACAATGCTTAGCGACTCAAATCTTCCAAAATACTTTTGGGCGGATGCGGTGAGCACGGTATGTTTTGTTAGCAATAGAGTTAACATTAGACCAATCTTAAAGAAAACTCCATATGAACTCTTCAAAGGGAGAAAACCAAACATTGCTTTCTTTCATATCTTCGGGTGCAAATGCTTTGTCCTAAACAATGACAAAGATAATCTGGGTAAGTTTGATGAGAAATCTGATGAAGGTATTTTTCTTGGTTACTCACTCTCTAGTAAAGCATATAGAATATACAACAAAAGAACTTTGACTATTGAAGAATCTATGCATGTTTCTTTTGATGAAACTAACCCCTTCAAGGAGGATAATATTGTTTGTGATAATGATGATGAAATTTTAGAAGGTCCTCAAGAAAATTCTTCCAAGGATCAACCCATTCAACTCGAAGAATCACCTCAACAAGAATCGAATCTCAATGATCTACCAAAAGAATGGAGAACTCATAGAGATCATCCTATTGATAAAGTAATTGGTGATATAAGTCAGGGCGTGTCTACAAGATTAAATCTCAAGGATGCTTGCCTAAACATGGTGTTTGTCTCTCAAATTGAACCTTCCAAAGTTGATGAAGCCTTAGGCGATGACCAATGGATTATAGCTATGCAAGAAGAATTGAATCAATTTGAAAGGAATTAAGTTTGGGAACTCGTCCCTAGGCCAAGCAACAAACACATTATTGGAACAAGATGGGTGTTCAAAAATAAACTTGACGAGAATGGAATAATTGTTCGCAACAAAGCAAGATTGGTAGCACAAGGCTATAATCAAGAAGAAGGAATAGACTTTGAAGAAACTTTCGCTCCAGTTGCAAGGTTAGAAGCTATTCGTCTCTTACTTGCCTATGCTAGTTCATTAAATTTTCAACTTTTCCAAATGGATGTCAAAAGCGCATTCTTGAATGGATATATCACTGAAGAAGTCTACGTTAAGCAACCCTCGGGGTTCGAAGACTTCAAGAATCCATCTCATGTATTTAAATTGAGAAAATCTCTCTATGGACTAAAACAAGCACCAAGGGCATGGTATGATCGTTTAAGCAACTTCTTATGCGAAAAAGGTTTAGAAAAAGGCAAAGTTGACAAGACTCTATTTATCAAGAAAATCAAAGACAACACTTTGCTAGCACAAGTCTATGTTGATGACATCATCTTCGGTTCTTCAAATCAAGAAATGTGTGAAGAATTCTCATCAATGATGTAAGGAGAATTTGAAATGTCCATGATGGGTAAAATGAACTATTTTCTTGGACTTCAAATCAAACAACTAAAAGATGGCATCTTCATCAACCAATCCAAATATTGCAAGGAACTCTTGAAAAGGTTTGACATGGATAACTGTAAGGCAATGTCTACACCAATGGGTTCTGGTTCTTATGTTGATCAAGATGAATTAGGTGTTTCCATCTACATCACTAAATATCAAGGTATGATTGGCTCCTTATTGTATTTGACGGCAAGCCGTCCTGACATAATGTTTAGTGTTTGTCTCTGTGCCCACTTTCAAGCTAACCCAAAGGAATCTCATCTCACGGAGGTAAAGAGGATCATGAAGTATCTCAAAGGAACAACAAATGTCGGATTGTGGTATCCTAAAGGTAGTGTCTGCAACTTAATTGGTTATTCTGACGCGGATTATGCAGGTTGTAAAACGGATAGAAAGAGCACAAGTGGTACTTGTCACATTCTTGGTAATGCATTAGTATCATGGGCCTGCAAGAAACAAGCATGTGTTGCTCTAAGCACGACCGAAGCTGAATATATAGCAGCGGGTAGTAGTTGCGCTCAAATTTTGTGGCTAAAACAACAACTTCGTGACTACGGACTCGATCTAGGGTGCATTCCTCTAAGACGCGACAACACTAGTGTAATTAACATTACAAAGAATCCCGTCATGCATTCAACAACTAAACACATAGACATTCGACATCATTTCCTCTGTGATCATGTTCTTCAAGGAGATGTCGAGGTAACCTTTGTAGATACTCATAATCAGCTTGTCGAAATTATCACCAAACCTTTGGCAAAAGAACCTTTCTACAAAATTCGTTAAGAGCTCGACATACTTGACGAACGCGACTTATAAGGTGCATTCTACCCTTGATATAACTCTTATATATGTTTTATACATGCTATATGATAATCTATGCTATATGGTATTTTTTTTTAAAGAAAAATTTGGTTTTGGACATTTTTTGTTGATGCAAATCGATTGCACAAAGAGTGTCAATCGATTGCTCACTGAGTATTTTCAGTTCTGTCCATTCTGTTTCAAGTGAAAATCGATTGCACCTTCAATTCAAATCGATTTCACTCTGTGCGTTTATGTTTTATTTTGATTTTGTTTGTGTGCAAATCGATTGCACCTGGTATGCCAATTGATTGCACGTACTACAACTTGCTTTTATGACAGAAACATTATGCTGGTTAGAATTCCTCTCTCATATTCCCAATCCAAATACACTTTAATTCAAATCACTCATTCCCTACCTACCCAAATCATTTCCAAATCTCAGCTCACAAACACCTTTCTTTATCACAAAACCTAAAAACCCCAAAACCCTAAAACTCCATACCCATGGCTTCAAGACAAAAGAGAAAAGCTTCAGTTTTAGAAAAATGGAAGAAGAAGGTTGATTCAACATCCAATCCATTACTTTCAACTCTCTCCAAAGAGCAAGAAGCCAGATTTATCCAAGACTTTCAAAGGAAAATAGTATCCAACCCCAAATATGGTATACTATCCTCCTTTCCTCAAGAATGCTTTTCCTTTCAAAATGATCTAACTGCTTATGTTCTAGAACCCTTGATTTCTTCTTTCGGTCTATACTACCCGGATTTGGTAAGAATGTTCTTCAGCAATCTAACACCCCAAAAAGGCAAAATAGTCACATATGTGTTGGTGTTGGCCGAAGATTTTGATAATATTATTAGAAGCCAGGTGAATTGGAACGTTTCGATCGAAATAAAAAGCGTCATGTTTTGAAGTAGCAGAAGCAGTGTTTCGAATAAGCATATCAAAGCTTGGAGCTTCGAGTGGCAATTATGGGAACATATCTAAAGAAGTCTCGAAACGACAACAAGGCTGTGTCTGAGAAGTGCGTTCGAAGCGGAGAAGTACCAAAACATTTGAAATTCAAATGAGAGCGGGACATTCGAAGTTTGAAATTTATGTGCTGGAGCATTTGGAGACACGTGGAAACAAGAGAGAGGCATTGTTCTGCATGTTCTGAACGTGGCATAATCCTATAGCAAGACCGTTATGGTCGAATTAGTATAAATAGAAGTCTTAGTATTAGGATTTCGTGTGTCATATCTATTGTACTAAATACTCAGTAACATTCAAATTACCACATGGCAAGGGAAACGAATGCAAGAGCAATGTATGTATGATAGCACCACATGTTTATGATTTAATGAAAACCTTTTACCATCTCCAGCATTTTCCTTTATCTTCTTGTCAAATACCATTTACAAGTTTTCTCATTTAAAGTCTTTTATTCGAAATCTTTTCATTGAAGCCTTACATTTTTATGCTTTCTTTACATTTCGAACACTTTACATTTCAGAAAACTGTCATACTTTTCATGCCTTTACCTTCAAGCTTTATCTTTCGAAAGCCTATTTTTACTTAAAGTCATTTTACAGATTTCTTGCATTAAACGCTTTCTTCATATTTCAAATCTTTTACGTTCCAGAGCACCCTTTACATTAACTGTTTTTATAATTCGAAGCCATTTACTTGCTTTTTATGCAATTTTACATGTCTTTACAATTAACATTTATTCATGCAAGTTAGTTTCGTGCACATGTATTTTGATTACACCTTTAGATCTTTAAGAGAGAAATCGAAATAAGTCAAACACCTATACAACACTCAAATACCAACCATGAATATCTGTTCGATCATGAGAGTTACCCTAATGACCAAGGAATCCTAGGATCAATCTAGTCGATCCTGTGAGTTACCAGAGAAATTGAATAACAGTCAGTAAGTTTATTCGATAGTTTGGAAGACTAGCGATTGTTTACAAGAAATCACTGGAAACAAATTGGCACACCTGGTGGGACCAATAATTGGACATTAGAAATAAAGATTGTTGAGACATAACCATTATAAAAACGTTGGAACCTAAGAAGTTTGCTGTTTTATGAACCTAAGAAGTGGTAAAATAACCAACAACAACCAACCCTTATCCAGAAGAAAACGTTTGAACAAGATGTCTAGTTCTGACAATCAACAAGGGGAACAAAATGTCCCACATACAACAGGCACTAATGTGTCCACTTCGATGGGAACATCTAATGTGATCCCTTCGAATGCACAGTCTGTTGCATCTTCTACCAGTAATATAGCCACCAATGGAGTAAGTGGCATATCAACTAATAGTTCGATCTTAGGAAATACTGGAACCATTGGTTACCCTGGGGGATTCGTTCCACCATCAGGGACACAATCCCATTTCGCCACTCCACTAACTAGACCACCCGGTTTCGATGGTAATAGAACCAGAAATTCCTCTTATGGAATGCCAACTTCCTTTATGGCAGGTTTACACAACTCCACATCGAATTCATCACCACAACTAGGGTCTGGGTCTGGGGCGAATCAGTTTATGACAAATAACCAAGGGTCAGTGGGTTATAGCACAATGCCTATTTTAACCACAGAAAACCAGTTGGCTTTTAGGCAATTGATGGATGACAGTAACCATAATATGATAGGGGTGTTAGCACAAACTATGCAGGAAATATTTGCCCCAATAGTAAAAAATATGACTGTGACAAACAGGGAAAACGCTGACAACATGAGTCGAATAGCAGATTTCTTTGCTCCCCCAGAAAGGCGTAGGCAGAATCAGGCGGGATTTCAAGCAAACATGCCTGTTATGGAACAAGTTGCTAACGACCCAATTTATAGACCACCTAGAGAAGAAGTTAACTTGGGGGCAAGGGCACCAAGGTTAGAAGCCCCAATAATCCCAGGCCCACAAAGAGAAATTATGGAACCAGAGGCAAGGGTCGAAAGGCTAGAAGCCCCAGAGTTTCGAGAAGAACAACCTAGGGGAGTTTTCATGGTTGGTCGAAATCAAGATGCTGATGTTGTCGTTCATAGAATTTGAAACGATAACATCTTGGCAGAAAACAATCTAACCACCATGATAGAGAGAGTCATGGCCCAGAATGGCCTCAACACAGGAATGAGAAGGCCAAATTATGCTTCCCCTATATTAGATTGCATAATGCATACTGATTTACCAAGGGGATATAAAGTCCCTAAATTTACAAAGTTCGCTGGGGATACCAATGAGTCAACAGTCGAACACATAGCCAGATATCTAACCGAAGCGGGAGATATGGCCAATAATGAAGATCTCAGGATCAAATACTTCCCAAGTTCCTTGACTAAAAACGCCTTCACATGGTTTACCACTTTGCCTCCTGGGTCCATTGATACTTGGGCTCTCTTGGAGAGATTATTCCATGAACAATTTTACATGGGACAGTCGAAAATAAGCTTGAAGGAATTAGCCAGTGTCAAGAGAAAGTTCACCGAACCCATAGATGATTATCTGAATAGATTTAGGCTTTTGAAATCCAGATGTTACACAGTAGTGCCTGAACATGAGTTAGTCGAAATGGCCGCTGGTGGTTTGGATTACTCTATTCGAAAGAAACTAGACACTCAATATTTGAGGGATATGGCTCAGTTAGCCGATAGGGTTCGACGGGTCGAAAGGCTAAAGGCCGAAAAGGCCAGAGTTTTTAAGAATAGCAAGAAACAAAGGATCTCCTATGTCGGAACGGAGGAAGCAGAAGAATATCCTGAATTCGAATTCGAAGAGGTCGAAATCGACCTCGCTGAATTAAAACAGGATCCACCTTACTCCTACAAATTATTGGTTCCCACAAAAGGGAAAGAGATTGTTGAAAATGAGAAAAGTGAAAAATTCCCAAAGAAGGTTTATACCTTCGATGTCACTAAATGTGACGAGATTTTTGATTTACTTGTCAAAGATGGCCAACTCATTGTGCCATCAAATGTCAAAATACCTCCTTTGGATCAGAGAAAGAAGAGAGGATTTTGCAAATATCATAGTTTCCTAGGCCACAAAACCTCACAATGTTTTCTTTTCAGGGACCTAATTCAAAATGCAATCAAAGATGGCAGACTAAAGTTTGCTGATAAGGCAAAGATGAAAGTGGACGAAGATCCCTTGGACGTCGCAGACACCAACTACTCCGAGCCTGCATGCATTGGAGAGATTAACATGGTGGAAGCTGACCAAAGCGATGCCCTAACAGGAGAAAAAGGTACTCAAACTGAAAACTGGGTGATGGTCGAAGTCGATAAGGAGGTCACTGAAGACATCCAGAAGATACCAGAGACTTCGATTGAAGCAGCACCTGTAGCTGTTGCAAAAGAAACCCAGGCTACTGAAGGCCAGGGAAATCAAAACCAAGAACTAACACAGGTCACTGAAGGCCTGAGGCTGGAATTGGAGAAAGTCCAAATCACGAAGCCAACTTCCCCTTAGAAGGAAATATGGGACACTCTAGGGGAACCCAGTGGGAAATTTGACTATTTGGTCAAATATTCTGCCCCAGAGAGTTCGAAGGTCCACATCGAAGATATAAAGCCCACAGGATGGGGAGATGATGAAGCTAAGGGGGAAGATGTTGAGATAAATATGGTGGATATGGAGAGGCCTCGCTCTGAGATGGAGGAGGTAGAAAAATACTTAGAAAAAGAGAAGTATAAAATGGAGGATAATCACGCTGGAGATGCTAGTCTCAAAGATTACCTCATGACATGCCACAAGGGAGACACAAGCATGATATTATGCCCTAGGTGCAGCATCCTCTGCAATCAGAGAATCGCTGCGAATTTCGAGAGGGTACAGAGGACTCGAACTGGCAACAATTGGCGCCAGGATAACCAGCTTTTCAGGTGTTATCCCAAGGCTGGAGAAAGTTTGCTGGAATTTGTGTTTCGTTGCTACAAAGGGGAAACCAAGTGCTTGATTTGCCCAAGGTGTTCTGCTGTGTATGACCAGAGCATGGCCAGAGCCTTCGAAACGATTCCCTTCGCCCCTTGTTGGAACCATCAAGAAACTGTCCAGATGGGCCCATGTTTCGACAGCAGTTACAAACAACGAAGGCCTGATAGCCCTCACCCCAAGGCTGCTCGAAGAGTGACTTTCAAACTCCCTGCTGAAGTGCCAACCGACAGATGGTTGCAAGTCAGAAATGACAAAGGCAAAGATAGATGGAGAAACACCGAACGAAATGCACGCCATGCTATGACGTACAGAAGACAATTCAACATAGCAAAAAAGGAAGAGGTAAGATTAGAAAACTACAAAGGAAGGAACCCCATGTCAAGATCCCAGTGGCGCAGGCAACAAAGGATTCGAAAGGCTGAGAGGGAAGCTGTGGCAAACAAAGGGGTCACTTCAACAAAGAACCAAGGTGAATCTAGCACCAACAAACCAAAGAATAAAACTGAAGACAAACCTCCAGTTAATAGGAGGCTTTTCTCTGAAGTACAACAGGATGAACCAAAGGAATACACTCCAGGCCCAGAAGAGGACAAAGATATGATAACAGATAACTTCGAATCGGAGGGGGAGTCTTCATTCAACCTAAACTGTAATGTGGTATCTATGCTTCCCTGTGAATTTGGGCAGGAAACCGAAATTGATGAATATGAGGAAGAAGATACCACAGATTTGATGAAGCATAGGCCTGTGTGCTACTATGTGATGGACAATTGGACTGTTGAGGAGCAAAATGCGTTCTTCAAACGTCCAGAACCTGCTATGAAGAACCATCTTAAGCCACTATTTATTCGGGAAAAAGTTGGTGTCCATGGTGTGAACAAGGTCCTAGTGGATGGGGGTGCGGCAGTCAATTTGATACCCCACTTCATGCTGAAAAGACTAGAGATCCGCGAAGGAGACATCAAGCCCCATAATATGGTTTTGTCCAACTATGAGGGAAAACTGGGCAAAACACTGGGAGTGATCCAGTTGGAATTGACAATAGGCTCAAGCTGTAGGCCCACTATGTTTATGGTGATCGAAGCCAAGGCCAACTATAACTTATTGCTGGGAAGGGAGTGGATCCATGGCGTAGGGGCAGTTCCTTCGTCAATGCATCAGCGACTAGTTCTATGGAGAGATGATGGAATCGTGGAAAACATCAAAGCAGACCAGAGTTACTTTATGTCAACAGTCAATCTAGTTGACAAAAGGGATTATGATAAAAATCTGGCAAAGATTGCTCCGTGTGTTCCAAATGATGAGATTAACGAAACCAGAAACGCCCACTACTACATGACCCTTCGCCATGATGGCCTTTACTGGGATAGAACAATAATCAGTGAAGAAGAGGGAGTCGAAAGCACTATACAAAAACGGCCAGCAGGCTGGGACTTCGGCAACCTTATCCATGACTGAGTCCACCTTTTTCGAAAGGATTTCGGCCTATATGGCTGAGAACGAATCAAAAGCGGCCTTAGAGGCTGAAATAAATAAATTAACTGTAAAGATGAACGAAGTAAGTGGGGATGGCTCGAAATGCTCACCCTTCAAAGAATTCGAGATGGATCAAAGGTTGGATGCCATCTACGATAAAGAACCCTTAGGCTTCGAAAGGGACCCCATAAACTCAGGTGCCAAAATGTTGGCACAAGACCCACTCGAAGAAGTCAACTTAGGGGATGAAAAAACGAAAAGAATAACCTACATAAGTGCAAAACTTAGCCCAGGCCTCAAGAAGGAAGTAATCGAAGTCCTCAAGGAAAACAAAGATTGCTTCGCATGGGATTATGACGAAATGCCTGGTTTAAAGAGGGAGTTGGTCGAACACAGACTGCCAATCAAAGATGGCAAGAAGCCCATCAAACAAACTCCCAGAAGATTCGCACCAGCGGTTCTCACAAAGATTAAAGCTGAGATCGAAAGGTTGCTGCGTTGCAAATTCATCAGAACAATAAGGTACATCGAATGGTTAGCAAACATAGTACCTGTTATTAAGAAAAATGGTTCTTTAAGGATTTGCATAGATTTTAGGGATTTAAACACTGCAACCCCTAAAGATGAGTACTCCATGCCTGTGGCAAAAATGCTAGTAGATTCTGCTACAGGGTTCGAATACTTGAGTATGTTAGATGGATACTCTGGGTATAATCAGATTTTCATTGCTGAAGAAGATGTTGCAAAGACAACATTTCGTTGCCCAGGAGCCTTAGGCACCTACGAGTGGGTGGTGATGCCTTTTGGTTTAAAGAACGCTGGGGCAACTTATCAAAGGGCAATGAATTCAATTTTTCATGATTTCATTGAAACCTTCATGCAGGTGTATATTGATGATATAGTCATCAAATCTATATCTGCAGAAACACATTTGCATCATTTGAGCCAATCATTCGAGCGAATGAGAAAACATGGCTTAAAGATGAATCCCCTTAAATGTGCATTTTTTGTGCAGGCTGGAGATTTTCTTGGTTTTGTGGTTCACAAGAAAGGGATTAAAATCAACCAGAACAAAACTAAAGCCATAATGGAGACGAAAGCACCTACGTCAAAAAGGGAGTTGCAATCTCTGCTAGGGAAAATTAACTTCCTTAGAAGATTCATTTCGAACCTGAGTGGAAGAACCCAAGCTTTCTCTCCGTTACTTCGTCTAAAGCAAGACCAAGCCTTCGAATGGAACGAAGCCCACTAGGAGGCATTTGAAAGGATAAAAAGATACCTCTCTCAGCCTCCTATTTTGTCTCCACCTTCATGGGGGAAGCCCATGAGATTGTACATATCTTCCTCTGAAGTTAGTATAGGTAGTATGTTAGCACAAGAAGATAGCAATGGTATCGAAAGAGCCATATACTACTTAAGTAGAGTACTAAATGATGCAGAGACCAGATATAGAAATTTAGAAAAGCTATGTCTCTGTTTGTATTTCTCTTGTATGAAACTCAAGTATTATATAAAGCCTATTGATGTTTATGTTTCATCTCATTTCGATGTCATTAAACATATGCTTTCAAAACCAATAATGCATAGCAGAGTTGGTAAATGGGCTTTAGCCTTAACAGAATATTCTTTGACTTTCATGCCTTTAAAAGCTGTGAAAGGTCAAGTGATTTCTGACTTTATTGTGGACCATTCTTTGGTTGAGCAGACTGTCACGAGTTACGTCGAAATACAACCATGGAAATTGTACTTTGATGGTTCAACCCACAGGAATGGAAGTGGCGTTGGAGTCCTTCTAATTTCTCCTGAAGGAATTCCAACAAAATTCAAGTATAAATTAGATGGTCCTCGTTACTCGAACAACGAAGCTGAGTATGAAGCTCTCATTGTTGGACTTGAAGCTTTGTTGGAATTGGGGGCAACTATAGTCGAAATTAAAGGAGACTCAGAATTAGTGGTCAAACAAATTACAAAGGAATATAAGTGCATAAAGGAAAACTTGATGATATACTTCGTCATAGTCAATAGGTTACTAAGGAAATTTGAATACATGGATATTCAACACATACCAGGATAGAGAACCAAGAAGCAAATGACTTAGCACAGTTGGCTTCGGGTTATAAAGTTTCTACCAGGAACTTTAAGGATTTAGTTGAATTAAGGGGTAGAGTTATGGCTACTAGATTCACACCATCGGATCTGGAAAGTATGAAATTGGGGTATGCTGAGAAACAGGGATTCGAAATATTAGCCATAAATACTTTGTCAGATGCAGATTGGCGAAGTCCACTGATGAGTTATTTAGCAGACCCAACTCTGAATGTGGACAGAAAGACAAAATACAGAGCATTGTCATATCTCCTCATGGGGAACGAATTGTTTAAAAAGACCCAAGAGGGTGTATTATTGAAATGCCTAGGAGAAAGTGAGGCATACTTAGCATTGTCAGAAGTCCACAATGGGGCATGTGGGGCACATCAAGCAGGCCATAAAATGAAATGGCTGTTATTTCGATACGGCTTGTATTGGCCTAGCATGCTCAAAGATTGCATAGACTTTGCTAAAGGATGTGAGGAGTGTCAGAAACATGCAGGGATTCAACATGCCCCTGCAAGTGAGTTGCATTCGATCATCAAACCATGGCCATTTAGAGGATGGGCATTGGATTTGATAGGAGAAATACATCCTGCTTCGTCCAAAGGACATAAATATATCTTGGTAGGAATAGATTATTTTACCAAGTGGATCGAAGCTATACCATTAATAGTTGCTGATCAAGAGGCTATTATTGAGTTTATACAGAAGCACATTATCTATAGGTTCGGATTGCCAGAGAGCATAACTACAGACCAAGGCTCTGTGTTTACTGGTAGAAAGATGCAAGAATTTGCCCAAGAAATGGGGTTTAGATTGCTAACGTCAACGCCATATTATGCTCAAGCAAACGGTCAAGTCGAAGCAGCCAATAAAGTGATAATAGGATTAATCAAGAAGCATATTGGCAAAAATCCAAGAAACTGGCACAAAACTTTGGACCAAATATTATGGGCTTGTAGAACATCTCCTAAGGAGGCTACTAACACTACGCCTTTCCAACTCACATTTGGTCATGATGCAGTGCTGCCAGTAGAAATTCATCTACAATCAGTTCGAATTCAGAGACAAAACGAAATCCCAGCTGCATTATATTGGGAAATGATGATGAATGAATTAGTTGAGTTGGACGAAATTAGATTACATGCATTGGAAATTTTGATGAGACAAAAAGAAAGAGTGGCCAGAACATACAACAAAAGGGTGAAGAAAAAAGTATTCATTATTAATGACTTAGTTTGGAAAGTCATATTGCCCATGGACAAGAAAAATAAAGCATTAGGTAAATGGTCACCTCATTGGGAAGGACCTTTTCGAATATTAAAAGTATTCTCAAACAATGCATATGAAATCGAAGAACTGGTGGATGATAAGCGTATCCTAAAGGTTAATGGGAAATATTTAAAGAAATATAAGCCACGCCTGCAGGAGATTCGAATAGTAACAACGTAACCAAGATATTATAAAAAAGGCCAAAATGGCAAGATAAGATGCCAAAATGGCGTTGTTCGAATATTACATATAAGAAACCAAATTGTAGTCAAATAAACATCGAAATTTAGAAATAAGAGTTATTTTTCAATCGGTTGAAGGTGCTTTGAAATGATTCAAGTCTCTGCTGAGCGAAACGCCTGGCTCCTTCCAAGGTTGCCACTTCTCCTTTAAGTTGTTCTGCAGTCTCCATTTCTGCAAGCCCCTGGTTGAGAAACTCTTCGAATTGGTTACCAACAGTATTGGTTTCGAAGGCTATTTGTTGTTCTTTAGCCTCCTTAACCTTCTGTTGAAGTTCCAGAATCTGCCTTTCCCAAAGAAGTATGGACTCAGCTCGAGCCTCATAATCAGTTTTCTCCTGCTTTAGATGCATAGCTTGATCCTCAGCTTTTTGAGAGAGTTTCGAAGCTTGTTCATAAGCAGCATCCATTGCAATGCGTTTTTCCTGAACCTTCTTGGCAGCAGATTCATCTTGGAGAAGGTAACCAATTACGTTGTCCAGCAAAGCCTGAAGATCGAACAAGAGAGTACTAACTGGCAAGGAGCAGGTAGCAAGATTGACCTTTGTAAGCAACTCCTTCATAGTATAGCAAGCAATACTATCTTGTTTGAGCACTTCGAATATATCCACATTGAGAATTGTTTTCCTGATCTTATTAAGAAGAACAATTCTTTCATCTGTGGGAAGAGGATAGCTGGTTGAACTTGTGCCAGCCCTAGCAAGTGGGATGTCCCTTTGAGCCAACTTTGCCTTCATGTACCCAATAGGGTCATTTCTTCTCAGGAGTGCAAGCTCCTCGTCAGTCATTCGAGACAAAGAGGATTGAGGGAGTTCCACACGTAGGGGAGTCACATCCATTTCAACCTCCATGGGTTTGTTGGTTGCATCATTATCCCCTTCATTCGTTTCGTGCTCTTGATCTTCTTCATCATCATCCAAGTCCACCACTTCGATGCCTTCCTTTTCACTGCTATTTGCGTTGGACTCCGTCCCAGCAGTCGAACCATCATTGCCATCCTCCTCCTCAGACTCTTCGTCTGCAGATTCTTCGTCTCTTTGGCCAGAATCAGCTTTCTCTCCTTCAGTTTGAGTGTCCTTTGGGTCCTCTTGAAGAGTTTCAAGAGGGGACTTTTGAAGAGAAGCTCTTTGCAAATCCTCTGCAGATGTTTGAAGTGGTATTTCGTTTGTCTCTTTCAGAGGAATAGAGGTGCCTTGATCATCCTGCTGTTCAGAAGTTCCATCCAGAATCTCCATATTGGACGAACCTTTGTTCTGTACAAGGTTGCTGGAATCTCCTTGAGGAGAGGAGTTGAGTGGAGCAGTAGCTTTGGATGGTGAGTTCGAAGTAGTGGAAGCTGGATTCAAGATGTTCTGAAAGGAGCAAAAGAATGTTAAAAACATGCACCAAGGTAATAAGCGATTGTTATTTTCAAAGAGATTTAAAGTTCAATTTACCTGTGGACTCTCGGAGGAGAGGTTGCTAGCTATGCGTTCCAACATTACGTTGGAGGTCGAAGGTGGAATTTTGGATTTGGGTGAGGGAGAAGCATCCCTGGAATCAAGTCCAGAGACACTAGTTGGAACGGTACTTTTCGAAATATCTTTCTTCTGCTTCTTCTTCGAAGCAGTTGGTAAGTTTCCTCCAGCCTTGGGATCTTTCCCAGTGGTATTTGATTTCCGCTTCTTGGGAGTAGTAGGAGGAAGTTTGCTGGTCTGAAAAGATTCAAACAAAGAGTTAGATGCAAACCATAAAACATGAGTGAATTCGAAACATCAAGGCTAAATGATTACCGTTGGAGTTGGAACATTGGTTGTTGTTGGTATTGTTGTTGTTGTTGTGGTTGCAGCAATGGTTGGTGTTTCGGATGGAGTCACTTTGTCAGTAGTTTCGATGGAGGCTTGAGAGGTGCTCCCTTCTTTCGAATTCGAGGCGGCTGTCTTTATCCTGATGGCTGAAAATCGAAACAATTAAAGCAAAGGTTAAAGATATGGAAAATGAAAGACGTTTGGGATTTTCCCAAGCATTCGCACCTATGCCTTGATCAGATTTAATCGACATGGCAGAAAGGTCGTAACGAAGGTGTCCTGGGAAATCATGAAGCCAGTGTCGAGCCCATGTCACAGTCTCAGATGGCTTTGGTTTCCTTTGAAGATGTTTGAACATCTCTTTGCAAGTGAACCACCAAGGATATGGGGGAAACCAAGCCAGAGCCAGTTCTGAGGTAGGTAATCTAGGAAATTTAGGTGGACGCATTTCGAATGCCAACCTATACCTATCCTCAGGTGACAACCCTGAAGGAAGTTTTAACTTAGAAACTTTTTGTTTGAATTTTTCCTTCAAGGTCTCAGCCGCTTGATGCACAGTGGATTCCAAGTGCGTGGGGTCATAAGTAGTTTCAAAATAATTTTGGAAAGCTTTAATCTCTTTGGCATGAGTAAACATACCTTTCTTTGCTGGTACCTGCACATCGAAGGCATCAATTAGTTTCTGTTGAATTGTAAGTGTATCGAACATATAAGTTTGATAAAACTTGGTCCACCATTCCAGAAACCCTTTAGCTGTGAGGTGCGTAGGTTCAAAGGTTATTAGCTCAAACTGGGCAAAGCCTTGGTATTGTTCTTGCTGTAATTTGGCTTCTCGTGCCTTGAAAGTTCGCCCAGAGGTAATGGCACTCTCAGTTTGAAATAAGGGTTCAGGAATTAGTTGGCATAAGCTAAACTGTCTCGAAACAAAATTTGGCTGGTAAGCGAAAAGAAAAATCTGATTCTTGGCAGGAGTTATTCTTGAAGAAATGAGTCTAGGCATCAAAAAGGCTCTCCATACATCCTGAATCTCCTTGCTCTTGACAGCTTCTGAGAGAGCCATGGTGAACCAGGAAGGTCCATGAGCCCTCGAAGCAAAAGGCGCCATGGTCTCTTCGAACTTATGCCTTTTGGAGAATATCATGATGTACTTCGAGAATAGGACTTTGAAGTCGTCTTTGTCGTCATTTAGAGTTAATCTTCGAAGCCTAGTGCCTTCGACTATCCTATCAGTTATCTCAGGGTCTTGTTCATCAATGGTGTTGGCAGTTGACAAGGAGGGTTCGAACATGGCGTTTAGCCATAGCTGAAGTAACCAAAAGGGACCAGCCAACATGATATTCTTGGGGGTATGGGATTTGAGGCTCGAAACAGCTGACCTTAGGCTTTCATAAAGGTCAACTAAGAGCAGTTTACTTAAGCACACTCTTCGATTTTCATGCAAATCCCTAGCTAGAGGAATAAACCTATTGGCTACCTGTAGGGATCTACTGCAGAAGACGTATCTTGACAGCCATAGGGTTAGGAAAGCAATGTGTTCTACATCAGACACACTGTCTCCCTCAGCATGGTAGTGACTGATAAACTTGGAAAAACTTGCTAGTTTGACTTTGAAGTCAATTATGCTTGAGTGTTCTTCGTTGTCAGGTATATATGTTTCTCCTACTGGCGATAGCCCAGTGATGGTCGCTATGTCGAAGAAGGTAGGGGTGATCATTCCACCAGGGAGATGGAAAGTATTATAGGTACTGTCCCAGAAATAGAGGGACGCGAATAACAAAGGGTGGCTGTAAGTGAAACCAGGCTTCGACAGCTTAATCAAATTGTAGATACCTAATTCTTCCCATTGCTGGGATTTCTTAGCTTCTACCTTCTTGAACCAGTTTTGATAAGCAGTATCGGAGGTGGGGCAAGATCGAAACGGTTTAAAATTACTTTTTACATAGTCTAATACAAAAGGGTCCTTAGGAGGAACAGTTGGATTTTCTATGGTGTTTGAGCCAGAAGATTCTATTGCCTTAGGGGCGTCCATTTTGTTAAACAAGGGTTTGAAACTATAGCAAACTGGGAAAATTGTCCTGGTATCTTTTAAAATTTCAAAAACTGTAAGAGGGCCATTTAAAGCTAACCTCTTACCAGCAACGGTGGTAGGAATGAGTACCTGTGATGCATACATCATTTCTTTTTCCTTTGAGATCATCTGAGGAGCAAGAACGGATTGACCTTGGTGAGTGATAATATTACTTTCCATTGTAGTTCCTGCAGTTTTTCCTTTCTTCTTAGAGACCTTTTTGAGTTGGGATGAAGTAGAAGAAGACATTTTTTTGAAGGATGTTGAAAGCTTAGGGTTTTGGCGAGAGAAGAAGGATAAAAGATTCAGAATGTAGAAAGAAAAGAAAAAGATTAAGTTGATGATGTTTTATAATGGGGAAGTTTAAGCATCCACTGAATGAGGGTGTGATACGTGGAAATCATGGGTTGGTTTGATGAAGAGGTGGCGTAAAGTTAATATGGGTAATAGGCGTGATTAAAGATAATCATTGTTTGTAACTGCGCCATACTGTGAAGTGGCTCCAGGCGGTTAAGGAATCCAGAAAGTGTTATGATTGACGTGACTGGAGTCAAAGGCATTAAATGTTACGATGATTCGAAGGTCGCATCAAAATCTTGTGTAGATGTTTAAAATAGGTATTTCTCAGAGAGATCGAAATACATATTTTAAAGGGGCATTTTGTTGGCCGAAGATTTTGATAATATTATTAGAAGCCAAGTGAATTGGAACGTTTCGATCGAAATAAAAAGCGTCATGTTTTGAAGTAGCAGAAGCAGTGTTTCGAATAAGCATATCAAAGCTTGGAGCTTCGAGTGGCAATTATGGGAACATATCTAAAGAAGTCTCGAAACGACAACAAGGTTGTGTCTGAGAAGTGCGTTCGAAGCGGAGAAGTACCAAAACATTTGAAATTCAAATGAGAGCGGGACATTCGAAGTTTGAAATTTATGTGCTGGAGCATTTGGAGACACGTGGAAACAAGAGAGAGGCATTGTTCTGCATGTTCTGAACGTGGCATAATCCTATAGCAAGACCGTTATGGTCGAATTAGTATAAATAGAAGTCTTAGTATTAGGATTTCGTGTGTCATATCTATTGTACTAAATACTCAGTAACATTCAAATTACCACATGGCAAGGGAAACGAATGCAAGAGCAATGTATGTATGATAGCACCACATGTTTATGATTTAATGAAAACCTTTTACCATCTCCAGCATTTTCCTTTATCTTCTTGTCAAATACCATTTACAAGTTTTCTCATTTAAAGTCTTTTATTCGAAATCTTTTCATTGAAGCCTTACATTTTTATGCTTTCTTTACATTTCGAACACTTTACATTTCAGAAAACTGTCATACTTTTCATGCCTTTACCTTCAAGCTTTATCTTTCGAAAGCCTATTTTTACTTAAAGTCATTTTACAGATTTCTTGCATTAAACGCTTTCTTCATATTTCAAATCTTTTACGTTCCAGAGCACCCTTTACATTAACTGTTTTTATAATTCGAAGCCATTTACTTGCTTTTTATGCAATTTTACATGTCTTTACAATTAACATTTATTCATGCAAGTTAGTTTCATGCACATGTATTTTGATTACACCTTTAGATCTTTAAGAGAGAAATCGAAATAAGTCAAACACCTATACAACACTCAAATACCAACCATGAATATCTGTTCGATCATGAGAGTTACCCTAATGACCAAGGAATCCTAGGATCAATCTAGTCGATCCTGTGAGTTACCAGAGAAATTGAATAAGAGTCAGTAAGTTTATTTGATAGTTTGGAAGACTAGCGGTTGTTTACCAGAAATCACTGGAAACAGTTGGGCACTCGTATCTCTCTAACTCCTCAGGTTGTTGGTGAGATCCTTCATATTCCTTCCATTGGAAGTTCCTTATATGACCCTGAAAACGAGATATGGGATGACTACTGAAAAAAGGAGTTCTTTTACAGCATTGGGCGGTTAAGTGAAGCTGAATTTCACGCCAAACGGATTTGTGGTCTTGGCGGAGTAATTTCATCCAGAGACTCCTGGAGTGCAGGTAACCTCCATATAGACGATCACTTATATCATTATTTTCTGGTCTATATCATGTTTCCAAGAGCTGGAAACCACTGCACTGTTACCAACTTGGAAATGCAACTTATTTATGCAAGGAAGAAAGGGGTAAGTGTAAATTGGGCAAGGCTGATCATGGTGCATATGCTGAGAGTGGATGCAAAATCTAAATTTCTTCCATATGCTTATTTTTTCACTTTGATTATGGAGGAATTTGGTGTGGACTTTGCTGGGTTTGAAAAGGTGAATATGGATCCTAATCTAAACAAAATTTCCATTAAGAATGTTGACTCCAGAATGGGCGTGCATTACAATCCGGAGACAAAGACCATCACCTACATTGGTGAAGATGTTGTTGGCGATGAAGGAAATGACCAAGAAGTCAAAGGCGGTGAAGCTGTGCCTCCTCCTCCTACTGCTCCCTATGGTCCAAGCAATCAAGAGTTTATAGATTACATGTCTCAACATTTTGCTACCTTGAACACCAGCATCAACAATCAATGAAGTGCGATCAATGATTCCACTACAACTCGAATTAATGACTTCCGAACGGATGTGAATCAACAATTTTCATACATGTACTCTCATCTTCATATTCCACCATACGATCCAAATAATCCAGCTACACCTTCTCAACACTATACAGAACCCCCACTTCAACAATAATTCCCGAATCAAGGCTCATGGTCTTATAACCATCCAGACATGCATCACCTTAATATTCTGGCTAACTGTTTTTCTGTTATGTTCTTGTCTTGCTATTCAATGTTTTGTTTGTTCAAATTTCTGTATAATCCTTAAACAATTTGTGTTACTGTTTTAAATCTAAAAATTTTCTCAATATATTTCTCTATTATTATTCTCTTTAGGCATCTTTCCCTTCTTTTTGATAATGTCAAAGGGGGAGAAAGATGTATGGTACTTTATGCTTGTATTTTCTGTGTCTTAATTTTTTAAGGTACTCTCCAATCAAGATGAAGAAACGCATAGGATTCCAACCCTCTCCTACATAGGGGGAGTTTTGCATCTTAGGGGGAGAAGCTCTTCCGGAAAGTACATCGCATAAAGCAAGATTGTTTGTCATCATCAAGAAGGGGGAGAATGTAAAATCAAGCTTCACAAATAAGCTTTTGTTTTGATGAAGACAAACCATGGCTAACAAAGAAGGCAAAGATTTTTTGATCAAGTTCAAAGCATCTAAGGAAAATATCTTCATTCAAAGCTCTCAACAACTTTAAAGGTATAATAATATTACCTACTTTGATCTTAAGATATAGATGCTCAAAAATGAAAAAGAAATGTTTAAAAATCATTCCTCAAGCTTTTCAAAGTTAAAATTTCATTTTTGTCTTGCATGCAATCGATTTACATTTTAGTGCAATAGATTGCACACTTCAAACTTTCAGATCTTTTGCTTATGTTTCTGTGTGCAATCGATTTACATTTCTTGTGCAATCGATTGCATACTTATATTTTCAAAATGTTTGATTCTGTTTCTCAGTGCAATCAATTTACATTGCTAGTGCAATCGATTGCATTCACTTACTTTTTGCTACTGACTTTGCATGCAATCGATTTGCATTGATAGTGCAATCGATTTCACTCTTAAAAGTTTTGAAAAATAGTTGTTGAAACCTTGTGCAATCGATTTACACAAAGGGTGCAATCGATTGCATACTGCACGATTTTGAAAAACAACAGCTTTTTACATGCCTGTTCATCATGCCTTTTCATTGAATCTTTTCACTCAATCTTGGCATTTGTTCATGATACATTTTCAGAACTTCATGTTGTTTCAAAAGGGTGTTATGAACATATAAATATTCAATTTCAAAATCTATTTCAACACCTCTTCCATAAATATTTTCTGAAATTTCAAAATACAAACTCAAGCATTCCTTCATCTTCATGCATAAGTTTTCTGCACATTTTCATACATTAACAAACAGAAAACTTTGAGCAAATATATCTTGAGTCATTGTACAATATTATTATTGGAAGAGAAGATCATACATTGTTAAATCACTCTAAGTGATCAATATTACCCTACTCACTCAAACTCAAAAATTGATATTTACTTACTTATTTTTCCAGGATTGTTGGAAATAAGTTTAAGTGTTTTGTTGAAATCTTGTCTTTCCAAAGTTGTTGGATACAAGTGTAGGTACTTTGAGAGGTTTGTTCTCATAGATAACTTAGTGAAAATCTAAGAGGACTGTTCTTGGTTGTTTGGTAGTTCTTGTTTAAGTTTGCCACAATAAGGAAATCTCTTTCATGTTGAAAGGGGACTGGAGTACTCTCGGACTGTGAGGGGAACCAGTATATATCGCCCGTGTCTCTTTATTTTTCTGCATTTTTAAGCTTTCCTAAACTCACTTTTAACCAAAAAAATAAGAACCATCATCACTAAAAACCAGAATTTTTAAAGTACCTAATTCACCCCCCCCCCCCCCCCCCCCCTTCTTAGGCGCACTTCGTACTTACAGTTGGTAACCTTGGTTATTTTGATAATTTTGTTGTCTTGGTTGACAAGCTTGATTTTGGTTTTGATTTCCCATGTAATTTTCTTCTTCTCCCATGGGAGGACAAAATCCGGTTTGATGATCACCTTGACATAACTTACAACAAGTTATTTGTTGTATTAGCTTGCTCTGAGTTTCTTGTATCTCTTTGATTTGTTGAGGTAGTTTAGACATTTGCTTTGTAAGCTCCTCGACTTGTTGAGAAAGAAACTTGTTTTGAGCAAGGATAACATCATTTATTCCTAATTTAAGAACTCCTGGCTTCCTTTGTGAGGTCCCCCAGTCATGTTGAACTTGATGATCATTTCTCGCCATCTTCTCAATGATTTCAATTGCTTCCTCCTAAGTTTTTGACATTAATGAACCACCCGTTGTAGCATCCAACAATAGTTTTGGTTGAGGTTGAAGACCATTGCGGAAAATATGTAACTTCGTAGTCTCATCAAAACCATGGCTAGGACACTTTCTCAACATTGACTTATACCTCTCCCAAGCTTCATTGAGAGACTCATTACTACCATGAGAAAACATAGAGATTGCGGTTTTGGCCTCCATAAACCTAGATTGAGGAAAGTATCTTTCTAGAAAATTTTGTTCTAAAACATTCCATTCCGTCATAGTTTGAGTGGGTTGGTCAAGATACCAACCTTTGGCTTTCCCCACTAAAGAATGAGGGAATAGTATCTTGAAAACTTGCTCTTATTCAGCTCTAGAGCTCCCACAGAACCGGAAATCTCGTAGAATTTTGTGAGATGGTAGTACGGGCCTTCATGATCCAGGCCAGTGAAAAGATTAGCATACAAAAGTTATAGTATGCCAGTTTTCATCTCCGTATTCCTCGCATTGGCTTGGCGAGAAAATTGAGCATTCCGTCTCGGACTATTTGTGCATGGACCTCTAGGTGGAGGTGGTGGATCCGCTATAACTTCTTCTAGATTTTGGATTTTTGAAGAAGTAGATGCTTCCTCTCTTTCTTTCCTTTCTTTAGCTAGCTTTCTCCTCCTTCGTGTCTTGCTATTAAGTCTTCTGCAAGTCCTTTCGATTTCATGATAAAAAAGGAGTTGGTCTTCAGAAACACTTCCTCGCATAAACAAAAGTATGAAAACACTAACCAAACGAGTGAAAAAACAAGAGATATTAAAATGTTATAATTTAACTTAATACAATAGAATTATTGCAATTCTTGAAATATCAAATGCCAATCCCCGACAATGACACCATTTTATTGTAAAGTATTTTCAACACAAGTATTTTATATTATCATTTTCGTCAAGGATTGGTGTGATATTACTGTCGTTCTACAATTATAATCGTTTTAAGCTTAAGTTTCATAAAAGGGTTTGATGTTGGTTTTAGTAACGGGAAATGTCGATTTCATGCAAAATAACAAGTTTAAGTAAAACAAAGTTTTGGTTTCAAATGTTTGGTAAAAGCGTGTCAAGATTAGGGCTCGATAATCTCTTTCGGGCGTATTTTCGTAATCAAGTATGTGAACTCATTAATCATAAATATAACTACATATCCTCTCAAGATGTTTCATCTCTAAAACAAAATGTGAGTTTTATCAATTTGATCTTTAGATGATCTCTCTACCCAACTATCAATTTGATAACTTTAAAAGCTCAATATTAGTGAATATCAACTTATAAAACTATGTCTAGAAATTTTTCATTGATAAGTGAAAACCTAGGTCTAGAGATGAACACACTTCTCAATAATTATCAACTCAAATATAAACCATAAAACAAGAATTTCACCATATATTTATCATCAAGATGTTCACATACAAATGATCAAGCTAAATACATACAAAAAGGAAGATTATCTACCTCTAAACTTGACACCAACAATGGTTTAGCTACCCATCACCATGGTAGTTTTCTCAACAAGAAAAGTATGGAGCTTGATGAACATCAACAAGAAAATATAAAAGATTTGAAGTACCAATCTTTGATCTTGAGTTACAAAATGATAAAAAGTGTTTCTTAGCCCTAAAAATCTGATTCTCAATGTTGTACAAGAGTTGGTGGCTAAAATATCACAAAAGTAGTTATTTATACAAGTGCCCAAAAAGTGAGTCCCACTAAGCAGCCAGGGCGTACTAAGCGAGCTCAGTGCAAAAGTTATTAAATCTGCTTTAGTGGACCGCGCTAAGCGGGATGAGGCCGCTCAGTGCGCCCAGAAAAACCTCCATTCTACCAAATGCGCAAAACACCAAAAGCACGCTACAACTTACGCTTAGCGCGCTAGGCTGAACAAAAATTCCAATTTTGACTTGTTGCACCACATTCTTGGCTCTAGCTTGCCAAAAGTTCCAATGCTCCAATGTTCCAACATCAAAACCTACAAAATAAGCAAAAAACTAAGTAAACAAAGTGATGTATCTTAAAAACTATATAATTGATTATTTATATCTATTTACTTCTTAAACACAACTAATTATCAAAAATAGAGTGCCAAGAACACAAAATTATCTACAAATATATCAACAATTTTGTCCCTAACAATAGGATGTGTGATACAAATCACACACATAAAATCTCTTTTTTTTGTTGCAATTTTAAACATGTTTTGAGATTCTACTAATGTCATGACTTGAACCTATCTCAAACATGGTTCTTGATCTAAAAACTTGACTAAGTGACTTAAAGCATATTGCTTATACTAAAAAATAAACAATTTGAATTGCGCATGCTAAAAGATACAGATCTAAAACTCGATCCAAAAATCCACAATTGAAGAGATGAGTCAACGATATAAACTAAAACCAAAACAAATCTTAAGGGAAAATGAAACCATATAACAGAGACATGCACAGTCTTCCCCTTAATGTAATAGAGACATTCAACTTCAGTGTCCCCCTTTTGATGCTTGGCAAGCCTGCTATTGGAATTGTGACAACTATAAGCAGAAGCATGGTGTGATCAATTATTTCCTTCAATTTCTTGTGCTCCCGCTGAAACATTGCATGGAAAAATAGCATAAAACACATAAATCAAATTTAGACTCACATTACAACTTCTTCCCATTTGACATGATAAAAAAGAGATAGATACTAATGAGCGTAATTGCAAAATAACAAGCAACACAAATGATGTTCTAGAGAAACCAATGAGCTATACATAACTAAGAAGAATATAAAACATCAAAGATTGAATAAAAAATACGAAGATAAACTTGCTAAATACAACTAGACATACAACTGCACAACAACAAATAACTACGTGATTAAAACTTTTTATTAATGGAAGATTACATAATACTGAAGGTGCAAGAAACACAAGAAAGAGAGTTTGAATTGAGTTTCTCAAAATAAATTTTTCTCAAAACTTCAAACACCAACGCTTAACAGAAGAATAAAAATAAATAAACATAATTATTTTTATCCTGGTTCACTGCTAATGAAGTTAATCTAGTCCACCCACCAATGTAATTTTTCCTTATCAATAAGGAATTAATCCACTATAATCAAACTGATTACAGAACCATAACAAGACTAACCGTCACTGTTGTAAACCACAAAGACCAACTATCAATGTCTTCTTGAGAATCCTGACTAGACCTCTAGTTTCTCAAGGAACAAATCTTCAAAGACAAACTGTCAATGACTTCTTGAGTATATAGACTAACACTTAGTCACTCAAGGAACAATCAACTCACTGTTGAATACAAGTTTTTGTGTTTACAAGATTTCTTCTTAAAAGCAGATTACACAAGATTTAAGTACAGATAATAACACAAAAGTGTTAAGCAAGTTAACAAACAAAATTTCTTTTCTAGCAAGTTAACAAGCAATAACTCCATGCTTTACAAAAATTACAGAGTTATTTTGGCAGCGTTTCAACAACTTGAATCAGCGTGAGTTTCTTCAAATTTCTCCAACAATTCAAATTCTTCCAAGTCTTACTTTTATAGCTGAAAAGAAATCCGTTGGAGGGTAGAATAGGAATACCAAAATTTCAGTTCTCTTCGTGCAATGATCAGTGATAGTGGTAGACAACCTAGTACAATAGTATTGTCCTTGCACCATAAAACAAATGTAGTGGAGGCGAGGTGATGTAGTACCTTGTACTATCACTCACGTGAAACCTTTTAATCTTCTCTTCTAATCTTCAGAGGCTTTTGAAAGTATGATAGTTGAAGCATGTTTAGAAGGATCAAAGTTAAGTCTCCAGAACCATGTCATCAGAGTCTTCAAAACTTGTTCAACCTGAACCTTGTCTTCAGAGTCTTCAGCACTTGGTCTTTAGAGTCTTTACAACATTTTCTTCAGAGTATTCAGAACTTCGTTCAACAGAACCTTGTCTCCCGAGTCTTCAGAAGTTGGTCTTTATAACCGTAGGTCTTTCGGAATCTTCAGAACTCATTCAATAGAACCTTGTCTTCAGAATCTTCAGAACTTAGGCAAGAGAACTTTGGAATCTTCAGAGCTTTAGAATATATCAGAAGCTTTACAAACAATGTCACAGTCAGAAGATTTAAAATTAACTTTCTATCAGAACCATTATTTTAGACGCAATCTAAGCTATGAAACACAAACTTGTTTCTCTTAGTGTGTTGAGTCCAGAATCTGATGACGTCACACATTATACATCAAAGTCGGAACCTGTTAGCAAAAGTTACACACTAAACAAACCTTTAGGGTACTAAATTGTTATTTAATCACCCTATGTAATGTTATCATCAAAACTCAAGATCAGGTGCATAACCAAATTTTGTTCTTACAAATACATGAACAAACATAATAATGTTCAAATGCACATTAACATGATTCAGTTAAAAGGGTTTTAAATTCAAATATGAACAATCATACAACAACTTAGGAATGAATGAATAAAATGAAGAATGTAATAAGTAAAAAATTAAACGTATATGAAGCAAAATACAAACAATGATACTATAAGATATAAAAGTTATAGAAACATATACCAATAAGGTTGATTAAAGTATAATTTGCTACAAGAAAATATTAGTGTATAGCATAATACAAATATCAAATGAAATGAAATTGGAATCTAAATCTATTTAAAACACGAAGAATCCAATATTCCTAATTCCTTATGTCTCTTGTGAAAAGATTATGTGGATAACGATTTTGTAAAGATATTAGCTAGATGATTTTTAGTATCCACATATTCAAAACTAAATTCACCCTTTTTTAACATGATCCCTAAGAAAATGGTGATAAATTTCTATATGTTTAGTACTTGAATGAAGTATAGGATTCTTAGTGGGGTTTATTGCACTACTGTTATCGCATTTCATTAGAATGCAATCGAGTTTTAAATTGTAATCCAATAATTATTGCTTTATCCATAGGACTTATGCAGAACAATTACAAGTTGTTACATATTCAACCTCAGCGGTAGAAATAACAATGCTATGTTGCTTCTTAGTGTGCCAAAAAAAACAATTTTCAAACAAATGACATGTAACACTAGTGGTTTTCATATCCGACTTACAACCTGAAAAATCAGAATAAAAAAAATCTACTAAGCTACATTCGCTACCTTTGGGAAGCCAAAGATCGTGATGCGAGGTTTCGTTAAGATACTTCAAAACTCTTTTTACGATCTTAAAGTGAAATTCCCTATACGGCACTTGAAACCTAGCACACATACACACATTGTTTGATAGAGGGTGGTAATGATAGAGGAGTAGGGGTAGCAAAACGGGTTGGGTCGGCCGAGTTGGCCCGTTTGACCTGTCATTTTTGGCGGGCTGGGCTGAGGTATTCAGCTCGGTACCTTAAGTTGACCCGCCCCGCCTAACCCGCTTAAAAAAGCGGGCCGAGGCGGGGCGGGGCGGGTTTTCCCCGTGAGTTTTTTGTTAAAACTTTTACTCTTTTTATTAAGAATTAAAACAACTTTAATTATAAAAATAACACTTATCTCTTAGGATTGTATTATGAATTATTATACAGACAAATTGAATTATAATTGTAACGTTCTTTCTATAACTTTTTAATACATGCGTTGATTGAAAATAATTGAAATAAAAGAACAAATGTATGACGTGCATAATTATTAAGTTTTCAATATATTAGTTCAAATGTTTTCTTTAGAAATAGATGTTGATTTTTAAAAAAAGGAAGGATTTGATTATTGTATACGTATGACAAATTTATGATTTAACTATTAAATAATCGGTTAATATAAAAGTCTATATAATGTAAATAGTGAGAAAGTTCGGTGTTGATATTTTACGCATTACTATTTTATGCAATGTGTCGTTTTATACAATGTTATTGTTATCATAGTTAATTTTGTGTAAATTCTAAATTGGGTTCTTTCAGTAGTTAGTTTTTAAATAGGATTAAGATGATATGTATTATTTATTTATTTTGATATTTTTTTAGTGTGCTTGAGTTTATTTTGTATTTTTTTATTGTAATTGATCTTTATTTATTAAATTTTTTGAATGGTTTGGACTTAAGACATCTTGAAGTTCTATTATGCGTTGTTAAAAAAATTTCTTTATCAACCTCTTTGGTAATAATTAAGAAATTTCTAAATTATGTATTAAATCAAATTGTAAAATTAAAAATTAAAAATTGGCGGACCGGTCCGCCAACCCGCCAACTCGTTAGTAAACGGGACGGACTTGACTTTTGAGCTTGGACCTCTAAGTTGGTCTGTTCTGCCCCGCTCCACTTTTAGACGAACTTAAATGGAACACACCTAAATGGGGCGGACCGCCCGCTTTGCCACCCTTATAAATAAGGTATAATAATATTAGTTATTAATATTGTTATTTGACTCTTATTGTATTTGAACTTTTAATTTATCATCTATTACGAGTATTATATATGTAGTGTCTTTGACACATTTTAGGATATCAAAGAAATTAAATGAAATTTATTTTTATTAGTTTAGTTTATCACTTCTTTAGTGTAGAATTTTACAGCTTTCTTAGGATTTTGTTAGAGTTATCTTTTAGAGCCTAACAATTGGTGACTTTCATTTTGATCTCATTCCTCTTAAATGAAATATGTTTTTGGAATTTTTATGGAATAGAAGAATCATATTGGTCGATCCTTTCGATTGAAAAATATTTTTGAGCAAAAAATATTATAGAGGATGAGGAGAAGGTGAAGGTAGCTGCAATGACAATGAGATATTGTACTCTTAAATGGTGACTATGGAAGATTCAACTTCGTCCATCGATGTCGTGGAATACTTTAAATATTTTTTTGACATTTTAAATTCAAATGGAGACACCCTTTCATAAAATTAGATGATGAAATAGAAGAGGAGGGAGAGGCAGAACTAGTTATCAAACCAACTCCTACCGTTGAAGTTAACCACAAAGAAAATCATTTGCCTTCTTCTCCGCTTCATACTGAAGAACAAAGACACCTGCAAAAGAAATATCAGATGTAAAAGAAGTCTTTTTATCAGATCTAAATTTGAAGCAATCTAATTTTATCACATTTAAACCTTCATCAATTCAACCTCTGTTGGCAGAACCATTCAAACTGATTTGCAGTTCAGTTCTGTCGGATCTACTATCGCCGAAGCTGAATATTCTGCGCACCCTTGCATAAGCTTGTAGTCTTCGTCTTCTTCCTTATCGCAACAACAACACATATTTTCTTTGCTTCGTGTTCAATTTTGTTGTTTTCATGTGATGAAGTTCCACACCTTTCATGTTGAAGTTTCAACACCGGTGGCTTTTACGGTGGGAGCCGTCACTTTTGTTAACAACATTTGATTTACAAGATTTTTCTTTTCTTCTTTTATTAACTTGGTCGGGTCCTTAAAAAGAAGAAAGTTTGGAAGTGTTAACTTTTTGGGGCTTCTACCAATTATATCTTGCAGTCCAACAATTTTGACTTAATGAAAAAAAAGTACCTGCAATAGAATCTACCACCTAAGTCTCATACGACACAATGTTTGTACCTGCGTCACTTTTTTATTTCAAAGTGGATATCATATCGGCTTGGTTACATAAAGATTAAAAAAAAAACTTTTTAATTCTCATATTAATTGTATTGGCTAATTATAGTGCAATTCGTGATATTTATTAAAACATGCTGTCTTGCTTTTTGTAACAACTCCAATTTTAAAGAATTTCTTTTTGAGAAAATGTCTATTTAGCCCCCTCATCTAAATCATTCTACACCTATATTCTATCCAATAATGAGTTAATTTCTACATGACAACCTTCAAGATTGTTTAAGTGGGATCCCTAAAGCTGGGTGTGATGTCCTAGATATGACATACCGTTGATATTGGAGAACGAGTTCACAAGAAATTATAGTGGAAAATGAATTTGTTGTAACAAGAAACTAAGAGATGAGATACCAACAATGAAAGATGAAGATGATAAAGATTACAAAGGTCAAGTTTTCTCCATAGAATCTGCCTCATTTGATGTCCAAAAGATAGATTGACCCTCTTCTTTTCTATCATAGATTTTGTTGGTGCACAAGGAAGATAAAAGGTAAAAGAAATATTTATTGACAGTTTCAAAATAAAGATTTACAATGAATTATAATAACCTACTTCACTAGGTTATTTATACACAAAATTAAATCTAAAATATATCTTCTAACAAATATATAAGAAGATCTAAGATATATATCTTCTAATAAAGATATAAACAATCTAAAAGATATTCCAAAATATAAATTAATATCTAATTAATTATAAAATCTAAATTAATTCTAACATCACCCCTTAATTTATATTTACCTAAAACTGACAACACCAATTTCATCCCTTAAACCAAGAAATTGATCAGTTTTGATAACCTTTGTCAGAACATCTGCCAGCTATTTCTGGGTGCTACAGTGCACAACTTCTAATATTTCATTCTGAACTTGATTGCTCAGAAAATGATACTTAGTCTCAATATACTTGATTCTCCCATGCAACACTGGATTCTTGACAAGATTGATTGCATACTTGTTATCAATCATCAACTTCAGAGGTTTATTTACCTCAATCTTCAGATCTTTCAGCGAGTTCAGAATACACACAACTTGACATGAAGTCAAAGTGCCTGCCGTATATTCAGCTTCACAAGTTAACAGTGCAACAATAAGTTGTTTCTTGGAACACCTAGAAATAGGACCTCTCAGAAATTTGAATAAGTATCTAGAAGTACTTCTTCTGTCAACTATATCTCCGCACCAATCAGAATCAGAATAATTCAGAAGTTCTGATTCGATCTTTCTTTCAGACGGAAATAACACTCCATATTTCAGAGTTCCCTTCACATACCTCAGAATCCTGACTACATCTTGGTAATGAGACCACTTTGGTTTGCTCATAAATTTGCTAATCATTCCAACTGCATAACAAATATCAGGCCTGGTGTTACACAAATACCTCAGAGAACTAACCAACTGTTTGAAGGTTGTAGCATCCACATCCTCTCCATTAGAATCAGAGTTCAACTTCTAATTTGTATCAGCAGGTGTGATAGCAACTTTGTAATTTTCTAGCTCAAATCTCTTCAGAAGCTCTAGTTCATACTTCATCTGATGCAAAATGATTCCTTTCTCATAGTACATAAATTCCATCCCTAGAAAGAAACTCATTTTTCCAAGATCTGTTATCTTAAATGCATTCATCAGAACTTTCTTGAACTCAGCTATCTCTTGTTCAGAACTTCCTGTGAGTAATATGTCATCAACATACAAATAGACCAGAATCATATTACCTTCTAAAGTGTGCTGAACATAAACACCACACTCTATCTCACACTTCTGAAACCCTTGTTCCTTGAAAAACGAATCAATATTCAAATTCCAAGCTCTGGGTGCTTGTTTCAATCCATACAATGCTTTGTGTAATTTGAACACCATCCCTTCCTGATTCTTTTTCTCAAATATAGGAGGTTGTGAAACGTACACATTTTATTGTGATAGAGCATTCAGAAATGCATATTTTACATCTAAATACATCAGAGGTCAATTCCTGTTAGTAGCTATTGTAATCACTAGTCTGATTGTTTCATGTCTCGCTACAGGTGCAAACACTTCAAAATAATCCAGCCCAAGTTTCTGTAAAAAGCCTCTTGCTACTAATCTTGCTTTGTGTTTGCCAATTGATCCATCTGGCTTTAGCTTCTGCTTGAAAACCCATCTGATGTTGATGGCTTTCTTGCCTTTTGGATGTTCTGTCAATTTCTAAATATTGTTTCTCTCTGTAGCATCAAGTTCTTATTTCATGGCCTGTAACCAAACTTGGTGCTTAAGAGCCTCTTCCGTACTTACGAGTTTAGAGTCTACTAACATTGCATACTGAATAACTTAACCTTCAGAGTCTACTTCAGTGTCTCACAACATGTCAAACTCTGCAAATCTTCTTGGGATGCTTCTGACTCTTTGTTGCCTCTGAACTGGATCTTCAGAACCTTGGACACCAGAACTTTCCCCTTCAGAAGCACTTGCTTCAGAATTTAGACTTTCTCCAGAATCTTGATTATCTTCAGAGTCTGGATCACCATCGAAGTCAGAGTCAGAATCATCTTCTCTTTCTGTATCTTCTTCAGAGTCAGAGTCTTTACCAGCTTCAGAAACATGTATTTCTGACTTTTCTTCTGAAGTTCTCTCATCAGAGTCAGGACGAGACTTTTCCCAATTCCAAACTTCTGATTCCTCTACAATGACGTCTCTGTTGAACTCAACTTTGTTAGTTTCTGGAAAATAAAGTTTGTACGAACCTGTAGTGTGGTACCCCACCAACAACATCACTTTACTTCTATCATCCAACTTCTGTCTTCTGGCTTCTGGGACATGTTTATAACATACATAACCAAACACCTTAAGATGACTAATAGTTTTCTTATCTCCAGTCCACTTCTGAATAAGAACTATTTCCTTCAATTTCTTTGTTGGACATCTGTTGAGCACATAACATGCAGTTGCAACAGCTTCTCCCCACAGAGTATGAGGAAGCTTCTTCTCTTTCAGCATGCTTCTCACCATATCTAGCAAAGTACGATTTCTTATTTCAGCAAGACCATTGTGTTGAGGAGTATAAGGAGCAGTAACCTCATGCTCAATCCCATTTTCCTCACAGAAACTTTTGAATTATGTGGAGTTATACTCACCACCATAAGCTCCACCTTTGTTAGCTTCTGGACATCGTTCAGAACCACTACCTTCAGAAATACCATCTTCAAAAATTGGATCACTTTCAGAGGCTTTGCCTTCAGAAGTTCCACTTTCAGAATCATGATTCACCGTCAAAGACTAAATTTCCCTTAGAAGCTCCTTCTTCAGAAGGTCCATACTTAGAGTCATGATTTCCACCAGAAACTTGACCATCTTTAGAAGTTTGTCCTCCAGAACCCATGTCTTTAGAGTTTTCTCTTCCAGAAGCATGATCACCACCAAATTCTGGATCATCATTAAAATTTGGATCAGAATCAGATTCACCGTCTGACTCACCTTCAGAGTTTCCAGAGTTATCTTCTTCTGACTCTTCAGAATCTTCTTAGGATTCTGACTTGTCTTCGAAATCTTCGGCGTCGTCTTTTGATTCTGACTCATATTCAAACACTTCATAATCAGAATATTCAGAGTCATATTCTTCCCCTTCAGAATCATAAAATGACAATTTCACTGGTTCCTCATTAGATTCATAAGCCATAAATAGCACAAGTTCATCATCTGAATCTCCTCTGGCTACATTTGCTTCTTCTGACTTCCTTTCTTTGTTTGACCAGCAATCTTTGGCATATTGACCAAAGTTCCTGCAACAGTAACACTGAACATTCTTCTTGTCAGACTTCTTCTTTCCCTTCTGGATATTCTTCTGTCTATCAGAGTTTGAAGCTTCTGACCTTTGACCACCCTTAGTTTTCTTCTTGGCTTCTAACCAAGCCCGCTTCTGATAATTCTTATCAGAAGTTACTTTCAGAGCCTGCTGCTCTACTTCTCTCTCAGAAGTTCTCGCAGTCATACGCAACTCATGCGCCTCTAGACTACTTTGCAGCTCTTCAACTCTCATGGTGCTCAAATTTTTGGAATGTTAAATTGCTACCACAATGTCATCAAACTAAGAAGTTAAAGATCTTAATATCTTCTCAATAATTACTTGTTCAGGCAGAGTTTCTCCATAAGCTTTCATCTCATTAGTGATTAGAATCACTCTAGAGATGTATTCAGAAACCTTCTCGTTGTCCTTCATGTTGAGATTCTCATATTGCTTTCTGAGAGACTGAAGCTTCAACTTCTTCACTGATGCGTCACCACCGTAACATCTGACCAATGTGTCTCATGCAACCTTTGCTGTTTTAGAATCAACAATCTTCTCAAACACATACGCATCCACACATTGATGGATGTAGAACAACGCCTTCTGATCTTTCTTCCACAGCGCCTTCTGTGCTATCTTCTGGGCCTCTGTTGCATCTGCTTCTAACAGATCATAGCCATCGGTGACAAGATCTAACACATCTTGAGCACCAAATAATACGCGCATCTAGATCTTCCAACGATTCCAGTTTTTGCCATCAAATACTGGAAGCTTGGAATGGATATCTCCGTCGTTTCCGTTCATCTTCTATCTTGTGCAATTTATGTAGAAACTCAATGAAAACAATGTTTTCCAAATCCCATAATTTCTATCAATGAAACAATATTTCCTAAATTCCAGAGTTTCTAACCAGGAGCTCTAGATACCAATTGTTGGCGCACAAGGAAGATAAAAGGCAAAAGGAATATTTACTGACAGCTTCAAAATAGGATTTACAATGAATTACAATAACCTACTCCACTAGGCTATTTATTCACAAAATTAAATCTAAAATATATCTTCTAATAAAGAAATAAGAAAATCTAAAATATATATCTTTTATCAAAGATATAAACAATCTAAAATATATTCTTAAATATAAATTAATATTCAATTAATTATAAAATCTAAATTAATTCTAATAAACTTCACATTGTTAGTCCTTATTAACACTTAAAAGAACAACTTAAAAAATATAATGAAAAAATAAATTTAAAATTTAAATTAGGTTAACACAAGTTGTTAAAATTAGCATCTTCAATAAATTAAATAAAAAACCGGCATATCCACTATCTAGAAAAAAGTAGCACCCATTAAGTCATTACCCACGGAGACGTAATGGAGCAGGAAACGTGTGGCACCACATCTGCCTCTCTTCCAAATAGGAAAAAAAACAAATAACCAAAGTCATATAATATTACTAACCACCTAATTTCTTCTAGAAAATACATTAATAAATCACGAAAAAATGTCACAAAACCAAACTTGTCACTTTCACTCATTTCACGAAATTCATATATAATTTACTCATCATATCATTATAAGAAAGCTTAGAATTTTCCAACTATATATTAAAATCATCTCAACATAGTTTCCTTCATCTCTCTAATATGGTTTTCAATAAGGTTCCTATGTTTGTGCTGTATATAGTTTTGATTAGTTCAATTGGAGAGAAACCTTCAATTGTAGAAGGAAGAGTACTTTCATTAATATCTCATCAAGGTTAGTGACAATATTAATTTCTTAATTATATGATTTATTTATATGTATAATATATGGTTGTTGATTTTGTGTATGCTTATGATGATGTATAGTTATAGGGTACTCTAGGATTTTTGCGACGCTTGGTGTTATTTGCAAATGTTGTGATGATGGAGTTGAAGGTGCATGCAAAGAAACATGGACAGATTCTTGCTCTAACATACAGTGTTCACCTTGGAAAACATATTAGTTATAGTAATTAATCCTAGGACTTTTAAACATGTACTTAAATTTTGAGAAATATATTAGTGTAACTTCTGTGAATATTAATGCTAATTTTTGGGCGTAATTAGAGTTTCTTAGTAAGAAAAGTCAACGATTGGATACACCTTGTTTTCATGGCCGACACAATAATTAATAATAATAAGTCAAGTCTGCAGCAGTTTTTAATAGCTGTGGTTTTTTTGTGTGTGGTTGAATATGGCCCATAGACTTTATAAGAGAGGTAATAAACTCAATATACATTAAGAAGGGTGACGAGTAATTGGAGTAGCTGTTACTCTATTTGCTTGCTTGAGGCATGTTTTGTTGTTACATTATTAACTAAATTTTAGAAAGTAATGTAACTACTTTTGGTTATGGTTATCTCTAATAATCAACAAGCTCTTCCTTGAGGCCCTCTGTTACACCCACCTTCTCTTGAAAGTGTGCAATGCATCGATAATATGCTCATGGGCAACATTAAGAAACTTTAAGACCTTCTTATGGACCAAAATTTCACCTTTGAATTTTTTTTCAAATATTAATCAATAAAGCACAAAAATATCATAGATGTCTTCGTCCTTAGCTAGGTCACCGTCTCTCACATCTCGGTCCATTTTATATTATTAGACATGTGACTTCATACACAAGAAGGGGAATGAATAATGTGTATCAGAATAATTTGGATTTAAAAAAGTTTTAAAATTAAAATCAGAGTTTGAAGGCATTTTTAAAAAGTTTTTAAAGTTATGCAGTAGAAAATAAAATTGCAAAAGATAAAATGCAGAAATATAAAGAGTTTAAGGAAAAATAAAAGACACCGAAAGTTATAGAGGTTCGGTCAAAAAGAAATGAGACCTAATCCTCTCTCTAAGAATTTTTCTTGAGAGTATCCAATAAACTTAAAAGATTTTAGTAGGTTGAACTCTTGAATCCCCGTATACAAAGAAAAATGAAATTTCTGACTAACTTCCAATCAAACAGAAAACATGAGAGAGAGGTGGTGAGTCTTCCTTCCAAATGATAGATCGAAGCGGTAAGTCTCTTTTCCACAAGAAACTTGGAGCGTGAAGTCTTCAAGTTTCAAACAAAGATTTTATGACAGACTTATCTTGAACCTTGAGAGCTTTTAACATCGGCCTGAGCTCACGAATCGAAACATGGTTTTATACTGGACTCACTAAGAACCTCTGAGATTTTACCACTGGGTTGATCTCTAACCGAAATAAGCTTTTATCATGCGCTGAGCTTTAACCGAAACTTGATTTTATCAAAGGCTAACCTAGAACTAAATGGAGACTTGATCACACAATTTCAAAACCAAATCTTTTCACAGGTTTAGCCACGAACCCAAACAAATAATCTCTAAATGGAAAAAATATTCAACTAAGGTAAAAACAAAACATCCTTGATGAACTTACAAAACTAATCTTAAAGAATTACAACTTCATTACTCACAAAATGACTTTCTCGAAAAGAACTAGGGCTAAAATCTTATTGAGTGGAAGTAAACAAAAAGAATTTTTATAGAGAGAGTGAGAAGTGAGAAATGAAATCACATTTCTGGATGTTAAAAAAGTGGGAAGGAGCCTTTATTTATAGACTAGAAGTTGACACAAAACAAAAAAAGTTTTTATGACCATAATTGATGTGCCAATCGATTGGCATCATTCACCAATCGATTAGTAGGAATGAATTAATAGATTAATAAACTCAAAATGGAAAGGAAATATATTTAGACGTTACACCTCATTAAGATGTTGTCCTAATTTCTTAGAGTTTATTTTTGAACTGACCCAATCGATTAGGTTAATGTGCCAATCGACAGGGACAAAAATTTTCTTAGAACTTTTTTGATAGCTCCTAACTCATCTAGCACAACTTCAAGGCATCTTTGATAATGTTTTCTTGAGAAAAATAAGTTTGAAAACTAGTTTATGTGTGTGTGTATGTGTGTGTTTAGCCATACACTTTACGATAATTCTTTTATGCTTTTATAATATATTTTTCTCAAACATATCAAGACAGGGCTTTCATACTTCCATATATTTCAAGACTTGTTAGATGCTTTATCCTTGTAGAAACTTGTTTAAACTTGAGATTAGGCTTGAGTTGTATTCCTTTGGTTTCCATTATCAAAGAGTCAAGTCTATAAAACTCTAATGGTATGATTTCATCTTTAATCGCACTTTGGTTATCCTCAAAGACTTGTTGTCATAATCAAATGCATGTTCATATTTAATAGTTGTCATAATCAAAAACATATTCTATAATCTACAAAATAAGGTTCCACACATATAAGTACTTCAAAAAACATGAATATACAATAAAAACCTAATTTAAATTTTACATTCGGTTAACTTGTTGTTAAAATATCTTTCTTAAATAAATTAAATAAAGAACTGTCACACCCACTTTTTAGAAAAAGCAATACTCATTAAATCATAGAATCATTTTGAAAGTAGATTTCAAGAATCAAGTTATATAAGACATACCTTGGATGGAGTTTCTTTCAATTAGTTGTTTGGTAAGGAAAAATTGTCTTTAGAAGCTCCTTTCTTGCTTTAGGAAATTAAGGAGGTGGTTTGAGCTTGTGATGGGGAGAAAAGCTCTTGCTTGGAAAGGTTTGACCTTAATTTCTTCAAAGTGTGTTGGGATATTGTGAATGATGATTTATTCAGGTTTTTGAATGAGTTTCATTTGAATCATTTTTTTGCCCAAGTTTGTGATGACATCTTCCTTAGCTTTGATTTCCAAATATGATAATCCTTAATCTCTTGAGGATTATAGAATTATTTGTTTAGTTAGGCGTCTCTACTAAATTTTATCCAAGTTACTAGCTTCTAGATTTAAGAAGGTAATGTCAAATATGATTTCCCAGTGTCAAACAACTTTCCTTCCTAGTAGACAAATGATTGATGATGTTCTTGTCATTAATAAATTGATGGACTTCGCTAAGATGTTTAAAAGGAGTTATATGTTGGTGAAAGTAGATTTTGAGAAAGCCTATGATTGCGTGTCGTGGGACTTTCTTAGGTATATTATGAAAAGGATGAGTTTTGGTAACAGGTGGCTAGGGTGGATGAAAGGTCTAGTTCTAAATAGTTCAATGTCAATCCTATTTAATGGTATCCCAACAAAAGACTTTAAAGTTTGAAGAGGCTTGTGTCAAGGGGACACATTCTCACCTTTCCTTTTCCTAATAGTGGTTGAAAAGTTGGCTGGGATGATGCACTATGCGATGAACTTATGAGAGTTTGAAGTATTTTAAATCAATTCCACCACCCACTTTGAATTTTTGCAATTTGCAGATAATATTGTTTTGATTGGGGACTGACTTAGGGAGTGGATTAATGGGAGATGGGTTTGGGATATCGAAATTAACATGTTTTTCTATCGGAAGAAGAGTTAGTGTTGCTTTCTGATTTCTACCATATTCTGTAGAATGTGAATCCTGAAGCTTGAGTGGATGACTAGTTTGTTTGGTGGAGACACAAACGTGGGTTTTCAATTAAGGCGAGTAACTTGAGGATTCAAGAATCTTGTAATTGTGGTTTGGTTTTGGAGGAAGAGTTGTCTCGTGCTTTGGATAATATATGGAAAATAAAGGTGCCTAGTAAAACTCTCATTTTTGGTTGGTGTTTGATTCTCAATAGAGTTCCTACTAGGGTGGATTTGGCAAGGCGTGGAGTTCTTGTCGGTGTGAACAATCTGGTTTATTCGTTGTGTTTTTCAGAAGAAGGGGGTTTGGTACATCTCTTTTATTCCTATTCAATTAGTAATCATATTTAGATTAAAACTTGTGAATGGCTTGGAGTGGATTTAGCTAACCATACATGTTGATAGTCTCCCGTTGACAATTTTTGAATTCGAGGATAATACCATACAGGTTGTAGGAACTCAATTTTGTTCAATAGAAGAATTTTAAGTAATATTGTTGTGCTTGGAATGATCAAACTTTTAGCTTGGGAGGGGCTTATTGCTTTTAGTAAATTCGGTCGGAATATGTTGTGGTCGGATTGGTATATCAATCCAGGGCCTTTCCTTTAGTAATATGGTTCTTGTAAGTCTTTCTTTGTTGGAATGATTTTCATTGTTGAGTTGAGTATCCCCTAGTGCTTTTTATATTCAATTCTAATTAATTATATAAAAAAGAAGTTTTTCCACCCTATGCTTTCAGAGTACACCACACGAAATTCTAGAAATGTCTCTAAAAAACAAAAATATATTTTCGGTGCGCATCCACACACTTATAATTCACTCGTTTTTTGAGATTCATACTATTTTACGATAAAAATTAACCCGAAAATACACTTCTGGAAATTCCCAAAAATACATTTTCGATAAGACACTGAACTTACCTGAAAGTACTTTGAAAGAGTCTTTAATTTTAAACCACCCTTTTTATAGTGCCGTTTTGAATCAATGACATCCCTCATATGTGACCATCACTTATATATCATATTTTTGAGAATATACACAATAAAAATGTCTTAACAAAATTGTATTTTTGAGAATTTTCAAAAATATATTTTTAAAATAAAATTTATCATATTTTGAATTTTAAAAACAAATAAATTTTAAATTGTGAATACGTACTAAAAATATATTTTTTAATTTTTTAAAAATATTTTTAAAATTGTATAGAATATTTCTTTCCTTTATAAAGTGGAAAAAGAAATTAAAAAAAACGCCATACCCACGGATCCCTAATGAAGCAGGAAACGTGTGGCACCACACCTGCCTCTCTTCCAGAAGCCCAAATTCCAAATAGGAAAAAAAAACAAATAACCAAAGTCATATAATATATTACCAACCGCCTTATTTCTTCTAGAAAATAAATAAATTAATCAATCGGAAATGTCACAAAACCAAACTTGTCACTTTCACTCTCTATCTTCTCATTTCACGAAATTCATATATAATTTTCAACATTCTATCATTATAAGAAAACCTTAGAATTTTGCAACTATATATCAAAATCATCTCAACATACTTTCCTTCACTTCTCTAATATGGGTTTCAATAAGGTTCCTATGTTTGTGCTGTATATAGTTTTGATTTGTTCAATTGGAGAGAAACCTTCAATTGTAGAAGGAAGAGTCCTTTCATTAATATCTCATCAAGGTTAGTGACAATATTAATTTCTTGATTATATGATTTATTTATATGTGTAATATATGGTTGTTGATTTTGTGTATGATTATGATGATGTAGTTATAGGGTACTCTAAGATTTTTGCGACGCTTGGTGTTATTTGCAAGTGTTGTGATGATGGAGTTGAAGGTGCATGCAAAGAAACATGGACAGATTCTTGCTCTAACATACAGTGTTCACCTTGGAAAACATATTAGTTTAAAACATGTACTTATATTTTGAGAAATGTTGTAGATATATTTGTTTTATGATTCGAGTTGCAGAAATTTTTGATAGAACTGCAGATAATTATGTGTAATTTCTGTGAATATTAATGCTAATTTTTGGGCGTAATTAGAGATTCTTGGTAAGAAATTAAGTCAACAGTTGGATATACCTTGTTTTCATGGCCGACACAAAAATTGTTAATAGTAAGTCAATAGTCTATACAACAATAAAGCATTATAAGAAAGAACAACAAAACATTCGAGAAAACTAAAGAGAGAAAGTTGAAGAGAGTTCTGGTTTGGTCCTTGTTGATGAATGAAAAAGAAAATAAGGATTAAGATTTAGAAGGTAAGTTGGTGCATCATATGAAAAAGGAGCATTATGATCTCAAGTAGTTTGCATCACAAGCAATCTCATTCAAAGCTTAAGAAATCAATTGTAGCAACATGTAAGAACCATTTAAAATTTAGTTATAGTAATTAGTTATGATTGTATGTGACTAGACTTAGAAAGCTTATATGATGTAATTCACTTAGAACTAGTATAAAGCTGTATTGTTGTTTGTAACTTATTCCTTACAAAATGCAGCTATTTTTCTTATTTCTCTCATTTTCAATTCAATATGGTAGGTATCATGGGAAAAAAAAGGTTCTTCTACAGAGGAGGCCCCCGCTTTCTTTATTGAAGTAAGTAAAAATGATTTGATTGAGTATTTTTTAAGAATTGATTTAGTCAAATCTAATACTTCATATATTAGAAAAAGAAATGATCCGTCTGATTTAGGATTGATTAGGGATAATCAATTGGATCGAATCAATCTATTTTTTTCTATTCATTTCAAGGGAAAAGTTCAACAATCACTTAGCTAAAATCACTGAACTATTCGTATGATGTTGAGTAGAAATAAAGAATGCCGATCTTGGATAGTTTTGTCATCTCAAATGAGACCATTCAACAATGTAAAATCTCACAATGGAATAAAGAAAGATCCTATAATTTCAATTAATAATAATAATTCATTCGGTCCTTTAGGAATAGCCCTTCAAGTTGTGAATTTTTATTCATTTTATCATTTAATAAACTCATAATAAGATCTCAATCATTAAAAATTTGCAACTTGACAAATTAATTGAAAATTTTCAAGTAATTAAATATTATTTAATGGACGAAAATGAGAAAAATTTTAAACCCGGTCTATACAGTAATATCATTTTGAATCCATTCCATTTGAATTGGTTTTTTCTCCATCATTTTTATTGTAAAAAAACATTTACAATAATAAGTCTTGAGCAATTGATTTGTAAAAATATATGTATAGCTAAAATGAAAAATAGACCACACCTAAAACTAAAATCGGGTCAAGTTATAACAGTTCAAATGGATTCTGTAATAATAAGATCGACTAATCCTTATTTGGCGACTCCAAAAGCAACCATTCACGGCCGTTATGGGGAGATCCTTTCTCAAGGAGATATTTTAGTTACATTCATATATGAAAAATCGAGATTCGGTGATATAACACAAGGTCTTCCAAAAGTGGAACATATATTAGAAATACGTTCGATTGATTTAATATCCATGAATCTAGAAAAAAGATTTGATGCTTGGAACGAGTGTATAACAAAAAATCTCGGCATGCCTTGGAGATTCTTGATTGGTGCTGAGCTAACTTTAGCGCAAAGTCGTATTTCTTTGGTTAATAAAATCCAAAAGTTTTATCGATCCCAGGGAGTACATATCCATAATAGACATATCGATATTATTGTGGGTCAAATAACATCCAAAGCTTGGAAGAATTTCTTATTGTGGTTTTAGAAGATAGAATGTCTAATGTATTTTTACCTGGCGAACTAATTGGATCATTGCGAGCAGAACGAACGGGGCGTACCTTGGAAGAACCCATTTGTTACCGAGCTTTAATATTGGGAATAACAAAAACATCTCTGAATACTCAAAGTTTCATATTTGAAGCGAGTTTTCAAGAAATTGCTAGAGTTTTAGCAAAAGCCGCTCTTCGGGGTCGTATTGATTGGTTGAAAGGTCTTAAAGAGAATGTTGTTTTAGGGGGATGATACTCGTTAGTACCAGATTCAAAAGAATAATGCACCGTTCACGGTCAAGGAAATATAACAAGATTACCCGAAAAAAATTTATTCGAAGTAGAAATTAGAAATCTTTTGTTCCATCATAGAAAATTCTTTGATTTTTGTCATTTCAAAGAATTTATGTGATACATTATTAGAAATATTAGATTAAATGGTTCCTAAAAGAGGATTCGACTCAGCCCCTTAAATCTTTAAATGCAGTCATTTGATTTGGTAATAAAGTAGAACAAAAAATAATAATAAATAAAAATAAAAGAATAGATTGATTCTATCTTAACGACCAATCGTCTATAAAAGAGAAGGTTCCATCAGAACAATTATTTATTTCTATTTCAGGATACTGGGTCTCTCTTTTTTTCTTCAATTTTTTTTAAAAAGTGTGGGGATAAATGACAAAAAGATATTGAAACATCACTTTTGAAGAGATGATGGAAGCTGGGATTCATTTTTGCCATGATACTAAGAAATGGAATCCTCGAATGACACCTTTTATATCGAGAAAACATAAAGGTATTCATATTACAAATGTTACTCGTTTTTTATCAAAAGCTTGTGATTTGACTTTTGATGCAGCAAGCACAGAAAAACAATTTTTAATTGTTGGTATAAAAAAAAGAAGTCGATTCAGTAACACGGGCTGCAATAAGAACTCGATGTCATTATGTTAATAAAAAAATGGCTCAGAGGTATGTTAACGAATTGGTATACTACAGAAACGAGACTTCGTCAAATCAGGGAATTGAGAATGGAGCAAAAAAAGGGGAAACTAAACTCTCTTCCAAAAAGAGATGCCGCTATGTTGAAGAGACAATCATCTCATTTGAAAACATATCTAGGCGGTATAAAATATCTGACAAGATTACCTGATATTGTAATAATCATTGGTCAGCAAGAAGAATATACGGCTCTTCAAGAATATATCACTTTAGGAATTCCAACGATTTGTTTATTTGATACAAATTGTGACACGGATCTTGCAGATATTTCAATTCTGGCTAATGATGATGCTATAGCTTCCATCCGATTAATTCTTAACAAATTAATTTTTGCAATTTGTGAGGGTCGTTCTAGCTATATACAAAAAATTGATTAATAATAAGATAAATCAATTTTTAGATTTGGTTGGGCGTGCGGTCATAGATTTTTAGAATTGGTTATTATAGCATTACAAAATTGTGTAAAAAGAAATATTTTGTGATTAATAGGTATTCAAAATAGAAAATCAAAGTAAAATAAGGAAATGGTTGAATCAAATAATTCCCTTTCAAGGTATATATATTTTTATTTTAGAGGACAGGTAGGGATGTCAATGGGGCGGGCCGGGGCCGGGGGGACACTTCCCCATCTTTTATTCCCGCCATCAAATTCATTCCCCGTCCCCGCCCCCGATCTCCGTCATGGGGGAATTTCTATCCCCATCCCCGTTCCCCGCGGGGATCCCCATAGATCCTACATTTATTCATTAATATTTTATTTTTTTAAAATGTTTATATTTTCTATAAAAATAAAAAGCACAAAGAATTCACATATTTATTATGTTATTAAAAAATACTAGTATTTGACATTTATTATTTTTTATTAAAAATACTAATGGAACACAAAATAATAATATTTTTTTTATAAATTTCTATAAAATGCTATAAAATTCAACAAAATGAACTATAATACTTTTTAAAGTAACAATATGCCTAAACAACTAAAAAAATCCAACAACATAATTATGCTTAAAAAACTATACTTCACCAAAACTAATAAGGGATAATTATAAAATTTAGCATCATGAGTATGCTTGAAAAGCTAAAAAATACTTCATAATAAGTCAACTAAAAGCAAAAGTCAACATATCTCTATTTGCTCAATTGATAACACACGTAAAGTAGAAATATCAAAATACTTAAAACAAAGTTACATATAAATAAACTAAAATATTAAGCAAAATATCCAAACAAGTAATGATCAATCATGTCTCTCTTTCCAACTTCTCCTTGCAAGGTCTTCTTCCTCATTCCACAATTAGATATGACTTTCTTTTTCCTACGAAAAGTAAACAATCAATAATTATATTTACTTAAAAAAATACTTTAAAAACTAAAAGGTAATCAACACTAATATGTAAATTACCTTATTATCATCATCATCATCATCATCCATATCTTCATCCACACATTCGAATTGAGTCAACGTTTTTGAATAACCTAAGAAACAAATAGCTAAATTAAAATTTAAAAATCCTTTTCAATTAATCTTGTAAAAGATAAAAATATATTACCTTTTATATCTTTTCGGATCCAATCTTGAGTGCACATCAAAGCCTCTAAAGTGTCTTCCTTCAACCTACTACGTTGTTGACTTAAAACACGACCACTAGTACTAAAGGCGGACTCTGAAGCAACGGTAGAGATAGGAATTGCTAAAAAGTCCCTTGCAATCTTTTGCAAAGTTGGAAATTTCAAACCATTTTGTTTCCACCATCCTAAGATGTCAAAATTTTCCTTTTTTTGTTTATCAAGCAAGACACCATCTTCCAAGTAGGAAGTAAATTCTGACTTGACATTTGTAGTTGAAGTATTTTCCATCACATATTCCGAATAAGCCTTCTCCCAATCTTGACTTGTGACATCAATGTCATCTACCAATGTTGATGCACCAACTTCACTACTTGTAGGAACCATATCATTATTTGGTTGATATTCTTCAACTAAATCTTCACACATTTGTATTACCTTTTCCAATTCTTTGGGAGCATTATTCCCATACATAAGTGGGAAGAAGTAATTCAACAAAGTTATTTTATATCTAGGATCCAAAACAGCCCCTATTGCCATCACCCCATTAATCAAACTCCAATATTTGTCAAACTTCATTATCATACTTCTTGCCATACTTTGTATAGTATCACTAGAAGAATCTTCCCACTTTCTTAAAGCTAATCTTATTTGACAAACTTTGGGAAAATAAATGTTTGATGTTGGATACTTAGTACCCGAGAACAACTCAGTGACACTAAAAAATAATTTCAACTTGTCACAAATTTCTCTTGCTATTTTCCAATCTTCTTCACTTGGTGCACATTTATATTGGGAATCACGGCGTTGTTTTAAACGTTTAAAAACTTGTTCGTAAGGCAATGCAGAAGCAAGCATTAAATAAGTAGAGTTCCATCTTGTTCTACAATCTTGTGCAAGCTTCTTTTCATAAGTCATGTTCAATTGATTACAAGTTTCTTTAAATTTCTCCTCCCTCTTTGGTGTTGCTACCCAAAAACCGACACTTTTCCTAATCTTTTCAATTGAACTAGAAATTGTTTGCATGCCATCTTTCACTATCAAGTTTAATATGTGGGCGCAACAACGCATATGAAACAATTTCCCTTTTAAAATAAAAGAAGAAGGTGACATCTTATCAATCAAATGGTCAATCAGAGCATCATTGGTGCTACAATTATCAACGGTTAATGTTGACAATTTTCTATCAATATTCCAATCCATCAAACAATCTACCAAAAAATCACAAATGACCTCAGCAGTATGTGGCGTAGGGACATAAATGAACCTAAAAATAAATTATAATAAATATCACATAAAATAACTATATTATAATAATAACGTAAATGGAAGGGAGAAGTTACCTGATGATCCGATTCTGCAAAATCCAATTTTCATCAATGTAATGAGCTGTAACAGACATATATCCTTTGTTCTGGTTGCTAGCAGTCCATATATCAGTAGTTATTGCAATGCGGCTTTTATTCTTTGCAAGTATTTTCATTTGCTTTGACTTCTCACTTTCATACAACTTCATTATATCATTCTTCATGGTGTTGCGAGAAACTATCTTGAACAAAGGTTGAAGAGAATGGCTATAATTTCTAAAACCAATATGGTTAACCATCATGATGGGATATTCATGCAATATAATCATCTTCGCGAGTTCATTCCTAGAAACATCTTGATTAAATGTATAATTTCCAACCACAAATGATTCATGTCTATTTCCGGATTTTTTTTCTGTCACTTTAAGCATGGCTTGTTTTGGACCTCTCTCTGTGCGTTTTGGACATATGCTAATATGATCAAATAAATGTTTAGTACCATTTTTTGTATCACCACCAATTTTCTTATCACAAGATTTGCATATAGCCTTCCAAATGCCTCCTATTTTTTGCCTTTTAAAATAGGGCCAAGCATCTGATTTTAATCCCCTTTTGTTAGGACTTGTAGTGGGTTCAACGGGAGCTTCAGGATCTTGATTTTCTATATTTATTTCATTTGGAGTAGATTGAACTTCCTGTGTGAGTGAAACTCCACTACTTTCTATAGGAACTTCATTCCCTTCCAAAGCAACATTAGGACTATTAGATGATTGAACTTCACCAACCATTCTTTTACCAAAAACCTGACACACACAAACACAAATTTTAAAAGGCTACATGGAAGTAGAACAAAAATAATAAATATATGAAAAAATAATAAATAAATGAAATAGTAAATACATGAAATTCACACAAAAAATAATTAATAAGAAAAATCTTATATTTCTAAATATATGATGCATTACACATATTTCTAAATATGCCTTATTTACTGTAACTTTTCAATTAGAAATAATAACATATATTAATTAATTATATACATTGAGAATACATTTATTTACCTATATACATGATATATTTACTCGTGTAAAAAGTTATATGTTATTATTTCACTTAATGGCTTTGGTTTTATAATTAGAAATATAAGATATATTTTTTTTTTATGGGTGATAGCATGATATATTATTATTTATATGTTATTATTTCATTAATAATTAGAAATATAAGATATTTGGTTTTTTTTATGGGTGATACCGTGATAGCATGATATATTGATTCATTTAAAAAGTAATATTTTTTTGTTTAATATAGAAAATTAAATTATAGTGTGATATATTAATAAAAAATAGGAAAAGTATATTTTAATATTTTTTAAGGAAAAACTGACGACATTATTTTAATTACAAATGCATAGTATAGATAAAAAATGAACACAAAAATATTTAAAAGGAGATAAAAATGAGTAATTTTTTGATTATTTTATATTTTTTTAATATGCAAATGATTTGATAACTCTAAAATTTCTAAACAATTTAATTTAAATTTAATCAAAATAATCAACTTTTCCTATAAGCAATTACATGAACAGGTTTATGAGAATCAAGGAGAAACAATCTACTTTTTTCTATAAACAATAATATAAACAGATTTACGAGAATCAAAGAGAAATAATCTATTTTTTCCTATAAATAATTACATGAACAAATTTATGAAAATCAAACCTTATTGATGAAATTGTAAGAGCTGTGAATAATGGAAGCACACCAAATAGAGAAGATGGAATTGGAAGAGGAAGATGAATGGAGATTTGACTGGAGAAGAAAAAAAGGAGTCTAACGTGTGAGACTCTAAATGTCTGGCAGAAGAAAATGAAACGCTTCAACTTTTTTAGGGTCTAATATTTACATTTCTCTCTCTTAATAAATACATGAATATTTATTTATTTATTTTTATAAATAAACATAAAGGAAATGACTAAAAAACCTAATCTAAAAAATATATATTAAATTAACTATATTAAAATAATAGGCGGGGCGGGGTCCCCGCGGGGCGGGGGGTGTATTCCCCGTCCCCGTCCCCGAAATGCTCTCGGGGGAATTTTTCTCCCCATCCCCGCCCCCACGGGGAAAAATTCCCCATCTTTGGGGCCCCGAACGGGGCGTTCCCCGCGGGGATCCCCATTAACAGGTCCAAACTGACATCCCTAAGGACAGGGCAATATGAATGTTCTATTATGTTACATCAACACATTAAACAGATTCTATGATATATCTACTGTGGAAGTAGGTCCACATTTCTATTGGAAAATAGGGGATTTTCAAGTGCATGCTCAAATATTTATTACCTCTTGGTTTGTAATTGTTATCTTATTGATTTCAACCATTCTAGTTGTTAGAAATCCGCAAACTATTCCCATGTCTGGTTAGAATTTTTTTGAATATGTCCTTGAATTCATTCGAGACGTGAACAAAACTCAGATTGGAGAAGAATATGGTCCATGGGTTCTATTTATTGGAACTCTATTTCTATTTATTTTTGTTTCGAATTGGCCAGGGGCCCTTTTGCCTTGGAAAATTATAAAGTTACCTCATGGAGAGTTAGCTGCACCCACAAATGATATAAATACTACTATTGCATTAGCTTTACTTACGTCAGTAGTCTATTTCTATGCGGGTATTTCAAAAAAGGGATTGGCCTATTTTTGTAAATACATCCAACCAACGCCAATTCTTTTATCGATTAACATCTTAGAAGATTTCACAAAACCCTTATCGCTTAGTTTTTGACTTTTCGGAAATATATTAGCAGATGAACTAGTAGTTGTTGTTCTTGTTTCGTTAGTACCCTTAGTAGTTCTTATACCTTTTATGTTCCTTGGATTATTTATAAGCGGTATTCAAGCTCTTATTTTTGCTACTTTAGCTGCGGCGTATATAGGTGAATTCATGGAAGGGCATCATTGACTAGTATTCAAAATCGTGTTTTAGCCCGCGACAAAGTATGTGTGGCTTGCGATAATATACTTAAGGAATATTAATAAAAAATAAAAAGAAATTTAAAAAAGGTTTAATAACAATAACAATAAAAAAGTAGAAATAAAATTAAAACAATTACCATGGAATTGTAAAAAAAAAATAGAGATTAAATAAATTAAAAAGGTTGAGGGGGTCAAACTAGGTGTATATATAATCTAATCATTATAAGATAGCCGGGGGATTTCCAAGAATGATTGATTGAATCTAAGATACAACTCATTGATTTACGGTATGGAACAAACACATGTATATGTCATAGTAGATATTCATTAGTTATATATGACGATCTATCTAAATTTGTCATGCTACTACTCTAAAATTAGGTAGGGATTTGAAAAAAAGAGCCTTTTCATCTCTTGTAACAGTGAATTAAATATAAAATGACTAAAAAATGAAATCAAAGAAAAAAAGTTTAAAATGTAAGATAAGACCAAAAATTGTATGTATTCACAAAAAACTACAAGGGTAGAAACAAAAAAAGTTAATATCAAAGTAATTAGGATAATTCAATAAAAATTATTAAGTTTGAAATTTTGAATTACACTTCGACTAGATAAAGATAAATATGAATAATGAAATAATTAAGTCATAAATTTTTTGTTGATTATATTATTGGCTATTTCTTTATTTTATTTGGAATAGGAGAAACTTATCATGAATCCACTGATTGTTGCTGCTTCTGTTATCACTGCTGGGTTGGCTGTCGGAATTGCTTCTATTGGACCTGGAGTTGGTCAAGGCACAGCTGCAGGGCAAGCTGTAGAAGGGATTACGAGACAACTTGAAGCAGAGGACAAAATACGGGATACTTTATTACTTAGTCTGACTTTTATGGAAGCTTTAACTATTTATGGGATGAGTGTAGCATTAGCTCTTTTATTTGCGAATCCTTTTGTTTAATAAAAAAAAATACATCTTATTTTTTCCATGAACTTACGTTGCTGCTTTTGCTTTTTGTTTTTTCATTCTATTTAGATTTTACTCCTACTGTTTTTTCTTCATTCGGATTAACATACTGAATCTCATTCTTCTGTATCTTTATTTAATCCACTGACCCCTTTTTGATTTAAAAAGTGTTAAAACCAACTAAGTATTTTGCAATTGACATAAGAGCTAGTATTTCCATCTAAGAAGTATCATTCTTATAGGGAATCTTTCAATTGACTAACCAATTCAAAATATAGGTCTTCTTAGTATATTTTTATTCTTACTAATATTTATTATTATTAAGAATAAAAATATATTAATTTGATATATTCATATTAAATAATTAAAAAATTAGATTATAGAATAAACTATCATAAACGAATAAAAAAACTTGGAATCGTAGAAAGAAATTTTTTCTATCCATAAGAGGAGATGCGATCATATAAAAAATATAACCGATTCATTTCTTTGCTTCATTTACTGGCCATCCGCCATAAGTTCCAGGTTTGACATCGATATTTTAGCAACAAATATAATAAATCTAAGTGCAATGCTATGTGTATTGATTTTTTTGGAAAGGGAGTGTGTGCGAGTTGTTTACGCATTCATGGCTCCAAGAATTTCCATCAGTGTAGGAACTTCTAATTCTGGAGATCTTCAACTTGATCAATCCAGTTTGTTTTTTGTACATCCAAGGGATGAACCTTCATTTTTCATTGTTTCTCTCAAACTCAATGGTTCATATTATCGTTCTTGGACTCGTTCAATGTGTCGTGCACTTGGGGGCAAGATGAAAATCGAATTCATTAATTGAACCATCGTTCTTATCACTGATGCATGTGATTCTTTATATCGTGCATGGAGCCGATGCAACATGCGTGTGCATGATTAGATTCTCAACTCTGTATTTGAATCGATTTCTCAACCTATTGTGTTATGGAAAACATAATTGATGTTTGGATTGATCTAAAGCATTGCTTCTTCAAAAGTGATTTGGGGCGTAACTCTGAATTAATGCAAGAAATATATGGAATTTAACAAGATTCTATGTCAGTTACCAAGTTTTATTATGATTTTAAGATCTTGTGTGTATAACTTAAAGTTTATATTCTTAATTATTCCTACATGTAGTTGTAAAGTTATGTGTGCATGTGAAGTCGTTCGCATTACTAGACAATACCACACCATCGTATATGCAATTCATTTTTTGACTATTTTAAATGCAAATTTTTCTATGGTTAAGTCTCAAATCTTATTCATGGATCCACTTCCCCCTATGAATAAGATTTTCTCTGTGGTATTACAACATGAGAGGCAAGGGAAGTTTACTCCTTGAGATTCTAAGGCTTTTGTGAATGATGTTGACTCATTGAGATTCAAAGGAAAACCATATATATCAAGATTATCTAGTAAGGATGGAAATTATGTATACACTCATTATGGAAAAACTAATCACACAATTAATAATTTATATGCCATGCATGATTTTCCTCCTCATATGTAGGGAAAATATGCAAATAATGCTTTTGCAAGTGCTAATGATCAAGACATAAATGATTCTTCTCAGACCAGTGATGTGAAGTCAACTTCATATTCCATTACTACTGAGCAATATGAACATCTCATGTATCTACTTCAGGAGTTTACTCTCAATTAATAATCTTATACTTCTTCTACTTAGGTTGATTCCTCCACACCAGTTGGTCATTCATCAATTGGCAAACAAGGTACTAGTTTCTCTTATTCTATATCCTGTCAAAACATCACTATAGTATCTTGGTTCATTGATTGAGGTGCAAGTGATCATATGTGTGGATCACTTCAATGGTTTCATCTTACAATGAATCACTCATATTCAGGTAAAACTTCATAATGACCATTATGCAATAGCTAGACATGTTGGGACCATTAAATTTTCTTTTGGACTTATTTTGAATGATGTTTTATATGTGCTTTCCTTTTCTTGAATTTTGATTTATGTCTCAAAACTGTGTCAAACACTTTGTGCAAAGTTGTTTTTAATAGTTTCACTACGGAAAAATAGACCTTTCGTAACACAATATTACAACAGACTTCATGTTAATCGTGGTAATAAATTGTATTTGGGTGTTTTTCTTATTATTTACTAAAATAAATTTCACTACGGTCATAGTTAACAACTAAAATTCAGGTGTATCAAAATTCAGATGTCATATGACATGTCGAGACATCTGATCTAAAAAAATACACATGCAAGGTATAAAAACATGCAAAACAGTACTGAAAAGTAAACAACACACCATAATTATTAATCCAGTTTAGAGAAAATCTCCTACTCTGGGGGCATACCAAGCCAGGGATAAAGTCCACTATAATAATATCAATTCGAAGCTAAAAACCTCTATTTATAACTTCTCACTTAATTACTACCCGTTCTAACTTTCTACCTAAGACTCACTTAGGTATGAGGCCCTCCTTAACTCCCTCATCAATCACAGACAACGATTGGATCAAAACAGGAAGACACACTTCCATGACACAAAACCAGAAGACACACTTTTATGACAATACCTAGACAAGACTCTCGACTAAGAATAATATTTATAGTTTCTTAAAAACTTCCTCCAAGAACAATACTACCTTTTGCTTAAAATCTTCGAGGAGAAGAATAACATAGATTACAACTGTGTACCACAGTCCAACTCACAACCGAGTGGATTACACAAACCAACTCTCCTAGAGAGTGACACAATGACAAAGTCCTAATGATTCTACATCCTGGACCCGTACTCTTCTAGGTGTTGTAACTGGTTTTAAAATGAGAGCCTCTACCCTTAATTTTTATCTTTAAGAAGGGAATATAAAGGATAACCCTAACTTGGTCAGATATTATAAGTTATTAGACTCATTCTTAGATGAAGGGAAGGTGTTAGGCACCCCTCATCTACCTTGTTCACAAGGATACTAGGGTTTAGAATTACGACTTAGGAAATAAGGTTTTAATTTTTATTAGGGGAACTCGTCACGGTTTTTAAGTCGTATGTCTATGTATCCTCTTATGAAGAATCATAGTCCCAATTTGTAGTTCGTAGTTGGTTTGTGCTTTTATGGATTACAAAGATATTTCAAATTTTCCTTGAACCAAGTCTGGGTTTGTGAATTGCAGAGTTGTTAGACGAAGTTTGCAGTCGATTAAAAATATTTTCATAATCCTTTTTGAAAATTATCTTGGATTTAATTAAATTATTAAAAAAAAGATTTGGTGTTGGTTAGGTATTTTTTTAAATGTATTAATATCTAAGTAGGGGGTGAATAATTGTATAGGGAAATAAAAGTGGGGGTTTGTTCAGCAAGGGGCCCAAGTTCAAATATTGAATTGGGCCCAGTAGCGCAGAGGGTGAGGATTACGTTGACATAGCAAAAACAAAAAATACAGGGCGTGAATATCATGGGCTTAGGCCCAAAACAACATGGGATCCATTAGGGAAAGTGTGGGAGGGATCACAGAACTGTGGTGGTCACGCGCTTATGGAGCGTTGGATTGTAATCAAAAGGTTGTGATGGGAAGCACATGGTAGGTTTATGGATGCGCAAACACAGAATTAGGGAGTGTTTAGAAAAGAAAATCACTAGGTTGAGAGCCCATTTTTTCTTTCTCTTCCTCTCTCTACAACGACAAAACCAAACCCTTTTCTAATTTCTAGAGAGAGAGGCTCTACCTTCTCTCTTGAATTTCACCGCGCCAGAAATTATGCAGCTGACAGTCACCACCGTAGGCCACCACCAACCACCTCTTCTTCCCAGTTTTCCAGTTGACATTAAACCAGAACCTTCATACATTCAACATCACATTTGTGGATCTTCATTTGGGTTTTAAGAACCCTAAGAACCCTAACCAATCTAAAACCCAGAACACATAATTGTGATGAACCCTAACCATAATCGGAAGAACCCTAAACCCAAACCTAAGAACCTTAACCTAACCCTAGAAAACCCAGAAACCCAAAATTAAACCCCCAATCATACACCTTAACATAAAATCATCATGCAATCAACCCTAAAAGCTATGTGTTTCAGGCTTACCTCTCCTTGTGATTCTGGTCGTATAATTTTTCCTTTCTGGTTTTCTACTTCTCCTTCTAATCTCCTTCTTCTCTCTTTCTGTTTAACAGGTATGAAGGTGGATGGCAGTGTAGCAGAGACAACTTGAGGATGAGAACGGCGCGGTTTGAAGTTCTTGGGGTTTCAAATATTGAAACCCTAAGTCTTTCTCCTTTTCTTTAATCTCTGTCAACTCGTTTGTCTCAATTTCTTCCTCCCTTTATTAGAATTTTTTTAGGTTCTAATTATAGTTTTAGGTTCTAGACATATTAGGAATATGTGTTTATGATTATCGTTATATTTATAATTGTATTAGGAATTAGGAAGATTCAGATCCGTTTTAGGGTTTCGATTTGGATCTGTAATTGATTTAGAAAGATTTTGTTTGAAATTAGGGTTTTATAACCTGTACTTGGACTTGTTATTGTGTAGATTCATTTTCAGTGAATAAACACGAATATTAATTTCCAGATTTGATTTAATTTAAGATTTGATTCATGAAGATCTTGTTTTGTTTTAGTTTCAAATGCGTTTCTCTTTTCAGATATGTACAGTACTCAATTCCCAGGCTTTGGGCCTGTGTAACTTTTATGAAGAAGAGTGAATAGGGAATTTGGGTTGAAAACCCTAATTTTGGTTTGGTTGACCCTAGTCAATATTTCAAATAATAAAAAATATATATTTTTACTTAATAAATAACAATATTGATAATAATAACGTTATTAATAATTTAATAAAAAACTTAATTAGGGCAATTTATAAATCAAAGGAATTTAAACAACAACGTTGACTTTCAGTCAACAACCTTAGCGCGATGGGTTTCAAAAAGAATATGGGCCAGCAATCCAATGGTCCTATCTAATAAAAATTGAAGCAAAACCGTGCACCCCTTTTTCTATTTTGAACCGGGCCAATAAAGTTGTCTTAATGGGCCATCAAATTTTGATGGTCCATTTAAGACAATACACCCCCTTTCCATTAATTAGCAAACTTTTAATAAACCTTAATGATACTAACTCTTATCATAAGTCAAAACAATTCTTAATGGGCCTAAAAACGAATATAGCCCATAGCGAGCTTTGAAATTAAATACACCCCTTCTCTTTACTGGTAAGAACTAACTTAATGGGCCATCCGATTTTGATGGTCCATCCTGAAATAATACACCCTGTGATCGGTGGATTTAGAAATGACTGTTTAAAGCTGGTTCGCGAAATGTCGCGGAAGCAAGAGTCGCCACCGTCTTTTATTTTCTCCAACATGGACAGGACAAAAGCACAGCAAAATTCCTTATTGAGAATGTTTCTCGGTTCGGGAGGTAGATTTATAGAAAGGGAAGGTGTTAGCACCCTTTCTATCCATGGTTATCCATGGGCTCTTAGATACTTGCTCTTATGTTTTCAAAGTGTTTTCTTTTCAAAATGTGAGTGGGTTTTGAAAAAGTTTCATTGAAAGATTTCTGAATGACTCTTGTATCAGTCCTCAAGAGTGTTTGAAAAATTGTTTTGAAAGCTTTTGAAAGTGTCAGTGTGAAAAGGTTTTAGATTTGTTTTTGAAAAGAGCAAGTATCCATGAGTCATCTACCTACCCTAAGGAATTAAGCTGTGTAAATGTCCTTAAGGTAGTGCCATCCCACCATTGAGAGGTAGGTAGCACCACCGTTGGAGGTGTTCGGGTCAATTCGAGTGTAGGGACAGTGTGGTCACGGAAGCAACAGTAGGACACCTTAGAAGCTACCCTTATGTCCTTGATCTTTTTTTAATTCGAGGCAACCGTTTCGAGGCGACTGTTTCGAGGCAACTGTTTCGAGGCAACTGTTTCGAGGCAACTGTTTCGAGGCAACTGTTTCGAGGCAACTGGATCATGGACATAAGGACCGCTAAAACATCCTATAGTTGACGACCACCTTTCGAAGGCAACGAGTGAGGCGTACCCTATGAGTGGTGTGTGTATTTGTATGTTGTTTTCATGTTAACAATTATCTTTTATCATGGCATTGTGAGCTACGCTTGTTTTTAATTAACATACATTCTTTCATGCAATTTAGAATTTAAGAGTGCGGAAAGTTAAAAGACGGAAAGATAAAAGCTACGCTATTACAAGGCGCGGGTCTATACATCGCCAAAATACAGAGACCCGTTTTTGATAAAAATGCGGAAAGTAAAAGAAAATACCTAATTACTATTACATCCGGAAAGCAGTTACATAATAATCAATAAGAAAAATAAATGCGCGAAAAGAATTGAAATTGGAACGTATTAGGGTTTTGGACCCTTTTGAGAAATTAAATTAAATTAAAACCTAATTAATTATTTAATTAAAGAAAGGAAAGTTTTTTTTTATGTTTTTTGTATTTATGAAAATAAAGAAAATTAAAATTAAAAGGAAACCCTAAATCTAGATTATTTTAATTATTAAAGAAAATGTCAAAGTTGACCTAATTTACTAATTAATTAATTTATATGTTTATTTACAAAATAATAGTAATAATAAATAATAAATAATGATGAAAATAATTAATTAAGAAAAAGATGAAAATGTCAAAACCTAATTCTACATATTTTTTATTTATTAAGAAAAAGTGTTAAAATTAAAACCTAAATTAACTAAGTTAATTGTTAGAGTTTATTTACAAAAATTAATTAGTGAAGAAATTAATAATAATTAAATATATTTGTATTTTTGATTTTTCTGTTTTTATTATGAAAATAAAATTATTTTAGGTGAATTAAATAATAATAATTAAAGCAAATAAAAGAATTAAAAAGAAAAGAAAATTAAATTTAAAATACAAACAAAGGGGGGTGTCTGGCCCATGTGGAGGGGTTTGTGGAATTCTGGCCCATTAGAACAAAGGCCTTGCTGACTTTTCAAGGATCATGTGCACGTTGGTTGACCCAGGCGTATGATAGACCTCATTCTGTGGCCACTGGATTGATCTCATGTCCACTTGGCAGGCCTAAGCGTGAGTGTGTATGGTGAGCCATTGAGTGAGCGCTGCATAGGAATGTGTTAAAACAAAAATCATTAAGTATATGGGGGGACCTGGGAATCGAACCCAGGTCCCAGCACTCACCAAGCATGTCATCCACCAACTGAGCTGCCAAACGCTTTTGTTAAATAATTACACAACAAATATTATATAGAAAAATAAATATTAATGGTATGAAATCAAAAAAACGCGCTAAAGTTCAAATGCTCCAGTTACAGGACGCCACACATGCTTCTTCTTCGTTCTTCCTGCAGAATATAAAGCAAGTAGCGTGTGTTTTAAACCCCCACAAACTGAAAGTCCTGAAAATAGCGATTAGAAGAGGAGGAAATATAAAAAGGGCGCGATAGGCTTAATGGTTTCGTCTTGTTGCAACGATTTTGTCCGTACAGGTTTGGTGGTCCAATTTTACAATATATGAAAACCCCCAATATTGAAGCTCTGAAACCCTAATATCCTTCAATGGTGGATTTTGATACAAGCAGTTTTAGAACAATTAAACGTTACCAAAAGCTTCAGAGAGATGTTAGTAGCATAAATCAATAATCAAAACACATGAATGATGCATAGAAATTAGATTTCGATTATGGAAATATTTGTGACAAACGTGACTCTGTTCTACCGTTTCTTTGAGTATGAGAGCCTGTTCTTGGGTGCAATAGCTTCCTGGTAACTCAGGCAAGATGATGGAATTCTTTTTAGGCGTGGAAAGGCACTGCAAGTATGGTTTCAGTTTCACAACTTTCTTGATTTTTTTGCAAATTGGTTATGGCCTCTGAGCAGTTTTCACGTGTGTTCTGCACTAGGGTTCACTTGTGCCTTTGTATGTGAATAATTCTAGGTCAAAACCTTGGCCCAAAAGTCCATGAATTGATGTTTCATATCTTTGATTTTCATCATATTTTTTTCAATCTTTTTTCATTGAAACCCTTGCCAATTATGGAAGATCTTCCTTTTTTGAATGAGAAACGACTTGCCAGCTTGCCCTAGTCACATTGGCTGCACAAAAAGATCTTAAAAAGCATATCTTTGAATTTTCTTATATTTAAAACCAATTAAATGAATTAATATAAATATAAATCCAATTAATTAATTAAAAATAAGAAAATAAATTATTTTGAGCTCAATGGGTCGTGCATAGGCTTTGGGTAATGATTCAAGGAAGAATTTGAGGCCCATTAGCAAATTTGAAGTTTTTTAGGCAAAGTTGACTTTTGAAAATTCCCAAAAATTTCCCAACTTCTCCAATGCATATCTTGCTCAATTTTGAATATATGAACATGTTCTTGGACATTTTGGAAAGGTCTTAAAGTCCTCTAACTAATGTCTTTTGTCCCATGTCATTTTGATTTACTAATCTCAAGTTATGGTCTTTGACTTAAAGTGCCTTTTTGTTGACTTTTGAAAATGCCCTATAATGTTGAAATTGATAACTTTTTGTGAGAGCATTCCTTGGACTTGGAGTGTGAAGATGAGTTGTAGTAAATGTCATCCTCTTCAAAATGAGCTTTGGATGGGATTTTTCTGATAAACCATGAAAAAGTTATTCCTTGGTCAATTTGTAGTTGACTTTTCAACTGTCCAAAAATAGAAACTTTTGCATCTTGAGACTTTTTGAGCCATGCTTGTGGAATCATGATCAAGAATTGATCAAATGATGATTGTGGCTTCAAAATAAGATGTTGACCAAAAATTTTGACTTTTGACTGTCAAATGACCATTTTGCCCCTGCAGTTGACTGTGAAGCAATTAGGGTTTTTTGACTGTGCAATTTGATGCTGTGAGTCTTGAAACTTGAAATATGGATGCTTGACAATGTATATAGGCATATGGGACTTGATTGGACCCTTGGAAACCTCAATTTCTTTGCCAGAACCAAAACCCTAATTTTGACTGTGTTAGGAGGCAATTGGACTGTACAACCCTTGAGAGATTTTGAAGCTTTTGGAGATTGATCTTGACAAATCTTGAAGAATATGGGAGGGAAAATTTTGGGGTACAACAGTTGCCCCTGTTCAATCTTCTTAGACCTGAGGATGTAGATTGGCTGGCGTGCCTTTCGTAATCCGAAGGTGGAAGATGATTGAACACTAGAGTGCCCAGAAATTTGCACTCACATAGTAGAATGTCAGCAGTGTGATGTAGGGAATGGGCTTACAGATGCCATTTGGAGAGATGACATATAGGAGGATGGGCTTATAGATGCCATCTGGAAGTGTGACAGAACTTTGTCGGGAATGGGCTTATAGATGCCATTTGGAGACTGTCGGTATGTGGATGGGTTTATAGATGCCATCCAGGTGTCGATCGCGTAAGAGATTCCTTAGCGAGAACTTGCGTACCTGAGAAAGAAAGATAGTTACCTGGCCTGTTACAGGGGTTGATCTTCAAACTCTTCATGTAAATATGCCCTGGCTGGATACAGGTATCGAATCCGTAAAATAGTCGTCAACAGATACACCCTGGCAGGATACAGGAATCGGATCTTCGAACTCTTCACACGTGCCCTGGCAAGATACAGGAATCGAGTCTAGAATTAGTCGTCAACAGATACACCCTGGCAAGATACAGGAATCGGATCTTCAAACTCTTCAGACGTGCCCTGGCAAGATACAGGAATCGAGTCTGGAATTAGTCGTCAACAGATACACCCTGGCAAGATACAGGAATCGGATCTTCAAACTCTTCAGACGTGCCCTGGCAAGATACAGGAATCAAGTCTGGAATTAGTCGTCAACAGATACACCCTGGCAAGATACAGGAATCGGATCTTCAAACTCTTCAGACGTGCCCTGGCAGGATACAGGAATCGAGTCTGGAATTAGTCGTCAACAGATACACCCTGGCAAGATACAGGAATCGGATCTTCAAACTCTTCAGGGGTGCCCTGGCAGGATACAGGAATCGAGTCTAGAATTGCGACAGTTGATAGTAATCATCTTTGGATTGACCTTTTTCCTGAAAGGCAAAACATCAGTTGTATGCGATGTCATGATGTTCAGAGAGTAAATGAGATTGTATGTTCATGATGCGTATTTGCATGCTATAATGTATGAAGATGTGATGTTCATGAATATATTTTTATCTAGGAGAATAAATCCTTGACGGGTGCCGGGAAATTAACTCCTGGGCTGATGTTGTGAAGTAGAGTTTTCCGCTGGGGATGATAGTTGCAAGAATACCGGTAGGAGAAGATGACTCCGTTGGGGAATAAACTTGTTGGGGAGACTATTCTGTGGGGAATTACTCTGTGGAGAAAGAGAGGTACTTTGCTGAGGTTGATGATAACTCCGCTGGGGATACCATTGTTGAGCTCTGTTGGAAGATTTGATGAACTCCGCTGGGGATAGGAAGACTTCGCCGGGGACGATATTTCCGTGGTAATTGGCTGAGGATAACCCAATTATAAGCTCTGGTGGAGCATAACCTTTGAATAAAACCGGGGGAGCGTTCGCACTCTGCAGGTGATAAGCTTCCAGAATATACTGGGGATAAGCTTCCTGAGTCTACTGGGGAGATTGATTGAACTCTCCTGGGGAAACTTTGGACTGCACTGGGGAAGTGGCTCCACTAGGGTGTCTTGTATTCCGCCGGGGAACAATCTTATATTAAGACTGCCGGGGATGCTTGCTTAGGCATATCTGTATACTCCGCTGGGGAATATTGAGATCTTTTGGAGGATAATCCAACTTCCTTAAGGCTGACTGAGGATAACTCTGCTCGGGGAGAGTGTCACTGACTTGTTGGAGAATACTGTGCTTTGTTAGGGCTGATAGGAAACCAACTCTGCTCGGGGAGAATTGTTGAATCTTGTCTTACTTGGCGGGGAGTGAAGGTATCTGGGTTACATTCTTCGGCCGAACCTACCTTGGTACCTTAGTGGACAGAGCAATTAGACTGCTTAGACAACTCATTATTGCCTCTGTTTCTGATGTTACCTGTAATTAATCCTTTGTTTCGTATTCAAATATTTATGAGTTAGCAATTAGTTTCAAATGCATATATCACAATCGAACATTGGACGTTCTTTGCAAAACAAAACAGAAAAAGGAAAAAACAATTGGCAATTGGTCTGAAAAGTGAATTTGTATTGATTTTTGAATTTGCCTGAAAATAGGCGTTTTATGTACAAGAGGCTGACGTCCTAGTAAGAGAACACCGCCGAACAACAGAGTTTATACAATTTTGTGAAAAAGGAAAACAAAACAGCTATGTGAAAGGGATAATCCCACTGGGTTTCAACTCTGCTATCGCCTTTATATCTTCGAGCGTCTCATCACTTGGCTGCTCAGCTGAAGATGAAGCTGATTGATCGATGCCGTCTGAACTTGATGTTGATACCGGATTCTGGATGCAAGGTGATCCAATGAGACATAGTATTACGCTTTAATCCCTAACTTTTGCCTGGACCGCCCTTTCGGGTTTTCAGTCCACCGGGATACCCATTTTTGCCCAAGCCGCCTTTTCAGGTTTTCGACTTGCCGGGTGTACAGATTTTTTTTATTTCATCCCTCATTTTGCCCGAACCCTTTTGGTTCGCCGGGAAGCCCTAATTTTTACCTAGGTATGTCAACCTAGCGGGTCTTTTATCATGCGTAGTATCTTTTTACTATGTCTGCATTGGCGGGGTGAGGAAGGTCGTCACCATCCATGGTGGTTAGGATCATGGCTCCTCCTGAGAAGACATGTTTAACCACAAATGGCCCTTCGTACGTGGGGGTCCATTTTCCCCTGGGATCACTTTGAGGAAGGATGATACGTTTGATTACTAGGTCCCCATCTTGATACTCTTGTGGTCTGACTTTCTTGTTAAATGCCCTGATCATCCGTTTTTGGTACGTTTGACCATGACAAATAGCAGTGACTCTCTTTTCGTCAATTAGGTTTAATTGATCAAGTCGAGTCTGGATCCAGTCATCTTCGCTCAGATCTGCATCCTTCTTTATTCGGAGAGAGGGTATCTGGACTTCAATCGGCAAGACTGCCTCCATGCCATAGACCAAGGAAAAGGGTGTTGCCCCGGTTGACGTTCTTGCTGAGGTACGGTACCCATGAAGAGAAAACGATAACATCTCGTGCCAATATTTATAGGTCACTGTCATCTTCTGCACAATCTTTTTGATATTCTTATTAGCTGCCTCTACAACCCCATTCATCTTCGGCCGGTAAGGAGAAGAGTTGTGGTGCTGTATCTTGAATTGCTCGCAGAGCTCAGTGATCATTTTGTTATTGAGATTGGTACCGTTGTCTGTAATGATCCTTTCCAGGACGCCATATCGACAGATCAGGTTATGTCGAATGAACCGTGCCACGACGTTCTTGGTTACTGTAGCATAGGAAGTTGCTTCAACCCACTTTGTAAAGTAATCAATCACTACCAGGATGAAGCGATGTCCATTGGATGCTGTAGGTTTAATCTCGCCGATCATATCAATGCCCCACATTGCGAAAGGCCAAGGTGCTGTCAAGACGTTTAGAGGAACTGGAGGAACGTGCACCTTGTCTGCATAAATCTGGCACTTATGACACGTCCGAGAATGTTGGTAACAGTCGGCTTCCATTGTGGACCAGAAATATCCTGCCCGAAGAATTTTCTTTGCCATGGTGTGTCCACTGGAATGCGTTCCGAAGGTACCTTCATGCAGTTCTGCCATGATCCTTTCTGCTTCAGTCTTATCCATACAACGCAGTAAGGTTGAATCATGGTTTCGCTTGTACAGAATGCCGTTGCTGAGGAAGAACTTTGCTGCGAACCTTCTCAGAAACTTTTTGTCATTGATGGATGCACCTTCAGGGTATTCTTGAGCTTCCAGATACCTCTTCACCTCATGATACCAGGGTTTTTCAGTTACTATCTCAGCCTCGAGATCACAATAATATGCAGGTTCGTCCAATTTCCAGATAATGATCCGGGGAGCCTCGTTGTCCCATTTGACTTTGAACATGGAAGACATCGTAGCTAACGCGTCCGCCAACTGATTCTCCTCTCTTGGGAAATGTTCAAAAGTCATCTCTGTGAAGTGGGGGATCAATGTCAACACACATTCTTTGTAAGGAATAAGGTTTGGATGTTTCGTATCCCACTCGCCTTTGATCTGATTGATCACGAGAGCGGAATCTCCGAAGACACTCAGAAACTTGATCCTTAAGTCAATCGCAGCTTGAAGACCTATGATGCATGCCTCATACTCTGCCATGTTGTTGGTGCAGTTGAAACATAGGCGGGCAGTGAGTGGAGTATGAGTGCCTTTTGGGGATATGATCACAGCGCCGATACCGTTACCCAAAGCGTTGGAGGCTCCGTCAAAGTGCATGGACCATCGGGATCCTTCCTCAGGTCCTTCATCCAGTCCAGGTACTTCACAATCAGTCACTATCATGATGCTCTCGTCAGGAAATTTAAAGTTCATTGATTGGTAGTCGTGTACTGCCTGGTGTGCCAAGTGGTCTGCCAATACACTTCCCTTGATTGCTTTCTGAGTCGTGTACTGGATGTCGTATTCTGTCAAGATCATTTGCCATCTTGCTATTCTTCCAGACAGAGCAGGCTTTTCGAATATGTACTTTATTGGATCCATCTTAGAAATCAACAGAGTAGTGTGAGTCAACATATACTGTCTCAGCCGACGAGCAGCCCATACCAAAGCGCAACAAGTTTTCTCGAGCAGTGAGTATCGGGTCTCACAGTCGGTAAACTTTTTGCTAAGGTAATAAATGGCGTGCTCTTTTCGGCCAGACTCGTCATGCTGCCCCAGCACACACCCCATTGAGCTGTCAAGTACTGTTAGGTATAGTATTAGAGGTCTCCCTTCAACCGGTGGCATAAGAATGGGTGGTTCTTGGATATACTCTTTGATTCTGTCAAAAGCGGCCTGACATTCATCATTCCAACGTACTACTTGATCTTTCTTCAGCAGCTTGAAGATCGGTTCACAGGTAGCAGTTAGATGCGAGATGAATCGGGCAATGTAATTCAGACGTCCTAGAAAGCCTCTGACTTCTTTCTTTGTCTTGGGAACTGGCATCTCTTGTATGGCTTTAACCTTGGAAGGGTCCACTTGAATACCCTTGTCGCTCACGACGAAGCCTAGCAACTTTCCAGATCTTACCCCAAAGGTGTACTTGTTTGGGTTCAACCTCAGCTTGTACAACTTCAGACGGTGAAACAGCTTCTGTAGATGGTCAAGGTGTTCCTCCTCAGTTTGGGACCTTGCAATCATATCATCGACGTACACTTCAATCTCATGATGGATCATGTCATGAAATAAAGCAACCATGGCACGTTGATAGGTTGCCCCAGCATTTTTCAACCCGAAGGGCATGACCTTGTAGCAGAAGGTGCCCCACTGAGTAACAAAGGTAGTCTTTTCCATATCCTCAGGAGCCGTCTTGATCTGATTATAACCTGAAAAGCCGTCCATGAAGGAGAACACCTTATGCTGGGCAGTATTGTCAACCAGAACATCGATATGAGGCAAAGGGAAATCATCTTTAGGGCTGGCCCTGTTCAGATCCCTGTAATCGACACACATTCTGACCTTACCATCTTTCTTCGGAACCGGAACCACGTTGGCAACCCATTGAGGGTAAGAAGTCCCTGCTAGAAACCCGACATCAAACTGTTTCATAACCTCAGCTTTGATCTTCTCGGACATCTCTGGACACATACGGTGGACCTTTTGTTTAACCGGAGGGCAATCTTCCTTGGTAGGCAGGTGATGAACCACAATGTCAGTATCCAACCCAGGCATGTCTTCGTAGGACCAGGCAAAGATTTCCACATAGTCATGTAACATCTGAACCAACCGTTGTTTTACACTGAGCTCCAGATTGGCACCGATCTTGACTTCCTTTCTATCTGTCTCAGTACCCAGATTTACCGTTTCCACTGGCTCTTCCCAAGAGTGTGAAAAAATAGGAATAGATGATGATGTATCATCTTACCAGAGTTTGAGCAGAAAGTTTTGATTTGACTTTAGATACGAAGACACGGATAATTCGTCAATACCTAAAAGAGATCGAAAGTTTTCTTATATTTTTAATAAGTTAGAAGGTAAATAATACAAGTGTGAAAAGTTGACTTACTAATGCTTCTAGACTAATATAGTAAGTTTATAATGCAAATTTTGTCTATTCATCGCAACCTAAGGGATGAATAAAACCGAGTTTTGATAATGCATTTCCACATGGAGACTGACAAAATAAATTGTGCAGATTTCGTTATGTTTACTACAACCTAGAGAGTAAACAGTACGAGGAGGAACCTGTGCATTTATCATGACCTAGGGGATAAAATCTAACATGGATAGGCTTACGTTATTCATCACGACATAGGTGATTAATAGTATAACCCTAACATACCTATCACAACCTAGGGGATATATATTTGAAGAATTTTGTGTGTTCACCACGACCTAGAGGATAAACGGAACGGAGATAGATTCACATATTCATTATAACCTAGGGAATGAGTAACATGAACCGATAATTCGCACATCTGCCACAACCTAGGGGGTAGATGATTGAAAATTGTTTTGGTGATTGAATCTTAGATAACTAGATCAAAGATGAGATCAGAGTTTTACCGGTTGTGTCTGTTCTTAACCAAGGTAAATGCTTGTTTTTATAACTGGACAAAGGGCCCCAAGATATTAGGTTTACCCAAAGTCTGTGTGAAAAAATGCCATGTATGATGTATATGCATAATGTCCTAGATTAATATGGAACCTAGAATGTATATGCATAGAGTATTTTGTGTATGCCGCAAATGTTTAAATATGCACCAAATGTATTCATATGCCCCGAAATGTGAAAAATGTTTTTTGATATTCTCTCCTCTTAAACTAATGGTTTTGTGTTACCAACTCTGCAATGTTGCATTATTGTGGTATCTTTGAATTGATTTGAACAAGATGAAAGGTGTCAGCAGGATCTTGATATTGGTATCACAGATGTAGGCATAGGCATGGTCGTAGTTGTGGACGCATTCATAGACGTAGACATAGGTGTGGACGTAGGGGTGGATTTCCTTTTTTGATGTTTTTCAAACCAAAGTGCTTTTTGATGTTATATCAAATGCTTTTATTTGTCAAACCCCCAAAATGATTTCAACGCAGTATTCACAAAAATAATTTGTAGTATTTTGCAAACAAGTCTGAAAAGGAAAAAACACAATTGAAAGATTTGAAAAGTAAATGTTTTATTGATAAATATGCCTCTGAATAGGCAAGAGTATAAGATGCAATTCCTTGAAATAGGTAATTACAAAAAGTTTTAAAACTGTAAATGGCAATGAAAATGATAATTGTTACTACTGTTTCCCCAAAATTCCTTTTGATATCTCTAATCTCCTTTGCTTTTGAGTCAAATGATTTGGATCGATCCCTTCCTTTTTGGTCGCATTCGTGGTTCTTAGATTGCAGTATTTTTGTTCTTTATTTTTAAATAAGATCCCTAATTTTTGCTTGGACCGCCCTTTCGGGTTTTTAATCCACTGGGATAAATTTTTTCGTGTATGTCCCTAAATTTTATTTGGATCATCCTTCAGGGTTTTCAATCCACCGGGACGCTCCTTTTTGCCTAAGTCGTCTGTTTAGCGTTCGAACTTAGTGAGATTTTTATACAATATTTTTTGACTGCGTCTGAATTTTCCGGATGTGGTAATTCTTATCCATCCATTGTTGTGAGGATAAGGCCACCCCGAGAGAATGTTGTTTTTACCACACATGGACCTTCGTAGTTGGGTGTCCATTTACCACGCGAATCAAGGTGAGGTAGCAGAATCTTCTTGAGCACCAAATCCCCTTCTTTGAACACTCGAGGATGAACTTTCTTGTCAAATGCTTTCTTCATCCGTTTTTGGTAAAACTGACCATGGAACAAAGCTGTCAGGCGTTTATCTTCAATGAGGTTAAGTTGATCAAGTCGCGTCTGAACCCACTCTGCTTCTTCAAGCTTTGTTTCCATTATAAATCGAAGTGATGGAACTTTTACTTCAACCGGGAGTAATGCCTCCATGCCATATACCAAAGAGAAAGGAGTTGCACCTGCCGATGTTCGTATGGAAGCACGATAACCATGTAGAGCAATGGGAAGAATCTAATGCCAATTTGTCTTTACCATTTTCTGAATGATTTTCTTGATGTTCTTATTGGAAGCTTCAACGGCTCCGTTCATCTTGTGCCGATATGGTAAGGAATTATGATGCTCGATTTTGAAATTATTGCATAATTCTTTTATCATTTTGTTGTTCAAATTGGACCCATTGTCCATAATGATTATGCTTTGAACCCCATATCTTCATATGAGATTCTGCTTGTTGAATCGAGTAACCACTTAACTTGTCACATTTGCATAGGATACCGCTTCCACCCATTTGGTGAAGTAATCAATGGCAACTAGTATGAACCGGTTCCCGTTAAATGCTTTTGGTTTGAGCATGCCTATCATATCAATTCCCCACATCGAGAATGGCCAGGGAGAGCTCATGACATTCAAAGGATTTGGCGGCACATGCATTTTGTCGACGTAGATTTGGCATTTATGACATGTATTTGTATAATGGTAGCAATCAACTTCCATTGTCAACCAATAATAACCTGTTCGTAGGATTTTTCTAGCAATGGCATGTCCATTTGTATGAGTTCCAAAAGTTCCTTCATGGATTTATCTCATAAGTGTATTTGCTTCCTGTTTCTCCACACACATGAGTAGAACCATATCATAGTTTCTTTTGTACAATACATCACCATTTAGGAAGAACTTTAAAGCTAGCTTCTGGAGAGTTTATTTGTCAATGATAATGACATTTTCTGGATATTCTTGTTTCTCAAGGTACCTCTTGATGTCATAGAACCAAGGCTTATTATCCGGTCACTCTTCAATAGAAAGGCAATGTACAAGTTCTTCAAAATGTATGATCGTAATACGTGGTTTGTGATTCGGCCAAGTTACTTTGAACATGGCTGATAAAGTTGCTAAGGCATCTTCCATCTGATTTTCTTCTTGCGGGATATGACTGAAGGTAATCTCAGCAAATTCCGTAGCTAGCTTCAAATATTATCCCGATATGGAATCAATCTAGGATGTTTAGTGTCCTATTCGCTGTTTGATTCTTCGAGATGTTTGATTCTTAGGTCGATAGCAGCTTCCAGACCCAAGATACAAGCTTTTTATTCAGAGATATTGTTGGTGCAGTAAAAACATAACCTTGCAGTATAAGGCTTGTGAAAATTCTTTGGAGAAGTCAAAACTGCGCCAATGCCGTGCCCCAGTGCATTTGAATCCCCGTCAAACATCAATGTCCAACGTGCCCCTGGTTCAGGTCCTTCATCGGGCCCTGGTATTTTGTAGTCTCCTATAACCATGACATCTTCGTCTAGAAAGTCGAACTTTATTGGTTGATATTCTGGTAATGGATGATGAACTAGATGGTCAGCTAGTATGCTACCATTGATGGCCTTTTGAGTAACGTATTGGATGTCGTACTCTGATAGTAACATCTTCCATCGGGAAATCCTTCCTGTAAGATCTGATTTTTTAAACACATACTTTAAAGGATCCATTCTTGATATTAACCACGTGGTGTAAGTTAACATATATTTCCTTAATCTCTTAGTAGCCCAATCCAATGCACAACAAGTCTTCTCGAGAAGTAAGTACCTGGTTTCATAGTTAGTAAATTTCTTGCTAAGGTAGTAGATTTCATGATCTTTTCTACCCGTTTTGTCATGTTGTCCCAATACACATCCCATTGATTCTTCAAGCACTATCAAATACATGATGAGTGATCTTCCAGGATCTGGTGGCATCAAGATCAGTGGCTCTTGTAAATATTTCTTTATTGTCTTGAAGGCTGTTTGGAAATCATTATTCCATACTACTGTCTGATCTTTTTGAAGTAATTTGAATATAGGTTCGCATGTAGCTGTTAGGTGTGATATGAACCTTGAAATGTAATTCAATCATCCTAAGAAACCACAAAGCTCTTTTTTCTATCCTTGGAGCTAACATTTTTTGTATGGCTTTCACTTTGTTTAGATCTACCTCGATAGCATGCTGACTTGCAATGAAACCCAATAACTTGCCTGACCTAACACCAAATGTACATTTGTTTGGATTCAACCTCAGTTTAAACTTTCGCAGACGCTCACATAATTTCTATAAATGTATGATGTGATCCTCCTCTGTATGAGATTTGGCAATCATATCATCTACGTACACCTCAACTTCTTTGTGAATCATATCATGGAATAGTGTAACCATAGCTCATTGGTAAGTTTCCTCTGCGTTCTTTAGACCGAAAGGCATTACCTTATAACAGAAAGTGCTCCTAGGTGTCATGAAAATAGTCTTTTCCATATCTTCGGGTGCCATTTTGATTTGATTATAGCCTGAGAAACCGTCCATGAACGAGAATACTGAAGCTTGATCTATATTATCCATTAAAACATCTATGTGAGTTAAAGGGAAGTCGACTTTGGGACTTGCTTTATTTAGATCCCGATAATCTACACACAAGCGCACTTTTCCGTCTTTCTTGGATACTTGCACGATGTTAGCTATCCAAGGGGGATAATCTACCACTACTAAGAACCCTGCATCAAATTGTTTAAGGACCTCTTCTCGAATCTTGCTAGACATGTCTGGATGAGTTCTTCTGAGCTTCTGTCTAACTGGAGAGCAACCTTCCTTGAGAGGAAGTCTATGAACCATAATATCTCTATCTAATCCCAACATTTCCCTGTAAGACCAGGAAAATACATCCACATACTCATGTAACAACTTGATCAATCTTTCTTTGTCGCTTTTTTCCAATGTTGCCCCTAGCTAGATCTCTTTTGGATCTTCCTCTGTGCCAAGTTTAATGGTCTCAATAGATTCTTGGTATGGTTTTATATTGTCAGCTTCTTGCTCTATCTACTTTGCCAATTTTTCAGAGAGTTCAAGATCCTTATCATCTTCCTCTTCCGCTTGGTTGATGGGTGCATCAAAATTATATCGGATAGCAGCAATAACATTATAAGTGATTTTAGGCATGGATCTGCACATTTATCATGTTTTGGTGTAGTTTTAGTATGTGAATTTGGAAAATGCATATGAAGAAAAGTATTGTCATTTTTAAATGAAAGTGAAAGACATGAATCTTAATTGAATGCGAAATATAACTTTTATTAATTATGAATACTGTCGGAAATAAATTGGGGGACCCTTACAAGCAACCCTTATGCCTCGGTCTTGACATAGGTTCTTTCAAAAACAATAAAAATTACTTTGGAAAGAAAAAGATCTACAGAATCTCCATATTTGTCCAATTCTTGAGTTCTTTGTCTGTGGCGCATTCATGGATGAAGTCATGTCTTCTTAATATTACTTGTCAGATATCATTGCCACTGGTCCGTTGTGCTCTGTTCCTTTGTTGATAAACGTCTCTTAGATAAGAGGAAATTGTGCCTTGCCTTTCAGAGTAGCCTTTGATAATTCGTAGCCCAAACCAAAGTTATTCTTCTTCTCATGTATATCCAGGAGTTTACCCCAACCCTTTAAGGTATCACTTTCCGTAGCAATTTGCAAATCTCTCCATGAAGTCACAGTAGGTATCTTGATTATTTTTTCACTGGTAAGGTTACCATTTGTGATCGGTGGAAATAGAACTGACTGTTTTGGAATGCTGGTTCGCATTTTGCGTTTGTTTTTGCAAAATGTCGCGGTAAGCAAGACTCGCCACCGTCTTTTATTTTATCCAACAAGGAAAGGAAAAAAGCATAAAAAAAATTCCTTTATGAGATGTTTCTCGGGTTCGGGAGGTAGATTATAGAAAGGGAAGGTGTTAGCACCCTTTCTATCCGTGGTTATCCACGGGCTCTTAGGTACTTGCTCATTGTGTTTTCAAAAGTTTTCTTTTCTTTGTGTTTGTGGGTTTGAAAAGGGTTTTTGTTTGAAAGGAGTGTAAGTGCGAAAAGTTTTGTTTTGTTTTTAAAAGGAGCAAGTACTTAAGAACCATCTACCTACTCGAGAAAGGAATTAAACTATGCTAATGTCCTTTAGACAATGCTATCCCACTATTGAGGAGTAGGTAGCATCGTCGTTGGAGTTTTCGGGTCAATTCGATTAAGGGACGTGTGGTCACTAAAGCAATGTTAGGACGCCTTAGTAGTAACCCTAATGTCTTAGATCATTTTTTCCGAGGCAACTGTTTCGAGGCAACTTATGATCTTTGGACAAGAGGGCGACCTCTAAAACTTCCTATACTCAATGACCACGTTCGAGGAAACCAAGTGAGGTGTACCCTAAGAGTGGCATGTGCGAGTGTGTTAGTTCGATTATATTATCTTTGTACATGTTATGGGTGAGCTATGTTGATTTTAAGTTCATACATTGGATCTTGTCATGCATTCCCTATCATCAAACATCTAACATTGCATATTGTGCAGAAATTAAATTGCGGGAAGTTAAATCTAAACTATTACAAGGCGTCGGGTATTTACATCGCCAAAGACAAACCCTTTAATTTAAATTGCGGAAAAATAAAAGAAAGCGATAAATAAATAAAGTCCTAATTTAAGCTATTACATTCCCGAAGTAATTACATTATTGGATAAAAATAATACACGCGCGAGAAAATTAAATCGGAGCATTTTTAGGGTTTTGACCCTTTTTAAGAAAGAAAGAGATTTTTGTTATTTTTGAATTAAATGGAAATTAAATCTAAGTTAATTTAATTAATGAAAATATATTTTTTTGGATTTTTATATTTAAGGAAATAAAAATAAAATGATTAAAATTGTTAAAACCTAATATTCTAATTAATTTTAATTTATTACAAAAAATGTTAAAATTATACCTAATTTAAAAGAACTAAATTGATTAAATTATTTATTTACAAAATAAAATAATGAAATTAAATTTAATAAATAAAAATAAAGTTTTTTTGTGTTTTCTGATTTTTATTAGGAAAATATTAATTATTTTGTTTAGTGATTAATTAAGAATAATAATTAATAAAAACAATTAAAATAAAAATATAAAAGAGGAAAAGGAATAAACCCAAGGGGTGTTGGGCCCAAATTGAGTGTGGAATCAGCAATTATTGAGGCCCATTAACGTTCAGCCTGCTTGACTTTTCCAGTTTGCTATGCGTGCATTGACTTTAGTCCATGGTGGATCTGCAATTCTGGCCTTTGGATCTGGCTTGAAGGCCATCTGGCAGGAGATCAGGCAATGATGCATGGTGTGCCACACTTAGAGTGTTGTATGGCATAACCTGGAGAAAAATTACAACAAATATTGGGGGACCTGGGATTCGAACCCAGGTCCCAAGGGGTTTTCCCATAGCGCGCTCACCAATCCAGCTAGCTTGTTCCTTTGTTATTAGTATATGCAACAAATATTATATGTGAAACAAAACATTATGTCTGAAAAATAAAAATAAAATTGCGCAAAATTTAAATGGCCCAGTAAGGAGAAGACGCGTGGTCGTCTTCTTCAGTGAGTCCCTGGTTATTTACCTGCGGATTTTTATCCGCAGGAAGATTCGTGGGGTGTTTCGAAAATCCATCCTAGGCCATATAAACGCAAGCTAAGACCACCAATACGTTCGTCTCTTCCTCCTGGTTTCATCCATGTCAAGAATTGGCCTTGATTTTCCCTGCAACTAAAAACCCCAAACACAAGAAGCACGGACCCTAGAACTGGGCATGGCGTTACAGGCTATGAAAATAAAATTAAATAGTGCAGAAAGTTTCAGAATGCAACGCAAAGCATGAATATGCAATTATTTGGGCAAAAAGATGCAAGAATCAGAGGGTTGGATTTCATGTTCAAGGTCGAGTTTAGGACGACTTACAGTGAGTTTTAGGCCGTCTCAGGGCTTGGTTTTGATTGATACAGCTTTAGGGGATTGCAAGCAAGAGAGCTATGTGGAGATTTTGGGTTGAATTGACCTCCAAACAAGAATTCGATCTCCACTTTTTCCAAGGTTTTTTCAATTCTGAGTTGGCCGTTTTTGCAATGCTTAGGTCGTGTTCTTGGTTGCTTTAGGTTGTATATGTATCAAGCAAGCAACTAGGTCAAATCTTGGGCTTCCAATCTTTGTGCATTCATGGTTTGGGATTTGATATGATCACCATTGATAAGCTTTCCAAAAATGCCTCAAATATGTTTTTTTGTGCATAATAAGACTTGATACGAATTTGATTAGGTGTATCTTGTTAATTGAAAGCTGCAATGATCAAAAAAATCTCATTCCATTAATTTTTAGATTTTATTTGAATTAATATAGATTTAAAATGAATTAAATCAATAAAAATTAAATAAAATAGAAAAATAAATGTTTGGTCATGAAATTGAAGATGGGACACGTGTGTGGTGTGATAAGACCAAATCAAGTGGAAAAAATTGGACCCTTTTGTCAAAAATTGGTGTTTTGAGGATAGTTGACTTTTAACAATTTTGGAAAAATGCCCAACTTGAACAATGCATAACTTCTTCAATTTTGAACTTTTGGAAGTGTTCTTGGACTTTTTAGAAACCTTGATATGTACTCTAACCAACCCTTTTGATATCATCGCATTTTGATATTCCATTCTCAAGTTATAAGCTTTGGAAAAAAAGGTGTTTTTGTTGACTTTCAAAAATGACCCATAATGTCCAAACTTGTAACTTTTTGTGAGTGCATTTCTTGATCTTGGGGTGTGAGTATGTATTGTAGGAAATTGCATCCTCTTAAAAATGAGCTTTGGATGGGTCATTTCTCATAATGTATGAGAAAGTTATGCTTGGTCAAAGTTGAGTTGACTTTTCCTACAAAACCCTAATTTAGCAACTTTTGAATCTTGATGAATCTTGAGCAATCCTTGATGAATCATGATCAACCCTTGATAAAATGATGAATTATCCTTCAAAATGATAATGTTGACAAAAAATCTTGAGGTTTGACTGTATTTGGGTCACAGTTGACTTTTGCCCTAGCATAGTCGATTTTTGGACTTCTTGAGCAATTGATTGACCAAACTTCCTCTGCAAGGCTTGAAATTTGTCATGGATGAACTTAAGAACATATTAGGAAATTAGGGAGCAATTGAGGTCATTTGGATGTAAGGACCTTGATGCAACACAAAACCCTAATTTTGAATTGACTGCCTTAGGAGATGATTTGACTGTCTTAGGAGGTGATTTAACTGTCCAACTCTTGAGCCATCTTGAACAACTTGGAGATGATTCTTGACATGTCTTGAGAAATATGGGAGGGAAAATTTTGGGGTACAACAGTTGCCCCTGTTCAATCTTCTTAAACCTGAGGATATAGATTGGCGTTCGGGCCTTTCGTGATCCGAAGGTGGGAGATGATTGAACACTAGAGTGCCCAGAAATTTGCACTCGCATGAAGTAGTATCCGAAGGTGGGAGATGATTGAACACTAGGGAATGGGCTTACAGATGCCATTTGAAGATTGATGATGGGAGATGGGCTTAAAAGATGCCATCAGAAGGAGTGACGATCGCGTAAGAGACTCCTTAGCGAGAGCTTACATATCTGTTGTTGAGGGAGATTCCGCTGGGGAATGCTGTTCTTTAGGAGAAATAGAACTTTAGGAGCTTCGGTCGTCTGTTATTCTACTGGGGAATCATCTCTGTTGAAGAGGTGAGAGTGAACTACTATCTGGTCGTAACCCAGACTTCATAGTGATAAGACTGACTGCTATCTGGTCATAATCCAGGCTTTACAGTGACTTACTGGGGAGATGAGATTAAACTTGCTATCCGGTTGTAATCCAGGCTTTGCAATACCTCACTTCTTATATGGTTGAAATCCAGGCTTCAGAACAAATCAAATGGTTATCCGGTCGCATCCGGGCTTCAACTTAAATTTAGGGCACACTAATATCTGGCCGACTCCGGGATTCTTAGTAACTGTCCATGTAAACTGCTATTTGGTCGGAATCCAAGCTTCACAGTGCCTTGTACCGCTATCTGGTTGTAATCCAGGCTTCACGATGTGTTATACCATTATCTGGTCGAATCCAGGCTTCATGGTGTCACGTACTGCTATCTGGTCGAATCCAATCTTCACAATACCTCACTTCTTATCTGGTCGAAATCCAGGCTTCAGAATAAATCAAGTGGTTATCCGATCGCATCCGGGCTTCCTTCTGACTGTTGGGTTTACTAGTATCCGATCGAGTTCGGGCTTCACAGTAACTGGCTGGGTAAACCGTTATTTGGTTGTAATCCAAGTTTCATAGTGTCCCTTAATGCTATCTAGTCGTAATCCAGGCTTCACGATGTGTTATACCATTATCTGGTCGTATCCAAGCTTCATGGTGTCACGTACTGCTATCTGGTCGAATCCAATCTTCACAATACCTCACTTCTTATCTGGTCGAAATCCAGGCTTCAGAACAAATCAAGTGGTTATCCGGTCGCATCCGGGCTTCCCTTTGACTGTTGGGTTTACTAGTATCCGGTTGAATCTTGGCTTCATAGTAACTGGCTGGGTAAACTGTTATTTGGTCGTAATCCAAGCTTCACAGCGTCCCTTAACGCTCTCTGGTCGTAATCCAGGCTTTACGATGTATCATACCACTATCTGGTCGAAACCCAGGCTTCGTAGTACTCTTGGTTGCTATCTGGTCGTAATTCAGGCTTCACAATAACTTGCTGAGCTATTATCCGGTCATGATACGGGCTTCACGGCTTGTGTTTATGATATACCACTATCTGGTCGAATCCAAGCTTCATGGTGCTTACTGAGCTACTATTCGGTCGTAATCCGGGCTTCACGGCTCACTAGGGAATAAACTATTATCCGGTCGTTCTCCGGGCTTCATAGCTTACTTTTGAAAGATATCACTATCTGGTCGTAATCCAGGCTTCGCGGTAGTCTGATATTGTTATCCGATCGTAGTCTGGGCTTCTCAATATGCTGTAGAAATCAAGATACTATCCGGTCATACCCGGGATTTATAACTTGAATTTTGATTGTATCTTTCCTGAAAGGTAAAGGTTAGCTGTATGTAATGCATGATATGTATCAGGAAATGATGTTCTCAAAATAAATGAGATTGTATGGTATGGTGCGTATATGCATGTAGCATGATGTATGGACATGTAATGTTTTAGTTGGGAAAAATAAATCTCGGAGCTGTTGGAGAATAAAGTTGAATGCTTCGCTTCCGCCTGGGATGGTGAACGAAGATGATTGTGAGGATAAACCTGCAGGAGAAAAGAACCCCGTTGGGGAATAAACTGATGAAGAGATTACTCTGAGGGGAATTACTCTGTGGGGAAGAGATGTTCTGCTGAAGATTTTAACGATAAACTCCGCTGGGGGTTTCGTTGATAAGCTCTGTTGGGGATTTTAATGATGAACTCCGTTGGGGATGGATTACCGTTGCTGGTGATACAGAATCGGTTGAGGATTGAACTCCTGTTTGGGGAAAGAAAGAATTTCGCTGGGGATGATCTTTCAATTGCAACTTGCTAAGGATAACCCAGTTAGACTCTTCTGCAGATAACCCTCTGAATTTGTCTGGGGGGATTTATTTACGCTCTGCAGGGGATAAGCTTCCAGAATCTACTGGGGAAGATGGTTCAACTCTGTTGGGAAAACTTTTTTAGACTGCACTGGGGAAATGACTCCACTGCGGATATCTTGGACTCCGCCGAGGAACATTCTTGTACTCCGTTGAGGAATATTAAGACTGTCGGGGATGCTCTTGTACTTGTTGGGGAATGTCTTTATACTCCACTGGGGAAGATTAAGGCCTTCTGGGGATACCCTACCTTTTTAGGGCTGATGGTAGACTAACTCTGCTTGGGGAGAGTAATGATGATTTGTACCTAACTGCAAATTTCAGCTGGGAGAGCTACCATTACTGTCTTACTCAGCGGGAGTGAAAGTATTTTAGCCATATTCTTCAGTTGAATCTACCTTGGTACCTGGTGGACAAAACAACGACACATCTTGGACATTTCTCATGCCCCTGTTTCTATTATTACCAGTAACTCGTCTTTCATTTCGCATGTAAATATTTATGATCAGCAATTAATGTCAAATGCATATATCAAAAATGATCCTTTGGACGTTCTTTGCAAAACAAAACAGGTAAAGGAAAAATAATTTGAAATTTGTCTGAAAATGAATTTGTATTGATTTTTGGAGTTTGCTTGGAAATAGGAGTTTTTTGTACAAGAGGCTGACGTCCTAGTAAGAGAACGCCTCCGAACAAATAGAATGTATACAATTTGTAAAAAGAAACAAAACAACTATGTGAACAATCCCACTGGGTTCCAACTCTGCTATTGCCTTTATATCTTCAAGCATCTCATCACTTTGCTGCTTAGTTGAAGATGAATCTGATTGATTAGTGCCGTCCGAACTTGATAGTTGATGCCGAAGTCTGGATGCGAGGTGATCCAATGAGACATAGTGTTACGCTTTAATCCCTAACTTTTGCCTTGACCGCCCTTTCGGGTTTTCAGTCCACCGGGATACCCTTTTTTTCCCAAGACGCCTTTTCAGGTTTTCGACTTGCCGGGTGTACAGATTTTTTTTATCCCTTATTTTTGCCCGAACCCTTTTGGTTCGCTGGGAAGCCCTTATTTTTTCCTTTGGTTCGCCGGGAAGCCCTTATTTTTGCCTAGGCCAGTCAACCTAGCGGGTCTTTGATTATGCGTAGTATCTTTTTACTATGTCTGTATTGACGGGGTGAGGAAGGTCGTCACCATCCATGGTGGTTAGAATCATAGCTCCTCCTGAGAAAATGTTCTTAACCACAAATGGCCCTTCGTAAGTAGGGGTCTATTTTCCCCTGGGATCACCTTGAGGTAGAATAATGCGCTTGATTACCAGGTCCCCAACTTGATACTCTCGTCGTCTGACTTTCTTGTTAAATGCCTTGATCATTCGTTTTTGGTACGTCTGACCATGACAAATAACAGTAAGTCTCTTTTCATCAATTAGGTTCAGTTAATCAAGCCGGGTCTGAATCCAGTCATCTTCACTCAAACCTACATCCTTCATGATCCGAAGAGAGGGTATCTGAACTTCAATAGGCAAGACTGCCTCCATGCCATAAACCAAGGAATAGGGTGTTGCCCCTGTTGACGTCCGTGTTGAGGTGCGGTACCCATGAAAAGAAAATGGTAACATCTCGTGCCAGTCTTTGTATGTCACTGTCATCTTCTGCATGATCTTCTTAATGTTCTTATTAGCAGCTTCGACAGCCCCATTCATCTTCGGCCGGTAGGGAGAAGAGTTATGATGCTGTATCTTGAATTGCTCGCAGAGCTCAGTGATCATCTTGTTGTTAAGATTGGTACCATTGTCTATAATGATCCTCTCTGGTACACCGTATCGACAGATCAGATTGTGCCGAATGAACCGTGCCACGACATTCTTGGTTACGGTAGCAAAGGAAGTTGCTTTAACCCACTTCGTAAAGTAATCAATCGCTACCAGGATGAAATGATGCCCGTTGGATGCCGTAGGTCTGATCTCGCCGATCATATCAATAGCCCACATTGCAAAAGGCTAAGGCGCTGTCAAGACGTTTAGAGGAACTAGAGGTATGTGCACCTTATCAGCATAGACCTGACACTTGTGACATGTCTGAGAATGCTGATAACAGTCAGCTTCCATTGTGGACCAGTAATATCCTGCCTGGAGGATTTTCTTTGCCATGGTATGTCCATTGGAATGAGTTCCGAAAGTACCCTCATGCAGCTCTGCCATGATCCTTTCTACTTCAATCTTATCCACACATCGCAGTAAGGTTGAATCATGGTTCCGTTTGTAAAGAATGTCATTGTTGCTGAAGAACTTTGCCGCGAACCTCCTCAAAAACTTCTTATCATTAACAGATGCACCCTCGGGGTATTCCTGAGCTTCAAGGTACCTTTTTACTTCGTGAAACCAGGGCTTTTCTGTTACCTCTTCATTCTCAAGATCACAGCAATGTGCAGGTTCGTCCAATCTTTCAATAATGATCCGGGGAGCCTCGTTGTCCCAATTGACTTTGAACATTTAAGACATCGTAGCCAGCGCATCCGCCAACTGATTCTCCTCTCTTGGGAAGTGTTCAAAGGTTATCTCCTCAAAATGGGGAAGCAATGTCAACACATACTCCTTGTAAGGAATAAGATTTGGGTGTTTCGTATCCCACTCGCCTTTGATCTGACTGATCACGAGAGCGGAATCTCCGAAAACACTCAGAAACTTAATCCTTAGGTCAATTGTTGCTCAAAGACCCATAATGCACGCTTCATACTCCACCATATTGTTGGTGCAGTTGAAACATAGTCGGGCAGTAAACGGAGTATGAGAGCCTTTAGGAGATATAATCACGGCGCCAATTCCATTACCCAAAGCATTCAAAGCTCCATCAAAGTACACAGACCATCGGGATCCTTCCTCGGGTCCTTCATCCGGTCCAGGTGTCTCACAATCAGTTATCAACATGATATTCTCGTCTGGGAATTCAAAGTTCATAGACTGGTAATCATCCACTGTCTGGTGTGCCAAATGGTCTGCCAATACACTTCCCTTGATTGCTTTTTGAGTTGTGTACTGGATGTCATACTCAGTCAAGATCATCTTCCATCTTGCTATTCTTCTGGACAAGGCAGGCTTCTCGAAGATATACTTGATTGGATCCATCTTTGATATCAATAAAGTGGTGTGAGTCAACATATACTGTCTCAGTCGGCGAGCAGCCCATGCCAAAGTGCAGCAAGTTTTCTCGAGTAGTGAGTATCGGGTCTCACAGTCGGTAAACTTTTTGCTAAGGTAATAAATATCATGCTCTTTTCGGCCAGACTCATCATGTTGACCCAGCACACACCCCATTGAGTTATCGAGTACAATCAAGTATAAGATTAAAGGTCTCCCTTCAACTGGTGGCATCGGAATAGGTGGCTCTTGGAGATACTCTTTGATCTTTTCGAAAGAGGCTTGGAATTCATCATTCCAACGTACTACTTGATCTTTCTTCAGTAGCTTGAAGATTGGCTCACAAGTAGCAGTTAGGTGTGGGATGAATCGGGCAATGTAGTTCAGTCGTCCTAGAAAACCTCTAACCTCTTTCTCTGTTCTGGGAGCTGGCATCTCATGTATAGCTTTCACTTTGGCATGATCAACTTGAATACCTTTGTCGCTTACGACGAAACCTAGCAGTTTACCAGATCTCACCCTGAAGGTGCACTTGTTCGGGTTTAATCTCAGCTTGTATAACTTCAGCCTGTCAAATAGCTTCTGCAGATGGTCAAGGTGTTCCTCCTCAGTCTGGGACCTTACAATCATATCGTCGAAGTATACTTCAATCCCATGATGGATCATGTCATGAAACAAAGCAACCATGGCACGCTGATATGTTGCCCCAACATTCTTCAACCCCAAAGGCATGACTTTGTAGCAAAAGGTACCCCTCTGAGTAACAAAGGTGGTCTTCTCCATGTCTTCGGGAGCCATTTTAATCTGGTTATAACCGGAGAAGCCATCCATAAAGGAGAATACCTTGTGCTGAGCGGTGTTGTCAACCAGAACGTCGATGTAAGGTAGAGGGAAGTCATCCTTAGGGCTCACCTTGTTCAAATACCTTTAGTCAACACACATTCGGACCTTACCATCTTTCTTCGGCACAGGAACCACATTGGCAACCCACTGAGGGTAAGAAGTCACTGCTAGAAAACCGGCGTCAAATTGTTTCATAACTTCAGCCTTGATTTTCTCAGACATCTCTGGGCGCATACGACGAACCTTCTGTTTTACTGGAGGACAGTCTTCCTTGGTAGGTAGGCGATGAACCACAATATCAGTATCCAAACCAGGCATATCTTCGTAAGACCAGGCAAAGATCTCAACATAGTCACGCAGCATCTGAATCAACCGTTGTTTCACACTAAGCTCCAGATTTGCACCAACCTTGACTTCCTTCTTGTCTGTCTCAGTACCCAGATTCACTGTTTCCACTGGCTCTTCATGTGGCTGAATGGCCCTCTCTTCCTAGAGTAGCAGTCTTGCAAGTTCACCAGGCACTTCACAATCATCTTCACCTTCGTCTTCGGCTAATTTGATCGGATTTTCGAAGTCATAACTAGCAGTAGCAGAGTCGTTACCAGTGAGATCCAGAGTGGATGTGGACCTGTATATGTGAGTGTGTGTAAAATAGCTGTTTCGCAATATATAATAAAGAAAGACAAGGAGCGCAAGATTTGAAATGCAAGAACGTCCAATGCTTTTATTAATGATATATGAAAATGACACACAAAAGCCCTCACAAATGAAACCACGGTGCCCCGGGTAAGACACCAGGCCATAAAGTTTAAAACATTGTCTATTACAAATTCAAAACAAAAAGTTTCATTACTGGGTGATAACTGAAACGGGAATAGAATCCTTCGCTGTCCAGTTTATTGGTCCACTGTTGGTCGTAGGATTGATCCAACTGTCGATATCAAACTCTTCATCATCATCATCCCTGATAGCATTTACCCCTGCCTCTTGTTTAGGCTTCTCTGGTGCTCCGGACTCGATCTCTTTCGCATCAATCAAGTCTTGGACCTTGTTCTTCAAAGCCCAACAATCATCTGTATTATACCCCGGGCTATCAGAGTGATAAGCGTAGCGGGCGTTAGGGTTATACCTTGGTGACGTTGTATTTGAATTCTTTGGGGGTTCCCTTAGAGTCACCAGATTAGTCTTCAGCAACTGTGGCAGAATCTGAGATAAGGTCATGCTAAGACGAGTGAGTTGCCTCTTAGGTCTCTCGTCCTTTTGTTGGTTGTTGTACTGAAGAGCACCAACAGGTTTTGAAATAACAACCGCATTGACAGCTTGGCGGTGTTCAGGTCTATTCTGTCTTCTTGCACTGTAGACAACACTGGACTCTTTCTTAAACGGCTTCTTCTCAGTGCTCGATGAGGCACCCTTATGTATCTTCCCAGCCTTAATACCAGCTTCAATCCTCTCACCAGTCAAAATAAGATCTGTAAACCCAGATGAAGAGCTTCCAATCAGATGGTTAAAGAATGGACCATACAGGGTCCCCAGAAACATATCAACAAGCTCCCGATCAGCCAAAGGTGGTTGTACCCTTCCGGCAAGGTCTCTCCACTTCTGAGCATAATCTTTAAATCCTTCGCCCGTTCCCATTGACATACACTAGAGTTGGGTACGCGTAGGAGCAAGGTCGAAGTTGTACTGATACTGCCTGTAGAATGCAGTAGCCAAATCCTCCCAGCTACAGATACTGGCTCCGTCTAACTGATAGAACCACTCAAGCTGAGTCCCTGAGAGACTGTCTTGAAAGAAATGGATCCATAAGTTCTTATCAGCAGTGTAAGGCTGGATCTTCCTCACATATGACTGGAGGTGCAACTTCGGACAGGAAACTCCGTCATACTTGGCAAAGGCAGGTGCCTTGAACTTATGGGGAATCACCACCCCAGATGATAGACCTAGATCTCCGAAGTCCAGACCGGGCACCTTCTGAATTTCCATAGCGCTCAAACGGTCTTCCAGTTGTTTGTACTTATCCTCAGCAGGAGGATACTGCTCTTCACGTAGTCCGTCTCGTTGTCGGAGAGCACAGGGCTAGGAGCCTTCCTTTCTTGTGGACTATCTTTCCCTCCAGATTAGGTGGTCAGATCAACTTCATTCTGTAGCCCGTTTCCAAACCTGCATCCAGTGTTGGACAGGATGGTCCTCTTCTTCTTCTTCTTCTTTTTCTCCTTCAAAAGCAAGGTCTTCAGGTCCTGCTGACCCTTAGCTAGATTCATGAATAGCTCCTGAAATTGGGCATTCTGAGCCTGGAGTGCCTTGATAGCTTGCTCAGTTGAAGGTTCAGTAGACATCATGATTGCTGAAATAAACGGCGAAGAAGATAAGAGACATGTAAAGGGTACCTGTTTATGAAGTGAATGGGATGAAAGGCGTACGATTTATGATTTCAAAGACAATCGGGATTCAAATTTGTAAACAAGAAAAGAAACACACTTTATTAGATTTAAACTTCAAAATTTAAATTGTTCAACAAATTGCCCTTAAGGCATTACAAGAATGGAAATACTGAAAAGTAAATAAAAACTGTAAAGGAAATCATCAAAGGTCCATCAATGCTCCCATGGTCTCTTCTTCTCAGTGCGGACATAATCATTCAGGATCCGCTCGTTCTCCAGTTTCCTAGTTAGCTTCTAGATCTTCTGCTCCTACTCATTGAACTTCTCTCGGTAAGAATCTCGTTCATCCCTCAATTGCATCCAAGACCTCTTTAGTGCCCCAGTGTCAGTGGGCATATAAGGATGGAGAATGGTTGGAAGAACCCCTTCTTCATTAGCAACTTCAAGAGTGACATACCGGACAACTTCATATGGCATACCTAGCTTCTGGGCACGGATGCAGACCCATCTAAGATATGGCTCCATTGGCAGAGAAGTCTTTGGGCCCAGCTCATGTGGATTTGATTGGTGAACTCTGTCTCAAGCCCTTATGAATATACGACGTAGCTCGTCGCTATCTCCCTGAAAATCAAAGATGATATGAGGCATCAACATCTCATGAGGCCCTTCTCTTCTGGATCTTCCAAACTGACGGAGAGCTAAGCATGGGTTGTAAGAAATTCCTCCATGGGTTCCTAGCAATGGAACATTAGGATACTCTCCACAGTGATCAATGATAGTCACCTCATCCATACCTTTGAGAGTACAGATAATGTCATTGTGAGAAAGAGACATCACCCTATAAGCCCAACCCATTCCTTCTTTGTTCTTCAGCACTGACTTAGGGAGGTGCGAAATAAACCACATCGACAATAAAGGAGCACAACACATCAGGGTTCCCCGCTTTCGGGCAGTACGAGCATAGAGCTGATGGAGAATGTCACCCAAGAGAGTGGGTACAGGGTTCTGAGAGATAAAGATCTTTATGGCATTAATATCAACAAAAGTGTCAGGATTCGGAAACAATACCAAGCCATAAATCAGAAGAGCCGGAATTTCCTCGAACGCCTTAAAGTCTAGGCTATCCCAGAAGTAGTTAGCCTTGCCAACCAAGAACTTAGTCAGAAATACTTTAGCTCCACTCCTAGTTTCCCAGTTAGCCATTACCTCCTCTTTGGTCAAGTGAAGGGCTGCAGCAATCTCTTCAGGCCTAAGAGTCTTTTCCCAACCAGTAAACGGAGTCTGCTCCAAAACAGAGATACCGAGCAGCTCAGAGAACTCTTCTAGGGTAGGAACCAGCTGATAGTCTTGAAAAGTGAAGCAATGGTACAGCGAATCATAAAACTGGACCAGGACACTCATCATTTGCTCGTCCAATTTAGAGGTGACCAAACTGAGAAGAGAACCATGCCTACTGATGAAGGAAGTAGTGTCAGGCATCTTGGCAACCAACTCTTTAAGCAGGGTATGTACTTGGACAAATTTGATCCGGATGGTATTCTTACGCATAGGCATCATGATGACCTACAAAACAGAGCAAAGATGAAACCCTCTTGTCTTTGAAATAGGTTAGTCCTTATGCGAGATGTATGCAATGCTATGATGTCATGATGTCATGATAAAGGCACAGCACAAGTATCCACAAAAAGCAAACATGGTAAAGGCACACAAGTCACACTGAGAGCCCTTAGATTTCAGGCTGGCATGGAGCTTAGGTACTACCCTCTTTCAGTTCAGTTGGTTTAAACCTGTCCTAAAATAGTAACCGGGTTCTAGAGGATCTCAATATCACTGACTACCCTCAATCGGTCATAATTCCAGTTTAGTAACCTTTTCTTGCGGCCGGAATCATCGCGAGAGTTTAGTCTCAATGAGTGTAGCATACTGCTACTGTTCTATGGCCAAGTTGGTCAATTTAAGGTTCTAAGGTCAGTTGGTGCTTAATGACCCCTTAGAAGACCTATATTCTCCTCGTTCCAACACAAGGGATATCAGTACAGACTAAAGTGACACACCAACGTAGCTACTGCTTCATCCGTATCGGTCTACGCCGTACAAATCCCTCACAGTTTATTGCTACTTACCTAAAGGGTATCCCCATATCCGGGTTAGGATCTATAGAACTCCGATACAAGCCCACAAAATTAAAGCATACAAAGCATACAATTGAAAACATAATGATCTAATCCTAAGATACACCTCACTCTTAATACTCCCCAGCAAAGTCTCTAGTTCTGTGACCGGTGGGAATATAATTGACTGTTTTGGAATGCTGGTTCGCGTTTTGCATTTGTTTTTGCAAAATGTCACGGTAAGCAAGAGTCTCCACCGTCTTTTATTTTATCCAACAAGGAAAGGAAAAAAGCACAGAAAAATTCCTTTTTGAGATGTTTCTCGGGTTCGGGAGGTAGATTATAGAAAGGGAAGGTGTTAGCACCCTTTCTATCCATGGTTATCCACGGGCTCTTAGGTACTTGCTCAAAGTGTTTTCAAAATTTTCTTTTCTTTGTGTTTGTGGGTTTGAAAAGAGTTTTTGTTTGAAAGGTGTAAGTGCGAAAAGTTTTATTTTATTTTGAAAGGAGCAAGTACTTAAGAACCATCTACCTACTCGAGAAAGGAATTAAACTATGCTAATGTCCTTTAGACAATGCTATCCCACTATTGAGTAGTAGGTAGCATCGTCGTTGGAGTTTTCAGGTCAATTCGATTAAGGGACGGGTGGTCACTAAAGCAATGTTAGGACGCCTTAGTAGTAACCCTAATGTCTTAGATCATTTTTCCGAGGCAACCGTTTCGAGGCAACTTATGATCTTTGGACAAGAGGGCGACCTCTAAAACTTCCTATACTCAATGACCACGTTCGAGGAAACCAAGTGAGGTGTACCATAAGAGTGGCATGTGCGAGTGTGTTAGTTCGGTTATATTATCTTTGTACATGTTATGGGTGAGCTATGTTGATTTTAAGTTCATACATTGGATCTTGTCATGCATTCCCTATCATCAAACATCTAACATTGTATATTGTGCGGAAATTAAATTGCGGGAAGTTAAATCTAAACTATTACAAGGCGTCGGGTATTTACATCGCCTAAGACAAACCCTTTAATTTAAATTGCGGAAAAATAAAAGAAAGCGATAAATAAATAAAGTCCTAATTTAAGCTATTACATTCCCGAAGCAATTACATTATTGGATAAAAATAATACGCGCGCGAGAAAATTAAATCGGAGCATTTTTAGGGTTTTGACCCTTTTTAAGAAAGAAAGAGATTTTTGTTATATTTGAATTAAATGGAAATTAAATCTAAGTTAATTTAATTAATGAAAATATATTTTTTTGGATTTTTATATTTAAGGAAATAAAAATAAAATGATTAAAATTGTTAAAACCTAATATTCTAATTAATTTTAATTTATTAGAAAAAATGTTAAAATTATACCTAATTTAAAAGAACTAAATTGATTAAATTATTTATTTACAAAATAAAATAATTAAATTAAATTAAATAAATAAAAATAAAGTTTTTTTTTGTTTTCTGATTTTTATTAGGAAAATATTAATTATTTTGGTTAGTGATTAATTAAGAATAATAATTAATAAAAACAATTAAAATAAAAATATAAAAGAGGAAAAGGAATAAACCTAAGGGGTGTTGGGCCCAAATTGAGTGTGGAATCAGCAATTATTGAGGCCCATTAACGTTCAGCCTGCTTGACTTTTCCAGTTTGCTATGCGTGCATTGACTTTAGTCCATGGTGGAACTGCAATTCTGGCCTTTGGATCTCGCTTGAAGGCCATCTGGCAGGAGATCAGGCAATGATGCATGGTGTGCCACACTTGGAGTGCTGTATGGCATAACCTGGAGAAAAATTACAATAAATATTTGGGGACCTGGGATTCGAACCCAGGTCCCAAGGGGTTTTCCCATAGCGCGCTCACCAATCCAGCTAGCTTGTTCCTTTGTTATTAGTATATGCAACAAATATTATATGTGAAACAAAACATTATTCCTGAAAAATAAAATAAAAATTGCGCGAAATTTAAATGGCCCAGTAAGGAGAAGACGCGTGGTTGTCTTCTTCAGTGAGTCCCTGGTTATTACCTGCGGATTTTTATCCGCAGGAAGATTCGTGGGGTGTTTCAAAAATCCATCCTAGGCCAAATAAACGCAAGCTAAGACCACTAATACGTTCGTCTCTTCCTCCTGGTTTCATCCATGTCAAGCATTGGCCTTGATTTTCCCTGCAACTAAAAACCCCAAACACAAGAAGCACGAACCCTAGAACTGGACATGGCGTTACAGGCTATGAAAATAAAATTAAATAGTGCAGAAAGTTTCAGAATGCAACACAAAGCATGAATATGCAATTATTTGGGCAAAAAGATGCAAGAATCAGAGGGTTAGATTTCATGTTCAGGGTCGAGTTTAGGACGACTTACAGTGAGTTTTAGGCCGTCTCAGGGTTTGGTTTTGATTGATACAGCTTCAGGGGATTGCAAGCAAGAGAGCTATGTGGAGATTTTGGGTTAAATTGACCTCCAAACAAGAATTCGATCTCCACTTTTTCCAAGGTTTTTTCAATTCTGAGTTGGCCGTTTCTGCAATTCTTAAGTCGTGTTCTTGGTTTCTTTAGGTTGTATATGTATCAAGCAAGCAACTAGGTCAAATCTTGGGCTTCCAATCTTTGTGCATTCATGGTTTGGGATTTAATATGATCACCATTGATAAGCTTCCCAAAAATGCCTCAAATCTGATTTTTTGTGCATAATAAGACTTGATACGAATTTGATTAGGTGTATCTTGTTAATTGAAAGCTGGAATGATCAAAAAAATCTCATTCCATTAATTTTTAGATTTTATTTGAATTAATATAGATTTAAAATGAATTAAATCAATAAAAATTAAATAAAATAGAAAAATAAATGTTTGGTCATGAAATTGAAGATGGGACACGTGTGTGGTGTGATAAGACCAAATCAAGTGGAAAAAAGTGGGCCCTTTTGTCAAAAATTGGAGTTTTGAGGATAGTTGACTTTTGACAATTTTGGAAAAATGCCCAACTTCAACAATGCATAACTTCTTCAATTTTGAACTTTTGGAAGTGTTCTTTGACTTTTTAGAAACCTTAAGATGTCCTCTAACCAAAACTTGTGGTATCATCTCATTTTGATATTCCATGCTCAAGTTACAAGCTTTGGCAAAAAAGGTGTTTTTGTTGACTTTCAAAAATGACCCATAATGTCCAAACTTGTAACTTTTGGTGAGTGCATTTTTTGACCTTGGGGGTGTGAAGATGGATTGTAGGAAATTGCATCCTCTTCAAAATGAGATTTGTATTGGTCATTTCGCATAAAGTATGAGAAAGTTATGCTTGGTCAAAGTTGAGTTGACTTTTCCTACAAAACCCTAATTTAGCAACTTTTGAATCTTGATGAATCTTGAGAAATCCTTGATGAATCATGATCAACCCTTGATTAAATTATGAATTATCCTTAAAAATGAGAATGTTGACAAAAAATCTTGAGGTTTGACTGTATTTGGGTCACAGTTGACTTTTGCCCTAGCAAAGTCGATTTTTGGACTTCTTGAGCAATTGACTGATCAAACTTCCTCTGCAAGGCTTGAAATTTGTCATGGATGAACTTAAGAACATATTAGGACATTGGGGAGCACTTGAGGTCATTTGGATATAAGGACCTTGATGCAACACAAAACCCTAATTTTGAATTGACTTCCTTAGGAGATGATTTGACTGTCTTAGGAGGTGATTTGACTCTCCATCTCTTGAGCCATCTTGAACAACTTGGAGATGATTCTTGACATGTCTTGAGAAATATGGGAGGGCAAATTTTGGGGTACAACACCATTGAAGCAACCTCTAGGACTTGAAACGATGTTGCTATACAGTCTTCATCAGCACTAATATATCTGTAGGACTCTATGTGACTCACAAATATGTCGTTTTCACTGTCGATTATAACTAATCTCCCTTCAACAAAGAACTTCAACTTTTGATGTAAAGTTGATGTGACTGCCCCTGCTGCATGAATCCAGGGTCGTCCAAGTAAACATGTATACGCTGGTTATATATCCATGACTTGAAAAAGTGATATAGAACATATGTGGGCCGATCTTGACAGGAAGGTCCACTTCTCCAAATACTGAACTTTGAGAACCGTCAAAAGCTTTAACTATCGTAGAACTGGCCCTTATCACAACACCATCTAGTGTTAAATTCATTAAGCTAGATTTTGGTAACACATTGAGGGTAAAACTAGTATCGGCGAGTACCCTGGATAGACTTGTGGTACCTATCTTAATGGAGATGTGAAACACCTTATTGTGAGATCGGCCTTGTGGAGGCAATTCACTGTCATTAAAACCTAGATATGATCTAGATGTCAGATTTGCTACAACATTGTCAAATTAGTTAATAGTAATTGCTTCTGCGACATAAGCAGAACTTAGAACTTTTAATAGAGAGTCTTGATACGCTCCCGAGTTAAGGAGCAACGAGAGTATTGAAATCTTGGCTGGGGTTTGGTGAAGCTGATCCACCACCCAATAATCACTTCTTTTGATTATTTTCAAAAATTCTTCCGCCTTTTAATTGGTAAAGTTCTTGCTCAGCGATTCTTGTTCTTGACTTTCCTCCAACATAACTTTTCCTTTATCTTTCACCAAAGTATCATTCTTATTTTTCACCACAATATCATTCTTCTTTTGTGATTCAGAGCCAAAGATTCGACCATTGCGAGTCATGCCCCTTGTCCCTGTTATATTTGAGATTGTAGGTCCTTTTCTTGTCGATGGCTCACATTTCTACTTTAAACCATTAACGTATACAATAGAATCATAACTTCATGGTACTACTTTGTCACCATAGTAAGGGATATAAGATGGTCCCCTAATTACCATCGTAGTATTTGGAACTACTGGAATCCTCAAACTTTGTCTTGGGATCATCACTGGTGTTTCTGTTGACTCTCCCCACGAAATCACGAGAGTATTCTTATTAAGGTTCGGTCCTTGGAAAGGATTTAACAATGGCTTCTTTGTACCTTCTTCGATCGCATCTACATATTCTCCTTTAGGGTGTGATCCAAATTGGACTTTCACCTGATCCACCAATTTTTGTATTGTCTTCTCAAAAGATTCATTATGTTCCAAGAGGAACCCAGGCTCTAACAGATACTCCTTCAAAAGGTTTATTGGGGACTTTACTCTCATGTCTTCCCCAAACTTAGTAACCAGTTCAATTGCATTTATCGTTGGTTCACCATGCAGAGGCATGGGGTTTGTCTTGATGTTTGGTTTATCGAAAGTTATATCCCGAGAGTCCAAATCTTGTACCATGTTTTAAAGGCCCAACATTTCTCTATAGTATGTCCTGGAGAATTGGCCTGATACACGCATCTGGAATTGGCATCATAACTTGGTTAGGGTTCCCAGATTAGAGGAGCTAGAGGTCTTAGCTCTACCAAAGACACCTTGACCAAGTGTTGAAATAGTTGACTGTGCGACATGAGGAGCGGATCAAATTTTCTCGGCAGTCTTTCAAACTTTTTCTGTTGTTGTTCTCGTGGGATTATTAATGGTTTTTATGCCCTTGAATGTGAGGCTACAATATTAATTTCTCCCTCATTCTTTTTCGAGAAGTTAGGAACATGTCTATAATACAGTGGGAGAACTTACTTTTTTAGAGTTTTATCGCAAATGTGCAGACAGCTAGAGCCGCCGCCGACTTTTCTTTTTATCCAATAATGAAAGGGTGAAAATAACATGAAAGACATTGAAGATTTTGAGTTCAGGGGGTAAGATATGAAAAGGGAAGGTGTTAGCACCCTTTTCATCTGTAGTTATCTACGAGCTCTTAATCGCTAGCTCGCTTTTGAAAACTGATTTTTTGTGTAAGTGTTTTGAAAATATTTTGAAAAGTCAAAGCATGGCTAACTTTGTAATGGTTCTTGTATCAGTGCTCAAGAACGCATACAAAGTGTTTTAGAAAATATTTTGAAAGTGATGTGTGAAGATGTTTTTTAGAAAGGTTGTGAGCGAGCGATTAACAATTTTACCCACTCAAGTTTGTTCTTGTTATTTTACTTCTCCTTTAGAGATAGTGCTTTCCGTACCATTAGTTGGTAGGTAGCCCCATCTATTAGATGTGAAGGGACAATCGAGGGTCACCATATGGTCATCGAAGGCAACAAATAAGGATACTTTACAATTTAACGGAGGGACTAGATCATTTTTTGTAGGCAGCTGTTGTACCCCAAAATTTTCCCTCTCATTTATCAAGACTTTTTCTCACAAGATCTCTTTGACTCAAGACTGGATTAGGGTTTGACCAGCTCAAGACATCTCATCATGCACTGATGACCCAAAATTAAGGTTTGGGATTTCACAAAGATTTTTGGACTATCAATGCTTCATATGACTTTCAAGTATCATCATGGACCCCTAAGATTACTCATGTCAAGTTTCAAGCTTTGAATCACATTTTTGATCACTCAATTGGACAGTTGACCTAAAAATCAACTATAGTGGGGAAAAAGTCAACCATGGATAATTTACAGTCAAACTTCATAATTTCTGATCCACATCAACATTTTAGACTCACATGAATCATTTGATCAAGTTTGGACCATAATTCCTCAAGAAATTTGATCAAATCATCAAAAGGGCAAAATGGTCAAAATTAGGGTTTTGATTGAGAAAGGGCAATTTCTGATTTTTGACCTAATCAAATGACCAATTGAGTTGAAGAATGATTTCAAGGGTTCAATTGCATCATCTTGATCTAATGACATGGTTCAAAACATTGCAATTCCATTGGATTGACAGATAAATTTTGCAGTCAACTGATCAAAAGTCAACTGTATACTGAAAAGTCAAACTTTGACTTTTAGTCAAAATCAAATGCCAAGAATCACAATTCATCAAAACATGTCAAAATTTTAAACTTGTTCATCAAGAAATCAAATATTGAAGATTTTGTTTTGAAATTTGAAAATTTTCTTAACTTAGAAATTTTTCTAAGTATAGAAAATTTCTTATTTTTTCTCAACTTTAAGCCAAATTCTCACCATGATACAAGATGATTAAAAGGAAGTTCCCAAAATGAAAGTTGTAGATCTCCGTAAAATATAGAACTTTGCTTCACACATTTTTTCCTAAAGATGCTTGGATCTCAAGATATTATTTTGTAAATACATGCTCATGAACTAGAATAACTTAGTGAAATTTTGCCCTAATTTAGGCAGGTTTTTGACCTAACTTCATGGCAAATTTTCACCTAGTTCCAAGAGGAATATTTAAAAGAATTTCAAATATAAGTTATATATAACATTGCAAGCTTTCCAAAATGTCAAAGAACTCCTTGAGATCATTTTTGAGTAGGGAGAATCGAAGAGATGAAGTTGGCAATTTCTCACTTTGATTTCAAGTCATTTCATGAAGAACAAAATTCAAATCCTCAAGCATATGGTACAATCTTCACTTTTCAGGCCTCAAACTCGTTTGTCACTCCACCATTAATGAATTGCACAAGGTTTCATGCCCTAAAGCCAAGCATTCAATGCTTTGTACATGAACAATTCCATTTTTGGCACAAAGGTGTCATTTCCATTTTGATAAAGCATAATTTTTGCAACTTTTCACTTCTTGAGTCTTGAACTTGTTTTTCTGCACATAAGAAAAGCCACATCAAAAAGAAAAGTGTCTAAGACTTGTACCAACTCAACACAGGCCTGTACAAGCATGTAGAGAGTTGTCTCATCACTTTTCTTAAAAGGCAAGCAATATAGCAAAAAGTCTATAACTCAGAAATCTGTTGTAGAATTGATTTGAAATATTCTCTATACTTATACACAAACACATTACAACCTAACACACGCTTGCAAAAGGCTAGAAACTCTCCCAAACTCTCTATCACCAAAAAGCCTACCATAACTTGCAGTTTTGCATCAAGCATAGCAATCCAAAAATCTACTCGTGCGTTTCAAGTTCTAATCACCTAAACACTTAACCTACATCATATCTAAGTGTTCCAGACCATCATCCCTTCACTGTAACTCCTCCTTCTCCATCTGCCATTTTTGCATTTCAAGCTTGCAGGTTGACTTGGATAGAGAGATTCAGGCACTTTTAAAGCAAGGTAAGGATTGGAGCACACTCAGGGAGGTTCAGGCAAGCTAAAGGAATCCTCAGGCCTTCCTATAACTCACTCCAACTCCATTCACGATCTCAGCTAAAAAAGGTAAGAACTCTAACTTCTATTTCTTCATACAGGCATCCTTAGGTCTCGATTTGTGAAAGAAAAATGTAGATATTATTGTGCTAAAACCAACCATGTGCATAGATTTCATTTATATTCATTGTGTATAGAGAATTTTAGATTTCAAATTTCTGTAAAAATTAGGTTTGAAATTAGGGCCATTGAAATTAGCTTTGATCTTTGACTGATAGTTAACATGAGTTACATGGTTGAAATCGTGGGAAAGCGTACTATCATTTTCATGTTTGAAGTTTCCATTTTCATGGAGAAATGAGAGATATATGTTTTGTCTGGCTAGCTAGAGGAAGAAGACGAAGTACAGAGTAAGGAAGCATTTTGTGTTATCTATTTTTAGTTTCATTTAAACTAACAGATATACAGCCACCCCAGTGGCAAGGCAGCGCGCTGAAATTGCATAGTTCATGGGTTCGAACCTTGGCGCTGCCTTTTGCATTTTTCTTATTTTTCAGCTTCATTTTTTGTCATTTTTGCAGCGTGGGCTAAACTACCGGGCCTCATATTTTTTCTAACATACTACCTCCTGATTACTCAAGACACCCCTGGCCCAATTTATTTTCATTTATTTATTTTATTTTTGTTTACTTCATTAAATATTTTTCTTAAGTATTATAAAATCATAAAAAATATAAAAATGTTAAATATTTCATTTTGTTCATTTTATTTTATTTTCTCATGAAAAATATTTTTATTAAATTATATATTAACTATTCTTTCTTAAATAAACTTATAAAATAAAAAAAAACTTAGGTTAATTTTTATTTCTTTTCCTTCACACTTATAAATATTTTTCTAATGTATAAAAGAACTAAAATATTTCATAAAACATTATTTTATTATTTTTAAGACAAGAATACACAAAAATAATACTTAAGGAACTTTATTTTATCTTAACAAATTAGAATTAGGGTTAACCAATTTCTAAAAATAACTTCCTTTTCTTAAATTATTAGGTTTAGTTTAAAAACTCTTTTTCATATAAAAAACAAAACAAAAATCTTTTTTTCTTGCATATACATACCATTGCATCTTTAATTTATATTGTACAATATTTATTCAAATATTTGTACAAATTAGATTTGGATGTAATAGCTTAATTAGATTTACATTATTGCAAATCCCCATTTATAATTTGTATATCCCCCTCCCATAAAATGTTGTAATAATGTAGTAATCTTTAAATCATGCAATTTATCGCTTTTACATAACATGCTAGTAATTAGGGTTTGTATGGCAAGATAAACACAATCAAATAGAAAACCCTAATCCAAGACAAAATCAAGCATGAAAATAACACACTTGCACACAAGCACCCTTAGGGTTACTCCACTTGGTTGCCTTACACAAAAAATGGCCATATTACGCATGCGAAGTATCTTGGCAAAACAAACAAATATAAGATCATAGTCCCTCGATGAAGCTATTCAAATTTGCCTTAAAAAATGATCTTAGTCCCTAAAAAAATGCTAAGATACTTTGCAACATTGCTAATCATGGTTATACGATGACCCGCGCCCGTCCCGTTTACATCCAAAGATAGAGTTACTTACCAAATCAATGGTAAGACAACAATATAAAAAGGAAAGAAAATGAACAAGAAATACATTTGAGTAGGTAGATTAATTCTAGTTACTTGCTCCATTTCAAAAAACTATCCTTGCTATTTTCAAAACAAACACACACATTTCCAAACATCTTACAAACATTGAAAACATTTTCAAAAAGAAAAACATCTTTGTATACATTCTTAAGAACGAGAATCATTACAAAGATTGCCTAAATAATAACCTCTTTTACAAAATACTTTCAAGACCATACAAAGTACAATTTCAAAACAAAAAGCAAGTGATCTAGCAAGTAACTAAGAGCCCATGGAAAACCATGGATGAAAAGGGTGCTAATACCTTCCCTTTTCATAATCTACCCCCCGAACTCAAGAAACAATCTCAAAGGTCTTTCCTATGCTTTTTCACATTTCCTTTTGGATAAAAGAAAAGTCGGTGGTAACTCTTGCTAACCGCAACATTTGCGATAAAATGCAAAACCTTCAAGTCAGTTCTCCCACCGTATCACAGAACTGGCGACTCTGCTAGGGAAATTATAAAAGTGGGGTTACCTTAGGGCTAGATCAAATTTATTTTCTTACATTGTTTGACTTGTATGCTTTACATTATGGTTCTTTGTTTGGGTTTAAAATCCTCTACCCGGGTTTGGGATACATTATAGGTAAATAATAATATGTTGTGGAAACTGTGCGGGTATACCGACATGGTCTAAGCAATAGCTATGTTAGTGCGACATATTTGTGGGTACCGGTAGCCTTTGAGTCAATCAAAGAGAATACGGGGCCGCTGAGTGATGTCATGAAGCACTAATGAACTTCTAGAACCCTTACTTGACCAACTTGGCCTTTAGGATGTAGTGAGATGACCGACTTTGGTGCAGTCCGAAGTTGGTAGATACTCGATACTACACTCATTGAGGGTTGGTTTCTTGGGATATTTTGGTCGCCATTAAAGAGGCTTGAGCTAAAACAATGACCAAGGAAACAATTCGGTGATGTTGAGCTCCTTAGAACCCGGTTACTATTATTAGGACAGGTTGAGCCAACTAAACTTCAAGAGGGTACTTACTATAAAACTCCATGCAAGCCTAAACTAAGGACTTGTTTGCTTTGCTTGTATATTCATACTTGTACATAACATCATGGACATCATGAACATCACATACATATACTAGCCATTTCAAGGATTTTGGGATTCATCTGTGTTCTTGTTTTGTAGGATATGGATTCACTTCGCAGGAAAACTATCCAAGTTAACCTTGTAAGAATTCCTCCAAAACTTAAGGAACTAGCTTCAAGGATCCCTGAGAACTCTCCATTCACCGAGAGACATGGTCGTCTACTCAACTTGTTCACCTCCAACACAGATGAGGATATGATGAAGGTGCTCTTTCAGTTCTTTGATCCTTTGCACCATTGCTTCACATTTCCCGACTATCAGCTTGTGCCTACTTTGGAAGAATTCTCTCAACTCTTGAGGATTCCCATTCTCAATCAACTACCTTTCAAAGGTATGGAAAGATACCCAAATCCAGAAGAGATTGCTCTAGTTCTGCACTTGCACTCATCTGATGTCACAACACATTGGGAAACTAGGAGTGGTGTCAAAGGCTTCTTAGCAAAGTTCCTGTTTGAGAAATCCCAAAGTTGTTAGAATTCCTTAGACTTGCAAGCATTTGAGGAAATTATGGATCTTCTTATCTATGGGATGGTCTTATTTCCCAATCCTGACCAACTCATAGATGTGAGCACCGTCAAAATCTTCATGTCATGCAACCCGGTGCCTACATTGCTAGGGGATATCCTACACTCTTTTCACACTCGCACAATGAGGAAAAGAGGTGTCCTTATGTGTTGCACTCCTCTCCTGGAAATATGGTTTATTTCTCATCTTCCCCAATCATTCTTAAAGAATGAGCAAGGTTCAAGATGGTCACAAAGGTTAATGACGCTCAAACATTCAGATATTCATTGGTGCTCCCGATCCAAAGAAAATGTTATCATTGTTGACCGTTGTGGGGAATTCCATAATGTCCCTATACTTGGCATTAGGGGAGGTATCACCTATAACCCATGTTTAGCTCTAAGACAGTTTGGTTACGCCCGAAGGGATGGCCCGCACGAGATGCTGATTCAAGGTTTGGTATTCGATTATGACAACGATGATCAAGGTCTTCGCCCGAGATTTATTCGAGCTTGGAGGATGCTAAACAAGATGGATAGAAAGACTTTGGGGAACAAGAATTTCATCCCTCTTGAGCCTTACCTCAAATGGGTATGAACCCGTGCTCAAAGTCTTATGATGCCTTACCCATCCATTCTCCTGGTAATCATTGAGCCTGTTAAGGAGGGAGAAGTTCCATACACTATCCTACATCCTAACAAGCCCATATCTCTTGAAGACCTACAAAGGGATTGGATACAACTCAAAGGAGAGCGAGATGATTTCGAAGCCCAATTCTACGCAAGCGAGAAGAAGGTTTTGGAGCTCACTAGGCTACTTCATGAGGATCAGACTCTGAATGCCTACATTGCACCAAAGAGGATGTGCACTACTTTTTTATCTTAGAGTTTTGTATTATTTTTCCCAAGGGGCATTGATGTACTCAAACTTTATCTTATTAATATAACATGTGTTTTCTTTTTGTCTAAAACGAACTTGAATCTTTGAAATCCTTGAAAACATTGCATATGCACATATCATTCATCATAACATAAACAGGTCTTTTTCAACAAGTTTCCTCATCTCTCTACTGTTTATTTCAGTAAGATGGATCTCGAACAAACAGTCAAAGATCTTCAAGCTCAGAACACGCAGTTTCAACAATTGCTCATGACCCTAGCCAAGGGGAAAGAAGAGTTGAAGACTCTGCTAACTGAAGAGAGGAAAAAGAAAATAAAGAAAGTCACCGAGGTCCTAAACATGGGGAGGAGATTTCATGGGTAGACTAGAAGAACCTTGAACTTTGCAACAACGTTCGGTGAAAGAGAGGGGAAAGGAAAGGAAACAGCAGTCCCGTCAGAATCTGAAGAGGAGGAAGAAGAGGAAGACTACTCTGAGGAACAGTATCCTCCAGCTGATGATAAGTACAAACATCTCGAAGAGCGTTTGAGTGCGATGGAAATACAAAAGGTGCTAGGCTTAGACTTTGAAGAATTGGGACTAGTGTCGGGGATTGTGATTCCTCCGAAATTCAAAGTGTCTTTGTTCACAAAATATGATGGAGTGTCATGTCCTAAGATGCACCTCCGATCATATGTGATAAAGATCCAACCATACTCAGCTGATAAAGACTTATGGTTGCACTTTTTCCAGGATAGTTTATTTGGAACACAACTCGACTGGTTTTACCACCTAGAAAGAGCCAATGTCCATAATTTGGAAGATCTTGCCGCAGCTTTCTACAAGCAATATCAATATAATGCTGATTTGGCGCCTACCCGTACTCAACTTCAGAGTATGGCTATGGACTCCAATGAGGGTTTCAAGGATTACGCGCAGAAATGGTGAGATCTGGCTGGAAGAGTTCAACCCCCTCTGTCTGAAAGGGAATTGGTGGACATGTTCTTAGGCACTTTATCGGGAACTTTCTTCAACCATTTAATTGGAAGCTCCTCTGCAGGATTTACTGAACTAATATTAACCGGAGAAAGGGTGGAAGTTGGCATAAAAAGTGGAAAGATTCAGAAGGATTCATCTTCTTCTACAGCTGTGAGGAATCCTTTTATTGGGAAGAAAGAGGTAGCTGTTGTTTATCCACAAAGAAACCAAGAGAGTGCCGAACGCCGACCAATGGTAGGGGTTGTTATGATTCCAAAGCCTACATCTGATCAACAAAGAAGTAATCAACCAAGGGTGGAAAGGCCAGTCAGGCAATTCACCAGAATCAATATGACTCTGTCTCAAGTATTACCGTATCTTTTGAAATCCAATTTGGCCACCTTGAAAGAAGCTCAGAAAAACTCCAACACAGCGTCCCCTCATTATCACCCCAATGCCCGTTGCGCATATCACTTTGAATGTCCGGGTCACGATACTAACAACTATTGGGCTTTGAAAAATAAAATACAAGACCTCATTGAAGCAAAAGAAATTGAGTTTGATGCGCCCGAAAATCCAAACATCATTTCTGCTCCTATGCCCAGACATGGTCACAACACCAATGCTATTGAAGAAGATTTGTTTGTTACCACAGTTGATGAACTCGTGACTCCACTCCCAATCATTAAGATAAACTTGTTGAAAGCCGATGTATTCCCGGGTTTTAATGAACACTACCACCTCTGCTTATCCTCACTAACTGATTGCCCTTTGTTAAAAACAGTCATTCAACGCTTGATAGACAACAAAGAGATTATGTTTGAAAGTACTCCTGTTTCACCTGTTCCTATTAAAGATGTTTTAATCATTACCATCTCCGCCAATTCTTCCAGGGTCTCCAAAAGACTCGTTAGAATTACATCGGTTCCGAAAGCTACTCCTCTAATAATCACAATGCCTGGGCCAGTCCCATATGAATCAGACAAAACGGTGCCGTGGAATTATGGTGGGGACATTTACTACCATGGCATCAAACAAGATGGGCTGGCCGCCGAAGAGATAAACTCCAAAGAAGAAGATTCCCACATCAACAATATTGCCGGAACTAGTAAAATTACCCGAAGCGGTATGATATTTTCTCCAGAAATTGCCCCCCCCCCCAAATGCAGTTTTTGGACCCGTGGCTGCTCCAAAGGTTACTTCTATACCCATAATCATCTCTGCAAGTGCTCCTATTGATGAAGCCATTATAACCCCCGCTTTCATTCCTACCAACACTCCTACTGCTGAAATTCGAGGAAAAAGTATTCAAGTGGAGCCTGTCCGAACGAAGGCTCAATCACTGACTATCCCTGAGACCTCCAAGAAAGAAATGGAGGAGATCCTAAAAATTATAAAGAGGAGTGACTACGACGTAGTTGAACAGTTGGGGAAAACTCCCTCCAAAATCTCCATGCTGGCATTGCTACTGTGTTCCGAGGCACATGCGAAAGCCTTGGTGAAGTTCCTAAAGATAGCCCATGTGCCTCAAGAGATGTTTGTTGATCAATTTCAAGATTGCGTGGTCAGCTTGACAGCAGATAATGGCCCAGGCTTCTCGGATGCTGATGTGACACCAAGGGGAAGAAAGCACAACGAGGAATTACATGTCTCTGTGGAATGTAGAGGCACAACTGTGGCCCATGTCTTGGTAGACACTGGCTCATCTTTGAATGTTTTACCGAAGAAAGCTCTTGACAGACTTGACTGCAAAGGACTGACGTTAAAGCCAAGTAACATAGTCGTAAGGGCATTTGATGGCTCGAAGAGGATGGTACACGGGGAGGTGGATATCCCCATAAAAGTTGGGACTCAAACTTTAAATTCAACCTTTTATGTAATGGACATCCGCCCCTCTTACTACTGTCTGCTAGGACGGCCATGGATCTATAATGATGGTGCTGTCACCTCTACATTGCACCAGATGCTGAAGTATCCGGTTCAAGGAAAGATTATCACTGTCCACGGAGAGGAAGAATACATGATTAGCCATCTCAATTCCTTCCGGTATGTGGAATTGGACGGTGATTTCATTGAAAATCCTTTTCAACACTTCGAAGAGGTCCCCCAAGAGGTAGCAGTGACCAAGACTGTGTCCCAGATTCCCAAGATTACAAGACCTCCACTCCGGATGTCATCTCTGAAGGACACCAAAGCATTAGTAGAGGAAGATGGATGCACCATCTGGGGGAAACTTTCGGATATCCCGTATAAGTCTGATAAGTTTGGCTTAGGTTTCACTTCAAGTGCTCAGAAGGCTGTACGTCGTGCCCGTGCTGGAGGGCCACCCTTGAAGATTAGCAACCGAGAGGTCAATGCGGTAGAAGATGGTGAAGAGGATTGCAGTTTGGAGGATTGGATCTTTCCGACTGTCAATGGAGGACTCCGCAATTGGGAGGCCAGAGACTTCATCCCAATAACTTTCATCCCTCAGTAATTTATCTTTACATTTTGTTGGATATGTAATATTCAAAAACAATTCGCATTCTTAAAACCTTGTGTCTTTCCCGAGGCACAATGGTCCATTTGTAAGGGTTATTATTTCATCTTCATATGACATTCAATGAATCAAGGACGTTTTTCATACAAACTTTTGTGCTCATTGTTTTTTTTCTTTTACATTTTATTTTTAAGGATAGCTATACCCTTACACACACCCACACTCACAAATGCAGGTACCCTTCCATTCTGGATCCCATGGGTAACGATACTGCTATGGCCTTTTGTGACTCTGAGGATCTAATCTACCAAGCCGAAGACGAAGGTGAGGAAGATTGTGAAGTACCATGGGAACTTGCCAGACTACTACAACAAGAGGAAAGAACCATTCAGCCTCACGAGGAACCCGTGGATACAATCAACCTGGGTACCGAGAAGGATAAAAAAGAGGTCAAGGTGGGTGCCAATTTGGAACCCAGTGTCAAGGAGCGTCTGATTCAGCTGTTGCATGATTATGTCGAGATCTTTGCCTGGTCATATGAAGACATGTCGGGACTTGATACGGACATCGTGGTACATCGTCTAACTACAAGAGAGGATTGTCCGCCAGTAAAACAAAAAGTTCACCGCACGAGACCTGATAAGTCAGAAAAGATCAAAGCGGAGGTCATGAAGAAATTCAATGCTGGATTCTTGGTTGTCATTTCCTACCCTCAATGGGTTTCCAACATTGTTCTCGTACCTAAAAAAGATGGCAAAGTACGAATGTGTGTGGACTATAGAGATTTGAATAGGGCAAGCCCTAAAGATGATTTTCCACTCCCCCACATTGACATCCTGGTTGACAATACGGCCCAACACAAAGTGTTTTCCTTCATGGATGGGTTCTCAGGTTATAACCAAATCAAAATGGCACCTGAGGACATGGAGAAAACTACATTTGTCACACAATGGGGCATATTCTGCTACAAGGTGATGCCATTCGGACTGAAGAATTCTGGGGCAACCTATCAACGCGCCATGGTAGCTTTATTTCACGACATGATACATCATGAAATAGAGGTCTACATAGACGATATGATAGCCATATCGCAAACGGAAGAAGAGCACCTTGATCACTTACAAAAGTTGTTTGAAAGACTGAAGAAGTATAAGTTGAGGTTGAATCCAAACAAGTGCACATTTTGAGTACGATCTGGTAAACTCCTAGGCTTTGTCGTCATTAACAAAGGTATTAAGGTCGATCCTGCCAAAGTTAAAGCAATACAAGAGATGCCTGCTCCTCGTACTGAGAAGGAAGTCAGAGGATTGTTGGGACGCTTGAACTATATTGCCAGATTCATTTCTCATCTAACAGCTACTTGTGAGCCAATCTTTAAACTATTGAAGAAAGATCAAGTAGTCAAATGGAATGATGAATGCCAAGTTGCTTTTGAAAAAATCAAAGAATACTTACAAGAGCCTCTTGTGTTAATGCCACCAGTCGAGGGAAGACCGTTGATCATGTATCTGACTGTTTTAGAAAACTCAATGGGGTGTGTATTGGGGCAGCATGACGAGTCTGGCCGAAAAGAGTATGCTATTTATTACCTGAGCAAAAAGTTTACCGACTGTGAAACCAGATATTCACTGCTCGAGAAAACTGGCTGCACTCTGGCATGGGCTGCTCGCCGGCTAAGACAGTATATGTTGACTCATACTACCTTATTGATATCTAAGATGGATTCGATAAAGTACATCTTCGAGAAGCCTGCTCTTTCAGGGAGATTAGCTAGATGGCAGATGATCCTAATAGAGTACGACATATAATATACTACCCTAAAAGCTATAAAGGGAAAGGTATTGGCTGATCACCTTGCTCATCAAGTTGTAGAAGACTATCAGTCCATGAAGTTTGAATTCCCGGATGAAGACATCATGACATTAGACAACTGTGAAGAAATCAGGCCATATGACGGACCTGAACAAGGATCCCGATGGATCCTGTTCTTTGATGGAGCATCCAATGCACTTGGTAATGGCATCGGTGCTATACTCATATCTCTAGAAGGGTGTCATACTCCCTTTACTGCCCGACTTTGCTTCAATTGTATAAACAACATGGTGCAATACGAAGCATGCATCTTTGGTCTCAGAGCGACCATAAACTTGGGAATCAAATCTTTAGGTGTGTTTGGAGATTCAGCTTTGGTTATCAGTCAGATCAAAGGGGAATGAGACACTAACCACCCAAACCTTATCCCTTACAAAGAACATGTTTTGACATTGCTACCACATTTTGAGAAGATTACCTTCGAGCATTTCCCGCGAGAAGAAAATCAGCTAGCAGACGCTCTAGCCATAATGTCATCTATGTTTAAACTTAATTGGGATAACGAGGCTCCCCAAATCACCATCGAACGAATGGATGAACCAGCGCACAGTCACAAGATTAATACTGAAGAGGTAGTGGACCGGCCTTGGTTTCTTGAAGTCAAGAAGTATCTTGAGACTCAAGAATATCCAGAAGGAGCTTCAATCAATGATAAGAAGTTCTTAAGGAGATTCTCTGCTAAATTCTTCCTTAGTAATGACATCCTGTACAAACACAATCATGACTCCATTTTGCTTCGGTGTGTGGATAAAGTTGAAGCTGAAAAGATCATGGCTGAATTACATGAAGGTACTTTTGGCACCCACTCCAGTGGGCATACGATGGCGAAGAAAATCCTACGGGCAGGCTATTATTGGTCTACCATGGAAGCAGATTGCTATCAACATTCTCGAACCTGTCATAAGTGTTAAATTTATGCTGACAAGATGCACGTACCTCCGGTTCCTATGAATGTCTTGACGGCTCCTTGGCCCTTTGCTATGTGGGGAATTGATATCATTGGAGAGATCAAGCCTACAGCCTCCAATGGACACCGCTTCATCCTAGTGGCCATTGACTATTTTACAAAGTGGGTTGAAGCAGCTTCATTTGCTTCCGTTACCAAGAATGTTGTTGCCCGCTTCATCAAGCAAAACCTTATTTGCCGGTATGATTTCCTGGAAAGGATCATCACTGAAAACGGTACAAATCTCAATAACAATATAATCACCGCTTTATGCGAGAAATTCAAGATCCAGCATCAAAATTCTTTTCCCTATCGGACAAATATGAATGGTGTTGTCAAGGCTGCAAATAAAAACATTAAGAAGATCATACAGAAAATGACAGTCACATACAAGGTCTGGCATGAGATGCTACCATTCGCTCTCCACGGGTATCGTACCATGGCTCACACATCAACTGGGGAAACACCATATTCTTTGGTATACGGCTTGGAAGTTGTCTTGCCTATTGAGGTTCAGATCCCCTCTCTGAGGATTATGAAAGATGCAGGTTTGAACGAAGACGATTGGATCCAGACTCGACTTGACCAACTGAACTTAATTGACGAAAAGAGACTTACTGTTGTCTTCCATGGTCAGATGTATCAAAAGCGGATGATCAAGGCTTTCAATAAGAAAGTCAGATGCCAAGTATATCAAGTTGGGGATCTAGTGATCAAACGTATCATCTTGCCACAAAGTGATCCCAGGGGCAAATGGACTCCTACCTATGAAGGACCATTTGTAATAAAAAACATATTCTCCGGTGGGGCAATGATCTTGACCACCATGGATGGCGACGACCTGCCACACCCTACGAACACAGACATAGTCAAAAGATACTACGCATAAGAGACCCGCTCGGTTGACACACCTAGGCAAAACAAGGGCATCCCGACGAACCAAAAGGTTCGGGAAAAAATTAGGGATAAAATGAAAAAAATCTGTACACCCGGCAAGTTGAAAACTCGAAAGGGCGACCTAGGCAAAAAAGGGTTTCCTGGTGGACTGAAAACCCAAAAGGGCGGTCCAAGCAAAAGTTAGGGAATTAAAGCGTATGACTATGTCCCGACGGATTACTTGACGGACAACCTTTGGCTTCTACTAACAAACTCAGAGTTTCGGATCAATTCAATCATCTTCGGACAAGGAAAATAGACAAGATACTCGGAAATACGAAGGCTATAGCAGAATGGGAACCCCATGGGATTATTACACATAGCTATCTTTCTTTGTATCAAATTTTTCTTGTTTTACGACAACATTCTCTTACTAGAATATTTGTTCCCTTTGTACAAAAATATTTATTCAAAGTCAATACAAAGATACTCCTTTGAAAGTGCAAAAACTATTTGTCTTTTCCTTTACACTTGTGTTTTGTTTACAAAAACGTCCAATGATTCATTGTTGAACATATGCATTCGAACATGATCACTGTTTACAAATAAACAAAATGAGGAAGACAATTACTGATAGGTTGAAAGAATAGGAAAATGTCACTAAGCTATTCCATAAGTGATCCCCTACAGTACGTCATTTAGATCCCCAGCGGAACAGATTTCAAATTATTTTCCCCAGTAGAAGTCATCAAATTTCTCAGCATTCCCCAAGCAGATCTTACAAGCAGTACATGGCATTGCCCCCACAACATAATTTACTTCTCTCAACAAAAATTCATCAACACTTAGACTTCACAACATGAAGACTTATACTTACATATCCTCAGCAGCATTCAAGGATTTATTTTCCTAAATCTAACAACAATACAACAAATTAACTCACATGCGCATACATTGCATCCATATATCAATAAACATTAATGAAGCAAATACATTGCATCATACATTTCATGCAACATAACTTTGTATTTTAACTAACATTTTACCCTTTTCAGGATAAGATTAACAATTACCATTGACAATATTCAATCATGATACAGTACATATACGCTTCAGACATAGATGCCATTCTGATACTTATTCAGATTCAACCTTCTGATACAGTACAGATACGCTCCTGACACGGATGCCATTCTGATAATCATTCAGATTCAACTTTTAGATATAGTTCAGATACACTCCAGATGCAGATTCCATTCTTTAACTCTTTCAAATACAACCTTTCAAATACAGTTTAGATACGCTCCAGACACGGACACCATTCTGATACTTATTCTTTCAGCTCACAACTTACAATTCAACAAACATTCTTGGATGGAATCTACAAGCCCATATCCAACAAGATTCTATCACCTCTCCAAATTGCATCTTTAAGCCCATTCCTTCAACTACACATTGTCGAGTGCAAATTTCTGGGCACTCTAGTGTCCAATTATCTTTCACCTTCGAGTCACGAATGGAAAAGCTCACCAATCTAACTCTTCAGGTATAAGAAGATTAAACAGGGGCAACTGTTGTAACTCAAAATTTTCCCTCTCATTTATCAAGACTTTTTCTCACAAGATCTCTTTGACTCAAGACTGGATTAGGGTTTGACCTGCTCAAGACATCTCATCATGCATTGATGATCCAAAATTAGGGTTTGGGATTGCACAAGGATTTTTGGACTATTAATGCTTCATATGAATTTCAAGTATCATCATGGACCCCTAAGATTACTCATGTCAAGTTTCAAGCTTTGAATCACATTTTTGATCAGTCAATTGAACAGTTGACCTAAAAATCAACTGTAGTGGGGAAAAAGTCAACCATGGCCAATTTATAGTCAAACTTCATAATTTATGATACACATCAACATTTTAGACTCATATGAATCATTTGATCAAGTTTGGACCATAATTCCTCAAGAAATTTGATCAAATCATCAAAAGGGCAAAATGGTCAAAATTAGGGTTTTGACTGAGAAAGGGCAATTTCTGATTTTTGACCTAATCAAATGACCAATTGACTTGAAGCATGATTTCAAGGGTTAAATTGCATCATATTGACCTAATGACATGGTTCAAAACATTGCAATTCCATTGGATTGACAAATAAATTTTGCAGTCAACTGATCAAAAGTCAATTGTATACTGAAAAGTCAAACTTTGACTTTTTAGTCAAAATCAAATGCCAAGAATCACAATGCATCAAAACATGTCAAAATGTGAAACTTGTTTATCAAGAAATCAAATATTGAAGATTTTGTTTTGAAATTTGAAATTTTTCTTAACTTAGAAATTTTCCGAAGTATAGAAAATTTCTTATTTTTTCTCAACTTTAAGCCAAATTCTCACCATGATACAAGATGATTCTAAGGAAGTTCCCAACATGAAAGTTGTAGATCTCCATGAAATCTACAACTTTGCTTCACAAATTTTTTCCTAAAGATGCTTGGATCTCAAGATATAATTTTGTAAATACATGCTCATGAACTAAAATAACTTAGTGAAATTTTGCCCTAATTTAGGCAGGTTTTTGACCTAATTTCATGGCAACTTTTCACCTAGTTCCAAGAGGAATATTGAAAATAATTTCAAAGATGAGTTATAAAGCACATTGCAAGATTTCCAAAATGTCCAAGAACTCCTTGAGATCATTTTTGAGTAGGGAGAATCATAGAGATGAAGTTGAAAATTTCTCACTTTGATTTCAAGTCATTTCATGAAGAACAAAATTCAAATCCTCAAGCATGTTGTACAATCTTCACTTTTCAGGCCTCAAAATCGTTTTTCACTCCACTATTAATGAATTGCACAAGGTTTCATTCCCTAAAGCCAAGCATTCAATGCTTTGTACATGAACAATTCCATTTTTGGCACAAAGGTGCCATTTCCATTTTGATAAAGCATAATTTTTGCAACTTTTCACTCCTTGAGCCTTGAACTTGTTTTTCTGCACATAAGCAAAGCCACATCAAAAAGCAAAGTGTATAATACTTGTACCAACTCAACACAGGCATGTACAAGCATGTAGAGAGTTGTCTCCTCACTTTTCTTAAAAGGCAAGCAATATTACAAAAAGTCTATAACTCAGAAATCTGTTGTAGAATTGATTTGAAATCTTCAATATACTTATACACAAACACATTACAACCTAACACATGCTTGCAAAAGGCCAGAAACTCTCCCAAACTCTCTATCACCAAAAACCTACCATAACTTGCAGTTTTGCATCAAGCATAGCAATCCAAAAATCTACTCGTGCGTTTCAAGTTCTAATCACCTAAACACTTAACCTACATCATATCTAAGTGTTCCAGACCATCATTCCTTCACTGTAACTCCTCCTTCTCCATCTTCCATTTTTGCATTTCAAGCTTGCAGGTTGACTTGGATAGAGAGATTCAGGCACTTTCAAAGCAAGGTAAGGATTGGAACACACTCAGGGAGGTTCAGGCAAGCTAAAGGAATCCTCAGGCCTTCCCAAAACTCACTCCAACTCCATTCACGATCTCAGCTGAAAAAGGTAAGAACTCTAACTTCTATTTCTTCATACATGCATCCTTAGGTCTCGATTTGTGAAAGAAAAATGTAGATATTATTGTGCTAAAGCCAACCATGTGCATAGATTTTATTTATATTCATTGTGTATAGAGAATTTTAGATTTCAAATTTCTGTAAAAATTAGGTTTGAAATTAGGGCCATTGAAATTAGCTTTGATCTTTGACTGATAGTTAACATGAATTACAAGGTTGAAATCGTGGGAACGAGTACTATCATTTTCACGTTTGAAGTTTCCATTTTCATGGAGAAATGAGAGAGATATGTTTGGTCTGGCTAGCTAAAGGAAGAAGACGAAGTACAGGGTAAGGAAGCATTTTGTGTTATCTATTTTTAGTTTCATTTAAACCAACGGATGTACAGCCACCCCAGTGGCAAGGCAGCACGCTGAAATTGCATAGTTCATGGGTTCGAACCTTGGCGTTGCCTTTTGCATTTTTCATATTTTTCTGCTTCATTTTTTGTCGTTTTTGCAGTGTGGGCTCAACTACTGGGCCTCATATTTTTTCTAACATACTACCTCCTGATTACTCAGGACACCCCTGGCCCAATTTATTTTCATTTATTTATTTTATTTTTGTTTACTTCATTAAATATTTTTCTTAAGTATTATAAAATCATAAAAAATATAAAAATATAAAATATTTCATTTTGTTCATTTTATTTTATTTTCTCATGAAAAATATTTTTATTAAATCATATATTAACTATTTTTCATAAATAAACTTGTAAAATAAAATAGACTTAGGTTAATTTTTATTTCTTTTCCTTCACACTTGTAAATATTTTTCTAATGTATAAAAGGACTAAAATATTTCATAAAACATTATTTTATTATTTTTAAGACAAGAATACAAAAAATAATACTTAAGAAACTTTATTTTCTCTTAACAAATTAGAATTAGGGTTAACCAATTTCTAAAAATAACTTCCTTTTCTTAAATTATTAGGTTTAGTTCAAAAACTCTTTTTAATATAAAAAACAAAATAAAAATCTTTTTTTCTTGCATATACATACCATTGCATCTTTAATTTATATTGTATATTATTTATTTAAATATTTGTACAAATTCGATTTGGTTGTAATAGCTTAATTAGATTTACATTATTGTAAATCCCCATTTATAATTTGTATACCCCTCCCATAAAATGTTGTAATAGTATAGTAATCATTAAATTATGCAATTTATCGCTTTTACATAACATGCTAGTAATTAGGGTTTGTATGGCAAGATAAAAACAATCAAATAGAAAACCCTAATCTAAGACAAAATCAAGCATGAAAATAACACACTTGCACACAAGCACCCTTAGGGTTACTCCACTTGGTTGCCTTACACAAAAAATGGCCATATTACGCATGCGAAGTATCTTGGCAAAACAAACAAATATAAGATCATAGTCCCTCGATGACGCTATTCAAAGTTTCCTTACAAAATGATCTTAGTCCCTAAAAAAATGCTAAGATACTTTGCAACATTGTTAATCATGGTTATACGATGACCCGCGCCCGTCCCATTTACATCCAAAGATAGGGTTGCTTACCAAATTAATGGTAAGACAACAATATCAAAAGGAAAGAAAATGAACAAGAAAGACATTTGAGTAGGTAGATTACTTCTAGTTACTTGCTCTATTTCAAACAACTATCCTTGCTATTTTCAAAACAAACACACACACTTCCAAACATCTTACAAACATTGAAAACATTTTCAAAAAGACAAACATCTTTGTATACAATCTTACGAACGAGAATCATTACAAATATTTCCTAAACAATGACCTCATTTACAAAATACTTTCAAGACCACACAAAGTACAATTTCAAAATAAAAAGCAAGTGATATAGCAAGTAACTAAGAGCCCATGGAAAACCATGGATGAAAAGGATGATAATACCTTCCCTTTTCATAATCTACCCCCCAAACTCAAGAAACAATCTCAAAGGTCTTTCCTGTGCTTTTTCACCTTTCCTTTTGGATAAAAGAAAAGTCGGTGGCGACTCTTGCTAACCGCAACATTTATGATAAAACGCAAAACCCTTAAGTCAGTTCTCCCACTGTATCACAACAACATTGAAGTGTCATCGAGGGACTATGATCATTTATTCGGAGGGACTTTGATAAATGTGATACGGTGGGAGAACTGAATTGAGTGTTTTGCATTTTATCGCAAATGTTGCGGTTAGCAAGATTCGCCACCTACTTTTCTTTTATCCAAAAGGAAAGCCTAAAAAGAACAGGAAAGACCTTTGAGATTATTTCTTGAGTTCAGGGGTGTAGATTATGAAAAGGGAATGTATTAGCACCCTTTTCATCCATACTTATCTATGGGCTCTTAGTTGCTTGCTAGATCACTTTCTTTTGTTTGAAAATGTGCTTCGTGCAGTTTTTTTAAAGTATTTTAAAAAGGCGCCATCGTTTAGGAAAACTTTGTAATAGTTCTCGTTCGTAAGAACATATACAAAGTGTTGATCTTTTAAAAATATTTCAAGTTTGGAAAGTGTTTTAAAGATGTTTTTTGAAAGTGTTGGTGTTTGTTTTAAAAATAAGAAAGGGGTGTTTGATTTGAAATTGAGCAAGCAACTAGGAACAATCTACCTACTCAAAAGTCTTAGTTCATTTCTTCCTTTCCTTTGATATTGCTATCTTACCATTGATTTGGTAAGAAGCCCTATCTTTGGATGTAAAGTGATGGGCATGGGTCATCGTATAGCCATGATAGCAATGTTGTGAAATATCTTAGCAATTCTCTTTGAGGGACTAAGATCATTTTGAAAGGTAACTTTGATAGCGTCATCGAGGGACTATGATCTTGTATTTTTTATTGCTCTTTGCTAAGATATCCCACATGTATAACACAACCATTTTTGCAAGGAAACAAAGTGGAATTACCCTAAGGGTGTAAGTGTGCAAGTATGTTGATTTACATGCATTGTTTTGTCTTGAATTAGGGTTTGCTAACTTATTGATTTTATCTTTCCATACAAACCCTAATTTACTAGCATTAATATATAAAGCATTAAATTACGGATAATAAAAATACTAAGCTATTACATCATTAGGGGAGGGTTGTATAAATTTACAAATGGGGAATTTGTAAGAAAATTAAATCTAGTTAACTATTACAACCATATTGAATATTGTACAAAATTGAAGATAAGATGCAAGAATGCAAAAGGGAAAAGAAACATGATTTTTATTTGATTTTATGTAAGGTTTTAATCTTGAACTAATTAAGAAAATAATGAATGGAAATTAACTAAAATTAACTTAAACTAATTAAGGAAAAATAATTTAAAATTATTTTTTAGGGTTTTTTTCATGGAAAGGTTTTAAATAATAAAAGTAACATGAGAATTGACTAACTAAAAAGAAAACCTAAGTTCTAGATTAATTTTAATTTACAATAAATAATGGAATGATTAACCTAAGTCTAAATATTAATTATTATAAAAAAAATAATTGATTTGTTAAAAGAAAATATTTTGGTCTTTTGTTTTATGAAGAAAAATATTAATGAACATTTTTAAATATGTAAATAAATAAATAAAATATATTTTTGGATTTTTATTAATAAAATAATAATGATAATAATAGTAATAATAATAATAATAATAATAATAATAATATGAAACTAAAATAAAGAAAAGAAAATGAAATAATAAAAAATAAAAAAGGGCCAGGATGTATGAAACATAATCAAGGGGGGGGGGGGGGGGGGGGTCAGCAAAATAAAGGCCCAAAAGAAGGAAAGCCCAACACCAGTTGCAAACAAAAAAGAGAGAGAAAACAAAATATGAAAAAAAAATGGCAAAACGGACACTGGGTCTCGAACCCAAGTTCTAAGGGTGACATGCGCGCGCTTTAACCACTGGGGTGGTGATACATCCGTTAAATTGTACACAATAATAAATATATAACACAAGTTTTACCCTGACTGTACTTCATCTTCAACCTCCAGCCAAAGGATCTGTAACTTATTCATTTCTCAACCATTTTCAAAAGTGTAAACATGAAACTTATGCATTTTCCACCACGAATCCAACCATGTAACTAACTTAAGCTAACATTCAAAGATAAGGATGAATCTATGAAAGTACCAAATTTTGACCTAAATATTTTCAGAAGTTCAAACTCAAAATTCTCCCTACTCAAGCAACATAAATGAAATCTATGGACATGTATAGTTTCAGGGCAATGATGTCTACATATTATCTTCACAAATGCAAGCCTAACAATGCCTAAATAATGAAATAGAAGTTCAAGAAAAATACCTCAAACTGGAAATCGTGAAATGATTTTGAGTCTGTTTCAAGTGATGGTGATGATCAGATTAGCTTCCTTGAACCTATAGGAAGCTAATGCAATAGCTGGCTTAAACTAAGAGTGGCTAGAATGGTCTGGCGAAGTCCAACTGTAATGCTCTATTTTTTAACTTGGAAGTTGGTGAAGATGGTGTTACAGTCTACAAACAGGGACAGGGATGGTTTCTATTTGATGTGAGGAAGCTTTTGAAACTAAAAATCCAAGAAACGCACGAGGGAAATGGAGCTTTGAAGTTCTTGGTCAGAATGTGCAATAATGGTGGTTTGTGATATAGTTCTGAGCTTTGGGGAGTTTGAGAGCTTGTGTATTCGTGTCTTTGCTTGCAAACAATATGTATAATTATATGGAAAAGGTTAGAGCACTTGAGGTAGTCAGAAGCACAAGACATAGAGTTATGGCTATGTTACTTGATTTTGAAGAAAAGTGAAAACATGGTTTCAAGGCATAGTACAAGCATGGCCTGAGTTTATGGGAGGATCTAGACATGTTGCTTTTTCCTTTGACATTGCTTGTGATCAGAAGGAACAAGTGCAAAGCTCTATGCATTGAATTTGTGATTAAAGCCTCTTTACAAGAATGGAATGATAACTTTGTGCCATAAATGGAAATGCAACTTGGGTAAAGGCTCAAATGCTTGGATCAAAGCTCTAAAAACCGTGTAAACATTTAATTATATAGTGATAAACAAGTTTGAGGCCTGCAAACAAAGATTATGCATCCTAGGCTTGGATTTGAATTCTTGTTCATCATGGAAATGACCTATAATTCAAGAATGAATGTCCAACTTCTTGTCTTCGATTCTCCTTGCTCAAACATGATCTCAATGAGTTCTTAGACATTTTGGAAAGCTTGTAAAATCCTCTACAACCTCTATGTTGGTAACTTTTGAAAATTCCTCTTGGTACTATGTGAAAAATTGCCATGAAGTTAGGTCAAAATCCTGCCTAAACTAGGGCAAAATTTCACTAAGTTTCCAAGTTTCATGAACATGTATTCACAAAATCATAACTTGAATTCATGCATTTCTAGGAGAAGTTGTGTTCTATGATGTTTTATATCTCATTTATATCTACAACTTTCATGTTGAAAGTTTCCTTTGAATCATCTTGCATCATGGTGAAAAATTGGCTCAAAGTTGTGAAAAAATATGAATTTTCAAACACTTTGAAAAATTTCTTAGTTTAGAAATTTTGACTTTTCAAAATGAAATCTTGATTTTTTGATTTCTTGATGAACAAGTTTCATATTTTGACATGTTTTGATAAATTATGATCTTTGATACTTGATTTTGACCAAAAAGTCAAAGTTTGACTTTTTAGTGTACAATTGACTTTTGATCAGTTGACTGAAAATCAACTATTAATCAATTGATCTTGAGGAAAGTTTTGAGTCATGCCATTAGGTCAAAATGATGCAATTTAATCCTTGAGATCAAGTCTCCAACTAATCAACCATTTGCTAGGTCAAAAACTCAGAAATTGCACTTCCTCAGTCAAAACCCTAATTTTGACCATTTTGCCCTTTTGATGATCTGATCAAATTTCTTAAGGAATTATGGTCCAAACTTAATCAAATGACATATATGAGTTCATAATGTTGATATGGATAAAAAAATATGAATTTTGATTGTAAATTGACCACATTTCACTTTTCCCCCAATATAGTTGATTTTTAGGTCAACTGATCAATTGACTGAGCAAAAATGTGATCCAAGACTTGAAACTTGACATGAGAAAAATTGAGAGTCCAAAATGATCCATGAAAGTTATATGGGGAATTAAAAGTCCAATTATCCTTGTGCAATCTCAAACCCTAATTTTCATTCATCAGTGCTTAAAGAGGTGTCTTGAGCTGATCAACCCTAGTGCAGTCTTGAACCAAAGGAGTTCTTGTGAGAGATTACTTGATAAGTGAGAGAGAAAATTTTGAGGTACAAAAACTTCCCCTGTTCAATCTTCTTGAACCTGAAGAGTTAGATTGGAGGATCCGCCATTCGCGACTTTAAGGTGCAAGATGATTGAACACTAGAGTGCCCAGAAATTTGCACTCGAAGATGGATTGTGAATGGGCTTATAGATGCCATTTGAGGAATGTTGGTAAACACTGGAAGAAGTATCAGTACAAATCCCTTGTTGATTTATACTAAAACTTGATGTCTTACCTGTGAAAAAAAAAGAGTTAGTAAAATGCAGATGTTCACCAGATATGGTATTATGCTAAATGCCTTTTGTATGTATATGTAATGATGTATGAATGTGAGATGCATGTTTTTGTCCGGGAAAATAAATCCCTGACTGTTGATGAGGAGTTTTAGGAAGTTAAATCCCTGATTTCCGTTGGGGATGAAGAATATACATATCTTCAAACTTTGTTGAAAGTATGTTTCTGCTAGGGAATATATCTTGAAGAATATACATATGTTTCCGTTGGGGATGAAGAATATACATATCTTCACAACTTACTGAGAATGAGGAAGTCAACGACTATCTGGTCGGGTCCCGGGCTTCATGGTAACTTACCGAGGAAGGAATAAATTAACTGTTACCTGGTCGGATTCCAGGCTTTGCAGAGAATTTCTTGAAATTGAACTATTATCTGGTCGGGTCCAAGCTTTAAAAAAACTTGCTGAGGATAAGGAAGTTAACTGTTATCTGGTCGTATCCAGGATTTGCAGTAACTTGAAGTGGTAACTACTATCTGGTCGGGTCCATGTTTCATGGTTTTTGGAAAGTTGTACTATTATCTGGTCGGGTCCAGGCTTCACAGTGTCTCTCTGGGGATCGTAGTTAATTTTTATCTGGCCGGGCTCCAGGTTTCACAATAATTTGCTTGAAAAACTGACATCTGGTCGGGTCCAGGCTTTGCATATTTATGAGGTTGATGAGGTCAATTATTATCTGCTCGGATCCAGGTTTCACAATTAACTGTTTGGGGACTTAGTTGTTATCTGGTCGGGTTCCAGGTTTCACAACGAATTTCTGAGGGTAATTGTTATCTGGTCGGGTCCAGGCTTTACAATAACTTGTTGGGATAAAGGTAAACTTTACTGGGGAAAAGAAGTTAAACCCTGGTCTGGTTGAGTCCGAGTTCTTCTATATTTTGAAGAGTTAAACTATTATCTGATCGGGTCTAGGCTTTAGTAACTTAAAATTGAGATTAACTATTATCTGGTCAGGTCCAGGTTTCAGAAACTCAAACCATTATTTGGTCGGGTCTAGGTAGCAATTGATAAAGTCAAACTATTACCTGGTTGGGTCCAGGCTTTATAGTAGTTTGAAAGTTTACACTATTATCTGGTTGGATCCAGGCTCTACAGTGACCTGAGAAGTTAACTATTATCTGGTCGGGTCCAGACTTCATAGTAACTTTTGGAGATAGTAAAGGTTTTGTTGATGTCTTTATTGGGGATTAGAGGTTGTGGCCCTATGATTTGTAATAATTTGAAAGGAAAACTCAAGTTGGAGAGTGTAGACTCAGTCGGGGAGGACATAATCAGCTTGGGGAGGATATATTCAGCTGGGGGTAACAGGTTCAGCTAGAGAAGATAGACTAAAGCTGGGGAATCTTGTACTCTGTTGTGGAGTTATGCTACTCGTTGTTTGTTGGGGAAATAAACCCTGTTGGGGAAATAAGCCCGATTGGTAAACTGCTGAAGAGGCGAGTTCTTTTTAGGAAGAGATCCACAAGGCTTATACTTGTAAGATTCAACTTAGTTTTGGAAAGAGCTGCCAAGAGACTGATACTCTGGTTGGAGATTATCCTATGCAAAGAGACTTTGTGAGTAACTTTGTTGAGGAGGATGTTAATGAAATAACTATGTGGGGGTATTCCATATTCATTAAAGAGGTGCTTGTTACTGCTTAGGTCATGTGTGCCAAACAGTTTTAATTATGTTCATATGCATATGTTCATTCAATTTTAGTCATTGGACAAATTTGCATTCAAAACAAAGACAAAAGGTTTGCACTTCAAAGTGTATTTGTATTGTTATTTTTCCCATGAATAGGCGTTTTTGTACAAAGACGGAGATCCTAGTAAGAGGAAATCATCGAAAGGAAAACAAAATTGAAAAAAAAACAAATAGCCATGTGAAATGATCTCATTATCTTCCAACTCTACTATTGCCCCAATGTCTTCGAATTCCCTTTGCCGTTGACAGAAGTTGATTGGATTGATCTTGGACCGTTTGAACTTGGACCTTAGTGATAAAGTTGACAGCGGTGATTTCAAGGGACATAGTCATACGCTTTCAATCCTTAATTTTTGCATGGACCGCCCTTTCGGGTTTTCAGCCCACCAGGATACCCTTTTTTGCCCAAGTCGCCCTTTCGGGTTTTCAACTTGCCGGGTGTAAAATCTTTTGCATAAATCCCTATTTTTTCCCAAACCTTTTGGTTTACCAGGATGCCCTTGTTTTGCCTAGGTGTGTCAACCTAGAGGGTCTCTTATGCGTAGTATTTTTTAACTATGTCCACATTTATGGGATGTGGGAAGTCTACAACATCCATGGTAGTCAGCATCATGGCACCGCCATCGAACACTCTCTTGACAACAAATGGCCCTTCATAGGTGGGAGTCCATTTGCCTCTAGGGTCGCCTTGTGGTAGAATGATGTGTTTTATCACCAAATCACCAGCTTGATATACTCGAGGCTTGATCTTTTTGTTGAAAGCCTTGATCATTCGTTTTTGGTACGTCTGACCATGACAAACAGCAGCCAGTCGCTTCTCATCGATCAAGTTTAGTTGATCCAATCTCGTTTGAATCCACTCGTCTTCGCCTAAGCCTGCCTCATTCATAATCCTTAGCGAGGGAATCTGAACTTCCACTGGCAAAAAAACTTCCATGCCAAAGACTAGAGAAAAAAGAGTTGCCCTAGTTGATTTTCTAGCTGAAGTGCGATAGCCATGTAGAGCAAACAGAAACATCTCATGCAAATCCTTATAGGTTACTACCATTTTCTGCATAATCTTCTTGATATTTTTGTTGGCCGCTTCGACTGCGCCATTCATTTTCCGTCTATATGGAGAAGAATTGTGATGCTTGATCATAAACTGAGTGCAAAGCTCAGTAATCATAGCATTGTTGAGGTTAGTCCCATTGTCGGTGATGATCCTTTCAGGGATACCATTGCGGTAGATGAGGTTGTGTCTGATGAATCTGGCTACCACATTCTTGGTGACTGAGGCAAACGAGGCAGCTTCGACCCACTTGGTGAAATAGTCGATAGCAACAAGAATGAAGCGATGTCCGTTGGAAGCAGTGGGATTGATTTCTTCAATCATATCAATGCCCCACATTGCAAATGGCCACAGAGCAGTCATGACGTTCAAAGCAATAGGAGGTACATGGACCTTGTCAGCATAGATTTGGCATTTGTGACAAGTTCTTGAATGTTGATGGCAATCAGTCTCCATTGTTGACCAATAGTAACCAGCTCTTAAGATTTTCTTGTCCATCGTATGTATGCTTGAGTGAGTCCCAAAAATACCATCGTGCATGTTGTTGTACCCCAAAATTTACCCCCCCATATTTCTCAACACATGGCAAGTGAGGTCCCCAAATTGCTCAAGGAAGTTCAAGAGTTGACCAGACAAACTCTCTCCTAAGGCAGTATACCTCAAATTAGGGTTTCCATATTCTCAAGATGTGTGGAAAAAAAAGGACTAAAATTCTCACCATTGTCCTAATATGTTCTCAAGATCATCCATGTCAAGTTTTAAGCTTTGCAGAAGAAGTTTGCTCAGTTCATTGCTCAAATGCCTGAAAATCAATTGTGCTAGGTCAAAAGTCAACTGTGGCCCACATACAATCTAACTTCAAGATTTTTGGTCAACATCCTCATTTTGAAGTATTATTCATCATTTGATCAATGGTTGATCATGATTCCTCAAGGATTGCTCACAATTCATCAAAACCCAAAAGTTGCTAAATTAGGGGTTTACAGGAAAAGTCAACTCAACTTTGACCAAACATAACTTCCTCATACTTTATCAGAAATGACCCATCCAAATATCATTTTGAAGAGGATGAAATTCCCTACAATTCATCTTCATCTCCCAAGTTCATAATATACACTCACAAAAAGATATGAATTTTGACATTATAGGTCCTTTTGAAAAGTCAACAAAAACACCTTTTGGGTCAAAGCTACATACATGAACATGGAAGACTCAATTGAGATGAGACCAAAAGGGTTGTTTAGAGGACATCCTAATCTTTCTAAAAATTCCAAGAACACCTCTCTAGGGTCAAAATTGAGAGAGTTATGCATTGGCCAAGTTGACCATTTTTGCAAAATGGCCAAAAGTCAAATGTGCTTAAATTTGCATTTTTTTGCTAAATGGGCCCAACCTTTTATGCTTGCACCTCAATTATAATGTGGTCCACGACTCAAATGTTCACTCACCCATTATGTGCTTCATTTTTCAATTTATTTTGATTTTTCATTAATTAAAAAGTGGATTAAATCAAATAAATGATGAAAATTAATAAAGATATGATTTGATTTGTTTTTTTGACAGATTAGCAATCAAGATATGCTGAGTTTACAAGATCAATTAGAGTTAAAGCCAATTGGTACAAAAAAGAGCATGATTGGCATGGTTATGGAAAGATATCGTACGACTTAAAAATCAAATATTCCATTCATAAATTCTCAAGATTGGATCCAAAATTGTTAACCTAATTGGATTCAATACATATACTGAAGTTTGTGGAACCCTAAATAGAGGAATTTTCGTGCACAACCTGCCTCCAAAAACCAGAACAAAACTCCAAAATTTCCAAGAAAAGTGTGAGATGAATCTTCTTCCACAAGCCAATTCGAGGTGTGATGAAGTTTCCAATCGCTTGCTAGACATCTTAGGAAGCTAACTGCATCCTTTGCAAGCTTCAAAACACCCAGAAACGCGAGCTACACTTCACACGGTTTGGCATTTCTTTTTAATTTGATTATCACAATTCTGGCATTATTAGCACTTTTGATTGTTATATTCGTATTTGTCATCATGTTTGCAAGCTAACCATGCCATTTAATTGTGTTTTTAATGCCTATACATGATATTTCCATTGCTAGGGTTTCTGTGTTTGTTTTAGGGGTTTTCAATGCAGGCAAAATTAGGCCTTGATTCTGGTACCATGATGCTCGTGAGGATGAGATGAGTTGATTGGTACCAGTACTTTTCATTTATCTTTCTTGTATGCAATTTTGGAGATGAACATGGTTATACCTACAGCGAATGTCTGTATGTAAAAGTCTTGTTTTCTAAAACGACGGTTGCCAGGAAGAAGATGCTGGCGTGTCAAGCATCCATTGGGACGTTTGAATTTCGCGCCTTGGATTCAGTTCTTTTGTTTTTTCTCATATTATGTTTTATTGTTATTATAATAACAAGTTAACAACGTAGCGTAGCTGGCAAGCAAGCATTGGGATTGAGTATAAGGACCTGAGTTCGATCCCAGGTGCCAACCTTTGCTTTGTATTATTTTTCTTCATACAATCCAGTGCTTCACAATCTCAAGCGCCCACCATGCTCCATCAACATCTAGCCATTTGATGTGCCCCTAGCTAGATCCAACGTACCAACAATGGGAGACCACCATGTTCCTCAAGTCAACACCCACATCAGATCAAGCGTGGTCAACTAGGCTGGGAGTATTTGGGCCAAAAGAATTCAGATTTGCACCCCCAGAATTGCTAACACTATCAGGCCCATTCCTCATTTTTTCTTTTTATTTTATTTTTGCTTTATTCTTAATTCTTTATTCATTTTATTTTAAAATCAATTTTTTTTTATGAAATCAAGAATTCACAAAAATTAGAATTAGGTTTTTTTATCAAATTTAATTTAATTTAATTTAGGGTAACTTTAATTTGTTTTTTCACAATTAAAATCAACTAGAAAATTAGGTTTAATTCTTGATTTAAGTGTTTTCCTTTTGCAAATAAAATAAAAATACAAAAAATAGGCTAACTTATTTATTTTTCTTAATTAAAATTAATTAGTAATTAGGTCCTTTTTTAATTCAATTATTTCATTATTTTATCAAATAACAAAGCATGACAAAAAAACATTTTTTTTCTTTAATCAATCGCAAGTAGGATTAGTCAAAGGGTCAAAACCCTAATCGCTTCGCATTTAATTCGCCGCGCGCTTGTTGATTATTTTGCCATTATTTTGTAACTGTTCAGGGTTGTAATAGTTAATTTATGGTTTTTATTTACTGTTTAAATCCCCTATTTTTTGGTTATGTAATTAATCCCCCTCCCCGAAGCCTTGTAATAGCTAGGTTTATTTTCTCGCATTTTTAATTCCCACAAATATTTAACTGTCTAGATGTATGCTAATAGGATTGTATGGCAATAATGCATGACAAAATTAAAATGGTTATGTTGTACCCCAAAATTTTCCCTCGTATTTTTCCGCAAGAAATCACAGCTTCGGGCTTTTCCCTGATTTTTCAGATTGGCTCAAGAATCAGTCAAACAGACTTTTCTTATCAGTCAGAAAAAATTAGGGTTTTCATTGATTTTTAAGCAGTTCAGGCAGATTGCTAGGGTTTGGTTGAGTTGGCTCAGGTTTTGATCAGGCAGACGTTTCTCTAACATTAAAACAAAACTGGGGTTTGTCGCGCGCGCATTTCTCCGAAAGAATTAATTTTACAGTGCTTTTCAAGTTATTCTGAGATATGGACAGAGGCATTTGGATTGAGTTTGCAGTGTTTGATTTAAAATCAGTAAAAGGAAAAGACATTTGGGCATGTGTGATTTGACAGTGCATTGCTTTGATTATTCAAGATGCCGGACGTTTATGGATTATTTATTATTCTGAGTTAAAATGGTTGGAATTTATTTCCAATTATTGTAATTTGAGAATTATAAATAATAAAATAAACAATTGAAAAGAAGAAAAAGAATTAACTGATCAAAATGGATTTTATTCATCTTTAATTATTCGTTACAATTGTTGTTTGAATACAGTATTTATTTACAAAGTATTCATAATAATAAATGTTTACAAATGATTAAATTTGGAATAAAAACTATCCTAAATATTCCTAAGTCTTCAAATCCTCAGCTTCTACTGCTACTCCTCTCCATCTAATTGTTTTATCTGCAAAACAAAGAAGAAAGAAAAAGTCAAAGCAGATAAAATAATTAAAGACAAAGAGTTAATTTGGGCTCATCATTAAAGGCGACTGGCTGAAATCAGTTTGCCCTCTCTGCAAATCACGGGATTTCTCCCGGTTCACAAAGAGGGATGAATAATGCTTGCAATGAAATATGAAATGCACAAATTTTAATATTGCACAAATTCAAAGTTTGTCAAAAAAGCTGCATAAGTCCAAAAGTTTCAAACAGCATGCCAAACAAAGTCCAAATCCAAACTGAACTAAATGTCAAAGCAACTAAGCCAAAAACCTACCAAAAAGGTGCAAAGTTTCCCAAAAGATATCTCAAGATATCAAAGTATCAAAATACTGTCATAAAGAAGCAGAAAATATGGAAGAAGTGCATAAAGTATGCAGAGCTAAACTACATATGCAAGCAAGCATGTTCAAATCATCATTTTCCAGCAGTGCCTTTTCAGAACCTAAGGACAATATAAGCAATATAAAATGCTTAAAAACTGTCAAGAGAGAGGAGAGAGAGAGTAAGAGAAGATAGGCTTACATGTTTAGGCATGAGGACAAAAAGATATAAAACAAACTGCAATAAAACAGTAGAGGGGGGCAGAATCAGAAAAAAAAATAAGAACACAAACCAAAAACTGTATCAAAATATACAGAACTGCCCCAAAAACCAAAAACTGTGCCAAAGCTTCAGTATCAAAAGGCCAAGCTGTGTCAAGCTTACAAACAAAAAACCAGAAGCATCAAGCTTCCAGCCTTACCAGTTGCAAACCCAACCTGCATAAGCCTTTCAGTTATCAAATAAAACCTAAACACCCAAACCCTTTAGCCATACTAGCTTGTAAGCCAAAAAGCCTTACCTGCATCAAGCCTTAAACCAGAAAAGCACCAACACCAAACCTTCAACCTGCATTCCAAGCCTTTAACAGCTTAAGCCTTAACCTGTTGCAACAAAAACATGAAGCCTAACTAGTCTCCTAGCCTAAAACCTGTGCCTGTCATCAAGCTCTAAACCTGTCCATGCTATCAACCTGCTGAAGCCCAAAGCCTACAGCACCAACCTGTCAAGCCTTAAGCCATACAAGCTTCAAGCAATAAACCTGTAAACTCACCAAAAGCCAAAGCCCCAAAAAAAAGCCCTCAAACCTTAACTATCAACAAACAACCATAACCTGCAACTCAAAAGCCCTCAACCAAAAGCCATAGCCACAAACTGAATCCTAAGCATTCAAGACAACGAAAAACCCTCAGAAAATTTTCATCACGGGGTCAACATCCAGAGTCAGCAAGCAAAAGGAGCATACAAGCATACAAAGCATATTCAGGGCAAGCATATCATCAACAAATATCTCAGCCTATCAACATATCATCATCGACACAGCAAAGCAAGCGCTCAAACTCTCAGAACCTAAGGCCCTTCACTAAGTAACATTTTAACAAGCATACAGCAAGCAAGCAAGAAGAAGAAAAGAGGTGATACAAAAGGTTTTCAGTTGCTCATTATTAAACCTAAAGAGGTAAAAAGAATAAAGATACCAAGAAGCAAAAGCTCATCAGCGCTTTCCCCTCGCCTCTGGCCGCCACAGCGCCTCCCAATCCTTTCCTCCTCCATCTCCAAGAGGTAGTATTTCTCCTTTTTCTTCCTTCACCACCTCAAACAGAGACAATAACAAATCAATAAATGAAAAGTAAAGACATGCAAGACATAAAAACTTGAAACCCTAACGAGATTGAGACGAAAGTCGCTACCTTGTTTAGTTGTTGCCTAAGTAATTCGTGGAGGGAGAAGGAGTAGATGTTGGCGTTGGTGGCCTTGGGCAGAGGATTCCATTCAGTAGTTTGGCCGGAGAAGACGAAGACGAACGACGAAGAACGGCGCGCCTCTGTATCCTTTGCCTAACCCTAAGTCCGAGTGAAACAAAAACATGAGAACCCTAAAACAATTTGTCTCAAGCCTTGGGCCATAACCCGTTCAAAATGCCTAAGCCCAGATAAAATCATGCGCATACCCCCCCCCCCCCCCCCCCCTCTTATTTTCCTTCATTTATTCGTTGGGCCAGCTTAGATTCCTAAAGCCCATCTAATCCCTTAAACCCTCTTTCTATTTATTTTCTATAGTACTCAAATTAATATTTTTTCACTAACATAAGTTAATTCATTTTGTATATAAAATAATACCTTATTTTTCTCATACAAATTTTTCCTTTTTTTTTATTATTATTATTTATCACATTTAAAAAATTCATAAATACTTGAATTTAATTAGGTTAATGGATCTTTTTGTCTTAAAACTTTTAATTAAGATTTTGTACATAAAACAATACTAACATAAATACCCAAAAAATTAATACATAAGACTCAAAACATTTCTTTTTCTTTTCTTAAAAAAATCTTTTCTTTATACATAAAATTATTAATTAAAAACATTAATATTTTAATACATTCTTTTCTTAAGATTAAAACTTTTGTTTTATACATATTTAACAAAATACAAAATGATAACATTAAATAAACACCATACTTGATAATACATTAAATTCACATTTTCTCGCACTTGTAAATAAATCACATTCATATACTTACACATTTACATTATACATTCGCTTATTCTTGTACATTTGATACATTACATTTACATTGCGATCGATTCGATTTGGTTGTAATTATTTGGACACTATCCTCCTTAAAGTCTCATCCCTATGTGTATACTTGTACCCCCACCCCCGGATACTATTTTGTAATAGCGTAGACTTTAAATTCCCGCAATTTACCACTTTCAAATATACCATGGTTAGACCTAGGGTTTGCATGTACATAAAATCAAATGCTAGATAACCTAATACAAGACAAATGCATGAAATCAATACACAATCACACTTGCACCCCTAGGGTAATCCCACATGTTGCCTTCCAAAATTGGCCACGCTTGCACGTCGAGTTTCTTTGGCAAAACAATTCGAATAATCATAAGTCCCTCGATGACGCTTTCGAAAGTTGCCTATCAAAATGATCATAGTCCCTTCAAAGAAAATTGCCAAAGACACTTGGCATCATTGCATTCATGGTCCATACGATGACCCGCGCCTGTCCCGTTAAACATCCTAAACGCAAGATTGTCCACCAAATACAATGGTGGAACAAAATTGTTAAAAAAGGGTTAAAACATGAGAAAAACCTTTGAGTAAACTTAGGGGTAGACAAAACTCTTAGTTACTCGATCAACTTGCAAAACACACTTGCCTACTTTTCAAACCACACTCCACAAACACTTTCAAAACAAACTTTCAAAAACATTTGAAACATCTTTTCGAAAAGATACACATCTTCGTATATACTCAAACACAAGTCATTACAGTGGTTGCCGAAACAAAGGCGTCTATTTCAAAACATTTTCAAAACACACACACACACCATTTCAAGCAATCAAAAATCAAGGCAAGTGATCTAAAACCAAGTAACTAAGAGCCCATGGATAACCATGGATGAAGAGGGTGCTAATACCTTCCCTTTTCATAATCTACCCCCCGAACCCACGAAACATCTCAAAAGGTTTTTCCTGTGCTTTTTTAACCTTTCCTTTAGGATAAAATAAAAAGTCAGTGGCGACTCTTGCTAAACCGAACAAGTGCGAAAACAAACGCAAAACTCAAGTCAGTTCTCCCACCGTATCACAGAACTGGCGACTCTGCTGGGGATTGAAACTAAAAGTGGGGTTACCTTAGGGTTTATATCACCTTTACATACTTGCTTTGATTGCCTTGTTTGCTTTACTTTTTGGGTCCTTGTTTGGGTTTGTGGTAAAATCCTACACCCAGATTTGGGGCACCTTCTTAGGTAACTAGCAATAAAACTGTGAGGGAACTATGCGGGGTATACCGACATGGTTGAAGCAGTAAGCTATGTTAGTGTAACATATTTGTGAGTACCGGTAACCCTTGAGTTCAATCGAGGAGAGTACGGGCCGCTGAGTGATGCCGCAAAGCACTAACGAACTCTTAGAACATTACTTGACCATCCTAGCCTTTTTAGGGGTAGTGAGATGACCGACTTTGGTGCAGTCCGAAGTTGGTAGATACTCGATACTACACTCATTGAGGGTTGTTTTCCTGGAATATTTTGGTCGCCAGTTAAGTGGCTAAGCCAAAACAATAAACACAGAAAACAATCCAATGATATTGAGCTACTTAGAACCCGTTTCTATTTTAGGACAGGATGAGCCAACTAACTTCAAGAGGGTACTTACCTACAACCCCATGCAATCCTGAACCTAAGGACTTGTTTTGCTTTGTGTGAATATGATTGCCTGTATATACACTTACTTGCTTTCGCACACATGTACATAACATCATAACATCATAGCATTTTTCACTAACCATTTCAAGGATCTCGAGGGTTCTTTTGATGCAGGGTTACATTGAACCAGACGTCTACCAAAGGGCAAGAGGTTCTCCCCTCTAACAAATGCCATCAAAGATCAAGTGCAACAACTTGAATCAGTGGCTATGACCCACTTGACACGGTGAGCTTGATTCTTGTGGAAAGACATCCACTAGTGCAAAGGTCTACAGTCAAAGATCGAAGTTCAACCTCTAACATTCTCTTGTGTTTACCCAAGAGATCCTTGAAAGCATGCATCCACACATCATGCAGTTCATCATAACAGTTTTTCCTTTTCAGGTGTCCTTACCTTCCTACTGTTTATTTCAGTAAGATGGATATGGAACAAACGGTGAAAGATCTCCAAGCTCAAAACGCTCAATTCCAACAAATACTTCTGGATATGGGTAAAGGGCAAGAGGATCTGACAGCTCTCCTTCCCAAAGACAAGAAGAAGTCCAAAAAGGCCGCCCGCATCCTGAACTTGAGGACAAGACCTAAGACCCAAGACCTTGAAACTCCATCCAACATAGGGGGTAGTCTTGAAGAAGACCACAATGTGGAGATTGTTGAAGAGGAAGCTGACTACTCCGAAGAACAATATCCTCTCGCTGATGACAAGTACAAAGAGTTGGGGGATCGCCTCAACGCCATGGAAGTCCAACAAATACCTGGTTTGGATTTGGGAGACATGGGTTTAGTTCCTGGATTGGTCATCCCGCCAAAGTTCAAGGTCCCCACCTTTGCCATGTACGATGGAGTCTCTTGCCCTAAGATGAATCTAAAGTCTTATGTTCGCAAGATTCAACCATACACAGCTGATCCAAGGCTTTGGATCTATTTCTTCCAAGAAATCCTGGTAGGAGCTCAACTCGAGTGGTTCTATCAATTGGAGAGTTCTCGCATTCACACCTGGAAGGACTTAGCTTTTGTTTTCTATGAGTAGTATCAGTATAATGTTGATCTTGCACCAACTCGTGTGCAATTGCAGAGCATGACCATGGGTTCCGACGAGAGCTTCAAGGGATATGCCCAAAAGTGGAGAGATTTGGCTGGTAGGGTGCAACCTCCTTTAACTGATAGGGAGCTGATTGACATCTTCATGGGAACTTTGACCGGGCCTTTCTACAATCACTTAATTGGAAGCTCCTCAGTCGGGTTCACCGAGCTAATACTGACCGGAGAGAGGGTCGAAGCTGGCATCAAAAGTGGAAAGATCCAAGGAACTACATCCTCGGATACTCAGATAATTCCCTACAACGGAAAGAAAGAGTCCAATGCTGCGAACAGTCAAAAGGGTCGTCATGACCAACACGTAGGAGCAGTCTTGATCTCCAGTCCTACGCCTGCTCAACTGAGACAGGGGCATCAGCATAAGGAGGTCGCACCTAAGAGACAATTCACCAAGATCAACATGTCACTGTCTCAGGCACTGCAACACTTGTTGAAGAGGGATCTGATTACATTGAGGGCTCCTCTCCGGAACCCAAATACTTCTGCTCCTACCTATCATCCCAATGAAAGGTGTGCATACCACTCTGATAGCCCAGGGCATGACACCAACAACTGTTGGCCTCTGAAGAACAAGATCCAAGACATGATTGATGCCAAGGAGATCGAGTTTGGCCCTCCAGAGACTCCAGCATGATCACTGCTCCTATGCCAGCTCCTCGAGATTGTGTTTGTTTCATTTTTAATTTCCAAAGTTGTAATTTATTTTGTTATTCAAACAATTATCTGTTTATGTCAAACTCTGTTTCATTAATGCATTGCATATGTTTGTCTTGAATTCATCCATTCGTTTTCACTACTCTTATGCTTTCTTTATGATATTTAACTCTTGATAAAAAGCTACAAGCCTTTAGAGGGAGGATGACGAAACAATACCATAATCTCATACAATATGCTTTTGAACAGACCTTGCTGATGATGTACATGCATTTCTTTCAATTCTCAAACACTGGAGTTATAAGGAAGATAATCCCTAGTCAACCCCTTCGAGCCAAAGAAGTAGGAGTTTTCGGTTCTAAACAAATCAAAACCTTTGATATAAACTTGGGGTAGGGTAGTCTCTCAGTTAATTCAGAAAATGCGCATTGAAGTCACAAACTCTCAGTTCATAACACAGCGAACGATGTCAAAGAAAAGCATTCCCTTGGAATCAAAAGACAGTGATGGTTCCCTATCATATAGGCAGTCAATCTCTCAAAGGAGAGAAGCCCACCAAGCCAAAACCTGTAAAGGAGGCTTAAGAAAGCTAGGGCATCCCGCTAACTGTGATCTCGAAAACAGAGACAGTCAGGCAAAAGTTAGGGATAACAAATCAAAATCAAAATAGAGAGGTCATTACAAATCCTCAACAACATGAAAAATGTTGCAAAAGAAAAAGGAGACGATGACTGTCTCCCAATTCAATTGGTGAACCATCACCCAAAATGTCGTTCCAAACTCGAATAGAGTACGACGCACAATTAACTGAGCTTAGGTTTAAAGAACATCACGAAGAGTGGGTGGGTACAAATACACTTTGAGCCTTTATCCTTTGTTTCTTAAACCGTGAACCAGGCCACGTTACAACCCTTTAAAAGTCCTAATTGAAGCATGGGTTAGTTCGAAAGCATACTGTTACAAAAGGTATCCTGACTCCTGTAAGACTTTGCTCTAAGTCTTGTGTTGATTTGTCTTATAAAAAGTTTTCTGCTAAAAAATGCATTTTTCAAAACTTCGAGACAAACATAAAACTTTGCATTGCTTGAATATCACTGTTTGCATTTGACTATTTGTTTGACAGCGAAGAAATTCATACGGCGAATGTTCGGAGGAACGAAAACTCTCTCAGTGAGTAAAATCACTTCAAAAGGATGACACTTCCATTACAAGTCTCCTATCAACAAGGGGCATGACATGTCATCATCCGATTAACCTGCGCCAAGCCAGTCAAGGTTTCAACAGATCTTTCAAAGTTCAGTTAACCTGGGGCAGTCCAGTCAAGATTTCAAGAAATCTCTCAATTTGCAGAGTAATCTGATTCAAGACTCCTTCATCATCACTTGGGGCATTCGAATGTCAAAAATGTCTGAAGTTTTCCTTCATCACCTGCTGGAAATTGCAACCACCAACAGAATAACGGGCAATTAAAACTCCCAATTTCTGACCCTCAACAAAATCAAGATCCAGATATAGTTCAAGATGTGACCCAAGATTTGGCGACATTCTATAACTCATTCAGATTTCCTTCCAGGTATAGTTCAAGATGTGACCCAAGATTTGGCGACACTCTATAACTCATTCAGACTTCCTTCCAGATATAGTTCAAGATGTGACCCAAGATTTGGCGACATTCTATAACTCATTCAGATTTCCTTCTAGATATAGTTCAAGATGTGACCCAAGATTTGGCGACATTCTATAACTCATTCAGACTTCCTTCCAGATATAGTTCAAGATGTGACCCAAGATTTGGCGACATTCTATAACTCATTCAGATTTCCTTCTAGATATAGTTCAAGATGTGACCCAAGATTTGGCGACATTCTATAACTCACCCAGATTTCCTTCTAGATATAGTTCAAGATGTGACCCAAGATTTGGCGACATTCTATAACTCATTCAGACTTCCTTCCAGATATAGTTCAAGATGTGACCCAAGATTTGGCGACATTCTATAACTCATTCAGATTTCCTTCCAGATATAGTTCAAGATGTGACCCAAGATTTGGCGACATTCTATAACTCACCCAGATTTCCTTCTAGATATAGTTCAAGATGTGACCCAAGATTTGGCGACATTCTATAACTCATTCAGACTTCCTTCCAGATATAGTTCAAGATGTGACCCAAGATTTGGCGACATTCTATAACTCATTCAGATTTCCTTCCAGATATAGTTCAAGATGTGACCCAAGATTTGGCGACATTCTATAACTCATTCAGATTTCCTTGTAGATATAGTTCAAGATGTGACCCAAGATTTGGCGACATTCTATAACTCATTCAGATTTCCTTCCAGATATAGTTCAAGATGTGACCCAAGATTTGGCGACATTCTATAACTCATTCAGATTTCCTTCTAGATATAGTTCAAGATGTGACCCAAGATTTGGCGACATTCTATAACTCATTCAGATTTGCTTCTAGATATAGTTCAAGATGTGACCCAAGATTTGGCGACATTCTATAACTCATTCAGATTTGCTTCCAGATAGTTCAGGATGTGACCCTGAGATGGCGACATTCCGTAACTTATTCCAGATCAACACCTGCAGCAATCAGAAGATTCTTGCAATCCCCAACCATAAAGCCTTACAGAATTTAATTCCCCTCAGAATCAAGTTTCAATATACCCAGCGGAGCTAAAACTTCCAATTATCAATTCCCAAGCAGAGTGAAGACTCTCATTTTCAGTTCCTCACAAAATAATCGAATATTCTCCAGTGAAGGTCTCCTCAAGACAGGAATTCCCCAGTAGATTGGCATACAACCCAAGCTCCGGATTCCCCGACAGTGGTCCCAGGACTTCTTATGATCAAAGATTCTTGCCCTCCCCAGCAGTAGTCAAGGATTTATTTTCCCCGGCAGCAGTCAAGATTCTTCTGTTTCCGGCCATCCATGATTCATCTATCCTCAGCAAGACAGCTCATCAGCTTACCTGCGCATCCATCACATTCATATCATAAATATCGATAACGTACATTTCATCATGCATCATGACACTGCATACAACTAACTCTTTATCTTTTCAGGTAAGATTAGTCGACAGACAAAGATCATCATCTTCCGAGTTTCTTTCTAGAAATAGTTCAGATGTGACCCAAACACGGCAACATTCTGATACTTATTCCAGATGCAGTTTTACACGGACTCATCATCAGGAAACCCTACACCGGTTCCTTCTCCACTTCAAGACTTTTGAAAATAGTTTACGGACGCTTCCCCATCGACGGATGCTGCTCTATTGCTTATTCAACTTCAAGACTTCTGAAAACAGTTTACGGATTCTCCAAACACGAATGTCAATCTATTGCTTGTTCAGACCCCCAGTTCAAAGATGTCCCAAAACATGGTTACCTTTCTGACACTCGTCCACTCACCAATGACGTACAGTTCAACATTTCCAGATGGCATCTATAAGCCCATCCTCCTCAACAAACACTTCCAAGTGGCATCTTTAAGCCCATTTCCAGATGGCATCTATAAGCCCATCCTCCTATCAGCAGTCACCAGATGGCATCTCTAAGCCCATCACCAAGTGGCATCTTTAAGCCCATTCCCTCCACCATCACATCACCGAGTGCAAATTTTTGGGCACTCTAGTGTCCAATCTCCTTTTACCTTCGAGTCGCGAAAGGCAAACTTGCCAATCTAACTCTTCAGGTTCAAGAAGATTGAACAGGGGCAACTGTTGTACCCCAAAATTTGCCCTCGTATTTTTCCGCAAGAAATCACAGCTTCAGGCTTTTCCCTGATTTTTTAGATTGGCTCAAGAATCAGTCAAACAGACTTTTCTTATCAGTCAGACAAAATTAGGGTTTTCATTTATTTTTAAGCAGTTCGGGCAGATTGCTAGGGTTTGGTTGAGTTGGCTCAGGTTTTGATCAGGCGGACGTTTCTCTAACATTAAAACAAAACAAGGGTTTGTCGCGCGCGCATTTCTCCGAAAGAATTAATTTTACAGTGCTTTTCAAGTTATTCTGAGATATGGACAGAGGCATTTGGATTGAGTTTGTAGTGTTTGATTTAAAATCAGTAAAAGGAAAAGACATTTGGGCATGTGTGATTTGACAGTGCATTGCTTTGATTATTCAAGATGCCGGACGTTTATGGATTATTTATTATTCTGAGTTAAAATGGTTGGAATTTATTTCCAATTATTGTAATTTGAGAATTATAAATAATAAAATAAACAATTGAAAAGAAGAAAAAGAATTAACTGATCAAAATGGATTTTATTCATCTTTAATTATTCGTTACAATTGTTGTTTGAATACAGTATTTATTTACAAAGTATTCATAATAATAAATGTTTACAAATGATTAAATTTGGAATAAAAACTATCCTAAATATTCCTAAGTCTTCAAATCCTCAGCTTCTACTGCTACTCCTCTCCATCTGATTGTTTTATCTGCAAAACAAAGAAGAAAGAAAAAGCCAAAGCAGATAAAATAATTAAAGGCAAAGAGTTAATTTGGGCTCATCATTAAAGGCGACTGGCTGAAATCAGTTTGCCCTCTCTGCAAATCACGGGATTTCTCCCGGTTCACAAAGAGGGATGAATAATGCTTGCAATGAAATATGAAATGCACAAATTTTAATATTGCACAAATTCAAAGTTTGTCAAAAAAGCTGCATAAGTCCAAAAGTTTCAAACAACATGCCAAACAAAGTCCAAATCCAAACTGAACTAAATGTCAAAGCAACTAAGCCAAAAACCTACCAAAAAGGTGCAAAGTTTCCCAAAAGATATCTCAAGATATCAAAGTATCAAAATACTGTCATAAAGAAGCAGAAAATATGGAAGAAGTGCATAAAGTATGCAGAGCTAAACTACATATGCAAGCAAGCATGTTCAAATCATCATTTTGCAGCAGTGCCTTTTCAGAACCTAAGGACAATATAAGCAATATAAAATGCTTAAAAACTGTCAAGAGAGAGGAGAGAGAGAGTAAGAGAAGATAGGCTTACATGTTTAGGCATGAGGACAAAAAGATATAAAACAAACTGCAATAAAACAGTAGAGGGGGGCAGAATCAGAAAAAAAAATAAGAACACAAACCAAAAACTGTATCAAAATATACAGAACTGCCCCAAAAACCAAAAACTGTGCCAAAGCTTCAGTATCAAAAGGCCAAGCTGTGTCAAGCTTACAAACAAAAAACCAGAAGCATCAAGCTTCCAGCCTTACCAGTTGCAAACCCAACCTGCATAAGCCTTTCAGTTATCAAATAAAACCTAAACACCCAAACCCTTTAGCCATACTAGCTTGTAAGCCAAAAAGCCTTACCTGCATCAAGCCTTAAACCAGAAAAGCACCAACACCAAACCTTCAACCTGCATTCCAAGCCTTTAACAGCTTAAGCCTTAACCTGTTGCAACAAAAACATGAAGCCTAACCAGTCTCCTAGCCTAAAACCTGTGCCTGTCATCAAGCTCTAAACCTGTCCATGCTATCAACCTGCTGAAGCCCAAAGCCTACAGCACCAACCTGTCAAGCCTTAAGCCATACAAGCTTCAAGCAATAAACCTGTAAACTCACCAAAAGCCAAAGCCCCAAAAAAAAGCCCTCAAACCTTAACTATCAACAAACAACCATAACCTGCAACTCAAAAGCCCTCAACCAAAAGCCATAGCCACAAACTGAATCCTAAGCATTCAAGACAACGAAAAACCCTCAGAAAATTTTCATCACGGGGTCAACATCCAGAGTCAGTAAGCAAAAGGAGCATACAAGCATACAAAGCATATTCAGGGCAAGCATATCATCAACAAATATCTCAGCCTATCAACATATCATCATCGACACAGCAAAGCAAGCGCTCAAACTCTCAGAACCTAAGGCCCTTCACTGAGTAACATTTTAACAAGCATACAGCAAGCAAGCAAGAAGAAGAAAAGAGGTGATACAAAAGGTTTTCAGTTGCTCATTATTAAACCTAAAGAGGTAAAAAGAATAAAGATACCAAGAAGCAAAAGCTCACCAGCGCTTTCCCCTCGCCTCTGGCCGCCACAGCGCCTCCCAATCCTTTCCTCCTCCATCTCCAAGAGGTAGTATTTCTCCTTTTTCTTCCTTCACCACCTCAAACAGAGACAATAACAAATCAATAAATGAAAAGTAAAGACATGCAAGACATAAAAACTTGAAACCCTAACGAGATTGAGACGAAAGTCGCTACCTTGTTTAGTTGTTGCCTAAGTAATTCGTGGAGGGAGAAGGAGTAGATGTTGGCGCTGGTGGCCTTGGGCAGAGGATTCCATTTAGTAGTTTGGCCGGAGAAGACGAAGACGAACGACGAAGAACGGCGCGCCTCTGTATCCTTTGCCTAACCCTAAGTCCGAGTGAAACAAAAACATGAGAACCCTAAAACAATTTGTCTCAAGCCTTGGGCCATAACCCGTTCAAAATGCCTAAACCCAGATAAAATCATGCGCATACCCCCCCCTCTTATTTTCCTTCATTTATTCGTTGGGCCAGCTTAGATTCCTAAAGCCCATCTAATCCCTTAAACCCTCTTTCTATTTATTTTCTATAGTACTCAAATTAATATTTTTTCACTAACATAAGTTAATTCATTTTGTATATAAAATAATACCTTATTTTTCTCATACAAATTTTTCCTTTTTTTTTATTATTATTATTTATCACATTTAAAAAATTCATAAATACTTGAATTTAATTAGGTTAATGGATCTTTTTGTCTTAAAACTTTTAATTAAGATTTTGTACATAAAACAATACTAACATAAATACCCAAAACATTAATACATAAGACTCAAAACATTTCTTTTTCTTTTCTTAAAAAAATCTTTTCTTTATACATAAAATTATTAATTAAAAACATTAATATTTTAATACATTCTTTTCTTAAGATTAAAACTTTTGTTTTATACATATTTAACAAAATACAAAATGATAACATTAAATAAACACCATACTTGATAATACATTAAATTCACATTTTCTCGCACTTGTAAATAAATCACATTCATATACTTACACATTTACATTATACATTCGCTTATTCTTGTACATTTGATACATTACATTTACATTGCGATCGATTCGATTTGGTTGTAATTATTTGGACACTATCCTCCTTAAAGTCTCATCCCTATGTGTATACTTGTACCCCCACCCCCGGATACTATTTTGTAATAGCGTAGACTTTAAATTCCCGCAATTTACCACTTTCAAATATACCATGGTTAGACCTAGGGTTTGCATGTACATAAAATCAAATGCTAGATAACCTAATACAAGACAAATGCATGAAATCAATACACAATCACACTTGCACCCCTAGGGTAATCCCACATGTTGCCTTCCAAAATTGGCCACGCTTGCACGTCGAGTTTCTTTGGCAAAACAATTCGAATGATCATAAGTCCCTCGATGACGCTTTCGAAAGTTGCCTATCAAAATGATCATAGTCCCTTCAAAGAAAATTGCCAAAGACACTTGGCATCATTGCATTCATGGTCCATACGATGACCCGCGCCTGTCCCGTTAAACATCCTAAACGCAAGATTGTCCACCAAATACAATGGTGGAACAAAATTGTTAAAAAAGGGTTAAAACATGAGAAAAACCTTTGAGTAAACTTAGGGGTAGACAAAACTCTTAGTTACTCGATCAACTTGCAAAACACACTTGCCTACTTTTCAAACCACACTCCACAAACACTTTCAAAACAAACTTTCAAAAACATTTGAAACATCTTTTCGAAAAGATACACATCTTCGTATATACTCAAACACGAGTCATTACAATGGTTGCCGAAACAAAGGCGTCTATTTCAAAACATTTTCAAAACACACACACACACACACCATTTCAAGCAATCAAAAATCAAGGCAAGTGATCTAAAACCAAGTAACTAAGAGCCCATGGATAACCATGGATGAAGAGGGTGCTAATACCTTCCCTTTTCATAATCTACCCCCCGAACCCACGAAACATCTCAAAAGGTTTTTCCTGTGCTTTTTTAACCTTTCCTTTAGGATAAAATAAAAAGTCAGTGGCGACTCTTGCTAAACCGAACAAGTGCGAAAACAAACGCAAAACTCAAGTCAGTTCTCCCACCGTATCACAGAACTGGCGACTCTGCTGGGGATTGAAACTAAAAGTGGGGTTACCTTAGGGTTTATATCACCTTTACATACTTGCTTTGATTGCCTTGTTTGCTTTACTTTTTGGGTCCTTGTTTGGGTTTGTGGTAAAATCCTACACCCAGATTTGGGGCACCTTCTTAGGTAACTAGCAATAAAACTGTGAGGGAACTATGCGGGGTATACCGACATGGTTGAAGCAGTAAGCTATGTTAGTGTAACATATTTGTGAGTACCGGTAACCCTTGAGTTCAATCGAGGAGAGTACGGGCCGCTGAGTGATGCCGCGAAGCACTAACGAACTCTTAGAACATTACTTGACCATCCTAGCCTTTTTAGGGGTAGTGAGATGACCGACTTTGGTGCAGTCCGAAGTTGGTAGATACTCGATACTACACTCATTGAGGGTTGTTTTCCTGGAATATTTTGGTCGCCAGTTAAGTGGCTAAGCCAAAACAATAAACACAGAAAACAATCCAATGATATTGAGCTACTTAGAACCCGTTTCTATTTTAGGACAGGATGAGCCAACTAACTTCAAGAGGGTACTTACCTACAACCCCATGCAATCCTGAACCTAAGGACTTGTTTTGCTTTGTGTGAATATGATTGCCTGTATATACACTTACTTGCTTTCGCACACATGTACATAACATCATAACATCATAGCATTTTTCACTAACCATTTCAAGGATCTCGAGGGTTCTTTTGATGCAGGGTTACATTGAACCAGACGTCTACCAAAGGGCAAGAGGTTCTCCCCTCTAACAAATGCCATCAAAGATCAAGTGCAACAACTTGAATCAGTGGCTATGACCCACTTGACACGGTGAGCTTGATTCTTGTGGAAAGACATCCACTAGTGCAAAGGTGTACAGTCAAAGATCGAAGTTCAACCTCTAACATTCTCTTGTGTTTACCCCAAGAGATCCTTGAAAGCATGCATCCACACATCATGCAGTTCATCATAACTGTTTTTCCTTTTCAGGTGTCCTTACCTTCCTACTGTTTATTTCAGTAAGATGGATATGGAACAAACGGTGAAAGATCTCCAAGCTCAAAACGCTCAATTCCAACAAATACTTCTGGATATGGGTAAAGGGCAAGAGGATCTGACAGCTCTCCTTCCCAAAGACAAGAAGAAGTCCAAAAAGGCCGCCCGCATCCTGAACTTGAGGACAAGACCTAAGACCCAAGACCTTGAAACTCCATCCAACATAGGGGGTAGTCTTGAAGAAGACCACAATGTGGAGATTGTTGAAGAGGAAGCTGACTACTCCGAAGAACAATATCCTCTCGCTGATGACAAGTACAAAGAGTTGGGGGATCGCCTCAACGCCATGGAAGTCCAACAAATACCTGGTTTGGATTTGGGAGACATGGGTTTAGTTCCTGGATTGGTCATCCCGCCAAAGTTCAAGGTCCCCACCTTTGCCATGTACGATGGAGTCTCTTGCCCTAAGATGAATCTAAAGTCTTATGTTCGCAAGATTCAACCATACACAGCTGATCCAAGGCTTTGGATCTATTTCTTCCAAGAAATCCTGGTAGGAGCTCAACTCGAGTGGTTCTATCAATTGGAGAGTTCTCGCATTCACACCTGGAAGGACTTAGCTTTTGTTTTCTATGAGTAGTATCAGTATAATGTTGATCTTGCACCAACTCGTGTGCAATTGCAGAGCATGACCATGGGTTCCGACGAGAGCTTCAAGGGATATGCCCAAAAGTGGAGAGATTTGGCTGGTAGGGTGCAACCTCCTTTAACTGATAGGGAGCTGATTGACATCTTCATGGGAACTTTGACCGGGCCTTTCTACAATCACTTAATTGGAAGCTCCTCAGTCGGGTTCACCGAGCTAATACTGACCGGAGAGAGGGTCGAAGCTGGCATCAAAAGTGGAAAGATCCAAGGAACTACATCCTCGGATACTCAGATAATTCCCTACAACGGAAAGAAAGAGTCCAATGCTGCGAACAGTCAAAAGGGTCGTCATGACCAACACGTAGGAGCAGTCTTGATCTCCAGTCCTACGCCTGCTCAACTGAGACAGGGGCATCAGCATAAGGAGGTCGCACCTAAGAGACAATTCACCAAGATCAACATGTCACTGTCTCAGGCACTGCAACACTTGTTGAAGAGGGATCTGATTACATTGAGGGCTCCTCTCCGGAACCCAAATACTTCTGCTCCTACCTATCATCCCAATGAAAGGTGTGCATACCACTCTGATAGCCCAGGGCATGACACCAACAACTGTTGGCCTCTGAAGAACAAGATCCAAGACATGATTGATGCCAAGGAGATCGAGTTTGGCCCTCCAGAGACTCCAGCATGATCACTGCTCCTATGCCAGCTCCTCGAGATTGTGTTTGTTTCATTTTTAATTTCCAAAGTTGTAATTTATTTTGTTATTCAAACAATTATCTGTTTATGTCAAACTCTGTTTCATTAATGCATTGCATATGTTTGTCTTGAATTCATCCATTCGTTTTCACTACTCTTATGCTTTCTTTATGATATTTAACTCTTGATAAAAAGCTACAAGCCTTTAGAGGGAGGATGACGAAACAATACCATAATCTCATACAATATGCTTTTGAACAGACCTTGCTGATGATGTACATGCATTTCTTTCAATTCTCAAACACTGGAGTTATAAGGAAGATAATCCCTAGTCAACCCCTTCGAGCCAAAGAAGTAGGAGTTTTCGGTTCTAAACAAATCAAAACCTTTGATATAAACTTGGGGTAGGGTAGTCTCTCAGTTAATTCAGAAAATGCGCATTGAAGTCACAAACTCTCAGTTCATAACACAGCGAACGATGTCAAAGAAAAGCATTCCCTTGGAATCAAAAGACAGTGATGGTTCCCTATCATATAGGCAGTCAATCTCTCAAAGGAGAGAAGCCCACCAAGCCAAAACCTGTAAAGGAGGCTTAAGAAAGCTAGGGCATCCCGCTAACTGTGATCTCGAAAACAGAGACAGTCAGGCAAAAGTTAGGGATAACAAATCAAAATCAAAATAGAGAGGTCATTACAAATCCTCAACAACATGAAAAATGTTGCAAAAGAAAAAGGAGACGATGACTGTCTCCCAATTCAATTGGTGAACCATCACCCAAAATGTCGTTCCAAACTCGAATAGAGTACGACGCACAATTAACTGAGCTTAGGTTTAAATAACATCACGAAGAGTGGGTGGGTACAAATACACTTTGAGCCTTTATCCTTTGTTTCTTAAACCGTGAACCAGGCCACGTTACAACCCTTTAAAAGTCCTAATTGAAGCATGGGTTAGTTCGAAAGCATACTGTTACAAAAGGTATCCTGACTCCTGTAAGACTTTGCTCTAAGTCTTGTGTTGATTTGTCTTATAAAAAGTTTTCTGCTAAAAAACGCATTTTTCAAAACTTCGAGACAAACATAAAACTTTGCATTGCTTGAATATCACTGTTTGCATTTGACTATTTGTTTGACAGCGAAGAAATTCATACGGCGAATGTTCGGAGGAACGAAAACTCTCTCAGTGAGTAAAATCACTTCAAAAGGATGACACTTCCATTACAAGTCTCCTATCAACAAGGGGCATGACATGTCATCATCCGATTAACCTGCGCCAAGCCAGTCAAGGTTTCAACAGATCTTTCAAAGTTCAGTTAACCTGGGGCAGTCCAGTCAAGATTTCAAGAAATCTCTCAATTTGCAGAGTAATCTGATTCAAGACTCCTTCATCATCACTTGGGGCATTCGAATGTCAAAAATGTCTGAAGTTTTCCTTCATCACCTGCTGGAAATTGCAACCACCAACAGAATAACGGGCAATTAAAACTCCCAATTTCTGACCCTCAACAAAATCAAGATCCAGATATAGTTCAAGATGTGACCCAAGATTTGGCGACATTCTATAACTCATTCAGATTTCCTTCCAGGTATAGTTCAAGATGTGACCCAAGATTTGGCGACATTCTATAACTCATTCAGACTTCCTTCCAGATATAGTTCAAGATGTGACCCAAGATTTGGCGACATTCTATAACTCATTCAGATTTCCTTCTAGATATAGTTCAAGATGTGACCCAAGATTTGGCGACATTCTATAACTCATTCAGACTTCCTTCCAGATATAGTTCAAGATGTGACCCAAGATTTGGCGACATTCTATAACTCATTCAGATTTCCTTCTAGATATAGTTCAAGATGTGACCCAAGATTTGGCGACATTCTATAACTCACCCAGATTTCCTTCTAGATATAGTTCAAGATGTGACCCAAGATTTGGCGACATTCTATAACTCATTCAGACTTCCTTCCAGATATAGTTCAAGATGTGACCCAAGATTTGGCGACATTCTATAACTCATTCAGATTTCCTTCCAGATATAGTTCAAGATGTGACCCAAGATTTGGCGACATTCTATAACTCACCCAGATTTCCTTCTAGATATAGTTCAAGATGTGACCCAAGATTTGGCGACATTCTATAACTCATTCAGACTTCCTTCCAGATATAGTTCAAGATGTGACCCAAGATTTGGCGACATTCTATAACTCATTCAGATTTCCTTCCAGATATAGTTCAAGATGTGACCCAAGATTTGGCGACATTCTATAACTCATTCAGATTTCCTTCTAGATATAGTTCAAGATGTGACCCAAGATTTGGCGACATTCTATAACTCATTCAGATTTCCTTCCAGATATAGTTCAAGATGTGACCCAAGATTTGGCGACATTCTATAACTCATTCAGATTTCCTTCTAGATATAGTTCAAGATGTGACCCAAGATTTGGCGACATTCTATAACTCATTCATATTTGCTTCTAGATATAGTTCAAGATGTGACCCAAGATTTGGCGACATTCTATAACTCATTCAGATTTGCTTCCAGATAGTTCAGGATGTGACCCTGAGATGGCGACATTCCGTAACTTATTCCAGATCAACACCTGCAGCAATCAGAAGATTCTTGCAATCCCCAACCATAAAGCCTTACAGAATTTAATTCCCCTCAGAATCAAGTTTCAATATACCCAGCGGAGCTAAAACTTCCAATTATCAATTCCCAAGCAGAGTGAAGACTCTCATTTTCAGTTCCTCACAAAATAATCGAATATTCTCCAGTGAAGGTCTCCTCAAGACAGGAATTCCCCAGTAGATTGGCATACAACCCAAGCTCCGGATTCCCCGACAGTGGTCCCAGGACTTCTTATGATCAAAGATTCTTGCCCTCCCCAGCAGTAGTCAAGGATTTATTTTCCCCGGCAGCAGTCAAGATTCTTCTGTTTCCGGCCATCCATGATTCATCTATCCTCAGCAAGACAGCTCATCAGCTTACCTGCGCATCCATCACATTCATATCATAAATATCGATAACGTACATTTCATCATGCATCATGACACTGCATACAACTAACTCTTTATCTTTTCAGGTAAGATTAGTCGACAGACAAAGATCATCATCTTCCGAGTTTCTTTCTAGAAATAGTTCAGATGTGACCCAAACACGGCAACATTCTGATACTTATTCCAGATGCAGTTTTACACGGACTCATCATCAGGAAACCCTACACCGGTTCCTTCTCCACTTCAAGACTTTTGAAAATAGTTTACGGACGCTTCCCCATCGACGGATGCTGCTCTATTGCTTATTCAACTTCAAGACTTCTGAAAACAGTTTACGGATTCTCCAAACACGGATGTCAATCTATTGCTTGTTCAGACCCCCAGTTCAAAGATGTCCCAAAACATGGTTACCTTTCTGACACTCGTCCACTCACCAATGACGTACAGTTCAACATTTCCAGATGGCATCTATAAGCCCATCCTCCTCAACAAACACTTCCAAGTGGCATCTTTAAGCCCATTTCCAGATGGCATCTATAAGCCCATCCTCCTATCAGCAGTCACCAGATGGCATCTCTAAGCCCATCACCAAGTGGCATCTTTAAGCCCATTCCCTCCACCATCACATCACCGAGTGCAAATTTTTGGGCACTCTAGTGTCCAATCTCCTTTTACCTTCGAGTCGCGAAAGGCAAACTTGCCAATCTAACTCTTCAGGTTCAAGAAGATTGAACAGGGGCAACTGTTGTACCCCAAAATTTACCCTCGTATTTTTCCGCAAGAAATCACAGCTTCAGGCTTTTCCCTGATTTTTCAGATTGGCTCAAGAATCAGTCAAACAGACTTTTCTTATCAGTCAGACAAAATTAGGGTTTTCATTTATTTTTAAGCAGTTCGGGCAGATTGCTAGGGTTTGGTTGAGTTGGCTCAGGTTTTGATCAGGCGGACGTTTCTCTAACATTAAAACAAAACAAGGGTTTGTCGCGCGCGCATTTCTCCGAAAGAATTAATTTTACAGTGCTTTTCAAGTTATTCTGAGATATGGACAGAGGCATTTGGATTGAGTTTGCAGTGTTTGATTTAAAATCAGTAAAAGGAAAAGACATTTGGGCATGTGTGATTTGACAGTGCATTGCTTTGATTATTCAAGATGCCGGACGTTTATGGATTATTTATTATTCTGAGTTAAAATGGTTGGAATTTATTTCCAATTATTTTAATTTGAGAATTATAAATAATAAAATAAACAATTGAAAAGAAGAAAAAGAATTAACTGATCAAAATGGATTTTATTCATCTTTAATTATTCGTTACAATTATTGTTTGAATACAGTATTTATTTACAAAGTATTCATAATAATAAATGTTTACAAATGATTAAATTTGGAATAAAAACTATCCTAAATATTCCTAAGTCTTCAAATCCTCAGCTTCTACTGCTACTCCTCTCCATCTGATTGTTTTATCTACAAAACAAAGAAGAAAGAAAAAGTCAAAGCAGATAAAATAATTAAAGGCAAAGAGTTAATTTGGGCTCATCATTAAAGGCGACTGGCTGAAATCAGTTTGCCCTCTCTGCAAATCACGGGATTTCTCCCGGTTCACAAAGAGGGATGAATAATGCTTGCAATGAAATATGAAATGCACAAATTTTAATATTGCACAAATTCAAAGTTTGTCAAAAAAGCTGCATAAGTCCAAAAGTTTCAAACAACATGCCAAACAAAGTCCAAATCCAAACTGAACTAAATGTCAAAGCAACTAAGCCAAAAACCTACCAAAAAGGTGCAAAGTTTCCCAAAAGATATCTCAAGATATCAAAGTATCAAAATACTGTCATAAAGAAGCAGAAAATATGGAAGAAGTGCATAAAGTATGCAGAGCTAAACTACATATGCAAGCAAGCATGTTCAAATCATCATTTTCCAGCAGTGCCTTTTCAGAACCTAAGGACAATATAAGCAATATAAAATGCTTAAAAACTGTCAAGAGAGAGGAGAGAGAGAGTAAGAGAAGATAGGCTTACATGTTTAGGCATGAGGACAAAAAGATATAAAACAAACTGCAATAAAACAGTAGAGGGGGGCAGAATCAGAAAAAAAAATAAGAACACAAACCAAAAACTGTATCAAAATATACAGAACTACCCCAAAAACCAAAAACTGTGCCAAAGCTTCAGTATCAAAAGGCCAAGCTGTGTCAAGATTACAAACAAAAAACCAGAAGCATCAAGCTTCCAGCCTTACCAGTTGCAAACCCAACCTGCATAAGCCTTTCAGTTATCAAATAAAACCTAAACACCCAAACCCTTTAGCCATACTAGCTTGTAAGCCAAAAAGCCTTACCTGCATCAAGCCTTAAACCAGAAAAGCACCAACACCAAACCTTCAACCTGCATTCCAAGCCTTTAACAGCTTAAGCCTTAACCTGTTGCAACAAAAACATGAAGCCTAACCAGTCTCCTAGCCTAAAACCTGTGCCTGTCATCAAGCTTTAAACCTGTCCATGCTATCAACCTGCTGAAGCCCAAAGCCTACAACACCAACCTGTCAAGCCTTAAGCCATACAAGCTTCAAGCAATAAACCTGTAAACTCACCAAAAGCCAAAGCCCCAAACAAAAGCCCTCAAACCTTAACTATCAACAAACAACCATAACCTGCAACTCAAAATCCCTCAACCAAAAGCCATAGCCACAAACTGAAGCCTAAGCATTCAAGGCAACGAAAAACCCTCAGAAAATTTTCATCACGGGGTTAACATCCAGAGTCAGCAAGCAAAAGGAGCATACAAGCATACAAAGCATATTCAGGGCAAGCATATCATCAACAAATATCTCATCCTATCAACATATCATCATCGACACAGCAAAGCAAGCGCTCAAACTCTCAGAACCTAAGGCCCTTCACTGAGTAACATTTTAACAAGCATACAGTAAGCAAGCAAGAAGAAGAAAAGAGGTGATACAAAAGGTTTTCAGTTGCTCATCATTAAACCTAAAGAGGTAAAAAGAATAAAGATACCAAGAAGCAAAAGCTCATCAGCGCTTTCCCCTCGCCTCTGGCCGCCACAGCGCCTCCCAATCCTTTCCTCCTCCATCTCCAAGAGGTAGTATTTCTCCTTTTTCTTCCTTCCACCACCTCAAACAGAGACAATAACAAATCAATAAACGAAAAGTAAAGACATGCAAGACATAAAAACTTGAAACCCTAACGAGATTGAGACGAAAGTCGCTACCTTGTTTAGTTGTTGCCTAAGTAATTCGTGGAGGGAGAAGGAGTAGATGTTGGCGCCGGTGGCCTTGGGCAGAGGATTCCATTCAGTAGTTTGGCCGGAGAAGACGAAGACGAACGACGAAGAACGGCGCGCCTCTGTATCCTTTGCCTAACCCTAAGTCCGAGTGAAACAAAAACATGAGAACCCTAAAACAATTTGTCTCAAGCCTTGGGCCATAACCCGTTCAAAATGCCTAAGCCCAGATAAAATCATGCGCATACCCCCCCCCCCCCCCCTCTTATTTTCCTTCATTTATTCGTTGGGCCAGCTTAGATTCCTAAAGCCCATCTAATCCCTTAAACCCTCTTTCTATTTATTTTCTATAGTACTCAAATTAATATTTTTTCACTAACATAAGTTAATTCATTTTGTATATAAAATAATACCTTATTTTTCTCATACAAATTTTTCCTTTTTTATTATTATTATTATTATTTATCACATTTAAAAAATACATAAATACTTGAATTTAATTAGGTTAATGGATCTTTTTGTCTTAAAACTTTTAATTAAGATTTTGTACATAAAACAATACTAACATAAATACCCAAAACATTAATACATAAGACTCAAAACATTTCTTTTTCTTTTCTTAAAAAAATCTTTTCTTTATACATAAAATTATTAATTAAAAACATTAATATTTTAAAACATTCTTTTCTTAAGATTAAAACTTTTGTTTTATACATATTTAACAAAATACAAAATGATAACATTAAATAAATACCATACTTGATAATACATTAAATTCACATTTTCTCGCACTTGTAAATAAATCACATTCATACACTTACACATTTACATTATACATTCGCTTATTCTTGTACATTTGATACATTACATTTACATTGCGATCGATTCGATTTGGTTGTAATTATTTGGAAACTAGCCTCCGTAAAGTCTCATCCCTATGTGTATACTTGTACCCCCACCCCCGGATACTATTTTGTAATAGCGTAGACTTTAAATTCCCGCAATTTACCGCTTTCAAATATACCATGGTTAGACCTAGGGTTTGCATGTACTTAAAATCAAACGCTAGATAACCTAATACAAGACAAATGCATGAAATCAATACACAATCACACTTGAACCCCTAGGGTAATCCCACATGTTGCCTTCCAAAATGGGCCATGCTTGCACGTCCAGTTTCTTTGGCCAAACAATTCGAATGATCATAATTCCCTCGATGACGCTTTCGAAAGTTGCCTATCAAAATGATCATAGTCCCTTCAAAGAAAATTGCCAAAGACACTTGGCATCATTGCATTCATGGTCCATACGATGACCCGCGCCTGTCCCGTTAAACATCCTAAACGCAAGATTGTCCACCAAATACAATGGTGGAACAAAATTGTTAAAAAAGGGTTAAAACATGAGAAAAACCTTTGAGTAAACTTAGGGGTAGACAAAACTCTTAGTTACTCGATCAACTTGTAAAACACACTTGCCTACTTTTCAAACCACACTCCACAAACACTTTCAAGACAAACTTTCAAAAACATTTGAAAAATCTTTTCGAAAAGATACACACCTTCGTATATACTCAAACACGAGTCATTACAATGGTTGCCGAAACAAAGGCGTCTATTTCAAAACATTTTCAAAACACACACACACTATTTCAAGCAATCAAAAATCAAGGCAAGTGATCTAAAACCAAGTAACTAAGAGCCCATGGATAACCATGGATGAAAAGGGTGCTAATACCTTCCCTTTTAATAATCTACCCCCCGAACCCACGAAACATCTCAAAAGGTTTTTCCTGTGCTTTTTTAACCTTTCCTTTAGGATAAAATAAAAAGTCGGTGGCGACTCTTGCTAAACCGAACAAGTGCGAAAACAAACGCAAAACTCAAGTCAGTTCTCCCACCGTATCACAGAACTGGCGACTCTGCTGGGGATTGAAACTAAAAGTGGGGTTACCTTAGGGTTTATATCACCTTTACATACTTGCTTTGATTGCCTTGTTTGCTTTACTTTTTGGGTCCTTGTTTGGGTTTGTGGTAAAATCCTACACCCGGATTTGGGGCACCTTCTTAGGTAAATAGCAATAAAACTGTGAGGGAACTGTGCGGGGTATACCGACATGGTTGAAGCAGTAAGCTATGTTAGTGTGACATATTTGTGAGTACCGGTAACCCTTGAGTTCAATCAAGGAGAGTACGGGGCCGCTGAGTGATGTCGCGAAGCACTAACGAACTCTTAGAACATTACTTGACCATCCTAGCCTTTTTAGGGGTAGTGAGATGACCGACTTTGGTGCAGTCCGAAGTTGGTAGATACTCGATACTACACTCATTGAGGGTTGTTTTCCTGGAATATTTTGGTCGCCAGTTAAGTGGCTAAGCCAAAACAATAAACACAGAAAACAATCCAATGATATTGAGCTCCTTAGAACCCGTTTCTATTTTAGGACAGGATGAGCCAACTAACTTCAAGAGGGTACTTACCTACAACCCCATGCAAGCCTGAACCTAAGGACTTGTTTTGCTTTGTGTGAATATGATTGCCTGTATATACACTTACTTGCTTTCGCACACATGTACATAACATCATAACATCATAGCATTTTTCACTAACCATTTCAAGGATCTCGAGGGTTCTTTTGATGCAGGGTTACATTGAACCAGACGTCTACCAAAGGGCAAGAGGTTCTCCCCTCTAACAAATGCCATCAAAGATCAAGTGCAACAACTTGAATCAGTGGCTATGACCCACTTGACATGGTGAGATTGATTCTTGTGGAAAGACATCCACTAATGCAAAGGTCTCCAGTCAAAGATCGAAGTTCAACCTCTAACATTCTCTTGTGTTTACCCCAAGAGATCCTTCAAAGCATGCATCCACACATCATGCAGTTCATCATAACAGTTTTTCCTTTTCAGGTGTCCTTACCTTCCTACTGTTTATTTCAGTAAGATGGATATGGAACAAACGGTGAAAGATCTCCAAGCTCAAAACACTCAATTCCAACAAATACTTCTGGATATGGGTAAAGGGCAAGAGGATCTGACAGCTCTCCTTCTCAAAGACAAGAAGAAGTCCAAAAAGGCCGCCCGCATCCTGAACATGAGGAGAAGACCTAAGACCCAAGACCTTGCAACTCCATCCAACACAGGGGGTAGTCTTGAAGAAGACCACAATGTGGAGATTGTTGAAGAGGAAGTTGACTACTCCGAAGAACAATATCCTCTCGCTGATGACAAGTACAAAGAGTTGGAGGATCGCCTCAATGCCATGGAAGTCCAACAAATACCTGGCTTGGATTTGGGAGACATGGGTTTAGTTCCTGGATTGGTCATCCCGCCAAAGTTCAAGGTCCCCACCTTTGCCATGTACGATGGAGTCTCTTGCCCTAAGATGCATCTAAAGTCTTATGTTCGCAAGATTCAACCATACACAGCTGATCCAAGGCTTTGGATCTATTTCTTCCAAGAAATCCTGGTAGGAGCTCAACTCGAGTGGTTCTATCAATTGGAGAGTTCTCGCATTCACACCTGGAAGGACTTAGCTTTTGTTTTCTATGAGCAGTATCAGTATAATGCTGATCTTGCACCAACTCGTGTGCAATTGCAAAGCATGACCATGGGTTCCGACGAGAGCTTCAAGGGATATGCCCAAAAGTGGAGAGATTTGGCTGGTAAGGTGCAACCTCCTTTAACTGATAGGGAGCTGATTGACATCTTCATGGGAACTTTGACCGAGCCTTTCTTCAATCACTTAATTGGAAGCTCCTCAGCCGGGTTCACCGAGCTAATACTGACCGGAGAGAGGGTCGAAGCTGGCATCAAAAGTGGAAAGATCCAAGGAACTACATCCTCGGATACTCGGATAATTCCCTACAATGGAAAGAAAGAGTCCAATGCTGCGAACAGTCAAAAGGGTCGTCATGACCAACACGTAGGAGCAGTCTTGATCTCTAGTCCTACGCCTGCTCAACTGAGACAGGGGCATCTGCATAAGGAGGTCGCACCTAAGAGACAGTTCACCAAGATCAACATGTCACTGCCTCAGGCACTGCAACACTTGTTGAAGAGGGATCTGATTACATTGAGGGCTCCTCTCCAGAACCCAAATACTTCTGCTCCTACCTATCATCCCAATGAAAGGTGTGCATACCACTCTGATAGCCTGGGGCATGACACCAACAACTGTTGGCCTCTGAAGAACAAGATCCAAGACATGATTGATGCCAAGGAGATCGAGTTTGGCCCTCCAGAGACTCCAACATGATCACTGCTCCTATGCCAGCTCCTCGAGATTGTGTTTGTTTCATTTTGAATTTCCAAAGTTGTAATTTCTTTTGTTATTTAAACAATTATCTGTTTATGTCAAACTCTGTTTCATTAATGCATTGCATATGTTTGTCTTGAATTCATCCATTCGTTTTCACTACTCTTATGCTTTCTTTATGATATTTAACTCTTGATAAAAAGCTACAAGCCTTTAGAGGGAGGATGACGAAACAATACCATAATCTCATACAGTATGCTTTTGAACAGACCTTGCTGATGATGTATAGGCATTTCTTTCAATTCTCAAACGCTGGAGTTATAAGGAAGATAATCCCTAATCAATCCCTTCGAGCCAAAGAAGTAGGAATTTTCGGTTCTAAACAAATCAAAACCTTTAAAATAAACCTGGGGCAGGGTAGTCTCTCAGTTAATTCAGAAAATGCGCATTGAAGTCACAAACTCTCGGTTCATAACACAGCGAACGACGTCAAAGAAAAGCATTCCCTTGGAATCAAAAGACAGTGATGGTTCCCTATCATATAGGCAGTCAATCTCTCAAAGGAGAGAAGCCCACCAAGCCAAAACCTGTAAAGGAGGCTTAAGAAAGCTAGGGCATCCCGCTAACTGTGATCTCGAAAACAGAGACAGTCAGGCAAAAGTTAGGGATAACAAATCAAAATCAAAATAGAGAGGTCATTACAAATCCTCAACAACATGAAAAATGTTGCAAAAGAAAAAGGAGATGATGACTGTCTCCCAATTCAATTGGTGAACCATCAACCAAAATGTCGTTCCAAACTCGAATAGAGTACGACGCACAATTAACTGAGCTTAGGTTTAAAGAACATCACGAAGAGCGGGTGGGTACAAATACACTTTGAGCCTTTATCCTTTGTTTCTTAAACCGTGAACCAGGCCACGTTACAACCCTTTAAAAGTCCTAATTGAAGCATGGGTTAGTTCGAAAGCATACTGTTACAAAAGGTATCCTGACTCTTGTAAGGCCTTGCTCTAAGTCTTGTGTTGATTTGTCTTATAAAAAGTTTTCTGCTAAAAAACGCATTTTTCAAAACTTCGAGACAAACATAAAACTTTGCATTGCTTGAATATCACTGTTTGCATTTGACTATTTGTTTGACATCAAAGAAATTCATACGGCGAATGTTCGGAGGAACGAAAACTCTCTCAGTGAGTAAAATCACTTCAAAAGGATGACACTTCCATTACAAGTCTCCTATCAACAAGGGGCATGACATGTCATCATCCGATTAACCTGCGCCAAGCCAGTCAAGGTTTTAACAGATCTTTCAAAGTTCAGTTAACCTGGGGCAGTCCAGTCAAGATTTCAAGAAATCTCTCAATTTGCAGAGTAATCTGATTCAAGACTCCTTCATCATCACTTGGGGCATTCGAATGTCAAAAATGTCTGAAGTTTTCCTTCATCACCTGCTGGAAATTGCAACCACCAACAGAATAACGGGCAATTAAAACTCCCAATTTCTGACCCTCAACAAAATCAAGATCCAGATATAGTTCAAGATGTGACCCAAGATTTGGCGACATTCTATAACTCATTCAGATTTCCTTCCAGGTATAGTTCAAGATGTGACCCAAGATTTGGCGACATTCTATAACTCATTCAGACTTCCTTCCAGATATAGTTCAAGATGTGACCCAAGATTTGGCGACATTCTATAACTCATTCAGATTTCCTTCTAGATATAGTTCAAGATGTGACCCAAGATTTGGCGACATTCTATAACTCATTCAGACTTCCTTCCAGATATAGTTCAAGATGTGACCCAAGATTTGGCGACATTCTATAACTCATTCAGATTTCCTTCTAGATATAGTTCAAGATGTGACCCAAGATTTGGCGACATTCTATAACTCACCCAGATTTCCTTCTAGATATAGTTCAAGATGTGACCCAAGATTTGGCGACATTCTATAACTCATTCAGACTTCCTTCCAGATATAGTTCAAGATGTGACCCAAGATTTGGCGACATTCTATAACTCATTCAGATTTCCTTCCAGATATAGTTCAAGATGTGACCCAAGATTTGGCGACATTCTATAACTCACCCAAATTTCCTTCTAGATATAGTTCAAGATGTGACCCAAGATTTGGCGACATTCTATAACTCATTCAGACTTCCTTCCAAATATAGTTCAAGATGTGACCCAAGATTTGGCGACATTCTATAACTCATTCAGATTTCCTTCCAGATATAGTTCAAGATGTGACCCAAGATTTGGCGACATTCTATAACTCATTCAGATTTCCATCTAGATATAGTTCAAGATGTGACCCAAGATTTGGCGACATTCTATAACTCATTCAGATTTCCTTCCAGATATAGTTCAAGATGTGACCCAAGATTTGGCGACATTCTATAACTCATTCATATTTCCTTCTAGATATAGTTCAAGATGTGACCCAAGATTTGGCGACATTCTATAACTCATTCAGATTTGCTTCTAGATATAGTTCAAGATGTGACCCAAGATTTTGCGACATTCTATAACTCATTTAGATTTGCTTCCAGATAGTTTAGGATGTGACCCTGAGATGGCGACATTCCGTAACTTATTCCAGATCAACACCTGCAGCAATCAGAAGATTCTTGCAATCCCCAGCCATAAAGCCTTACAAAATTTAATTCCCCTCAGAATCAAGTTTCAATATCCCCAGCGGAGCTAAAACTTCCAATTATCAATCCCCAAGCAGAGTGAAGACTCTCATTTTCAGTTCCTCACAGAATATTCAAATATTCTCCAATGAAGATCTCCTAAAGACAGGAATTCCCCAGTAGATTGGCATACAACCCAAGCTCCGGATTCCCCGACAGTGGTCCCAGGACTTCTTATGATCAAAGATTCTTGCCCTCCCCAGCAGCAGTCAAGGATTTATTTTCCCCGGCAGCAGTCAAGATTCTTCTGTTTCCGGCCATCCAGGATTCATCTATCCTCAGCAAGACAGCTCATCAGCTTACCTACGCATCCATCACATTCATATCATAAATATAGATAACGTACATTGCATCATGCATCATGACACTGCATACAACTAACTCTTTATCTTTTCAGGTAAGATTATTCGACAGACAAAGATCATCATCTTCCGAGTTTCTTTCTAGAAATAGTTCAGATGTGACCCAAACACGGCAACATTCTGATAGTTATTCCAGATGCAGTTTTACACGGACTCATCATCAGGAAAACCTACACCGGTTCCTTCTCCACTTCAAGACTTTTGAAAACAGTTTACAGACGCTTCCCCATCGACGGATGCTGCTCTATTGCTTATTCAACTTCAAGACTTCTGAAAACAGTTTACGGATTCTCCAAACACGGATGCCAATCTATTACTTGTTCAGACCCCCGGTTCAAAGATGTCCCAAAACATGGTTACCTTTCTGACACTCGTCCACTCACCAATGACGTATAGTTCAATATTTCCAGATGGCATCTATAAGCCCATCCTCCTCAACAAACACTTCCAAGTGGCATCTTTAAGCCCATTTCCAGATGGCATATATAAGCCCATCCTCCTATCAACAGTCACCAGATGGCATCTCTAAGCCCATCACCAAATGGCATCTTTAAGCCCATTCCCTCCACCATCACATCACTGAGTGAAAATTTTTGGGCACTCTAGTGTCCAATCTCCTTTTACCTTCGAGTCGCGAAAGGCAAACTTGCCAATCTAACTCTTCAGGTTCAAGAAGATTGAACAGGGGCAACTGTTGTACCCCAAAATTTGCCCTCGTATTTTTCCGCAAGAAATCACAGCTTCGGGCTTTTCCCTGATTTTTCAGATTGACTCAAGAATCAGTCAAACAGACTTTTCTTATCAGTCAGACAAAATTAGGGTTTTCATTGATTTTTAAGCAGTTCAGGAAGATTTCTAGGGTTTGGTTGAGTTGGCTCAGGTTTTGATCAGGCGGACGTTTCTCTAACATTAAAACAAAACTGGGGTTTGTCGCGCGCGCATTTCTCCGAAAGAATTAATTTTACAGTGCTTTTCAAGTTATTCTGAGATATGGACAGAGGCATTTGGATTGAGTTTGCAGTGTTTGATTTAAAATCAGTAAAAGGAAAAGACATTTGGGCATGTGTGATTTGACAGTGCATTGCTTTGATTATTCAAGATGCCGGACGTTTATGGATTATTTATTATTCTGAGTTAAAATGGTTGGAATTTATTTCCAATTATTGTAATTTGAGAATTATAAATAATAAAATAAACAATTGAAAAGAAGAAAAAGAATTAACTGATCAAAATGGATTTTATTCATCTTTAATTATTCGTTACAATTGTTATTTGAATACAATATTTATTTACAAAGTATTCATAATAATAAATGTTTACAAATGATTAAATTTGGAATAAAAACTATCCTAAATATTCCTAAGTCTTCAAATCCTCAGCTTCTACTGCTACTCCTCTCCATATGATTGTTTTATCTGCAAAACAAAGAAGAAAGAAAAAGTCAAAGCAGATAAAATAATTAAAGGCAAACAGTTAATTTGGGCTCATCATTAAATGCGACTGGCCGGAATCAGTTTGCCCTCTCTGCAAATCACGGGATTTCTCCCGGTTCACAAAGAGGGATGAATAATGCTTGCAATGAAATATGAAATGCACAAATTTTAATATTGCACAAATTCAAAGTTTGTCAAAAAAGATGCATAAGTCCAAAAGTTTCAAACAGCATGCCAAACAAAGTCCAAATCCAAACTGAACTAAATGTCAAAGCAACTAAGCCAAAAAGCTGCCAAAAAGGTGCAAAGTTGCCCAAAAGATATCTCAGGATATCAAAGTATCAAAATACCGTCACAAAGAAGCAGAAAATATGGAAGAAGTACATAAAGTATGCAGAGCTAAACTACATATGCAAGCAAGCATGTTCAAATCATCATTTTCCAGCAGTGCCTTTTCAGAACCTAAGGACAATATAAGCAATATAAAATTCTTAAAAACTGTCAAGAGAGAGGAGAGAGAGAGTAAGAGAAGATAGGCTTACAAGTTTAGGCATGAGGACAAAAAGATATAAAACAAACAGCAATAAAACAGTAGAGGGGGGAAGAAACATAAAAAAAAAATAAGAACACAAACCAAAAACTGTATCAAAATATACAGAACTGCCCCAAAAACCAAAAACTGTGCCAAAGCTTCAGTATCAAAAGGCCAAGCTGTGTCAAGCTTACAAACAAAAAACCAGAAGCATCAAGCTTCCAGCCTTACCAGTTGCAAACCCAACCTGCATAAGCCTTTCAGTTATCAAATAAAACCTAAACACCCAAACCCTTTAGTCATACTAGCTTGTAAGCCAAAAAGCCTTACCTGCATCAAGCCTTAAACCAGAAAAGCACCAACACTAAACCTTCAACCTGAATTCCAAGCCTTTAACAGCTTAAGCCTTAACCTGTTGCAACAAAAACATGAAGCCTAACCAGTCTCCTAGCCTAAAACCTGTGCCTGTCATCAAGCTCTAAACCTGTCCAGGCTATCAACCTGCTGAAGCCCAAAGCCTACAGCACCAACCTGTCAAGCCTTAAGCCATACAAGCTTCAAGCAATAAACCTGTAAACTCACCAAAAGCCAAAGCCCCAAACAAAAGCCCCCAAACCTTAACTATCAACAAACAACCATAACCTGCAACTCAAAAGCCCTCAACCAAAATCCATATCCACAAACTGAAGCCTAAGCATTCAAGGCTATGAAAAACCCTCAGAAAATTTTCATCACGGGGTTAACATCCAGAGTCAGCAAGCAAAAGGAGCATACAAGCATACAAAGCATATTCAGGGATGGCATATCATCAACAAATATCTCAGCCTATCAACATATCATCATCGACACAGCAAAGCAAGCGCTCAAACTCTCAGAACCTAAGGCCCTTCACTGAGTAACATTTTAACAAGCATACAACAAGCAAGCAAGAAGAAGAAAATAGGTGATACAAAAGGTTTTCAGTTGCTCATCATTAAACCTAAAGAGGTAAAAAGAATAAAGATACCAAGAAGCAAAAGCTCATCAGCGCTTTCCCCTCGCCTATGGCCGCCACAGCGCCTCCCAATCCTTTCCTCCTCCGTCTCCAAGAGGTAGTATTTCTCCTTTTTCTTCCTTCCACCACCTCAAACAGAGACAATAACAAATCAATAAACGAAAAGTAAAGACATGCAAGACATAAAAACTTGAAACCCTAACGAGATTGAGACGAAAGTCGCTACCTTGTTTAGCTGTTGCCTAAGTAATTCGTGGAGGGAGAAGGAGTAGATGTTGGCGTCGGTGGCCTTGGGCAGAGGATTCCATTCAGTAGTTTGGCCGGAGAAGACGAAGACGAACGACGAAGAACGGCGCGCCTCTGTATCCTTTTCCTAACCCTAAGTCCGAGTGAAACAAAAACATGAGAACCCTAAAACAATTTGTCTCAAGCCTTGGGCCATAACCCATTCAAAATGCCTAAGCCCAGATAAAATCATGCGCATACCCCCCCCCCCCCCCCCCCCCCTCTTATTTTCCTTCATTTATTCGTTGGGCCAGCTTAGATTCCTAAAGCACATCTAATCCCTTAAACCCTCTTTCTATTTATTTTCTATAGTACTCAAATTAATATTTTTTCACTAACATAAGTTAATTCATTTTGTATATGAAATAATACCTTATTTTTCTCATACAAATTTTTCCTTTTTTTTTATTATTATTATTTATCACATTTAAAAAATACATAAATACTTGAATTTAATTAGGTTAATGGATCTTTTTGTCTTAAAACTTTTAATTAAGATTTTGTACATAAAATAATACTAACATAAATACCCAAAACATTAATACATAAGACTCAAAACATTTCTTTTTCTTTTCTTAAAAAAATCTTTTCTTTATACATAAAATTATTAATTAAAAACATTAATATTTTAAATCATTCTTTTCTTAAGATTAAAACTTTTGTTTTATACATATTTAACAAAATACAAAATGATAACATTAAATAAACACCGTACTTGATAATACATTAAATTCACATTTTCTCGCACTTGTAAATAAATCACATTCATACACTTACACATTTACATTATACATTCGCTTATTCTTGTACATTTGATACATTACATTTACATTGCGATCGATTCGATTTGGTTGTAATTATTTGGACACTATCCTCCTTAAAGTCTCATCCCTATGTGTATACTTGTACCCCCACCCCCGGATACTTATTTGTAATAGCGTAGACTTTAAATTCCCGCAATTTACCGCTTTCAAATATACCATGGTTAGACCTAGGGTTTGCATGTACATAAAATCAAACGCTAGATAACCTAATACAAGACAAATGCATGAAATCAATACACAATCACACTTGCACCCCTAGGGTAATCCCACATGTTGCCTTCCAAAATGGGCCATGCTTGCACGTCGAGTTTCTTTGGCAAAACAATTCGAATGATCATAAGTCCCTCGATGACGCTTTCGAAGGTTGCCTATCAAAATGATCATAGTCCCTTCAAAGCAAATTGCCAAAGACACTTGGCATCATTGCATTCATGGTCCATACGATGACCCGCGTCTGTCCCGTTAAACATCCTAAACGCAAGATTGTCCACCAAATACAATGGTGGAACAAAATTGTTAAAAAAGGGTTAAAACATGAGAAAAACCTTTGAGTAAACTTAGGGGTAGACAAAACTCTTAGTTACTCGATCAACTTTCCAAACACACTTGCCTACTTTTTAAACCACACTCCACAAACACTTTCAAAACAAACTTTCAAAAACATTTGAAACATCTTTTCGAAAAGATACACACCTTCGTATATACTCAAACATGAGTCATTACAATGGTTGCCAAAACAAAGGCGTCTATTTCAAAACATTTTCAAAACACACACACATACCATTTCAAGCAATCAAAAATCAAGGCAAGTGATCTAAAACCAAATAACTAAGAGCCCATGGATAACCATGGATGAAGAGGGTGCTAATACCTTCCCTTTTCATAATCTACCCCCCGAACCCACGAAACATCTCAAAAGGTTTTTCCTGTGCTTTTTTAACCTTTCCTTTAGGATAAAATAAAAAGTCGGTGGCGACTCTTGCTAAACCGAACAAGTGCGAAAACAAACGCAAAACTCAAGTCAGTTCTCCCACCGTATCACAGGTTAGAAAACCCTAATGTGCAAAGATAATAAATTGAAAATAAATCAATCGCACATATTCGCTCTTAGGGTATACTCTCACTTCGGTTGCCTTCGGTAAACAATCATTAAGCATAGGGTGTCTTAGTGGTTACCCTCCAGTCTAAAAGATCAAATTGTCCCGTTCGAATGTTGCCTCCGAAATGTTGCCTCGAAAATGTTGCCTCAGAAAGATCTTAAGACTCTAGGGTTACTACTAAGGGGTCCTAATATTGCTCCAGTGACCGTACGTCCCTTTCGAATTGACCCTTAAAACTCCAATGATGGTGCTACCTATTTCTCAATAGTAGGATAGCACTGTCTAAAGGAAACAAGAATAGAAACAATCTTTTTTCCAGTAGGTAGATGCTAGTAGGTACTTTCTCAAACCAAACTTTTTGCAGTTACACCTTTCAAACAATTTTCAAAACAACTTCATCACACTCTTGAGGACTGATACAAGGGTTATCAAGAAGTAAAACATTTTTTCAAAAAAATAAGCACAAAAACACAAGAAATTTAAAAATGAGCAAGTACCTAAGAGCCCATGGAAAACCATGGATAGAAAGGGTGCTAACACCTTCCCTTTCTATAATCTACCCCACGTACTCAAAATCTCGAAAAAATGATTTTTTCTGTACTTTTTCCCTTTTCCTTTGTTGGATAAAATAAAAGTCGGTGGCAACTCTTGCTTACCGCGACATTTTGCAAACATAAAACGCAAAACATATACCAGTATTAAACAGTCGGTTCGGCCACTGTATCACACATGTCTTCCATGATTTCATCTGCCTCCTTCTTGTCCATAAATCGGAGTAGAGTTGAATCATGGTTGTGCTTGTACAATATTTCATTACATAAGAAGAATTTAGTTGAAAAGCTTCATAAGAATTTTATTTCATTGATGGAAGCTCCCTTAGGATACTCTTGTGCTTCAAGATATCTCATCACCTCATGGTACCATGGCTTTTCAACGCCAGTGTCAAGCTCACAGCAATGTGCAGGTTCGTTGAATCTTTTAATTGTAATCTTAGGGGCTTTGTTGTCCCATCTGATCTTGAATATTAAATACATGGTTGCCAAAGCGCCAACCAACTAATTTTCTTCTCTAGGGAAGTGCTCAAAGGTGATCTCTTCGAAGTAAGGAATTAGGGATAGCACAAGTTCCTTGTAAGGGATGAGATTAGGGTGTTTAGTGTCCGAATCTCCTTTTACTTGGATGATCACTAGAGCAGAATCCCCAAACACATTCAAATGCTTGATCCTCAAGTCAATGGCAGCTTTCAGACCGAAAATGCACGCTTTGTACTCGACCATATTATTCATGCAATCGAAGCATAGTCTGGCAGTGAATGGAGTGTGGAAACCTTCAGGATAGATGATCACAACACCAATTATGTTACCTAAGACGTTGGAAGCCCCATCGAATACCATAGTCTATCGGGATCCTTGTTCAGGTCCGTCATACGGTTCGGGTTTCACACAATTGGTTACCAGCATGATATTCTCATCAGGGAAGTCAAAGTTCATAGATTGATAATCATCCATGGCTTGATGGGCCAAATGATCTGCTAGTACGCTTCCTTTGATGGCCTTTTGTGTAGTGTATTGAATGTCGTACTCAGTTAAGATTATTTTCCATCTGGCTATCCGTCCGGAAAGGGCAGGTTTCTCGAAGATGTACTTGATTGGGTCCATCTTAGAAATCAACAAAGTGGTATGAGTCAACATATATTGTCTTAGCCGGCGAGAAGCCCATGCCAGAGCGTAGCAAGTTTTCTCGAGCAGTGAATATCTGGTTTCACAGTCGGTAAACTTTTTACTCAGGTAATAAATATCATGCTCTTTTCGGCCAGACTCGTCATGTTGGCCCAAAACACACCCCATAGAGTTCTCTAGTACTGTCAAGTATATGATCATAGGTCTTCCTTCAACTAGAGGCATGATAATAGGAGGTTCTTGTAGATATTTTTGATTTTGCCGAAGGCAGCTTGGCATTCATCGTTCCATCTGACTACCTGATCTTTATTCAAGAGCTTGAAGATTGGCTCACAAGTAGCAGTCAAGTGAGATATGAAATGGGCAATGTAATTGAGACGACCCAAGAATCCTCTAATTTCCTTTTCAGAATGAGGGACTGGCATTTCTTAGATGGCCTTTACCTTGGCCGAATCAACTTCAATGCCTTTATTGCTGATAACAAAACCTAGAAGCTTTCCAGATAGTACTCCAAATGTGCACTTGTTAAGGTTTAACCTCAGCTTGTAATTTTTCATCCTTTTGAATAGTTTGTACAGGTGATTGAGATGTTCTTCTTCAGTTTGTGATCTGGAAATTATATCGTTCACATATAACTCTATCTCATGATGAATCATGTCATGAAATAAAGCTACCATAGCCCTTTGATATGTTGCCCCTGCATTCTTTAATCCGAACGACATGACCTTGTAGCAGAAAGTGCCCCATTGCATAATGAAAGTAGTCTTCTCCATATCTTCGGGACCAATCCTTATTTGATTATAGCCTGAGAAGCCATCCGTGAAAGAGAAGACTTTATGTTGAGCAGTATTATCAACTAAGACGTCAATGTGTGGTAGAGGGAAGTCATCCTTAGGGCTTTCCCTATTCAGATCCCTATAGTCTACGCACATGCGAACTTTCCCGTCCTTCTTTGGCACTAGCACCACATTGGCAAACCATTGGGGATAGGATGTCACAGCTAGGAACTCTGCATTAAACTATTTCATTACTTCAGCTTTGATCTTCTCAAACATATCAGGCCTCATGCGACGAAACTTTTGTTTAACAGGAGGGCAGTCTTCTTTTGTTGGCAGACAATGAACTATGATATCGGTATCCAACCCAGGCATATCTTCATAAGACCAAGAAAATACTTCCACATAATCATGCAACATCTAAACCAACCTGCTCTTGACAATGTCTTCTAAGTTAGCGCCGATCTTTATTTCCTTCTTATCTGACTCAGTACCCAGATTGATGACTTCAACTGACTCTTCGTGCAGATGAATAGCTTTTTCCTCTTGTAATAGAAGTCTGGCTAATTCTCCTGGTATTTCACAATATTATTCGCCTTCATCTTCTGCTTGGTTGATTGGACATTCGAAGTCATAGTCGGCAATAGTAGAGTCATTGGCAATAGTATCCAGAGTAGATGAGGACCTGCAAGAATGTGTGTGTGTGTGTGTGCCTGTAAGATACATGGCTACTTTTTGAAAAATGTATTTGAAAGAAAAGAAAGACAATGAACACAAATATTTGAATGCAAAAGAGTCCAATGTACTGAATGATCATATGATTAGATGAACATAAGTAAAACCCTTGACAAATGGACCAAAGTGCCCCGGGCCAGACACATGGCTTAAAAGTCATTGTTATATATTACAGAAAAAATATTCTTGAATTGATAAAAAGTAATAAACAAGTAGTTTACTCCTCAATGAAGGAGATTGGCACAAAGTCCTTGGCATGCCAGTTCTTCGACTCTGTTGTAGTTGGATACATCCAATCTTCAAATGCAGCTTCATCATTCGAATCACCCACAGGGTTGACTTTGTTGACACCCTTGTCATGTTTCGGCATAGGCGCGGTGATTACATTTGGAGTTGGAGGAGGATCAAATTCAACGATCTTGTTATCAATCAAATCCTGGATTTTATTCTTCAAGGCCCAAAACTGGTCAGTCTCACGCTCGGGGCTGCTTGAGTGATAAGCATATTAACATTCGGATTATACTTTGGTGACAAGGTATCAGGATTGGCGGGAGGATTGCACAATGTCACTAAATTAGCCTTGAGCAAATGTTGTAAGGCTTGAGACAATGACATGCCTAACCTCGTAAATTGTTTTCTTGGAGTTTCAAAACATTGATGATTTGCGGATGGTCTTGGAGTAGGAGTTGGATTGGAGATTCAGACATCATTCATAGACGGATGATCATTCTTCTTGGTACGGGCCTTTGCCCCGTACACAACATTGACTTCCTTTTTCGCAGCAAAAGGTTTCTTGACAGGATTGGAAGTGGAGGTAGATTCCACAGAGATCTTCCCACTTTTGATTCCGCTTTCAACTCTTTCACCGATTAAGATTATTTCTGTGAAACCAGAAGAAGAGAAGCCAACCAACATATTAAATAAGGGACCAGATAAAGTGCCCATGAACATATCAATGTGTTCCCTATCAGTCAAGGGTGGTTGAACCCTACTAGCGAGGTCTCTCCACTTTTGCGCATATTCCTTAAATCCTTTATTATTTCCCATATTCATATCTTGTAATTGAAACCTCGTTGGCGCCAAGTCGGTGTTATACTGGTACTGATGGTAGAAGGCGGTATCTAAATCCTCCCAAGTATTGATACGAGAACCATCTAACTGATAAAACCATTCAAGTTGCGTTCCAGCCAAACTCTCTTGGAAAAAGTGAACCCAGAGCTTCTTATCAGTAGTGTGAGGTTGTATCTTGCGCACATAAGATTTTAGGTGGAGCTTTAGACAAGAAACCCCATCGTATTTTGAAAAGATTGGTATTTTGAATTTGTAGGGAATGACTACCCCAGAGATCAAACCCAAATCATCAAAATCTAAACCGGGGACGACTTGGATTTCAACAGCTTTTAATCTGTCTTCTAGCTGCTTATACTTGATATCGGCGGGTGGATAATGCTCGTCGAAATAATCATCATCATATACTTGATCATTAACACAGTCAGCCTGAGTACTCTTGACCTCCCCAATCTGGTTCTCATCTTCTTCAGACGAATCCTCTCCTACTGGGATCTGACGGACTATCTCCTTGAACCTTCTACCCATGTTGAGTAGAGCTTTCTTCTTGGGCTTCTTCTTAACTGCCGGTAATGCCATCATATCTTGCTTCCCCTTAGCTAGGGCCAATAGAGTCTCTTGGAATTGAGAGTTTTGTGCCTAGAGATCCTTCACAGTTTTCTCTAGATCCATCTTGCTGAAATAATTAGAGGAAAGATAAGGAAACCTGCTATGTGAAAACCTGGCATGTTATGATGCATGAAATATGTATATGCAAATGATTTCAAGGATTAATGAGATTTAAATTTGTATAGATAAAATAATGAACAAACGTCAATTTTCATTAAACAATTCAAGAAAGGTTACACCATGCCTCTTGGGCTTACAAAATAAATTTCTAAGACAAAAAGACTGAACGCATCCTCTTTGGTGCGAGATAAGCATTCACACTTTGCTCTTCTTGTAGCTGCTTCATAAGCTCCAAGACCCTCTTCTCACTAGCATAGAATTGATCCTCGAAAGTATCTCATTCTTCCTTCACCTGAATCCAACATTTTTGCAAGTCTTCGAGAGAAGTTGGCATGTTGGGGTGGAGGATAGTGTAGGGAACATCTCCTTCAACCACAGGCTCCATGATAACTGGTAAGATGGAGGGATAAGGCATCACAAGTTTCTGAGCATGAGCTCATACCCACTTAAGGTAAGGCTCAAGGGGAATGGAATTCTTGTATCCCAATGTCTTGTTATCCACCTTGTATACCATCCTCCAAGCTCGGATAAACCTCTTGCGATAGCTTTGATTGTCATTCTGGTAGTCGAATACCACTCCTTGGATAAGCATCTCACGTGGACCATCCCTTCGGGCGTAACCAAACTGTCATAATGATAAGCATGGGTTGTAAGTGATACTTCCTCTAATGCCAAGAAAGGGGACATTAGGGAATTCTCCATAATGGTCGGCGATAAAAACATTCTCCAAAGAACAGGAACACCAATGAATATCTGAATGTCAGAGTGTCATCAACCTATACGACCACCTTGAACCTTGCTCATTTTTCAACACAGATTTGGGGAAGATGCAAAATAAACCATATTTCCAAGAGAGGAGTGCAACACATGAGGATACCTCTCTTCCTCATAGTGCGAGAGTGAAAAGAATGTAGGATGTCTCCTAACAAAGTAGGCACCGGGTTACGAGACATGAAGATTTTGATGGCATTTACATCTATGAGTTGGTCAGGATTTGGAAACAAAACCATCCCATAGATGAGAAGAGCCAAAAAAATTTCAAGAGCTTATAAGTCCAAGGAATTCCAACAATCTTGAGCTTTTTCAAACAAGAACTTGGCCAAGAAACCTTTGACACCACTACGTGTTTCCCAATTAGTTGTGATATTAGATTGTTACAAGTGTAGGGCTTGAGCAATCTCTTCAGGTTTTGGATATCTTTCTGTACCGTTGAGGGGTAGTTGATTGAGAATGGGAATCCTCAAGAGTTGGAAGAATTCTTCCAAAGTTGGAACAAGTTGATAATCAGGAAAAGTGAAGCAATGGTGTAGAGGATCAAAGAATTGGAAAAGCACCTTCATCATATCTTCATCAGTATTGGAGGTAACCAAGCTTAGGAGGCGACCATGTCTTTCGGTGAATGGAGAATTCTCAAGAACCTTTGATGCTAACTCTTTGAGTTGAGGAGGAATCCTTACGAGATTGACTTGAATGGTTTTCCTACGAATAAAAGCCATGTCCTACAAAACAGAACAAAGATAAATCCCAAAGTCCTTGAAATGGTTAGTAAGCATGAGTATGATGTTATGATGTTTATGATGTTATGTACAAGTAAATATATGCAAACAAGACAAACAAGTCCTTAGGTTTAGGCTTGCATGGAGTCTCATAGGTAAGTACCCTATTTAAGTTTAGTTGGCTCAAACCTGTCCTAGAAATAGTAATCGGGTTCTAAAGGAGCTCAATATCATTGGTTTGTCTTCTCAGGCATTATTTCAGTGCAAGCCTCTTTCACGGCGACTGAAATATCCCAAAAAGCCAAACCTCAATGAGTGTAGTATCAAGTATCTACCAACTTCGGACTGCACCAAAGTCGGTCATCTCACTATGTCCTAATGGCCAAGTTAGTTAAGTAGAGGTTCTAAAGTCAGTTAGTGCTTCATGACATCACTTAACGGCCCCTTATTCTCCTTGACTACTCAAGGGCTATCGGTACCTACAAATATGTCACACTAACGTAGATATTTCTTAGACCATGTCGGTATACCCCGCACAGTTTCCACAACGTATTGCTACTTACCTAGAAGGTATCCCAAATCCGGATAGAGGATTTAAGCCCAAACAAAGAACCAAAATGTAAAGCATAAAAGTCAAACAATGAAAGCAAGTAAAGGTGATATATCCCTAAGGTAACCCCGTTTTTTTAAGTTTTCCCCAGCAGAGTCGCCAGTTCTGTGATACGGTGAGAGAACTGACTTGGGTATTTTGCGTTTTGTCGCAAATGTTGCGGTTAGCAAGAGTCACCACCCTTTTCTTTTATCCAAAAGGAAAGACTGAAAAGAACAGGAAAGACCTTTGAGATTATTTATTGAGTTAGGGGGGATAGATTATGAAAAGGGAAGGTATTAACACCCTTTTCATCCATAGTTATCTATGGGCTCTTAGTTGCATGCTAGATCACTTGCTTTTGTTTGAAAATATGCTTCGTGCAGTTTTTTGAAACTATTTTGAAAAGGTGAGAACGAGAAATCGTATCATATAATTACTACGCTTTTTACCGATTTTATAATACATTAAGTCGTCTAACTCCCGATTATTCCGAGTTTATTTGTCTTTTCACAAGTATAACATTTGTCAACTCAAACCAATGAAAAAGGACTACATGAAGGAGGCTAGACAATAAACAAAGAGAAAAGAACTAAATCTGCAAAGTTTGGAGATTTTGGAGCAGTGACGACCGTCACACCCTCGTGACGGGCGTAACAACCCCCAACTTGAAGCAACGCTCGTCACATATCACTGACGAGCGTAATGCGCTATTTAAGCGCATTACGACCGTCACCTACCTGTGATGACCGTCACGCGCGTAAAGTTGAACGTTGTAAATTGGTGGAGACGTGGGCAACGCGAGGGAAGACTTGTTCTCCTATTTTTCCTCCACTCAGTAACCATGCTCCCTATATTTCCTCCACTCAAGCCTTTTCTCAAGACATTTTCAACTGCTATATTCTCTCCTATATATATGTGTGGTAGTGCAAAGGGAAAAAGGTCGAAGGAATTCTCCCAGAACAAAATTATTACTTTTGCAATTATTTTTATTTCCTTGTTTTAGAGCATTTTCTACGTACTATAATTCCTACTTCCAGCATTATTTCAAGCTTTATTTTTTAGGTGTTAATTCTTCATTCAAGAATTAACACAATTTATTTACTTCAATCAAGCCACAAGGGATATTGTAACATTTCAAGATTACCATAACAACGTTATTCCCAGGTTTTTATTGCAATTAATATTTATTCATTTTTGTATTATGCCAATTATTTTTATGAATTATATTTTGAATTGCATTGTTTTTAAATCTATTATGTCCGGCTAAATTATTGGTACCGGTATGTGACTCTTACGAACCGAAAGAATTCAGTGATACCTTGGCCAAAAATATTTATTTATAAAAAATTTCTGGTTTCCAATTTCCATGCTTAATTTAACTACCCTTGTCACGAGAGTGAGAGGTTAATTAACACGATTTTTCCACGAGAGTGGGAAATTAATTAAGGCAAGAACCTGCATGCGAGAGCTGGGGTTCAACCCAGATAGTGGTAACGAAACATTAATTTTTAAATACACGAGAGTGTTTTAATAAATTAATTAAACTCAAATTGTTTTCAAAAAGTGTTATTAAATTTAAAGTGCATCCACTAGGTTTAGTAGCATAACTTATTTCATGAACACGAGAGTGTATGTCTCAGGTTTTTAAACAATTAGTTTTTACCAAAATACTTTATAGGCCAAGTGATTCACCAAATTCCCGAAGTCCGACTATCACATACCGGTATAACTATTACTATTATTTTTAATTAAACTGTTTCCCCCTAAAATCGAATATTCATCGCTTAGTTAAACAAACTGTAACATTAGATCGTATGTGATTGATCCTCAGTCTCTGTGGGTTCGATAATCATTTAAAACTAGAACGACTGAACTGTATACTTGCAGTTAGTATCCCGACAGACTCATAAATTCCCGGTCAAAAGGCGCCATTGTTTAGGCAAACTTTGTAATAGTTCTCGTTCATAAGAACATATATAAAGTGTTGATCTTTTAAAAATGTTTCAAGTTTGGAAAGTGTTTTGAAGATGTTTTTTGAAAGTGTTGGTGTTTGTTTTGAAAATAAGCAAGGGGTGTTTGATTTGACATTGAGCAAGCAACTAGGAACAATCTACCTACTCAAAAGTCTTAGTTCATTTCTTCCTTTCCTTTGATATTGTTATCTTACCATTGATTTGGTAAGAAGCCCTATCTTTGGATGTAAAGGGATGGGCATGGGTCATTGTATAGCCATGATAGCAATGTTGTGAAATATCTTAGTAATTCTCTTTGAGGGACTAAGATCATTTTGAAAGGCAACTTTGATAGCGTCATTGAGGGACTATGATCTTGTATTTTCGATTTCTCTTTGCTAAGATATCCCACATGCATAACACGACCATTTTTGTAAGGCAACAAAGTGGAATTACCCTAAGGGTGTACGTGTGCAAGTGTGTTGATTTACATGCATTGTTTTATCTTGAATTAGGGTTTGCTAACTTGTTGATTTTATCTTTCCATACAAACCCTAATTTACTAGCATTTATATATAAAGCATTAAATTGCGAAAAATAAAAATACTAAGCTATTACATCATTAGGGGAGGGTGTGTACAAATTTACAAATGGGGAATTTACAAGAAAATTAAATCTAATTAACTATTACAACCATATTGAATATTGCACAAAATTGAAGATAAAATGCAAGAATGCAAAAGGGAAAAGAAACATGATTTTTATTTTATGAAAGGTTTTAATCTTGACCTAATTAAGAAAATAATGAATGGAATTTAACTAAAATTAACTTAAACTAATTAAGGAAAAATAATTTAAAATGAGTTTTTTTAGGGTTTTTTCATGAAAAGGTTTTAAATAATAAAAGTAACATGAGAATTGACTAATTAAAAAGAAAACCTAAGTTCTAAATTAATTTTAATTTACAAGAAATAATGCAATAATTAACCTAAGTCTAAACATTTATTATTATAAAAAAAAAGAATTGATTTCTTAAAAGAAAATATTTTGGTCTTTTGTTTTATGAAGAAAAATATTAATGAACATTTTTAAATATGTAAATAAATAAATAAAATGTATTTTTGGATTTTTATTAATAAAATAATAATTATAATAATAGTAATAGTAATAATAATAATAATAATAATAATAATAACAATAATAATAATAATATGAAACTAAAATAAAGAAAAGAAAATGAAATAATAAAAATAAAAAAAGAAAGGGCCAGGATGTATGAAACATAATCAGGGGGGAGTCAGCAAAATAAAGGCCCAAAAGAAGGAAAGCCCAACACCTGTTGCAAACAAAAAAAGGAGAGAAAATAGAAAATATGAAGAAAAAAATGGCAAAACGGACGCTGGGGCTCGAACCCAGGTGTGATCGGTGGATCTGGAACTGACTGTTTAACGCTGGTTCGCGAAATGTCGCGGAAGCAAGAGTCGCCACCGTCTTTTATTTTCTCCAAATGGAAAGGACAAAAGCACAGAAAAATTCCTTAAAGAGATTGCTCTCGGTTCGGGAGGTAGGTTATAGAAAGGGAAGGTGTTAGCACCCTTTCTATCCATGGTTATCCATGGGCTCTTAGATACTTGCTCACTTGTGTTTTCAAAAATGGTTTGTATGCTTTTCAACTGTGGGTTTTAAAAAAGTTTCTTTGAAAATTTCAGTTCGACTCTTGTATCAGTCCTCAAGAGTGTTTGAAAAAATGCTTTCGAAAGCTTTTTGAAAAGGTGTCGGTGTGAAAAGTATTTTTTGAATTTGTTTTGAAATTAGAGCAAGTATCTAGAGTCGTCTACCTACCCTAAGGAATTCGTCTGTGTAAATGTCCTTAAAGTAGTGCCATCCCACCATTGAGAGGTAGGTAGCACCACCATTGGAGGTGTTCGGGTCAATTCGAAGTTCGGGACATGGTGATCACCAGAGCAATGGGAAGACACCTTAGAAGCTACCCTCATGCCAGGTTCCTGGATCATGAGGACTTACTAAGACATCCTCTACTCGACGATCACCTTTCGAGGCAAGGCAACAGTGAGGCGTACCCTAGGGGTGGTGTGTGATTTGTGTGTTAGATTCATTTATTTTTGTCTTGTCAGGTTATGGGTGATCTATGCGTTTGTTTTTATTTATCGTCCATTCATTCTTGCATGCCATTATTTAACAGTTAAAAAGTATTGCGGGAAATAAGAATTCTAAGCTATTACAAAAGGCGCGGGTCCACATCGCCAAAATTTCCAGAACTCGATTTGACAGAAAAAATAAAGAAATAAAGTGCGAGAAGTTAAGTTTACACGGCTTTGGGAGAGGTACAGAAATAATTAAGAAAAAGAAATAAATACGCGAATTGAATTAAACTAAAAAAACGAGGGCGTTAGACCCCTTTTAACGAAATTAAATTATTAGCAAATTAATTAAACTTAAAGAAAAAGAAATTATTTTTTGGTTTTTTGTATTTATGAGAATTTAATGATATTAATTGAAATTAAAATGCTAACCCTAATTCTAATTGTTTTTTTTAGTTTATTAAGAAAGTATTAAAGTTAAACCTAAATTAACCTAATTATTTACATGCAATTTTAATTTATGAAAATAATAGGAAATATTTAATTATTATGAAAGAAAAGAAAAAAGGATAAAAATTATTACAAACCCTAATTCTACCAAATTTTAAATTGATTAAGAAAAATATTAAAATTTAACCCTAAATTTAAAAGCTAAAGTTAATGAATAATATTTATTTACAAAAATATATTAATTGAATAAAATAATTATTTTTGTCTTTTTCTGATTTTATATTGTTTTTTTTTATTTTTTATGAAAGAATATTAAATTAAAGGAATTAATGAATAAAAGAAAATAATAATTGAAATAAATAAAAAAAATAGTGAGAAGGACATTGCAAACCTAGGGGGGTCTGTCCCCAAATTGGGAGGTAAGTCTTAGCAATTTAAGCCCAATAAGCCTTAGGCCTCGTTGACCTTTTGATTAGCATGCCTGTGCATTGACTGAGGTTCATCATAGTCTCCAGATCTGGTCCCTTGATTGAGTGCAATTGGCCAAGTGGCGTGTTGGATTGAGGGATGCATAGTGGTCTACAACGCTGAAGCTGCACATAATTATTAGTGGAAAAATATTATGGAAAGGGTGAGGGACCTGGGGCTCGAACCCAGGTCCTGGAGGTTACCACTACAATGCCTTGCCAATCGTACCAAGCGTGCTTTCTGTATATTAAATAACAAACAAATATTATAAAATAAAACCACGCGTTAGTGCTTTTTTAGCGCGAATTTTTAAATGGACCAATCAGTCTTGGCCACATAATCATCTTCCTCGCCTTTGTTTTTTTTCCTGAAATAAAAAGAATCAGCAACGGTTTTTTAAACGTCCCCAAATGCCCCCTTTTGGAAAATAGCGATTAGCTTGTCTTGGCATATAAATAGGGCGCGACCCCATCAATGAATTGGTTGGAAGCTTCTGATTCTCATGGTGCCATTGTCGTGTCCCAATTTTTCCTTGAATATAAAGCCCTAAATAAGAATTCCTGTAACCCTAAAACATAACAATGGCGAAATCTCCAATAATGCATGAAAGCTTAATTAGATCATAGGGTTAGCTTCAGAATACCTCACTTAATATGAGTGCATAAACAAAATGCCATGAAAGTGCCTAAAAATCAGAATACGAATATGCATTTATATGAAAAAAATTTGATTTTTGTACACTGATTCAAGGCGTTAGAGTTGGTGTTCTTGATCCAGGAGCCTTCCTTGATGTCCCAGGAAGGTGATAGAACAGATATCTTGCCTTGAATCGCCTTGCAAGTGTGTTTTCAGTTTTCAATTTTCAAGCAAAAAATTCAAGTTTGTTTTTTGGTATATGGCGCAGCTTGGAGCTCAAAGGCACGAGGGTTTGCTTTGTACTTATGTATGGAAGGATTAGGTCAAAGAATTTGATCAAAAAATCCATGAATTGAAGGATTCAATATTTGATTTTTATGCCATGATTTTCCAAATCTTTTCCATGCTATTTTGGCTTCAATCACATCCAATCACCTTTGATTCTTTCCTAACCTGATTTGCACGGAATATTGAGTAGATATCATGCATAAAAAGATTGAAAAACCTAGGTTTAGTATTTTTTTTATATTTTAATTAATTAAGTGAATTTCTAGCATTTAAAAATTCAAATAAATAAAATAAAAATGATAAAAACTTCCCTTTGGGCCAAATGGTCGTGCACATGTCTTGGATGATGAATTGTGGAAGAAAAAGAGGCCCATTAGCAATTTTAGGTCATTTGAAGCAATGTTGACTTTTCAAAATATCCAAAAATTTCCCAACTTCCACAAGGCATAACTTGCTCAATTTTTAAGCTTTGCTCATGTTCTTGGACATTTTGGAAAGGTATTTGAGTCCTCTAACCAATGTATTTGGTCCCATGTCATTTTGATTTACCAATCTCAAGTTATGGCCTTTGACTTAAAGTCCCTTTTTGTTGACTTTTGAAAATGACTTATAATGTTGAAATTGATAACTTTTTGTGAGAGCATTTCTTGGACTTGAAGTGTGAAGAGGAGTTGTAGGAAATGTCTTTATCTTCTAAATTAGCTTTGGATGGAATTTTTCTGATAATCCATGTGAAAGTTATGCCCTGGTCAATTTACAGTTGACTTTTTCAACTGTCCAAATAGTGAAACTTTTGCATCTTGAGACTTTTTGAGCCAAGCTTTGAGAATCATGATCAAGCATTGATCAAATGATGTTTGTGGCTTAAAAATGATATGTGGACCAAAAATTTGAACTTTTGACTGTCAAATGACCATTTTGCCCCTACAGTTGACTGTAGTGCAATTTAGGGTTTTTGACTGTGCAATTTTGTGCTGTAAGTCTTGAAACTTGGTATGAGGATGTTTGACCATATTTATAGGCATGTGAGACTTGATTGGACCCTTGGAAACTTCATTTTCTTGGTCAGAACCAAAACCCTAATTTTGACTGTTTAGGAGGCCCTTGAACTGTGCAACCCTTGGGGAGATTTTGAAGCATTGACTTGGCAAATCCTTGAAGAATATGGGAGGGCAAATTTTGGGGTACAACACCAGGTCCTAAGGGTGACAGGCGCGCGCTTTAACCACTGGGGTGGTGATACATCCATTAACTTGTACACAATAATAAATATATAACACAAGTTTCTCCCTGACTGTACTTCACCTTCAACCTCCAGCCAAAGGATCTGTAACTTATTCATTTCTCAACCATTTTCAAAAGTGTAAACATGAAACTTGTGCATTTTTCCACCACGAATCCAACCATGTAACTAACTTAAGCTAGCATTCAAAGATAAGGATGAATTTATGAAAGTACCAAATTATGACCTAAATATTTTCAGAGGTTCAAACTCAAAATTCTCCCTACTCAAGCAACATAAATGAAATCTATGGACATGTATAGTTTTAGGGCAATGATGTCTACATTTTATCTTCACAAATACAAGCCTAACAATGCCTAAATAATGAAATATAAGTTCAAGAAAAATACCTCAAAACTGGAAATTGTGAAATGAGTTTGAGCCTGTTTCAAGTGATGGTGATGATCAGATTAGCTTTCTTGAACCTCTAGGAAGCTAATGCAATAGCTGGCTTGAACTGGGAGTGGATGGAATGGTCTGGAGAAGTCCAACTGTAATGCTCTGTTTTTGAACTTGGAAGTTGGTGAAGATGGTGTTACAGTCTGCAAACAGTGACATGGATGGTTTGTATTTGATGTGAGGAAGCTTTTGAAACTAAAAAGCCAAGAAACGCACGAGGGAAATGGTAGTTTGAAGTTCTTTGTCAGAATATGCAACAATGGTGGTTTGTGATGCGGTTCTGATCTTTGGGGAGTTTGAGAACTTATGTATTCGTGTATTTGCTTTCAAATAACTCGTATAATTATATGGAAAAGGTTAGAGCACTTGAGTTGGTCAGAAGCACAAGATATAGAGTTATGGCTATGTTACTTGATTTTGAAGAAAAGTGTAAACATGGTTTCAAGGCATAGTACAAGCATGTACTAAGTTTATGGGAGGCTCTAGAAATTTTTCTTTTGCCTTTGACATTTCTTGTGATCAGAAGGAACAAGTGCAAAGCTCTATGCATTGACTTTGTGATTAAAGCCTCTTTACAAGAATGGAATGGTAACTTTGTGCCATAAATGGAAATGCAACTTGGATAAAGGCTCAAATGCTTGGATCAAAGCTCTAACAGCTGTGTAAACATTTAATTATGGAGTGACAAACAAGTTTGAGGTCTGAAAAGCAAAGATTATGCAGCCTAGGCTTGGATTTGAATTCTTGTTCATCATGGAAATGACCTATAATTCAAGAATGAATGTCCAACTTCTTGTCTTAGATTCTCCTTGATCAAACATGATCTTAATGAGTTCTTGGACATTTTGGAAATCTTGTAACATCCTGTACAACATCTATTTTGGTAACTTTTGAAAATTCCTCTTGGAACTATGTGAAAAATTGCCATGAAGTTAGGTCAAAATCCTGCCTAAACTAGGGCAAATTTTAACTAAGTTTCCAAGTTTCATGAACATGTATTCACAAAATCATAAATTGAAATCCATGATGTTGTACCTCAAAATTTGCCCTCCCATATTTCTCAAAACATTTCAAGAAAGATCCTCAAATTGCTCAAGGAAGTCCAAGGGTTGACCAGGCAAGCGCTCTTCTAAGGCAGTCTACCTCAAGTTAGGGTTTCATGTTGTATCAAGATACTTGAGTCCAAGGGATCCCAAATTCTCACCAATGCCCAAATATATTCTCAAGATCATCCATGTCAAGTTTCAAGACTTGCAGAGGAAGTTTGCTCAATCAATTGCTCAAAAGCCTAAAAATCGACTGTGATAGGGCAAAAGTCAATTGTGGCCTACATACAGTCAAACTTCAAGATTTTTGGTCAACATCCTCATTTTGAAGTATATTTCGTCATTTGATCAAGGGTTGATCATGATTCATCAAGGATTGCTCATAATTCATCAAGACTCAAAAGTTGCTAAATTAGGGTTTTGTAGGAAAAGTCAACTCAACTTTGACCAAGCATAACTTTCTCATGCTTTATGAGAAATGACCCATCTAAAGCTCATTTTGAAGGGGATGCAATTCCATATAATCATATTCAGCTCCCAAATTCAAAATATGCACTCACAAGAAGTTATGAATTTGGACAATATAGGTCATTTTGAAAAGTCAACAAAAACACCTTTTTTGTCAAAGCTTCATACTTGAGCATGGAATATCAAATTGAGATTATACCAAAAGGGTTGATTATAGGACATCTCAAGATTTCTAAAAATTCCAAGAAAACCTCCAAAGAGTCAAAATTGAGGAAGTTATGCATTGGTGAAGTTGACCTTTTTTGCAAAATTGCCAAAAGTCAACTATGCCTAAAACTTCAATTTTTACCAAATGGGCCTAATCTTTTTCACTTGTTTTGAGTTGGGAACATAGTCCATGATCTCTAGCCCTTGCCACTTGTCATTATCATGTTTTTATTATTTATTTTGATTTTAATTTTATTTAAATCAATTTAAATCAAAATAAATCATATAAAATCCAAAGTATTGAAAACTAAAGATTTTGAACATGATTTAGGTCACAAATACAGTTGGCAAGTAATCAAACTCGTGTAAAGGCTTGGTGTGTACAAAAAGATTGATTTCAGGCCAATTTTGGAATGATATTCAAGAGAATCAAATCACAATCAAATTCAATAATGGAAGAAGATTGAGTACATTCTATCAACCCTAATACATTCCTTGATACATATAGAAGTAATGCAGACCCAAAACTATGAGAGAAAGAGGCGTATGAACCAGAGAAAAACTTGAAAAAATACCAAGAATGTGTAAACACGAATTCCTATTTCCAAGCGTCCTCAAGGCCTTCTAGCTATCCTAATCGATTCCTGGGAGTGCAGGCAAGCAAAAGCAATCCAAGGCAAGCATTTCCAAGCCCTCTAACGCATTGTAACTCAGGCACGATATTGCAATATTCTTGAATTCGAATTGTATCATTCTTGTACTTATAGCATAAAATAGTTATAGATTCTTGATCCATGAAAAATTTGCAAGCTTTCTGCATCGTTTAATTTCATTTATATGTCTTGTGCAAGATTTCACCATGGCTAGAGTTTGTAGCTTCGAATTAGGATTTTTGCTTGCAGGTAAAATTAGCCTTCATGAGTGGTACCATCACATTCAGGAGGTCAAGACGAATCCAACCATGGAATTAGATGTCATTTATATTACTCATGGAGGATTTTGGAACGAGCTCTGTTTGTAGTGACGGACAAACGTCTGTAGGTAAAAGTGTTTCACTTTTACCAACGGTGCAAGAAGGGACACGAAGACGTGGCAAGCCATCACTCGTTCATTTGAAAATTCACACTAATATTTGGTTATTTCGCTTGTTTATTTTATATTAATTTTTGTTTATCTTACATACAATAAAAACAATTGGCCCAGTGGTAGCCAGGCAAGCTTTAAGGCGTTAGGAGGCTTGAGGTCATGGGTTTGACTCCTACCTCCAACATTTGTGTTTTTCCTAATTCCTTTCAGGTGATCACATGCGTATACAAAGCCAAGATCCACCATAAATCCTCATAATCCAGCTTGCCAGGTGGCTTGAGATCCAGATCTGATGGCCAGCAATGGAAGAGCACCATGGAGCCTAGTCAATGAAGTGCATTGGATTCAAGAAGTCAATAATGGATCAAATCCTTTGGGCCAAAAAGCTTGCTATCTAAACCCCTCTGATTTGTTTTCAGGCCCATTTTTCTTCACCTTTCTTTTTATTTTGTTTAATTAATTTATTTATTTTATTTACTAACAAATAATTATTTTCTTTTTATCAAAAATCACAAAAATATTTTTCTACCCAATTAAATTTAAGATATTTATTTTTTACAAAAAAATTAAATTAATTTAATTAGGTTATTAATTTTAGATAATTTTAATTCTTTTTGCAAATAATTAAAACTAGTTAGAATAATTAGGTTTTTATTTCTAATTCAATTATTTTTATTTTTTCCTAAAATAGTCAAAAACATAAAAAATAGGTCATGTAATTATTTTCATTAATTAATTTAATTAAACTAATTATTTGTACATTTATTTTTAAAAACCTAAATTCTTTTCTTTAAAAAATATTAAAAACAACAAAAAACATTTTTTCTTTTGATTAGGTTAGAAGGGTCAAAACCCTAATTTCTTCCCGATCTTAATTTTTCTCGTACGCATTATTTTTATTATTTATCATATTGATGTAACTGCCTACAGTTTGTAATAGTTTAATTAGGACGTTTATTTCTATTTATCGCTTTATTTTCAAAGGGTTTGTTTTTGGCTATGTAAATACCCGAAGCCTTGTAATAGCGTAGTTTAATTTTTGTATTTTAAATTCGGCAAATTATTAACTGTTAGATGTATGATATTAGGATGCATGACAAGAATGTATGTAAAATTTTATAACAATTAGATAACCCTAAAATGTGCAAAGATAAATAATTTGAAATTGAATCACTCGCACATGCGCACTCCTAGGGTACACTCCCACTTGGTTGCCTTCGGTAAACGGTCATTGAGTATAGGATGCTTTAGTGGTCGTCCTTTTGTCTAAACAAAGATCAAAGTCCCGATTCGAAAAAGTTGCCTCAGAATGGTTGCCTCAGAATTGTTGCCTCGAATAATTGATCTAAGACATTAGGATTACTACTAAGACGTCCTAACATTGCTTTAGTGATCGTACGTCCCTTTCGAATTGATCCTCAAAACTCCAACGATGGTGCTACCTACTCACTAATAGTGGGATAGCACTGTCTAAAGGAAACAAACATAAAACGATTCTTTTCTCGAGTAGGTAGATTAGCTCTTAAGTACTTGCTCAATCCAAACAAATTTTTCACACTTACACTCCTTTACAAACAAAGTTTTCAAAAACACTTCATTACACTCTTGAAGACAGAAGCAAGAGTTAAATCGAAGTCAAAACAAAAGCTTTTCAAATCACGCAAACACAAATAAAACAATTTTGAAAATGATGAGCAAGTACCTAAGAGCCCGTAGATAACTACGGATAGAAAGGGTGCTAATACCTTACCTTTCTATAATCTACCCCCCGTACTCAAAAATATCTCGAAAAAAGGAATTTTTATGTGCTTTTTTCCTTTCCTTGTTGGATAAAATAAAAGTCGGTGGCGACTCTTGCTTACCGCGACATTTTGCGAACACAAACGTAAAACGCAAACCTATAAATTCCTTAAAAAGGGAAACACGTCCCAGTTCTGGCCACCATATCACAGAACTGGCGACTCTGCTGGGGATATAATAAGTGGGGTGTACCTTAGGATTACTTCATCATATTGTTTTCTATTGTTTGATTTGATTGCTTTATCTTTGTGGGCTTTGTATCAGAGTTACTATAGATCCTAACCCGGATCTGGGGATACCTTTTAGGTAAGTAACAATAGACTGTGAGGGAACTGTACGACGTAGACCGATACGGTTGAAGCAGTAGCTACGTTGGTGTGGCATATTAGTTGGTACCGATATCCCTTGTGGAGCAACAAGGAGAGTATGGGGATGCTAATGGGTCATTAAGCATCAACTGACCTTAGAACCTATAATTGACCAACTTGGCCATAGAAAGTAGCAGAATGCTACACTCATTGAGACCATACTCTCGCGATGGTTCCAGCCGCAAGAAAAGATTTCTAAGCTGAAACTATGACCGATGGAGGATGGTCAGTGATATTGAGAACCTCTAGAACCCGGTTACTATTACTAGGACAGGTTGAACCAACTAAACTGCAAGAGGGTAGTACCTAAACTCCATGCCATCCTAAAATTTAAGGGCTATTGTGTGACTTGTTTGCCTTTACCATGTTTGCTATCTGTGATACCTGTGGTGTGTTTTATCATAACATCATGCATCATGACATCACATGCATATTTCATTTGACTAACCATTTCAAAGACCGAGGGGATTCATCTTTGTTTTGTTTTGCAGATCATGGCTTCTATGCGCAGAAATACCATTTGAATCAGCTTTGTGCAAATCCATGCTCAGCTCAGAGAGTTAGTTTCAAGAGTTCTTGATACTTCTTACTTTGTTAGAAGACATGGTCATCTCCTTAGCCTGGTCACTTCCAAGTTGGATGAGCAAATGATGAGTGTGTTGTTCCAGTTCTTTGACCTGTTGCATCACTGTTTCACCTTCCCGGACTATCAGTTGGTCCCTACTTTGGAGGAGTTTTATGATTTAATTGGCATATCTATTCTAGAGCAGACACCCTTTACAGGTTTGGAGATAGCTCCTAGGCCAGAGGATATTGCTTCAGCCCTACATCTAAAAATGGCTGATGTAGTATCTAACTGGGAGATTCAGAGTGGGGTTAAAGGTTTCTTGGCTAAGTTTTTGATTGATCAAGCTCAACAGTTCTGGGATAGTTTGGACTTTCAAGCATTTGAAGACATCCTGGCTCTCCTCATCTACGGCTTGGTTCTTTTGCCGAATCCATATGCCTTCATAGATGTGAATGTGGTCAAGATTTTCATGTCTCGTAACCCAGTGCCTACTCTTTTAGGTGATATTCTACATGCTCTTTATACCCATACTGTTCGGAGGAAGGGAACTCTCATGTGTTGTACACTGCTGCTGGCGAGGTGGTTTATTTCGCACCTCCCCAAATCTGTATTGAAGAATGAGGAAGGTGTAGGTTGGGCTTACAGAATCATGTCCCTTGCTCACACGGACATCCTTTGGAGTTCTAAAGATATGGAAAGGGTAGTTGTCATTGATCGGTGTGGGGAATACCACAATGTTCCACTGCTTGGAATTAGAGGAGGAATAACCTATAATCCTTGTTTAGCCTTACGACAGTTTGGACGAGCTCGAAGGGACGGTCCTCATGAGCTGCTGCTTACAGGCATTGTCTTTGACTTCAAGGGGGATGTTGAGGGACATTGCCGCAGGTTTATACGAGCTTGGGACAGGGTGAACAGGTCTGACCCCCATGAGTTAGGAATGAAGACTTCTCTCCTGATGCAACCATATTTCCAGTGGGTTCGAGCCCGTGCTCAAAAGCTGGGGATGCCTTATGAAGCTATTTTACCGGTGATCATAGAGCATACTGATGAAGAAGGTGTTCCTTATATGGTCCTTTATCCATACATGCCTACTGATATTGGGGAATTGAAGAGATCTTGGATCCAACTAAAGGAAGAAAGGGATACCTACAGAGAGAAGTATCATGAGCAGGAGCGGAAGATCTTGAAGCTTACAAGGCAGCTTGAGAATGAGAGGACAATCAACGATTATGTCAGCATGAAAGGAAAACAACCATGGGACTTCTGATGTCTTTTATTGTTTCTAGTTTAGATTTGCTTTTCAGTATTTCTTTTGTAACGCCTTAAAGGCATTTGTTAAACATTGTTTCAAGTTTTAATCTAATAAAGTGTGTTTTATTTTGGTTTACAAATTTGAATCTCCCTAAGTCTTTGAAATCATTTCATATGCATTCCATTCCCATGCACCTCATTACAGGTACCCTCACAGGTTTCTCATCTTCTTCGCTGTTTATTTCAGCACAACATGTCTTCTGAAACACCTACTGATCAAGCCATCAAGGCTCTGCAAGCTTAGAATGCTCAATTTCAGGAGATGTTCTTGAACTTGGCCAAGAGTCAACAAGATTTGAAGACTCTTATCTTGAAGGACAAGAAGAAGAAGAAGAAGAAGAAGAAGGTGGTCCTCTTAAACATGGGTCACAGATTTGGGAACAGGTTGAGACAGGAAGCTGATCTATCTCATTCATCTAGAGGAGGAGAGAATCAAGAGGAAAGGAAGGCTCTTATCCCTGTTTCTGATAATGACATTGACTTTGATGAAGACCAGTATCCTCCGGCTGAGGATAGGTATAAGCAACTCGAAGAACGGTTGAGCGCAATGGAGATCCAGAAGATACCTGGGTTGGACTTTGGAGATTTGGGCCTGGAATCTGGGGTGGTGATCCCCCACAAGTTTAAAGCTCCTGACTTTTCTAAGTACGATGGGGTCTCCTGCCCAAAGCTACACCTCCGCTCGTATGTTAGAAAGATTCAACCATATACTGCTGATAGGAACCTTTGGGTTCATTTCTTTCAAGATAGTTTGCCAGGGACTCAACTTGAATGGTTCTATCAATTGGAAGGAGCTAATGTCTGTAACTGGGAGGACCTCGCTGCCTCTTTTTACAAGCAATACCAGTATAATGCCAACCTTGCTCCCACGCGTACCCAACTTCAGGGTATGTCTTTGGGTGCGAGCGAAGGTTTTAAGGACTATGCTCAGAAGTGGAGAGATCTTGCTGGAAGAGTACAATCCCCTATGGCTGATAGGGAGTTGGTGGATATGTTTCTTGGGACTTTGTCTGGTGCATACTTCAATCATTTGATTGGTAGTTCATCGTCTGGGTTCACTGAATTGATTATGACTGGGGAGAGAGTTGAAGTCGGTATCAAAAGTAGCAAGATATAGAAAGGTGCTTCATCGAGCCCAGAAAAGAAGCCTTTCAAGAAGGAATCTAGTGCAGTTTACAACTCGAGGAACCAAAATCGACCCGAACGCCGCCAAGCAGTGAATGCGGTGTTGATTTCAAGACCCTTTGTTGCCCCACGCAACAATCAGCAAAGAGTAGAGAGACCGCAAATACAATTTACCCGGCTCAATATGACTCTATCTCAAATTCTTCCGCAACTGTTAAAAACCAATCTGGTAACTCTGAGGGAGGCTCCGAGGAATCCCAACACTACATCACCGTTGTATAATCCGAACTCCCACTGTGCTTTTCACTCCGATAGCCCAGGGCATGATACGAACAACTGCTGGGCTTTGAAGAATAAAGTGCAGGATCTGATTGAAGCTAAAGAGATCGAATTTGACGCACCAGAAAAGCCTAATGTCATAACTGCGCCTATGCCCAAACATGATCAGGGAGTGAATGCAATTGGGGAGGATGAAGAAGAGTCAGATATTGACAACTGGATTTACCCGACTACCAACGACAGATTAAGCAATTGGACGGCAAAGGACTTCGTGCCCATTTCTTTTATTACACAGTAACAGACTTTTGTTTTGAGTTTGTAACAGACAATTTAAAACTTTACGGCCCGGTGTCTTACCCGAGGCACCGTGGCTTTGTTTGCGAGGGCTTAATATTTGTCATTTCCATATATCATCAATAAAATCATTGGACATTTTCTTGCATTACAAATTTTGCACTCCTTGTTTTTCTTTTCTATCTTGAAAAACAACTTTTGTCTTACACACACTCACATATACAGGTCTACATCCACTCTGCACCCTACTGATAACGACCATGCTACTGCCAGTTATGACTTCGAAAGTCCAATCAACCAAGCTGAGGACGAAGGTGAGGATGATTTTGAAGTGCCTGGGGAACTTTCTAGACTGTTACTTCAGGAAGAGAGGGCCATACAGCCACATGAAGAGCCAGTGGAAACAGTAAATCTGGGTACCGAGGAAGACAAGAAAGAGGTCAAGATCGGTGCAAATTTGGAGTCTAGTGTTAAGCAACGGTTAATACAGATGCTGCATGACTATGTTGAGATCTTTGCCTGGTCTTATGAAGATATGCCTGGGTTGGATACCGATATTGTGGTTCATCGCTTGCCCACCAAAGAAGACTTCCCTCCAGTGAAACAGAAAGTTCGCCGAATGCGCCCAGAGATGTCTGAGAAAATCAAGGTTGAGGTTATAAAACAGTTTGATGTTGGTTTTCTAGCAGTTACTTCTTACCCGCAGTGGGTTACCAACGTGGTTCCAGTGCCGAAGAAAGATGGTAAAGTCCATATGTGTGTAGATTATAGGGATCTAAACAGGGCAAGTCCCAAAGACGATTTCCCTCTGCCTCATATCGATGTTTTGGTCGACAACACCACACAACATAAGGTCTTCTCCTTTATGGATGGTTTCTCCGGTTACAATCAGATTAAGATGGCTCCCGAGGATATGGAAAAGATAACCTTCGTGACTCAATAGGGTACCTTTTGCTACAAGGTCATGCCGTTCGGATTGAAGAATGTTGGGGCAACATATCAGCGCGCCATGGTCGCTTTGTTCCATGACATTATTCACCATGAGATTGATGTATACGTTGACTACATGGTTGCAAGATCCCAGACTGAAGAGGAATATCTTGACCACCTCCAGAAGCTATTTGACAGGTTGAAGTCGTACGAGGTGAGGTTAAATCCAAAACAAGTGCACTTTCGGGGTGAGGTCTGGTAAGCTGCTGGGTTTCGTCGTTAGTGATAAAGGTATTCAGGTGGATCCTGCAAAGGTGAAGGCTATATAGGAAATTCCAGCTCCCCGAACAGAAAAAGAAGTCAGAGGCTTTCTGGGACATCTGAATTACTTTGCCTGATTCATCTCGCACCTAACTGCTACTTGTGAACCAATCTTCAAGCTGCTGAACAAAGATCAAGTTGTAAAATGGAATGATGAATGTCATGCCGCTTTTGAAAGGATCAAAGAATACTTGCAAGAGCTACCTATTCTGATGCCTCCAGTTAAAGCGAGACCTCTGATCTTATACTTGACAGTACTCGACAATTCAATGGGGTACGTTCTGGGGCAGCATGACGAGTCTGGCTGAAAAGAGCATGATTTTTACTACCTTAGCAAAAAGTTTACCGACTGCGAGACCCGATACTCGTTGCTTGAGAAAACTTGTTGTGCTTTGGCATGGGCTACTCACTGGATGAGACAGTATATGCTGACTCACACTACTCTGTTGATATCAAAGATGGATCCAATCAAGTATATCTTCGAAAAGCCTGCTTTGTCTGGAAGAATAGTAAGATGGTAGATGATCTTGACTGAATACGACATCCAATACACGACCCAAAAGGAAATTAAGGGAAGTGTGTTGGCAGATCATCTGGCACATCAGGCAGTGGATGATTACCAGTCTATGAATTATGAATTCCCGGATGAGAACATCATGTTGGTGACTAAATGTGAAACACCTGGACCGGATGAAGGACCCGAGGAAGGATCCTGATGGTCTATGTATTTTGATGGAGCTTCGAACACTTTGGATAATGGAATTGGCGCCGTGATCATATCTCCAGAAGGCTGTCATACTCCGTTCACCGCTCGATTATGTTTTAACTGCACCAACAACATGGTGGAGTATGAAGCATGCATTATGGGTCTTCGAGCAGCTATTGACCTAAGGATTAAGTTCTTAAGTGTATTCGGAGATTCCGTTCTCGTGATCATTCAAATCAAAGGCGAGTGGGATACGAAGCACCCAAATCTTATTCCTTACAAAGAGTATGTGTTGACGTTGCTTCCGCACTTCGAGGAGATAACCTTTGAACACTTCCCCAGAGAGGAGAATCAGTTGGAAGACGCGCTAGCTACGATGTCTTCTATGTTCAAGGTCAGATGGGACAATGAGGCTCCCCAGATTACCATTGAGAGGTTGGACGAACCTGCACATTATTGTGACATTGAGACTGAAGAGGTAGCAGATAAACCTTGGTTTCACGAGGTAAAAAGGTATCTTGAGGCTCAAGAATACCCTGAGGGTGCATCTGTTAATGATAAGAGGTTTCTGAGGAGGTTCGCGGCGAAGTTCTTCATCAGTAATGGTATTCTTTACAAGTGTAACCATGATTCAAACTTATTACGATGTGTGGATAAGAACGAGGCAGAAAGAATCATGGTGGAGTTACATGAGGGTACTTTCGGAACTCATTCCAGTGGACATACCATGGAAAAGAAGATCCTACGGGCAGGATATTATTGGTCTACCATGGAAGCCGACTGTTATCAGCATTCTCGGACATGTCATAAGTGCCAAGTCTATGTTGATAAGGTACATATACCTCCAGTTCCTCTGAACGTCTTGACAGCTCCATGGCCTTTTACAATGTGGGGTATCGATATGATTGGTGAGATCAGACCAACTGCGTCCAATGGGCATCATTTCATCCTGGTAGCAATTGACTATTTTACGAAGTGGGTTGAGGCAGCTTCCTATGCTACAGTAACCAAGAACGTCGTGGCACGGTTTATTCGGCACAATCTGATATGTTGATATGGTGTACCAGAGAGGATCATTACAGACAATGGTATAAATCTCAATAATACGATGATCAACGAGCTCTGCAAGCAATTCAAGATACAACATCATAACTCTTCTCCTTACCGGACGAAGATGAATGGGGTTGTTGAAGCGGCTAATAAGAATATCAAGAAGATTGTGCAAAAGATGACAGTGACATATAAAGACTAGCACGAGATGTTATCGTTTTCTCTTCAGGGGTACCGTACCTCAGCGCGGACGTCAACAGGGGAAACACCCTATTTGTTGGTATATGGCATGGAGGCAGTCTTACCTATTAAGGTCCAGATACCCTCTCTTAGGATTATGAAGGATGCAGGTTTGAGCGAGGATGATTGGATCCAGACACGACATGATCAACTGAACTTAATTGATGAAAAGAGACTTACTGCTATTTGTCATGGTCAAATGTATCAAAAACGGATGATCAAGGCATTTAACAAGAAAGTTAAATGACAAGAGTATCAAGTTTGGGATCTGGTGATCAAGCGCATCATCCTACCACAAGGTGATCCCAGGGGCAAATGGACCCCTACGTACGAAGGGCCATTTGTGGTTAAGAATATTTTCTCCGGAGGAGCTATGATTCTAACCACCATGGATGGTGACGACCTTCCTCACCCCATCAATGCAGACATAGTAAAAAATACTAGGCATAATCAAAGACCCGCTAGGTTGACTGGAACAGGCAAAAATAAGGGCTTTCCGGCGAACCAAAAGGGTTCGAGCAAAAATAAGGGATGAAAATGAAAAAACATGTACACCCGGAAAGTCGAAAACCTGAAAAGACGACTTGGGCAAAAAAGGGTATCCCGGTGGACTGAAAACCCGAAAGGGCGGTCCAGGCAAAAATTAGGGATTGAAGCGTAACACTATGTCTCATTGGATCACCTTGTAACCAGACTTCGGTATCAACTATCAAGCTCGGATGGCACTAATCAGTCTGACCTATCTTCAACCAAGTAGCAAAGTGATGAGATGCTCGAAGACATAAAGGCAATAGCAGAGTTGGAACCCAGTGGGATTGTTAACATAGCTGTTTTTCTTTGTTTTACACAAATTGTATAAACTCTATTGTTCGGCGGTGTTCTCTTACTAGGACGTCAGCCTCTTGTACAAAAACGCCTATTTACGGGGCAAACTCCAAAATAAATACAACTCATTTCCACAAAGAAATTTCAAATTGTTTTCTTTTTCTATTTTGTTTTGCAAGAACGTCCAATGTTCATTTTTTGATATATGCATTTGACATTAATTGCTGCTCATAAATATTTACATGCGAAACAAAAGACGATTACTCGTAATATCAGAAATAGGGGCAAACAAGAAATGTCCAAGCCATACGGTTGCTCTATCCACCATGTATAGGGATAGACCTAGTTGGAGGAAGCAATTAAAGGTACATTCACTCCCCGCAGAGTAAGAGAAAAGACAATGGTGTTAATTCTCCCCAGCTGAGGCTCGCTATCGCGAATGAATCGGCAATATTCTCCCCAATCAGAGTTTATCTACCATCAGCACTGGAAAATTATCCCCAGTGGAGTTTTGAAAATTATCCCCAGTGGTGTTTTGAAAATTATCCCCAATGGAGTTTTGAAAATTATCCCCAGTAGACTCTGGAAGATTGTCCCCAGTAGAGTCTAAAAGATTATTCCCAGTGAAGTCGCAACTGGAAAATCATCCCCAGCGAAGTTCATTCCTTTCACAAACAGAAACTCAATCCCCAACAGGGTTCATTATCACCAGCAACGGTAATTCATCCCTAGCTGAGTTTATTTCTCCAAATCAGCGGATCCTCCGGCAGAGCATATCCTCCCCACAGAGTCATTTTCTTGTCAGTTTATTCCCCAGTGGAGTTATTCTCTCCTACAGGAATATGCTCACAATCATTTTCATTCATTATCCCCAGCGGAAATGAAGAATTCAACTTTTGTTCTCTCCAGCAGCAAGCCGAGATTTATTTTCCCCAGCTAGCGAACATCAAAAAACATCACATGCCCATAAATCATGACATACGCATACGCATCATACAACATAATCTCATTTATTCTGAGAACATCATTGCTTGATACATATCATGCATTACATACAACTAACCTTTAACTTTCAGGAAAGATACAATCAAATTCTCACAAAAGTTCAAGTTAGGAAGCCCGGGTACGACCAGATAGTATCTTGATTACAATCAGATAACAGTATCAGACTACCGCAAAGCCTGGATTACGACCAGATAATGGTATGAGACATCACGAAGCTTGGATTATGACCAGATAGCGTTTAAAGACATTGTAAAGCCTGGATTTCAACGAGATAACAGTAAGGGATACTGTGAAGCTTGGATTACGACCAGATAGCAGTTCACCCAGACAGATACTATGAAACTCGGATTACAACCAGATATTAGTGGGCCCAAAGCCAAAGGGAAACCCAGATTACGACCGGATAACCATTTGATCTCTTCTAAAGACTGGATTACGACCAGATAAAAAGCAAAGTATTGTGAAGCCTGGATCATGACCGAACAGTAGTACGGAACACCATGAAGCTTGGATTCGACCAGATAATGGTATAAAACATCGTGAAGCCTGGATTACAACCGGATAACGATAAAAGGTCTAAAGCCTGGATTACGACCAGATAGCAGTATAAGACCTTGCGAAGCTTGGATTTCGACCGAATAGCAGTTTACCTGGACAGTTACTAAGAAGTCCGGAGTCAACCGGATATTAGTGTGCCCTAAATTCATGTTAAAGCCCGGATCCGACCGGATAACATTTGAATTCCTTCTGAAACCTGGATTACGACCAGATAAGAATTGAGAAGTTGCGAAACCTGGATTACGACCGGATAGCAAGTTTAATCTCATCTCCCCAATAAGTCACTGTAAAGCCTGGATTACGACCGGGTAGCAGTCGGTCTTATTACTAGGAAGCCTGGATCACAACCAGATAGTAGTTCATTCTCACCTCTGCAGAACAGAGATGATTCCTCAGTAGAATAACGAACAACCAAAGTTCCTAAATTTCAACAGAGATGATTCCTCAGTAGAATAACGGACAACCGAAGTTCCTAAAATTCAACAGATATGATACCCCAGTAGAATAACGGACGACTAAAGCTCCTAAAATTCTATTTCTCTTAAGACAGAGATCAGCCTTCCCCAGCGGAATCTTCCTCAACAACAGGTATACAAGCTCTCGCTAAGGAATCTCTTATGTGATCGAAACTCCTTCAGATGTCATCTTTAAGCCCATCCCCTCGTCAGTATATTCCAAATGGCATTTGTAAGCCCATTCCCGACATTGCAAGACGGACACTACTTCATGCGAATGCAAATTTCTGGGCACTCTAGTGTTCAATCATCTTCCACCTTCGGATCACGAAAGGCAGAAAAGCCAATCTATATCCTCAGGTTTAAGAAGATTCAACAGGGGCAGCTGTTGTACTCCAAAATTTGCCCTCCCATATTTCTCAAACCATTTCAAGAAAGATCCTCAAATTGCTCAAGAAGTCCAAGGGTTAACCAGGCAAGCCCTCTCCTAAGGCAGTCTACCTCAAGTTAGGGTTTCATGTTGTATCAAGATACTTGAGTCCAAGGGATCCCAAATGCTCACCAATTCCCCAATATGTTCTCAAGATCATCCATGTCAAGTTTCAAGTCTTGCAGAGGATGTTTGCTCAATCAATTGCTCAAAAGCCTAAAAATCGACTGTGCTAGGGCAAAAGTCAACTGTGGCCTACATACAGTCAAACTTCAATATTTTTGGTCAACATCCTCATTTTGAAGAATATTTCGTCACTTTATCAAGGGTTGATCATGATTCATCAAGGATTGCTCATAATTCACCAAGACTCAAAAGTTGCTAAATTAGGGTTTTGCGGAAAAGTCAACTAAACTTTGACCAAGCATAACTTTCTCATACTTTATGAGAAATGACCCATCCAAAGCTCATTTTGAATAGGATGCAATTACCTACAATCCATCTTCATCTCCAAAGTTCAAAATGTGCACTCACAAGAAGTTATGAATTTGGATATTATAGGTCATTTTGAAAAGTCAACAAAAACACCTTTTTTTTTCAAAGCGTCATACTTGCGCATGGAATATCAAATTGAGATGAGACAAAAAGGGTTGATTATAGGACATCTCAAGCTTTATAAAAAGTCTAAGAACACCTCAAAAGAGTCGAAATTGAGGAAGTTATGCATTGGTGAAGTTGACCTTTTTTGTAAATATGCCAAAAGTCAACTATGCCTAAAACTTCAATTTTTGCCAAATGGGCCTAATCTTTTTCACTTGTTTTGAGTTGGCAACATAGTCCACGAGCTCTAGCCCTTGCCACTTGTCATTATCATGTTTTTATTATTTATTTTGATTTTTATTTGATTTAAATCAATTTTAATCAAAATAAATCATATAAAATCCAAAGTATTGAAAACTAAAGATTTTTTACATGATTCAGGTCACAAATACAGTTGGCAAGTAATCAAACTCGTGTAAAGGCTTAGTATGTACAAAAAGATTGATTTTAGGCCAATTTTGGAATGATATTCAAGAGAATCAAATCACAATCAAATTCAATAATGGAAGAAGATTGAGTACATTTTATCAACCCTAATACATTCCTTTATACATATAGAAGCAATGCATACCCAAAACTAGGAGAGAAAGAGGCGTATGAGCCAGAGAAAAACCTGAAAAAATACCAATAAAGTGTAAACACGAATTCCTATTTCCAGGCGTCCTCAAGGCCTTCTAGCTATCCTAATTGATTCCTGGGAGTGCAGGCAAGCAAAAGCAATCCAAAGCAAGTGTTTCCAAGCCCTCTAACGCACTGTAAGTCAGGCACGGTATTGCAATATTCTTGAATTAGAATTGTATCATTCTAGTACTTATAGCATAAAATAGTTATAGATTCTTGATCCATGAAACATTTGCAAGCTTTCTGCATCGTTTAATTTCATTTATATGTCTTGTGCAAGATTTCACCATGGCTAGGGTTTGTAGCTTCAAATTAGGATTTTTGCTTGCAGGTAAAATTAGCCTTCATGAGTGGTACCATCACGTTCAGGAGGACAAGACAAATCCAACCATGGCATTAGATGTCATTTATATTGCTCATGGAGGATTTTGGAACGAGCTCTATTTGTAGTGACGGACAAACATCCGTAGGTAAAAGTGTTTCACTTTTACCAACGGTGCAAGGAGGGAGACAAAGACGTGGCAAGCCGTCACTCGTTCATTTGAAAATTCGCGCTAATATTTGGTTATTTCTCTTGTTTATTTTATATTAATTTTTGTTTATATTACATACAACAAAAACAATTGGCCCAGTGGTAGCCAGGAAAGCTTTAAGGCGTTATGAGGTTGAGGTCAGGGGTTCGACCCCTACCTCTAACATTTGTGTTTTTCCTAATTCCTTTCAGGTGATCACATGTGTATACAAAGCCAAGATCCACCATAAATCCTCATAATCCAGCTTGCCAGGTGGCTTGAGATCCAGATCTGATGGCCAGCAATAGAAGAGCACCATGGAGCCTAGTCAACGCAGTGCATTGGATTCAAGAAGTCAATAATGGATCAAATCCTTTGGGCCAAAAAGCTTGCTATCTGCACCCCTCTGATTTGTTTTCAGGCCCATTTTTCTTCACCTTTCTTTTTATTTTGTTTAATTTATTTATTTATTTTATTTACTAACAAATAATTATTTTCTTTTTATCAAAAATCACAAAAATATTTTTCTACCCAATTAAATTTAAGGTATTTATTTTTTACAAAAAAATTAAATTAATTTAATTAGGTTATTAATTTTAGATCATTTTAATTCTTTTTTCAAATAATTAAAACTAGTTAGAATAATTAGGTTTTCATTTCTAATTCAATTATTTTTATTTTTTCCTAAAATAATCAATAAAAAATAGGCCATGTAATTATTTTCATTAATTAATTTAATTAAAATAATTATTTGTACATTTATTTTTAAAAACCTAAATTCTTTTCTTTAAAAAATATTAAAAACAACAAAAAAACATTTTTTCTTTTGATTAGGTTAGAAGGGTCAAAACCCTAATTTCTTCCCGATCTTAATTTTTCTCGCGCGCATTATTTTTATTATTTATCATATTGACGTAACTGCCTACAGTTTGTAATAGTTTAATTAGGACGTTTATTTCTATTTATCGCTTTATTTTCAAAGGGTTTGTTTTTGGCTATATAAATACCTGAAGCCTTGTAATAGCGTAGTTTAATTTCCGCATTTTAAATTCCACAAATTATTAACTGTTAGATGTATGATATTAGGATGCATGACAAGAATGTATGTAAAATTTTAAAACAGTTAGATAACCCTAAAATATGCAAAGATAAATAATTTGAAATTGAATCACTCGCATATGCACACTCCTAGGGTACACTTCCACTTGGTTGCCTTCGGTAAACGGTCATTGAGTATAGGATGCTTTAGTGGTCGTCATTTTGTCTAAACAAAGATCAAAGTCCCAATTCAGAAAAGTTGCCTTGGAATGGTTGCCTCGGAATTGTTGCCTCGAATAATTGATCTAAGACATTAGGATTACTTCTAAGATGTCCTAACATTGCTTTAGTGACCGTACGTCCCTTTCGAATTGACCCTCAAAACTCCAACGACGGTGCTACCTACTCACTAATAGTGGGATATCACTGTCTAAAGGAAACAAACATAAAACGATTCTTTTCTTGAGTAGGTAGATTAGCTCTTAAGTACTTGCTCAATCCAAACAAAAATTTTCACACTTACACTCCTTTACAAACAAAGTTTTCAAAAACACTTCGTTACACTCTTGAAGACAGAAGCAAGAGTTAAATCGAAGTCAAAATAAAAACTTTTCAAATCACGCAAACACAAAGAAAACAATTTTGAAAATGATGAGCAAGTACCTAAGAGCCCGTAGATAACTACGGATAGAAAGGGTGCTAATACCTCCCCTTTCTATAATCTACCCCCCGTACTCAGAAATATCTCGAAAAAAGGAATTTTTCTGTGCTTTTTTCCTTTCCTTGTTGGATAAAATAAAAGTCGGTGGCGACTCTTGCTTACCATGACATTTTGCAAACACAAACGCAAAACGCAAACCAGCAAATTCCTTAAAAAGGGAAACACGTCCCGGTTCTGGCCACCGTATCACACATGCATTTCTAGGAGAAGTTGTGTCTTATAATATTTTAGATCTCATTGAGATCTACAACTTTCATGTTGAAAGTTTCCTTTGAATCATCTTTCATCATGGTGAAAAATTAGCTCAAATTTGTGAAAAAATTATGAACTTTCAAACAATTAGAAAATTTTCTAAGTTTAGAAATTTTGACTTTTCAAAATGAAATCTTGATTTTTTGATTTCTTGATGAACAAGTTTCATATTTTGACATGTTTTGAGGAATTGTGATCTTGGATACTTGATTTTGACCAAAAAGTCAAAGTTTGACTTTTCAGTGTACAATTTACTTTTGATCAGTTTACTGAAAATCAACTATCAATCAATTGATCTTGAGGGAAGTTTTGAGTCATGCAATTAGGTCAAAATTATTCAATTGGATCCTTGAGATCAAGTCTCCAACCAATCAACCATTTGCTAGGTCAAAAAATTAGAAATTGCACTTCCTTAGTCAAAACCCTAATTTTGACCATTTGCCCTTTTGATGATCTGATCAAATTTCTTGAGGAATTGTGGTACAAACTTGATAAAATGACATATATGAGTTCATAATGTTGATATGGATAAAAAATTATGAAGTTTGACTATAAATTGACCACAGTTGACTTTTTCCCCAATACAGCTGATTTTTAGGTCAACTGATCAATTGACTGAGCAAAAATGTGATCCAAGACTTGAAACTTGACATGAACAAACTTGATAGTCCAAAATGATCCATGAAAGTCATATGGGGAATTAAAAGTCCAATTATCCTTGTGCAATTTCAAACCCTAATTTTCAGTCATCAGTGCTTGAGGAGGTGTCTTGAGCTGATCAACCCTAGTGTAGTCTTGAACCAAAGGAGATCTTGTGAGAGATTACTTGATAAATGAGAGATCAAATTTTGCGGTACAACACTAAAGTATCCCTATTTTCGAGGGACATGACCATGTATCCTTAAGGCAACGAAGAGAGGTTACCCTAGAGGTGCAAGTGTGAAAGTGAGTTCAGTTCAGTTATTTTATCTTGTATTTAGGGTTATGCTATCGGTTGATTATTATCTTACCATACACGCCTAATTACTAACAACATAAATATACAAAAAAGTAAAGGTGCATAAAGTAAATCCTAAGCTATTACAGGACTTTGGGGCAGTTACATAAAAGATGCGGAAAATAAAATACGGAAATTAAAACCCTAGGCTATTTCATCCTATAAGCAGTTACATAATAGGAAATTGTAGAAAGATAAACTAAGCTATTACAAAAGAAAATCGCGCGGCCTATACAATTCCTCTAAAAACTTAAAAGCGAAATAAATTTTTTTGAGTTTTAATTGGATGTTAATTAAAAAAAAAACTAAATCTAATTTATTTTAATTAAAACCAAAAGTCTAATTAGTTTTAATTTTTTAAGAAAATACTAATTAATCTAATTAATTAATAAATAAATAAAAATATCAAGATTAATTATTGATAAAAAAAACCTAAACCTAATTTATTAGGATTTTAAGAAAAAGATTAAAATTGATTAATAGTTAATTAAGAAAAATAATTAGGGTTAGTGATTAAAAGAAAAACAAAATAGGTTAAAAGAAAAAGTAAAAATATAACTGCATAGGGTGGGTGTTAAACCCACGCCCTTTAGCATTCTGCCTCGCCTTGTTTACCACTGCGCCCAACGCTCGTTGGTGTTTAGAAACGAGCACATTGCATAATATGTGTAACCTTCATAAATTGGAGAAAATAACAAAAAGGAAGCAAAAGGCAGGGATCGAACCCACACCCTTGTATAATAATGCCTTAACGCGCGTGCTCTTATCACTAGGGTGGTTGTACATCCTTTAATATAATCAAACAAAATAAATATAATGTAAACAAAATCAGAGGGATCGGAGAAGCGCCGAAGCCCTGGCTCCGGTCATCTTCTCTGGTGAACATGTTCATATATCCTGCAAAACAAAGAGTGTTAATAATCAAAGAGGACCCGACCCCCCTAATTTAACCTTTGCGAGCTCGATGGTGGCCTTGGTTTTTGCTAATTCTCCCTGTATGAAGAAATACGAGCAAAATAACATAAATCAGTTCAAACATGGTAATCCCTCATCCTAGCATTATGGGACTCATGAAATGGTTCAATCCTGTATAGTTTTGTCTCAAACACGTTAGTATGGTTAGTATGAACCAAAGCAACATAGAAATCAGAATACGAATTTATAAAAATTATGAGAAATCGACAATGTTGGGGATGCTTGTAACATGCTCTTTGAATCATCAATATCGATCCATACTCTGTGAGACTTCTAGAATTGATTGGAACAAATGGTTGATCTTGAGGAGGGATGGAAAGAGGGTTTCAAGTTTTCCCTAGTTTGAAAATTTTTTAGACTTTCTTTGGTGATTTCTTGCAAGGTTTTCCCGTGTTTTCTCTTGTCTGAATGAGAAGAATATATATAGCAGAAGATTAGGTTAAAGGAATGGGCTTGGATACCTTGGAAAACAAACCTTTGATTTTTTATTTAAAAATAGAATTTGAATAAGACAAAACATTAAGATTTTATGCAAAGATAAATTCCACACAGTTTCTTCATGATCTTGGGCCTCCAACATGTTTGAATAAAAGGCCTCTTAAGCATTGCACCTTCCTTTAATGTTTATTTAACTTAATTTTGAATTAAATGAATAAAATCAAAATAAATTAGATAAAAAATTATCATGGTGCATGAATGAGTTTAGAGGTCCATTATGAGGTTAATAACACATTGGTACCTTGAAAGATAAGCACATTAGCCCAAAAATTCAAGTTTACTCAATATGGGTTTCATGAATTTTCTCAAAATTGCCCAACTTGTGCAACTTATAACTCTCTCCATTTGTATCATATGAAGATGATCTTGGAATTTTTGGAAAGCTCAAGATGTCCCCTACAACCGTCAAGTTGATCATTTTTCCATTTGAAGACATTATCTTGATGTGAATTGCTTTGAAAAAAAGTGTCTTTTTGTTAAATTTTAAAATGACCTATAATGTTTTAGCCCATATATCTCAAATGAAGCATTTATTGGCCTTGATCTAAGAGAGACAAAGCTGTAGAGAATTGAATTTATATCAAAATGAGATTTCATTGAGAATTTTCCGATGAAGCATGTGAAAGTTATGCTTGGTCAAAGTTTAGTTGACTTCTCCTAAAAAAAACCCTAATTTAGCAACTTTTGACTTTTGATGAATCTTGAGTTTTATTGATAAGTTATGATCAACCCTTGATCAAATTATGAATGTAACTTCAAAACACTGATGTTGACTAAAAATATTTAAGTTTGATTGTATGTTAACCAAGTTGACCTTTTACTCAATACAGTTGATTTTCAATTATTTGACTAGTTGATTGAGCAAACTTATGCTGCAAGGCTTGAAATTTGGCATGAGGATACCTTGAAACATATGAGAAACCATGAAGTCCACTTGAGGCATTAGAAATCCAATTTACTCCGATAAAACCAACACCCTAATTATAGGCCACTGCTTAGGAGAAGGATCATCTGATCATTCTTGAGTAGTCTTGAACACTTGATGACCTTAGGAGCATGAGAAATTCTTTTGAAAATGAGAGGGAAAATTTTGGGGTACAATAGCTGCCCCTGTTCAATCTTATTAAATCTGAGGAATTAGATTGGCATGTCATCCATTCGTGATTTAAAGGTGGAAGAGGATTGAACACTTAAGTGCCTAAAAATTTGCACTCGCCTGTGCATGAAGTAATGCTTGTTGGTTGATTGTTTTGCTTGAATGGGCTTAAAGATGCCATTCAGAGAAGTGATAGAGTGTCATCGGTGGTGGGCCTACATTTTCCATCCAAAGTAACCATTGATAGGAGTATCAGAAGAATGCTTTTCAGGATTCCATTTCTGAAGGGGAGATGCTTTTCAGAATGAAGTGCTGAAGGAGATACTTTTATTAAAAAACTCCCAAAGGAGATACTTTTCAGAATGAAGTGTTGAAGGGGAAATGAGTTTCAGAACTCTTCTGAAGGAAATGCTTTTCAGAATGAAGTACTGAAGGGGAAATGCGTTTCAAAACTCTTCTGAAGGAAATGCTTTCTAAAACTCAGTCTCTAGGGGAAATGCTTTTCAGGGTTCCATCTCTGAAGAGGAAATGCTTTTCTAAATGAAGCACTGAAGGAGATGCTTTTCAGAATAAACTTGTGAAGGAGATGCTTTTCAGAATGAAGTACTGAAGGGGTAATGCATTTCAGAACTCATCTGAAGGAAATACTCGCCATAACTCGGTCTCTAAGGGAAATTCTTTTTGGGGTTCCATATCTGAAGGGAACATGCTTTTTAGAATGAAGCGCTGAAGGTGATGCTTTTAAGAATAAACTTATGAAGGAGATGCTTTTTAGAATGAAGTATTGAAGGGGAAATGCGTTTCAGAAATCCTCTGAAGGAAATGCTCACCAGAACTTGGTCTCTGGGGGAAATGCTTTTCAAGGTTCCATCTCTGAAGGGGACATGCTTTTCAGAATGAAGCGCTGAAGGAGATTCTTTTCAGAATAAACTTCTGAAGGAGATGCTTTTCAGAATGAAGTACTGAAGGGGAAATGCATTTCATAACTCCTCTGAAGGAAATCACTTGGTCAGGTAGATAGTCGCCTCGTCTTGTTTCAGGAATTGATCCATAACCTGTCTGTACATTACTGGTGATATCTTTCCATTTGCGAACTTAACCTAAAAAGACAAAGTTAGTTCTGTGCAATGGCATGATGTATGTAATGCATAGATGTTGGCTCCCAAATTTGACACTTACTATATTTTGTCTCTTTGACCAAACAACTGGAGATGAACTAAACTAGGAGGTATAATTTGACGCATGAGATAACTTAAGGAAAAGGATCCAAGGTATGATAAGAAGCTTCGACCAAAGGTTCATTCGACTGAAGCAGATGTAGGTTGTTCGACTGAAGGAAAGTGTTCGCGCCTTGACACATAGGACGAAGACCATTTTGAAATTTGAATTATTGGAGGGAAAGGTGGTTTTCATCAACGTCTAAGGGAAGAGAACGTGGCAAAAAGCTATGGGTTGAGAGGCATGCAGAATAAACTTGTCTTAATCCTAGCACAGAATGTCCCCTCGATGGTTACCTACTTTTAGTATAAATTAAGAAGTTTGTGTAATTTTTAAGTGTGTTCAACTTATGGTACAAAACCTCTCAAATATTATCCAAGTAACTACTGCGTGAGAAAGGATAAAAAGCAGAGCAATGTACGTTAGAAACACCTTTTTTACTTAATAAAAGTCTTTTTACTTTACTTTACCGTTATCCTGCAAAGTTACCTTTTTACTTCTTTTACTTGTATTTTTATGCTTTTATTTACTGTTCAACAATCTTAAACATCTCTCCTCTGGGTCGAACGTGCGTTCTTCCTTCTTACTCATTTTACATAAAGATTAGCATATGTTCTGGGATTAGTTTGGTCGATCCCGCAAGTAAACCAAAAACTTACCTTTTTTGGAGACCAGCGGTTGTTTACCAAAAACAACGGTAAACAAATTGGCACACCTGGTGGGACGTTGCTAATTATCTATGTTATTGTGTTTTTTCCTATACAGTTATAACATTACATGCTATTACGAAGTGGTAGCATAACCAACAAATATACTGTTAGGAAAGAAAACGGAGAGAGTAGTATGGCTAACGAGCCAAACCATGGAGAAATACCTCCACCGATCACAGGAACAGCAGTTACTACTGTTGTCGAAGGGAATATCCCAACTTCTGTTGGATCCATACCAGCGTTAACCATGAATCAAAATGGACCCTTACTTACGTATGTGGGTCCAAGAGGTCCTTTAGGAACACCCCCACCAAGGATAAACCTAGGGTCTCGATCAACTGTACCTCCGGGCTTTTCGACAACCTGGATGGGTCGAGAACAGCCATATGGCATGCCAACTACTGAAATGGCTAGCCTTATGAACTTTGCGTCTACTTTTTCAGAACCTCTCGTAAATGCAACATCACCATTACAGGGATCTGGAGCCAGTAGAAACCAATTTTTGGGAGGGCCATCTCATATGATACCAAGTCTCACAAATGTTTCGACAACAATTTTGAGGCAACAAATGGACGAAAGTAACCATGAAATGGTACAAATGTTAGCACAAACTCTAAGTACAGTACTAAATCCCCTCATTCAGACTGTCACACAGTCGAATCAACAGATGACAACACAAATGACGCGCATGGCTGAATTCTTTGGGGTGCCCCAAGTTGCTCAACTACCCCAAGTTGTTCGACAACCCTAGAGGGTACCAATAAGATCAAATCAAGGGGTAATCATGGAAGAAGATTTGACCATTAATCCAAACCCCAAAGTTCCAAGGGTCGAAGTAGAACAACCAAGAATAGAGATACCTCGAAACCATCAAGAAATCGATCAGGGCGTCATTCTGGCTAATAGAAACCAAAATGCTAACGAATTATTACAACAAGTTCGACATCAGAACTATGGGGCAAATAATAATTTAACCGCTATGATCGAGAGAATCATGCTTCAAAACGGGATGAATGTTGGTTTCCATAGACCAAACTTTACATCCCCATTGTCAGAATATATTCTGCAAACGGACTTACCACCTAGAGGAAAAGTCCCAAAATTCACTAAATTCTCAGGGGATACGACAGAGTCGACTATCGAACATGTGGCTAGATATTTGATAGAGGCAGGAGAAATAACAAACAATGAAAACCTTAGAATCAAATACTTCCCAAGTTCCTTGACTAAAAATGCTTTTACTTGGTTCACTACCCTCCCAGCCAATTCGATCCACAACTGGAACCAATTAGAAAGATTGTTCCATGAACAATTTTACATGGGTCAAACCAAGATAAGTCTAAAAGAATTGGCTAGTGTAAAAAGAAGGTTCACAGAGCCAATTGATGAATATCTAAATAGATTTCGATTACTCAAAGCCAAATGCTTTACCCAAGTACTTGAGCATGAATTAGTTGAAATAGCAGCAGGAGGCCTGGATTATTCGATTAGGAAAAAGTTGAATACACAATACCTAAGGGATATGGCCCAACTTGCTGATAGGGTTCGACAAGTAGAGCGCCTTAAAGCTGAAAAGGCTATAACTGCTAAAACTCTTCGACGAGAAAGGGTAGCTTATGTCGAAATGGATGATGACGATCCAGAGACATACAGCGATCCTATAGATATCGAAGAAGGTGAAATTGATTTAGCTGAATTAAAACATGGACCACCATATTCTTGTAAATTGTTGGTGCCATCAAATGGAAAAAATCATGTGGAACCTGAGAAAAACAGTGATAAATTTCCTAAGAAAACTTATAGTTTTGACATATCTAAGTGTGATGAAATATTCGATCTATTAGTTAAAGATGGACAGATGATAGTGCCCCCAGGGGCCAAATTGCCTCCTTTAGAACAGAGAAAGAAAAGAGGTTTTTGTAAATATCATAATTTTTTGGGACATAAAACCTCACGATGTTTCCTTTTCAGAGATCTCGTTCAACATGCACTGAATGAAGGAAGGCTGAAATTTGCTGATAAACCAGCAATGAAAATCGACACAAACCCAATGCAAGCAGAGGCTCATTATGCCGAACCAGTTGGCATTCATATGGTAGAAGTGTATGAAGATTTCATCACAAAACCCATCTTCGGAAGTTTCACTGGGAACATATCCAGGAAAACAATCGAAGGGGTTAAGAAGGCCACTGAAGGCCTGGATTCGAAAAAAGAATTTGACCAAGCGTCAAGCAAGAAGGCTGTTGTTGGCCTGAAACTGATTAAAGGAGTTACTGAAAGCTCCAGCAAAAGAACCACCACAGGTTCTTATTTGGCTGCTGCAAAGGGTTCGACAGAAGCCTTGGAGGCCAAAATGCAGAAGATGAACCTGACTGCCAAAAGCAACATGCAGGTTAATGTGGTCGAAGTCTCTGGAGCCAGAGTTTCAAAAGAAACCCTTCGACAAGAGGAAGTAAACAAAACTGCATTCCCAAAGGAGGATGAAAATTTGGCAGATTTTTTGCATAGATGCCAAAAGAAGAAATCAGAAGTTATGCTATGCCCTAGGTGTAGCTCTATTTTTGATAAAAAGGCCGATGAACACATACAGGTGATGCGGACTGTAAAAGCAAAACAGGGCACCAATGCCTAACAAAGAATGGGTCCAGAAGTTCGATTTGACCCCAGAAGGGGACATCAACAAAGACCCATGACTCAGGAAAGGAGGCCACGAACTTTTAGGCCTCCAACTAATGTGCCTACTGATACCTGGATGAATACCATGGGAAGGAAACAACCAAATGAAGAAAGATGACAGACATTCGATGTACCAAGAGGTTCCTCCCTAGATTACAGAAAGGAATACCATGCCTTTGCATCGAACAAACTGACCCATGTGTCGAGCAACTATAAAGGAAAGAATCTTATGTCTCGTTCACAATAGAGGAGGTTTCAGAGACGGCGAAAGGATGAGAAAGAGGCAGCTAGACATCATCCAGAAATTAGCACTAATGTACAGAAAAGATAAAGGAAACCTCTGGAGAGAAATCCTGTGCCCTGGGTGGAAGAGTGTGGGTCGAATGATGACGACTCCGAGTCTAGTGACAATTTGGACATCACGGTGAATGTCATATATGTGTTGCCCAAAGAATATAACTGAGAGGTCGAAGTCGAAGAGACTGACCTAATGGTTGAACAGGAACTGGCTAGACACAAGCCAGTATGTTATTATATAATGAACAATGGATGCATGGAAGAACAAAACGCATTCTTCGAACCCCCAACAGAGGCCATGAAGGGGCATCTGAACCACTGTTCATTAGAGCGAAAGTTGGAGAGGTGACCATAACCAAAATTCTGGTTGATTATGGGGCAACCATTAATATCATACCATAATTCATGCTGGAAAAGTTAGGCAAAGGAGATGCTGACATAAAGCCACACAACATGGTCTTATCCAACTATGAAGGGGGCATTGGCACCACAATGGGTGTCATTCAACTCGACCTCAAAGTGGGCTCAATCCTTTGACCCACCATGTTCATGGTTATTTCAGCAAAGCCCAACTACAATCTACTCCTTGGTCGAGAGTGGATACATGGCATTGGAGCAGTGCCATCTTCGATGCACCAAAGGGTCATAATGTGGCGCCCAGATGGCACTGTGGAGAACATTGAAGCAGACCAAAGTTATTACCTGGGTGAAATAAATAGTGTCAGAAAGAATGATTTCGACAGAAATTTGGCTCACATAGGGCCTTGTAACCCACCCGAGTTTGATTTGACTCCAACTCCGAATGCGTTCTTCTCTCTATACCTGCACTCCGATTATGGTTTCCAGTGGGATAGAGAAGATTTATCCAACATAGACTTTGGAGGAGTCAGTGATATACGGCCAACAGGCTGGGGCAGCGAATTTGATGATGATGACTGAGTCATCAACTCTCCAAAAGATTTCAGCTTATGTGGCCGAAAATAGAATGATAGTGGCTTTAGAGGCTGAAGTTAAATATGTGGCTTCCAAGGCCAATGAACAAGTTCTGTCGAAGACAGGACCTGGGAAAAATTTCGACCCAGAGCCTCCTGACTTGGGAAGGAAAGACTTTATAGACCAGAGGTTATACGCCATCTATGACGACGAACCTCTTGGTTTCGAAAAGGACCCACTGGCGAACAATGTCAGAATGTTGGCACAAGATCCTCTAGAAGAGGTAAATTTAGGCGAAGGTCCTGTGAACAGGCCCACATACATAAGCGCAAAAATGGATCCAGGACTCAAGGTCGAAATGATTAAATTACTGAAAGAGTTCAAGGATTGCTTCGCGTGGGGCTATGACGAGATGCCTGGTCTCGACAAAGGATTGGTTGAATTGCAGTTACCAATAAAGCCTGGAAAGAAACCCGTTAAGCAGACTCCAAGACGGTATGCACCAGAGATTTTATCAAAAATCAAAACGGAAGTCGAAAGGCTACTGAAGTGCAAGTTCATTAGAACAACCAGGTATGTCAAATGGATTGCAAATATTGTACCTGTTATAAAGAAAAATGGTGCCTTGAGGGTGTGCATCGATTTCAGAGATCTCAATGCTGCAACACCCAAAGACGAATATCTGATGCCAGTGGCGGAAATGCTTGTGGATTCTGCCGTTGGTTTCAAATACATGAGTATGCTGGATGGCTACTTTGGATACAATCAAATCTTCATTACTGAAGAAGATGTGTCGAAAACGGCCTTTCGTTGCCCTGGGGCTTTAGGCACCTATGAATGGGTAGTGATGCCTTTTGGCCTAAAAAATGCAGGGGCAACGTACCAAAGAGCCATGAATTCGATCTTCCATGACTTTATTGACACTTTCATGCAAATTTATATTGATGATATTATTATCAAATCTGTTTCAAGGAAGGCTCATATGGATCATCTTTGACAATCCTTTAAGAGGATGAGACGTTATGGCCTGAAGATGAATCCTCTGAAATGTGCTTTTGGTGTTAAAGCAGGAGATTTCTTAGGTTTTGTGGTCCACAAGAAAGGTATCGAGATAAACCAAAACAAGACCAAAGCTATCCTGCAAGCCAAAGCGCCAACTAACAAAAAGGAATTGCAATCCTTGCTTGGGAAAATAAATTTCCTAAGGAGATTTATATCCAACCTTAGTGGGAAAACGCAAGTCTTTTCGCCATTACTTCGACTCAACAAAGGAGGATTTGAATGGAAGGAAGAACAGCAAGAGGCCTTCGACAAAATCAAAGAGTGCCTCATTAAACCACCTATTCTGGTGCCTCCTTGTCGAAGTAGAAGTATGAGACTGTACATAGCTACGTCAGATAAGACTTTAGGGAGCATGCTGGCTCAGGAGGACGAATATGGTGTCGAAAGGCCCATATACTACCTCAGTAGAGTTTTAAATGATGCAGAAACTAGATATAACGAAGTTGAAAAACTGTGTTTATGTCTATATTTTTCATGTACAAAACTTAAGCAATATATAAAGCCAGTTAATGTTTATGTTTCGTCTCATTTCGACGTTTTCAAGTATATGTTGTCAAAACCCATTCTTCATAGTAGAGTTGGCAAATGGGCACTTGCATTGACTGAATATTCATTAACTTTCATGCCTCTTAAGGCTGTAAAAGCCCAAGTGGTTGCAGACTTTATAGTCAACCACTCTGTACAAGAAAGATCATTAAATTATTTGGAGATCGAACCATGGAAACTTTACTTCGATGGATCTCGTTATAAAGATGGAGTTGGAGTCGGAGTCCTTATTATTTCTCAAAATAAAATTCCAACAACATTTAAGTACAAAATAGATGGAGATTGTTTGAATAATGAAGCTAAATATGAAGCATTAATTATAGGCCTTGAAATCTTGTTGGAATTGGGGGCAACTCAAGTTGAAATAATGGGAGACTCGAAGTTAGTCCTAAAACAAATTACAAAAGAATATAAATGCATAAAAGAAAGCCTTATTATGTATTTTGTAATAGCCAGATGGTTGTTAAAAAATTTTGAGGCAGTTAACATTCGACAGATACCCAGATTAGAAAATCAAGCAGCCAACGATTTGGCACAAATTGTTTCTGGGTATAAAGTTTCGAAAGAGAGGCTGAAACAGGAAATCGAAGTTAGAGGAAGAGTAACTGCCACCAAATTATTTCCATCAGATTTAAAGACCACAAAGTTAGGATATACTGATCATGAAAATTTTGAAATATCGTTCATAGACAATCTAACAGAGTAGGATTGGAGAAAGCCTGTAGTGGACTATTTACAAAATCCAGCAGCTTCAACAGAACGAAAGATAAAGTACAGAGCGCTGAGTTATGTGTTATTGGGAAATGAATTATTTAAGAAAACACCAGAAGGTGTACTTTTGAAATTCTTAAGTGAGACAGAAGCATATGTGGCCCTTTCTACCACACACGCTGGGGCATGTGGAGCATACCAAGTAGGCCAAAAAATGAAATGGTTATTGTTTCGACAAGGCTTATATTGGCCCACTATGCTAAAAGATTGTGTTGAGTTTACCAAAGGATGCCAAGAATGCCAAAAACATATAGGCATTCAACATGTGCCAGCAAATGAACTTCACTCGATTGTAAAACCTTGGCCATTTAGAGGATGGGCTTTGGATCTCATAGGAGAAATTCGACCAGCATCCTCTAAAGGTCAGAAGTATATATTGGTGGGCATTGATTATTTTACTAAATGGATTGAAGCAATTCCTTTAGTCAATGTAGACCAGGAGAATGTCATTGAATTCATTAAAAAGTACATCATATACAGGTTTGGGATCCCTGAAACAATAACTACAGACCAAGGATCAGTCTTCACTGGTCGAAAAATGCAAGATTTTGCTGCAGAAGTGGGGTTTAAACTGTTAACATCTACACCTTATTATGCACAAGCTAATGGTCAGGTCGAAGCAGCAAACAAAGTGGTGATCAGTTTAATAAAGAAACATGTGGGAAAGAAACCCAGAAATTAGCACAAAACACTGGATCAAGTCCTGTGGGCATGTCGAACGTGTCCAAAAGAAGCTACAGGGACAACACCATTTCGCCTAACCTATGGTCATGATGCAGTGTTACCAGTGGAAATCCACTTGCAAGCGACAAGGATTAAAATACATCACGAGATCCCTTTCGAAGTCTATTGGAACATGATGTTGGATGAACTAGTAGACTTAGACGAAGAAAGGTTGAAAGCTTTGGATCTTTTGAGACTACAAAAGAAGCGGGTCGAGAAATCCTACAATCGAAGGGTAAAGTCCAAGACGTTTCAGCCTGAAGATCTAGTTTGGAAAGTAATACTCCCAATGGATCGAAAGGACCGAAGCTTAGGAAAATGGTCCCTTAAGTGGGAAGGACCTTTTAAGATTGTGCAAGCTTTCTCAGGTGGAGCCTATGAGATTGAAGAGTTAAGCGAAGATCGAAGACTCTTGAAGGTAAATGGTAAATACTTAAAAACGTATATACCTATGCTTCAAGAGATAAAAATAAATAATATATAATCACTAATTATAAAGAATGCCAAAATGGAAACTTAAATGATTTTCATTAAAGGTGCCAAAATGGCTTTGAAATTGTTACAGAAAGTGATTACATAATAGAGAGAAACAAGATTTAGAAGGGAAGATTAGCTTTAATCTGGAGGTACTTGATCCTTTGCAATTCTAGCCTTCGATCACATAGAGCTCTTGATTGGTGAAGGGTTTCGAGCTTAGCATCCAGAGATTGAGCTCGATCGACATGTCTTAACCCTTCAGCCAATTCTTCTTGGCTTTCCAACTCAGTGTTCATAGCAAGAAGCTCATCTTTCTTTTTATCGTTGGCAGCATGTTTTGCTTCCAACTCTGCAATTTGTGCTCTCAGCTGAACATTGTTTTGATCAATCTCCTCGACCTCCTTTTGCCTAGCCTCCTGGGCCTTCGACAAGTCTTGTACTCTAGAAGTGGATTCAGTGGCAGCATGCCAGGAAGCAGCCACTTGGCCATTGGCTTCCTCAATATCACGATTAATGATTCTTTGACGATTGAAGTCTGCTGATACTTGCTCGACAATAGAGAGTAAATCCAAGATTACACTGGCTACATCTGGAGGGGCAACAAGAAGATCGACAACTTTCAAGATAGTCTTCAGATAGGAAGGCGCTGCTGGTTCCCCCTCTAAAGTTAACATCAAATATCTTTTGAAGATTTGTGCTTTAACCTTTTGGAGAGCCTCGTCGAGAGGGGAAGTCGAGGTAGATCGGGCAGATGCAGTCGAGGCACTGCGATCAGAGGAGCTCTCTCGACCCTCCAAGATTGCAGTCATATAACCTAACGGATTTTGTTGCTTCAGTAAAGCCAAATCCTCTTTGGTTCTGGATCCCGTCGAAAGGATGCTTGCGTTGGCTGTAGTAACCACATTAGGTACTTGAGTAGGAATTGTCTCAGTACCTGGAGGATTTTGGTTTCCTTCAGCAAAAACTTCTCCACCCTCAGTTTCTGGGATCTCCACATGTTCCCTCCCTGTTTCAGTTTCGACGCCAGGGATACCTTCCTCCTTAGTATCTTGCACTTCGACCAGAGGAATCCTAATCTCCTCTTGATTTCCTTCAGCTTCTTCTTCATTAGCTTCTTCTATGGTTTCGTGCTGGGGTTCAGAAGTCTGATTTACTTTGTCAGCTGAACTCATAAAGGAGTCTTTCGCTGAAGAGGGTATGTAGGTAGGAATCCCGTCATTATTCAAGCAAGTGGTCGAATCCTCGACATGAGTAGGATTTCGTGTCGAGGTGCCAGCAGTGTCCTGGAAAATAGAAAGAATTTATTGCTTTTAAAAGCGTCACAAAGTAAAAGAGAGTGAGAGAAGTACATAACAAGCAGTCGAAGTAGATACCTGTACTGGTATTTCAGCACCAGGACTAGAGTTGTCACTTTCACTAGGATTGTTTAATTTGGCGATTACCTCCTATTCAGTGGGTTCATTAATGATGACAGGAGGTAGCCTCCCATCCATAGTTTTAATCCTTATTTTTGGACGGGTTTCGATGGCAGGAGTTGGTTTTTTCAATCTTCGTCTCTGCAAAGGAACAGGTGGAGACTCCGCTTCCTCATCGCTAGAGATTTGGATCTCTTGAACCTTCCGCTTTTTGGGGGTTGATTTCTAATCATATAGAAAACCAAGTCAAGAAGATCAATAACCACGTCAGATAAAACTAAGGGTAAAAAGGAAAGGTAAGTACCTTAGGAGAGGGATTGATAGCAGAGTCTCCCCCTTTTGTACTCTTAGCGGTTTTATTCGAAGCAACCCTCTTGACAGCTAAACGGAAGGCAAAACAGCTATAGTTAATTAGGTGTTGGAAATCAAATCTAAGACGAAGCGATGGGAAAAGGAATACCTTTGTTGACTCTGTCAAGAACCAGTTTGAATGCCTCACACAGATGGTGGGCGAAGTCCTTCTCGTCGAAGAACTCTTCCTCATAATAATGTCTCCACCACGTCTCAGAAGTGGTAGAGTTCAGAAAATGAAGGTTAAATTCGAACAGGGTCAGTGTAGTTCGACCAGAATACCTACCAATATGCTTGGTAGCGACATCCTCTGAGTAATCTGCATTATAAAAGAGTAGCAGTTTCTCTCGAGGGTATATAGGCGAAGGAAGCGATTGGGCAATGCCAAACTGTCAAGAGACAAGATTGGGTTGATAAGTAATTAAGTTCAATTGGTTCTTCGAGCTCTTAAATCTTAAAGGCATGATCCTGGGGCGGAGAAACGCTTCCCACATACCCACGAACTCATCAACCACATCATCTTCTTCATCTGAAGGATATGGTCTAGTGAACCATTCCGGGCCAACTTTTCGACTGGCAAAGGGAGCCATAGTCGAAACAAAGCTTTTTCGCTCCACAAACATCATTACGAAGCTTGTAAAGGCCTTTTGAAACTGTTGGCCTTCATCAGTGGGAGTTAGCAATGCCAATCTGGTGCCTTCGACTCTCCTGTTTAAGATTTCAAGAGCTTCTTCATTGATCTTGTACTTTTGGGGGAGGAAGGATTCGAAGGTTGCGTTAAGCCACAGTTGCAGAAGCCAGAAGGGACCAGATAGAAGCAAACTTCCTCTGTCTCCTAGAACCTTAAGTTGAGTCACACCATTACTAATAGACTCATATAAGTTGGCCAAAATCAATTCGGCCAAGCAAAGAGGGTATTTGTGATGGAGCTGTGTTGCAAGCGTCAGCATCTTTTTCGTCACCTGCAGTGATTTAGTGCAGAAAACAAATCGAGACAGCCACATGGCCAAGAAGGCCATGTGCTCCACCTCTGACACGGTATTTGAAGCCTTGTCATGAAAGTGGTTTATGAAGGTGGTATAAGTGGGTTTGGTAGCAGAAAACCCAATAGGATCCTCAGACAAGTCTTCAGGGTCGAAATAGTCACCAGTGGGTCGAAGACCAGTGATGGCAGCTATGTCGAACAAAGTAGGGGTCATCATCCCACAAGGAAGATGAAAAGTGAAATGTGCACTATCCCAAAAGTACATTGAGGATACCAGCATAAGAGGGCAATAAGGTAACCCTGTCTTCGACAGCATCACTAAGTCATAGATGCCCATCTCCTTCCAGACAGAAGCTTGCACCCTCTCCATTTTATTCAACCAGTCGGAGTATTCAGAAGAAAGGTTAGGGCTTGATCGAAAGATTCGATTCCCTTTGTTCATGAACTGGAGGTTGATATCATCAGTAGTTTGAGGATGTTGCTGGTTAGCCGGTGTAGCATCTTCAGAATCTACCCTAGGTTTTTTGGCACAACCTATGGGTTTAAGCCTTGGGTGTGTAGGAATAAAGGCACGGTTTTTTAAGGGATTTTCGACACATGAAGATAATGGGTCGGGCATAGCATATATCTTTCCGCCATATCTGACGGGAATAAGGAGTTGAGAATCATAGGCTTCTCGCCATTCTCTCATAGGTTCAACAATGAACCTGTTAGTCGAGGAAGAAGGAGGGTTGGTGAAAAAAATCTCTGGTGGTTTCTGAACATCATTAGCATTATTTGGTTGTGGATTATTTGGGGCATTAGAGAGAAAGGCCATTGTTAAAGACTTAAGAGAAAGAGCGAAGGTGACAGTACAGTGTTGTGAGAATGCAAGGGGTTTGGAAAAGCTGAAGATGATAAAAGTTCTAAGTAGAGAAGCTTGGAAGTATTTATAGCCTTTAGAAGTGGGAAATGTCTCTTCAAAGGCATTTAATGTTTCGCAGGTAGTGGGGCATGTGGCAAGGCAGGAAACGATTATTGTGCAGGCGTTGGGAAACGTTGGGACATGCTTGCCTAGATTATAGGAATGAGGCCATCATGGCAAGCGTGGTAACGGCAGTTTTGAAGAGACATTTTGGAAAAAGTAATGATGGTTTTACCAGGTATAGTAGTTGTCGGAAGGCGAAAAGCACACGTCAAAGCTCAATGGACAACTGGTAAGACAGGTGTCGAATGGGAAGTTCAAAGAATGTCTATTTCTTTGAGTGTCGAAATAGACATTCTTGGGGGGCAATTTGTTGGCTCCCAAATTCGACACTTACTATATTTGGTCTCTTTGACCAAACAACTGGAGATGAACTAAACTAGGAGGTATAATTTGACGCATGAGATAACTTAAGGAAAAGGATCCAAGGTATGATAAGAAGCTTCAACCAAAGGTTCATTCGACTGAAGCAGATGTAGGTTGTTCGACTGAAGGAAAGTGTTTGCGCCTTGGCACATAGGACGAAGACCATTTTGAAATTTGAATTATTGGAGGGAAAGGTGGTTTTCATCAGCGTCTAAGGGAAGAGAACGTGGCAAAAAGCTATGGGTCGAGAGGCATGCAGAAGACACTTGTCTTCATCCTAGCACAAAATGTCCCCTCGGCGGTTACCTACTTTTAGTATAAATTAAGAAGTTTGTGTAATTTTTAAGTGTGTTCAACTTATGGTACAAAACCTCTCAAAAATTATCCAAGTAACTACTGCGTGAGAAAGGATAAAAAGCAGAGCAATGTACGTTAGAAACACCTTTTTTACTTAATAAAAGTCTTTTTACTTTACTTTACCATTATCCTGCAAAGTTACCTTTTTACTTCTTTTACTTGTATTTTTATGCTTTTATTTACTGTTCAACAATCTTAAACATCTCTCCTTTGGGTCGAACGTGCGTTCTTCCTTCTTACTCATTTTACATAAAGATTAGCATATGTTCTGGGATTAGTTTGGTCGATCCCGCAAGTAAACCAAAAACATACCTTTTTTGGAGACCAGCGGTTGTTTACCAAAAACAACGGTAAACAATAGCATTATGATGTTCTCAAAATAAATGAGACTAATATATGCGTTTTGTATGCACATGTCATGATTTTTGTGAATGATACATGGATGAAATATCTTATTGGTGCGTATCGATAGCTTCGTATAATAACATCAGACTGGGGAAAATAAAATCCTAATTGTTGTTGGGGATGAAGATAGTAGTTCTTTCAATTTGTTTATAATGTCTCTACTGGGGATTTTCGCTTTCCATTTGAGGATACTCTACTGGGGATTTTCGACTTCTGCTTGGGAATATAAGCATTCAGGGAGAGTCGGTCATTCATCGTTCCTTGTAAGACTTGTATTCTGACTAGAGATGAAAGAACTAAATTTTTTTGATGTGTTGTTCTTCTGGGGAGGACAACTTTGAATGTCATCTTGTCAGAGAAGAGAATCTTGTCGAGGAGTTTTGCAATATCATAGAAATAAACTCTGTTGGGGAAATAAACCCTATAGACTGCGACGACTTCACTGGGGAAATAATCTTGTGGAGAAAGATCTGAGGAAATTGCTCTGTGGGAATTTATGGCCAGCTTCGAACGCTTATCCCAACTCCTGGAGTCTTTCGTAAATGCTAATCCTATTTCTATGTATATATTTGTAAACAGTAATCATATTCAAATACATGTGTTTATTCAATATAATCATTGGACAATGCAAACAAAACAAAGAAAATAAAAAAGGTTTTTGAAATTGAAACCGGTTGCATTGATTTGGAAAGTTTGTCTATAAACAGACAGTTTTATACAATGAGACAAAAATCCTAGTAAGAGGAAATCATAAAAGAAAAAGGTGTACAAAGAGAAAAACATCTATGTGGAAATGATCCCATCGAGTTTCAACTCTGCTATTGCCCCTATGTCTTCAAACATCTCATCCCTCACTGTCAGAAGAAGTTGATTGAATTGATTTGTACCATTTGAACTTTGACGTCAATAATTATGCTAAATGTGAGTAGATGGGTGATCCAACGGGACATAGTTATAAGATTTAATCCCTAACTTTTTCCTGGACCGCCCTTTCGGGTTTTGAGTCCACCGGGATATCCTTTTTTTCCCAAGCCTCCTTTTCAGGTTTTCGACTTACCAGATGTACAAAATTTTTTATATATCCCTAATTTTTCCCGGACCCTTTTGGTTCGCCTGGATACCCTTATTTTTGCCTAGGCCAGTCAACCTAGAGGTTCTATTTTATGCGTAGTATTTTTTAACTATGTCCGCATTTACAGGGTGTGGAAGATATTTACCGTCCATGGTGGTAAGTATCATAGCGCCGCCAGAAAATATCTTCTTAATCACAAATGGCCCTTCGCACGTGGGGGTCCATTTCCCCCTAGGATCACCTTGTGGTAAGATGATGCGCTTTATTACCAAACCGCCAGCCTGGTACACCTGAGGTTTGACTTTATTGTTAAAGGCCTTAATCATGCGCTTCTGATACATCTGACCAAACACCCGTGACTCTCTTCTCATCAATCAAGTTTATCTGGTCCAGTCTGGATTGAATCCATTCGTCTTCATCTAACCCTGCATCTTTCATAATCCTTAGAGAAGGGATCTGGACCTCGGCAGGCAGGAAAACCTTCATACCATAGATTAGAGAAAATGGAGTTGCCTCAGTTGATGTACATGCTGAAGTGTGATAACCATGAAGAGATAATGGTAACATTTCATGCCAATCTTTGTATGTCATCATCATTTTTTGCAAAATCGTCTTGATGTTCTTATTGGCGGCCTCCATTACTCCATTCATATTTGGATGATACGGAGAAGAGTTATGGTGTTTAATCTTGAACTGCATGTAGAGTTCCATGATCATAGTATTGTTGAGATTAGTTCCATTATCTGTGATGATCCTTTCGGGTATACCGTACTAACAGATGAGATTATGCTTAATGAACCAGGCCATAACATTCTTGGTAATAGAGGCAAACGAAGCTGCTTCAACCCACTTCGTGAAGTAATCAATAACAACTAGGATAAAATGATGCCCGTTAGACGAAATAGGCTTAATTTCTCCAATCATATCAATGCCCCACATCACAAAAGACCAAGGAGCAGTCAAGACATTCAGAAGAACCAGAGGTACATGTATTTTTTCAGCATAGATATGACATTTATGACAAGTTCTGGAATGATGATGGCAATTAGTTTCCAAAGTCGACCAATAATAACCCGCTCTCAGAATTTTCTTAGCCATCGTATTCCCACTAGAGTGGGTACCAAAGACCCATTCATGAATATATTCCATAATCTTCTCAGCTTCCTTCTTGTCTACGCAGTGAAGAAAAGTCAAATCGTGATTGCGCTTGTACGAAATTCCATTACTCATAAAGAATTTGGCCGAGAACCTCTGTAGGAATTTCTTATCATTAATAGATGCCCCTTCATGATATTCTTGAGCCTTGAGGTATCTTCACACTTGTTGTACCCCAAAATTTTCCCTCTCATTTCATCAATATTTTCTCACCACAAGACCCTTGGAGCTCAAGATCAAGTTAGGGTTTGCTCTGCTCAAGACTCCTCCTTGCACTGTTGACCCAAATTAGGGTTTGAGTTTGCACAAAGATGTTTTGACCTAAAATACCCAAAGTGACTTTCATGCTTCATGTTGGACTCACAAGTTTATCCATACCCAGTTTCAAGCCTTGATTCCAACCTTTGCCCAGTCAATTGGACAGTTGACCTAGAAATCAGTTGTATTGGGGAAAAAGTCAACTGTGGCCAATTGATAGTCAAACTTCATATTTTTTGACCCACATCAACATATTGAACTCATATGAACCATTTGGTCAAGTTTGGATCACAATTCCACAAGAAATTTGATCAGATCACCAAAAGGGCAAAATGGTCATTTTTAGGGTTTGACTGCACAACAGCAATTTTTTACTGTTTGACCTAACCAATGGCAAACCAAGCTCATATATGGACTCAAGGACTCAATGGCATTGTCTTGACACATTCAACAAGTTCAAAAGATCTCAAATGCACAAGATTGACAGATGAATGTTCCAGTCAACTGATCAAAATTTGACTGTGTATTGAAAAGTCAAACTTTGACTTTTTGGTCAAAATCAAGTGTCAAGATCCATTTTTCATCAAGACATGTCAAATTATGAAACTTGTTCATCAATAAACCCAAAATTGCAAATTAGGGTTTAGAATGAGAAAATTTCATAACATAGAATTTTTCTAAGTTATGAAACTTCTTTATTTTTTCCTAACTTTGTCCCATTTTTTTCATCAAGATACAAATGGATTCAAACAAAACTCAAAACATGAAAGTTGTATTCCATTGCAAAATCTACAACTTTTATTCACAAAGTTTCCTCAAAAGAAGCTTGTAGCTCAAGTTATGATTTTTGGAACAAAGGTGCAAAACATTCTTAACTTAGAAAATTTTTGACCTATTCTAGGCAGGATTTTTGACCAACTTCATGGCCATTTTTCACATGCTTCCACTTGGAATTTCAATTTTCATTACAAATATGGATTGTATTACACATTCCAAGCTTTCCAAATTTTCCAAGAACTCATCAAACACCCTTGTGGTTATGGAGATTCGAATTTGCAAAGATGGGCAAAAGTCACTTTGTTCATAGCTAAATACATGTTCATAACATTGGCATTTTCAAGTCAGCAGGGTTTGTGATGGTTTGCAGGCCTCTAAACCTCTTCACACTCAATAATTAAATGCTTAACCTTTGTGTTCAAGTCTTATTTTGTTCATTTGGTCATTACATGCAAGATTAATCCATAATTAGAAAAAGCAATTTTGCCATTCTTGTAAAGTAATGCTTTATGTCAAATACCAAATCCAAGAAGTACAAGCAAAAATCTTTGAGGCACAAGTTTGTAGACAAATCCCACTGATCAAGAGAGAGGCTGCAACATGCTTGAGGGACCTGTGCTGGCCTATAACCCAACTTGACTATCCATGCTTACTTGAGAAGAAACTTGGCAAAAGAGATCAAACTCTCACTTCCTGCAAACAGAAGCTCAAGCAAACTTTGTAGACACTTTTCATACACCAAAACAAGTCTAAAGCATAGCTCATCCACCCCTAAGACCTGCTCATACTCAGAATCCTTGTTTTGTTGCAAAACAGGGCAAGTTATGCAACTTGACCTCCATAACCATATTCATTCATGCGTTTTTGCTCAAGCTTGTCCAAACACATTCTATATCATCCACACAAACTATCCCAAGCCCTAAACACAGACTGTAACACCCCTAACCAAGTTTGCCATTTTCACTTTTCAGCTGTGCAGGTTGACTTCCATAGCTCGATACAGGTAGATTCAAAGCAAGCTAGGTGTTGGAGAAGGTTCCTTGGACCTCAGGCAAGCTGTACAAATCCTCAAACACCATTGAAGTTGGCCATATTACTCTGTTCAAGTCAAGCTGAAACAGGTAAAAATGTGAACTTCTATCTCTCTATCCAGGCATGATTAGGCTTAGGTTTGTGAAGAAAACATGTTCTACTCATAGCCCTGAAACCATCCATCTATTTACTTTTCATTTATATTATGCGTGTTGTGAGAATTTTGGCCATGAACATTGAAAAAAACTTAGGTCAGAAATTGGGGATGAAGAAATTCTCCCTCATTTCTGAGAGTTAGCTCAAGATTTTTATATGTATGAATTCGTCTCTTCATGCTCTATAATGTTTGTGTTATGAGTTTTTGTTGAAAGTCAAAGAATCAGGAGTTTGGATAAAGCATGGAACACGCGCGTTTTTCTGTTTGAATGTGGCTGAAGGTTGAAGACAGAGTTGACTTGGGCTGGGTCTGAGTCAACTTGCTGTTTGCACCCCTTTTTTAGTTTTACACCCCCTGGCCCATTGTGTGATATTTTATTCATTTTTGATTTTTTTCTTTTTAATTCTGACTTATTATTTTATGCTCAAATATAAAAAATATTAAAAATATTTTTTCACCCATTTTGCATTTTATTTGGAATTTATTTGTTTTATTTGAACTTATATATGTAAAATAAATATAAATACCTTTTATTTAAAACATTAAAAATAACACAAAAATATATTTTCAGCCATTATTTTTTTACCTTTTGAAAACATTTTCTAAAAAATATTATTTTTGTAAATAATTAATATTTTTATTTTGTACATGCTTAGTATATTTAAATATATATAATATAAATACTTGTGCATTTATTAGAATATTTAGGATAAAATATGAAAATAATACTTTTTTATTTTATTAATATATGACATTAAAAAATACTTTTTTACAATATACTTCCTTTTTCATTTTTGTATAAATTAATATATAAATATTGTATATAATTAATAAATAATTGCTATTTATTCAAAATTATGGTTTTGCCCTAAAACCACAAAAATACTCCAAAATTGACCTTTTTATTTTTTTTTATATTTTACATTGAAAAATACTTTTACATATATAAAAAAAACCATTTTTGTGCATAATACATTTTGCATATTTATTGTATTTATTTAATTATTGTACAATTAAATAATTTGTATATTCGATATGGATGTAATAGCTTAGATTTAATTTCTTGTCAAATACCCCCCATTCAAACATTTGTACCCCCATCCCCATAACTATGTTGTAATAATTTAGGACTTTAAATTTCCGCATTTAAAAGCTTTCAAATTATGCCATGATAGACCTAGGGTTTGTATGCAAATCAACCAACAAATAGCTTGACTAATACAAAGACAAAAAAAGCATGAAAATGGACAACACCAATCACACTTGCACCCTTAGGGTTACTCCACTTGTTGCCTTCAAAAAAAGGCCATGTTGCATGTTGAGTGTCTTGGGCAAAACAAAAACAATTCAAATGATCATAGTCCCTCGATGACGCTTTCTCAAGTTGCCTAAAAAATGATCAAGTCCCTTAAAGGAAAAATTGCCAAAGACACTTGGCACTATTGCATTCATGGTTTAAACGATGACCCGCGCCCGCCCCGTTAACATCCTAACACAAGATTGTCCACCAAATACAATGGTGGAACAACACTGTTAAAAGGGTTAAAACATAGGAAAGATCTTTGAGTAAATTTAGGGGTAGACAACTCTTAGTTACTTGATCAAACTTGCAAAACAAAACCTTGCCTACTTTCAAACCACACTCCACAACACAACTTTCAAAATAACTTTCAAAACCTTGAAACATCTTTTCAAAAAGACACACACCTTTTGTAAAACATTCGAGTAAAGAATTGTTACAAGGGTTGCCTAGACAAGGCATCTTTTTCAAAACATTTTCAAAACCACACACACAAAGCACCATTTCAAACAATTGAAAGCACCATTTCAAACAATTGAAAATGCAAGGCAAGTGATCTAAGAAAGTAACTAAGAGCCCATGGATAACCATGGATAGAAAGGGTGCTAATACCTTCCCTTTCTATAATCTACTCCCCGAACCCAAGAAAACATCTCAAAGGTTTTTGCTGTGATTTTTAACCTTTCCTTAGGATAAAATAAAAAGTCGGTGGCGACTCTTGCTAAACCGAAACATTTGCAAAAACAAACGCAAAACCCAAGTTAGTTCTCCCACCGTATCACAGCACTTCATTGTACCAAGGCTTTTCCTCTACTCCATCAGTATCAACTTCGTAGCAATGTACCCGTTTGTCTAATCTCTCAATAGTAATTCGAGGAGCTTCATTATCCCATCCGAATTTTAACATAGAGAGCATGGTGGCTAATGCGTCTGCCAATTGATTCTCTTCTTGCAGAATGTGTTTAAAAGTGATTTCTTTGAAGTATGGAATTAACATCAACACATGCTCCCGATAAGGAATGAGATTTGGATGCTTCGTATCCCATTCTCCCTTGATTTGACTGATTACTTGGGATACGTTCCCATATACATTCAAGATTTTAATTCTCATATCGATAGTAGCCTTGATACCCATGATACACGCTTCGTACCCTGCAATGTTATTGGTACAGTCGAAACATAATTTGGCAATGAAGGGTGTATGGCAACCCTTATGAGAGATTGTTGTACCCCAAAATTTGCCCTCTCATGTTTTCAAAGGTCTTCCCTTACATGGTTGGTCACAAACCCTTGCCTAAGTAAAATAAAGTTTTTTTGAAGATGAACAAAGTGTCTTTCGATTGGCATCTGGGAAAAGTCTTCGATTGGGTATCCAAAATCCTTCGATACAGGCTTGACTCACCAGTCTTCGATTGGGCATTTGGCACTCTTCGATCAGGCTTTGATTAGTAAGCTTCGATTGAGCGTTGGACCTCCTTCGATCAAGCTTTGTTCTGCAAGTCTTCGATTGAGCGTTGGACCTCCTTCGATCAAGATTTGGTCTGCAAGTCTTCGATTGAGCACTGGACCCCTTCGATCAAGTCAATGTCACAATGCTTCGACTAGTACTTCAGAAGGTCCTTCGACTGGAACTTCATACTTTACCTCAATCAGAACATCAGAACGAAATGACCTTCGAATGGCATTTCAGTGCAGAGTTTATCTTAATCTAAGATGCTCTGATGAAGGAAGTTCTGGACACTTCGAATCAGAACTTAGACTCATCACAAGGCCAAGGGCTGGTCGAAGTTGTCTAGTAGGGAATGTTCTAAATATATTCAAATTGGACTTGAAAGCTGGAAAAGAAGGCAGATTCGAAGGAATGAAGTAGGCTGGCATGACTAGGCAAAAACACATATCCTAACCTGTCCAGGTTCACCCAAAGTTCACAATGGCATGTGTCCCTTGAAAATATGCAATCGAAGCAGAGGGAGGCTCAATCGAAAGGGCTATGCAATTGAATCTGGAATAGATTCGAATGGGATTTTGAAGCTATCGAAGAGAGCAAATTCGAAGGAAGTGGATCTGAAGGGGCAAGTCAGCTTTCGATTTTCATCATGTTGGAGGCCCAAACAGCTCATAACAGGCTGGCAGTAACGCATGAAGATAGATTGGAACGTGATTGAATCAAATATAGCAAGTCTTTATGAAGAAATCAAATCAAATCTCTTCGTCATAATGGACCAAGATTTGATACACAAATGTTGACCTAAATTCCTTGTCTATATAAACCTCATGCTCCCAAACAAAAAGGCACGAAAAAAGACACAGAAAAAAACTCTGCAGAAACGGCCACACCACTTTGCAAGAAATCTTGAAAAAGTGTGAGATTGAAAACAACCTTAGAGGCGAATTCAATCCAAAAGAACAACATAGCCCTCTTCCCAGCAACCTCCTGAAGCGAGACCAATCAAAAACCAAGCCTTTCTCTGCCTATAACGCACTGTAAACCCTCATGAACCTTGCTCTGCACATGGAATCGTAACTCAGTTTTTATGCATCTTTGTGCCAAATTTCTTGCATATTTGTATTAACCATTAAATTCCTAAGCAAACTGCATTATTTGATTGTATTTTCGTGACCTCTAACCCCATATCCAGAACTTAGGGTTCTTGTGTATGTTTTTAGGTGTTTTGCGTGCAGGTTAAATCAAGGCCAACAATGGCCATGGATGAGTTCAGGGGAAGGAGACGAGTGTGAGGGTGTCCTTAAAACTCGTTTTCATGGCCTACAGATAGTTTTGGAAGGCAGTTAGGGATTTTGCTACGGATGTAAATCCGCAGGAAACGAACCAGGGGTTTATGGGGAAGACGAAGATGTGTCTTCTTCCCACTGGTCCATTTAAAACGCGCGCCACATTTTTTTTATTTTCAGGAAATAATTGTTGGTTTGTTTTATAATATTTTATTAATAATCCACTAACAGGTTAACATTATGGCTCAGTTGGTAGCACGTTGGTTGAGTTGTCCAATGGGACCTGGATTCGAATCCCAGGTCCCCCAAACTTTGTTATCATTTTGTTTCAGGCGTTCACATGCAGCGCTTCAGGCAGGGAGCACCATATACCTCCAGATCTCAAAGGCCAGGTGGTTCCAGATCCAGATCCAGTGGTCCAGGATGAGGTTCACCATGAACCTTGGTCAACAAACGTCCAGGCAATCTGAAAGTCAAACGAGGCTGTTCGAATATGGGCCTGGAATTGCTGAATCAACCTCCCTTCTTCAGGCCCAGTGCCCCCCAAAGTTTGCTTATGTTTTTATTTTCTTTTCATATTTCTTTTGCTTTTTATTATTATTATTAAAAACTAACTAATTAATTAACAAACTAACCTTTTTTTTATATATAAAAAACCAAAAATCAAAAAATATAATTTTCATCATTAATTTTATTATTTTTGTAAATAAACCATTAACCAATTAATTTAATTTTTTTAATTAGGTTTAATCTTAACATTTTTACAATAAATTAAAATTGACTTAGAATTAGGTATTTTTAATATTTCTGATTTTATTTCCTTAATTAAAATAAAACTCAAAAAATATTTTCTTTAATTCCATTATTAACTTAGACTTAATTCTTAAATCAAAAAAGACCAACAATATGCTTTATTCAATAAAAGGGTCAAAACTCTAAAGGACATTCCGATTCAATTTTCTCGCGCGTATTATGTTTGATCCATAATTGTAATTGCTCCGAGGATGTAATAACTTTAACTTAGGATTTTATTTACCGCTTTTATTTACTTTTTCGCATTTAATTTTAAGGGTTTGTTTTTGGCGATGTAAATACCCGACGCCTTGTAATAGCTTAGTTTTATTTTCCGCAATTTATTTTCCGCAACCATTAACTGCTAGATGTATGAATAATAGGCTATGCATGACAAGATCTATCTTAACTTAAAATCAACAAGTAGCTCACCATAACATGTACAAAGATAATATAAACTGGAAATTGACACACTTCGCACATGCCACTCTTAGGGTACGCCTCATTTGGTTGCCTCGAACGAGGTCATTGAGTATAGGAAGTCTTAGAGGTCGCCCTCCTGTCCAAAAATCAAAGTTGCCTCGAAACGGTTGCCTCGGATAAAATGATCTAAGACATTAGGGTTACCGCTAAGGCGTCCTAACGTTGCTTTAGTAACCACACATCCCTAAAATCGAATTGACCCGAAAAACTCCAACGACGGTGCTACCTACTCCTCAATAGTGGGATACCACTGTCTAAAGGACATTTGCACAGTTTAATTCTTTTTGAGTAGGTAGAGGTTCTTAAGTACTTGCTCTTTTGAACACAAAAACAAAACTTTTCGCACTTACACTCTCTTCAAAAAAAACAAAACTCTTTTCAAAACCCACAAACACAAAGAAAAGCAAACTTTTGAAAACACAATGAGCAAGTACCTAAGAGCCTGTGGATAACCACGGATAGAAAGGATGCTAACACCTTCCCTTTCTATAATCTACCTCCCGAACCCGAGAAAAATCTCAAAAAGGAATTTTTATGTGCTTTTGTCCTTTCCTTGTTGGATAAAATAAAAGACGGTGGCGACTCTTGCTTACTGCGACATTTTGCGAAAACAAATGCAAATGTGAACCAGCATTCCAAAACAGTCAGTTCTCATTCCCACCGATCACAGAACTGGCGACTCTGCTGGGGAATCTTATAAGTGAGGTGTACCTTAGGATTAGATCACTTGTGTTTTCAATTGTATGCTTTGTATGCTTTAAATTTTGTGGGCTTGTATTGGAGCTTTATAGATCCTAACCCGGATCTGGGGGTACCCTTTTTAGGTAAGTAGCAATAAACTTTGAGGGATCTGTCCGGCATAGATCGACATGGATGAAGCAGTAGCTACGTTGGTGTGACAACTTGGTCTGTACCGATATCCCTTGTGTTGGAACGAGGAGAATATGGGTCTTCTAAGGAGTCATTAAGCACCAACTGACCTTAGAACCTTAAATTGACCAACTTGGCCATAGAACAGTAGCAGTATGCTACACTCATTGAGACTAAACTCTCGCGATGATTTCGGCCGCAAGAAAAGGTTGCTAAACTGGAATTATGACCGATTGAGGGTAGTCAGTGATATTGAGATCCTCTAGAACCCGGTTACTATTTTTTAGGACAGGTCTTAACCAACTGAAACTGAAAGAGGGTAGTACCTAAGCTTCATGCCAGCCTGAAATCTAAGGGGCTCTTTTGTGTGACTTGTGTGCCTTTACCATGTTTGCCTTTTGTGAATACTTGTGGTGTGCCTTTACCATGACATCATAACATCATAACATTGCATACATCCTGCATAAGGACTAACCTATTTCAAAGACAAGAGGGTTTCATCTTTGCTCTGTTTTGTAGGACATCATGATGCCCATGCGTAGGAATATTATTCGGATCAACTTTGTTCAAGTACCTATTTTGCTTAAAGAGTTGGTTGTCAGGATTCCAGACACTACTTCCTTCATCAGGAGGCACAGTTCTCTTCTCATTTTAGTCACCTCAAAGTTGGACCAACAAATGATGAGTGTCCTGGTCTAGTTTTATGATCCGCTATACCATTGCTTCACCTTTCAAGACTTCCAGCTGGTTCCTACCCTAGAAGAATTCTCTGAGTTGCTTGGTATCTCTGTTTTGGAGCAGACTCCATTTATTGGTTGGGAAAAGACTCTCATGCCTGAAGAGATTGTTGCAGCCCTTCATTTGACCAAAGAGGAGGTAATGGCCAACTGGGAGACTAGAAGTGGAGTTAAGGGTTTTTTGGCTAAGTTTCTGGTTGACAAAGCTAATTACTTTTGGGATGACTTAGACTTCAAGGCGTACGAGGACATTCTGGCTCTCTTAATCTATGGTCTGGTATTGTTTCCAAATCCTGACACTTTTGTTGATGTTAATGCCATAAAGATCTTCATCTCTCGGAACCCTGTACCCACTCTCTTGGGTGACATCCTTCATCAGCTCTATGCTCGTACTGCCCGAAAGCGGGGAACTTTGATGTGTTGTGCTCCTTTATTGTCAAGGTGGTTTATTTCGCACCTCCCTAAGTCCATACTGAAGAACAAAGAAGGAATGGGCTGGGCTTATAGGGTCATGTCTCTTACTAATAATGACATTATCTGGACTCTCAAAGGCTTGGATGAGGTGACTGTCATTGATCGTTGTGGAGAGTATCCTAATGTTCCATTGATCGGAACCCATTGAGGAATTTCCTATAACCCATGTTTAGCTCTCCGTCAGTTTGGAAGAGCCAGAAGAGAAGGGCCTCATGAGATGTTGATACCTCATATCATCTTTGATTTTCAGGGAGATAGCGACGAGCTGCGTTGTAGATTCATCAGTGCTTGGGATAGAGTTCACAAATCTGACCCACATGAGTTGGGACCAAAGACTTCTCTGCCAATGGAGCCATATCTCAGATGGGTCCACATCCGTGCCCATAAGTTAGGTATGCCATATGAAGTTGTCAGGCCTGTTACTCTTGAGGTTGCTGATAAAGACGGGGTTCCTCCAACTATTCTCCATCCTCATATGCCCACTGATATTATCACACTGAAGAGGTCTTGGGCGCAACTGCATGAAGAACGGGATTCTTATCGGGAGAGGTTCAATGAACAAGAACAGAAGATCCAGAAGCTGACTAAGAAACTAGAGAATGAGCGGATCCTGAATGATTATATCTGCACTGAGAAGAAGAGGCCATGGGAGCATTGATGGACCTTTGATGATTTCTTTTATAGTTTTTATTTACTTTTCAGTATTTCCATTCTTGTAACGCCTAAGGGCAATTTGTTGAACAATTTAAATTCTGAAGTTAAATCTAATAAAGTGTGTTTCCTTTCTTGTTTACAAATTTGAATCCCGATTGTCTTTGAAAACATAAATCATACGCATTTCATCTCATGCACTTCATAAACAGGTACCCTTTTACAGGACTCTTATCTTCTTCGTTGTTTATTTCAGCAATCATCATGTCTATTGAACCTTCCACTGAGCAAGCTATCAAGGCCCTCCAGGCCCAGAATGCCCAATTTCAAGAGTTGGTCATGAGCCTAACTAAGGGTCAGCAGGACCTGAAGACCCTGATTTTGAAAGAGAGGAAGAATAAGAAAAAGAGGACCGTCCTGTTCAACACCGGACGCAGGTTTGGAAACAGGCTGCAAAACGAAGTTGATCTGACCACCTCATCTGGAGGGAAAGACAGCCCACAAGAAAGGAGGGATCCTAGCCCTATGGTCTCCGACAACGAGACGGACTATGATGAAGAACAGTATCCTCCTGCTGAGGATAAGTACAAACAGCTGGAGGACCATTTGAGCGCTATGGAAATACAGAAGGTGCCCGGTCTGGACTTCGTAGATCTAGGTCTATCCTCTGGGGTGGTGATCCCCCATAAGTTCAAGGCACCTGCCTTTGCCAAGTATGACGGAGCGTCCTGTCCAAAGCTGCACCTCCGATCATATGTGAGGAAGATCCAACCTCACAGTGCTGATAAGAACTTGTGGATCCATTTCTTTCAAGACAGTCTCTCAGGGACTCAGCTTGAGTGGTTCTATCAGCTGGATGGAGCCAGTATCTGCAGCTGGGAGGATTTGGCTATTGCGTTTTATAGGCAGTATCAGTACAACTCCGACCTCGCTCCTATGCGTACCCAACTCCAGGGTATGTCAATAGGGACGGGTGAAGGATTTAAAGAGTATGCTCAAAAATGGAGAGACCTTGTCGGAAGGGTGCAACCACCTTTAGCTAATCGTGAACTTGTTGATATGTTTTTGGGGACCCTGTCTGGTCCATTCTTTAACCATTTGATTGGAAACTCTTCAGCCGGGTTTACAGACCTTATCTTGACTGGTGAGAGAATTGAAGCTGGTATCAAGGCTGGGAAGATACAGAAGGGTGCCTCATCGGGCACCGAGAAGAAGCCGTTTAAGAAAGAGTCTAGTGTTGTCTACGGTTCAAGAAGACAGAATAAACCTGAACACCGCCAAGCAACAAAGGGGCGAGAGACCTCGAAGGCAATTCACTCGTCTCATCATGACTTTGTCTCAGATGTTGCCACAGTTGCTGAATACCAATCTGGTGACTCTAAAAGAAGCTCCGAAGATTTTAAATACAACATCTTCAAAGTATAACCCTAACGCCCGCTGCGCTTATCACTCTGATAGCCCGGGGCATAATACGGATGATTGTTGGGCTTTGAAGAACAAGGTTCAAGACCTAATCGATGCAAAAGAGATTGAGTTTGAGGCGCCCGAGAGGCCTAATGTTGTGACTGCTCCCATGCCCAAGCATGGAGTGAATGCTGTAGAGGAAGGCTTGTTTGTAGTTTCTGTGGATGATGTTGTTACCCCTCTGATGACTATCAAGAAGAACCTGTTGCTAGCCGATTTATTTTCGGGCTGTGGTGAAGGTTGCCATATGTGTTCTGCTTTACCTACTGGTTGCCCATCTCTGAAGTCAGGTATCCAGAACCTGATGGATATTAAAGAGATTATGTTCGAGAAGACTTCTGTTCCATTCGTTCATTTTGAAGAAGTTTCCATCATTACCATTTTCGACAATTCTTCCAAGGCTCCCTCGAGGACGCTTGTTAGAATTACATCTGTTCTGAAGACCGCACCCATAATCATCACTGTTCCGGGGCCCATCCCCTACACCTATGACAAAGCTGTCCCTTGGAACTATAGGGCAGATGTTTATGTTCTTGGAGTTAAGCAAGAGTTCGGTGCTGATACCAGCGTCAGCAACGTTACTGGACCTGCTAAAGTCACCCGCAGCGGTAGACTTTTCTCCCTTGATATTGCTCCACCAGCTGTCCGAAGACCTGTTGTCATTAAGCCTGCAAGTGTACCTACTGCCATTCCTGATCGAGTTCCTATCCTTACCCCTGTCACTGAGTCATCTAACACTCGGGGCAAAGTGATCACCACTGATATGCCTGCCCAGACGGAGGCGCCAAAGACAACCACTGTTGAAGCTTCCAAACAGGAGATGGAAGAGATTCTGAAGATTATTAAGAAGAGCGATTATAATGTAGTTGAGCAACTGGGGAAAACCCCATCCAAGATTTCTATGTTATCACTGTTGCTGTGTTCAGAGGCCCATGCCAAGGCCCTGATTACCTTCCTGAAGACGGCCCATGTGCCACAAGAGACATCAGCTGATCAGTTTACCGATTGTGTGGCCAATTTAACTGCTGATAATGGTTTGGGTTTCTCCGACGCTGATCTGACTGCTAAAGGGAAGAACCATAATGATGCCCTGCATGTCTCCATTGAATGCAGGGGCACTACTCTTGCACATGTGTTGGTTGACACTGGTTCCTCATTGAACGTCTTGCCCAAGAAAGCTCTAGACAGGCTAGATTGTGAAGGGTTGGAGCTGAAGACAAGTAACATTGTTGTCCGGGCCTTTGATGGGTCTAAAAGGATGGTGCATGGTGAGGTGGATATTTCAATTAAATTTGGTTCTCAGGTCTTCAATTCTACATTCTATGTGATGGACATTCGATCGTCCTATTCTTGTTTGTTGGGTCGTCCATGGATCCACAAAGCTGGAGTTGTGACCTCAACGCTCCACCAGAAGCTGAAGTACCCGGTCAGAGGGAAGATTGTGACAGTACAGGGGGAGGAGGAGTATATGGTCAGCCACCTCAGCTCGTTCAGATACGTAGAGATGGATGGGGAGTTCATTGAGACCCCATTTCAACACTTTGAAGAGGTTCCTCAGACACTGGCATCAGCTGAGACTGTGCTTGAAGATTCTCCTATAAAGATGGCTTCCTTAAAGGATGCCCGGGCTGTTATTGAGAAGGGTGAGTATGCAAACTGGGGCCGACTTCCTGATTTCACTCAGAAGACTAACAAGTTTGGTTTGGATTTCACTGCAGAAGCTCAAAGGGTTGTTCGTAGTGCAAGGATTGGAAGACCTCATGTGTTCATCAGCAACTCGGGAGTAAATGCCATCGAAGATGACGTGGAGGAGTCTGAATTCGACAGCTGGATCTACCCTACGAACAACGGTGGACCAAGCAACTGGACAGCAAAGGACTTCATCCCTATTACTTTTGTTACCCAGTAATGAACTCTTTTGAATTTGTAACAGACAACATTGTGAAACTTTATGGCCCGGTGTCTTACCCAGGGCACCGTGGCTTCATTTGTGAGGGCTTTTGTGTGCCATTTTCATATATCATTAATAAAAGCATTGGACGTTTTTTTCATTTCAAATCCCGCGCTCTTTGTTTTTCTTTATTATATATTGCAAAACAGCTATTATACACACACTCACATATACAGGTTTCAATCCACTCTGGATATCACTGGTAACGACTCTGCTACTGCCAGTTATGACTTCGAAAATCCGATCAACCTAGCCGAAGACGAAGGTGAAGATGATTGCGAAGTGCCTGGTGAACTTGCAAGACTGCTACTCCAGGAAGAGAGGGACATTCAGCCATATGAAGAGCTAGTGGAAACAGTGAATCTGGGTACTAAGACAGACAAAAAGGAAGTCAAGATCGGTGCAAATCTGGAGCTTAGTGTGAAACAACGGTTAATTCAGATGCTGCATGACTACGTGGAAATCTTTGCCTGGTCTTACGAAGATATTCCTGGGTTGGATACCGACATTGTGGTTCATCGCCTGCCTACCAAGGAAGAATGTCCTCCGGTAAAACAGAAGGTTCGCCGAATGCGTCCAGAGATGTCTGATAAAATCAAGGCCGAAGTTATGAAACAGTTTGACGCCGGTTTTCTAGCAGTAACTTCTTACCCTCAGTGGGTCGCCAATGTGGTTCCGGTACCAAAGAAAGATGGTAAGGTCAGAATGTGTGTTGATTACAGAGATTTGAACAGGGCAAGCCCTAAGGATGACTTCGCTCTGCCTCACATCGACGTTCTGGTTGACAATACTGCTCAGCACAAGGTCTTCTCCTTTATGGACGGTTTCTCCGGTTATAATCAGATCAAGATGGCTCCTGAAGACATGCAGAAGACCACTTTTGTTACTCAGTGGGGCACCTTTTGTTATAGGGTCATGCCTTTTGGATTGAAGAATGCTGGGGCAACATATCAGCGTGCCATGGTTACTTTGTTTCATGATATGATCCATCATGAGATTGAAGTATACATCGACGATATGATTGCGAGGTCCCAAACTGAGGAGGAACACCTTGACCATCTACAGAAGCTGTTTGACCGGTTGAAGTTGTACAAACTGAGGTTGAACCCGAACAAGTGCACCTTCGGGGTGAGATCTGGCAAACTACTAGGTTTTGTCGTGAGCGACAAAGGTATTCAAGTGGACCCTGCCAAGGTGAAAGCCATACAAGAGATGCCAGCTCCCAAGACAGAGAAAGAGGTCAGAGGCTTTCTAGGACATCTGAACTACATTGCCTGATTCATCTCACATCTAACTGCTACTTGTGAGCCAATCTTCAAGCTGTTGAAGAAAGATCAAGTGGTACGTTGGAACGATGAATGCCAGGCTGCTTTCGAAAGAATCAAAGAGTATCTCAGGAACCACCCATTCTAATGCCACCAGTTGAAGGGAGACCTCTGATCTTATACTTAACAGTACTTGATAACTCAATGGGGTGTGTGCTGGGGCAGCATGACGAGTCTGGCCGAAAAGAGCGTGCTATTTATTACCTTAGCAAAAAGTTTACCGACTGTGAGACCCGATACTCACTGCTTGAGAAAACTTTATGCGCTTTGGCATGTGCTGCTCGCCGGTTGAGGCAATATATGTTGACTCACACTACTCTATTGATTTCAAAGATGGATCCCATCAAGTATATCTTCGAAAAGCCTGCCTTGTCCGGAAAAATAGCAAGATGGCAGATGATCTTGACTGAGTATGACATCCAGTACACAACTCAAAAAGCGATCAAGGGAAGTGTAGTGGCAGACCATTTGGCACATTAGGCAGTGGATGATTACTAGTCTATGAACTTTGAATTCCCAGACGAGAATATCATGTTGATAACTGATTGTGAAACACCTGGACCAGATGAAGCACTTGAGGAAGGATCCCGATGGTCTATGTACTTTGATGGAGCTTCAAACGCTTTGGGTAACGGCATTGGCGCTGTGATCATATCTCCTAAAGGCTCACATACTCCACTTACCGCCCGACTATGTTTCAACTGCACCCACAATATGGCGGAGTATGAAGCATGCATCATGGGTCTTCGAGCAGCAATTGACCTAAGGATTAATTTTCTGAGTGTCTTCGGAGATTCCGCTCTCGTGATCAGTCAGATCAAAGGCGAGTGGGATACAAAACACCCAAATCTTATTCCTTACAAGGAGTATGTGTTGACGTTGCTTCCCCACTTTGAGGAGATAACCTTTGAACACTTCCCAAGAGAGGAGAATCAATTGGCGGACGCGCTAGCTACGATGTCTTCTATGTTCAAAGTCAAGTGGGACAACGAGGCTCCCCGGATCATTATTTGGAAATTGGATGAACCTGCACATTATTGTGATCTTGAGGCTGAAGAGGTAACAGAAAAACCCTGGTATCATGAGGTGAAGAGATACCTTGAAGCTCAAGAATACCCCGAGGGTGCATCTGTTAATGACAAGAAGTTTCTGAGAAGGTTCGCGGCAAAGTTCTTCATCAGCAATGGCATTCTTTACAAATGTAACCATGATTCAACCTTAATGCGTTGTGTGGATAAGATTGAAGCAAAAAGGATCATGGCAGAGCTGCATGAAGGTACTTTCGGAACTCATTCCAGTGGACATACCATGGCAAAGAAAATCCTTCGGGCAGGATATTACTGGTCCACAATGGAAGCCGACTGTTATCGGCATTCTCGGACATGTCACAAGTGCCAAGTCTATGCTGATAAGGTGCATATTCCTCCAGTTCCTCTGAATTTCTTGACAGCACCTTGGCCTTTTGCAATGTGGGGAATTGATATGATCGGCGAGATCAGACCTACGGCATCCAACGGGCATCATTTCATCCTGGTAGTGATTGATTACTTTACGAAGTGAGTTGAAGCAGCTTCCTTTGCTACGGTAACCAAGAATGTTGTGGCACGGTTCATTTGGCACAACCTGATCTGTCGATACAGTGTACCAGAGAGGATTATTACAGATAATGGTACCAATCTTAACAACAAGATAATCACTGAGCTCTGCGAGCAATTCAAGATACAACACCACAACTCTTCTCCCTACCGGCCGAAGATGAATGGGGTCGTCGAAGCAGCAAATAAGAACATTAAGAAGATTGTGCAAAAGATGACAGTGACCTACAAAGACTGGCACGAGATGTTACCATTTTCTCTTTATGGGTATCGTACCTCAGCACGGACGTCAACAGGGGCAACGCCCTATTCCTTGGTTTATGGCATGGAGGCAGTGTTGCCTATTGAAGTTCAGATACCCTCTCTTCGGATCATGAAGGATGCAGGTTTGAGCGAAGACGACTGGATTCAGACCCGGCTTGATCAACTGAACCTAATCGACGAAAAGAGACTCACTGCTATTTGTCATGGTTAGACGTACCAAAACGGATGATTAAGGCATTTAACAAGAAAGTCAGACGACAAGAGTATCAAGTCGGGAACCTGGTAATCAAGCGCATTATTTTACCTTAAGGTGATCCCAGGGGCAAATGGACCCCTACTTACGAAGGGCCATTTGTGGTTAAGAGCATCTTCTCAGGAGGAGCGATGATTCTAACCACTATGGATGGTGACGACCTTCCTCACCCCGTCAATGCAGACATAGTAAAAAGATACTACGCATAATCAAAGACCCGCTAGGTCGACTGGCCTAGGAAAAAATAAGGGCTTCTCGGCGAACCAAAAGGGTTCGGGAAAAAATAAGGGATGAAAATAAAAAAAATCTGTATACCCGGCAAGTCGAAAACCTGAAAAGGCGGCTTGGGTAAAAATGGGTATCCCGGTGGGCTGAAAACCCGAAAGGGCGGTCCAGGAAAAAATTAGGGATAAGCGTAACACTATGTCTCATTGGATCACCCTGCATCCAGACTTCGGTATCAACTATCAAGCTCAGACAACACTAATCAATCAAATTCATCTTCAACTAAGCAGCAAAGTGATAAGATGCTTGAAGATATAAAGGCAATAGTAGAGTGGGAACCCAGTGGGATTATTCACATAGCTGTTTTGTTTTCCTTTTCACACATTGTATAAATCCTTTTTGTTCGGCGGCGTTCTCTTACTGGGACGTCAACCTCTTGTACAAAAGCGCATATTTACAGGCAAACTTCAAAATCAATACAAATTCATTTTCAGACAAATTTCAAACTGTTTTCCCTTTATCTGTTTTGTTTTGCAAAGAACGTCCAATGTTCATTTTTGATATATGCATTTGACATTAATTGCTGCTCATAAATATTTACATGCGAAACAAAGGACTAATTACGGGTGATATCAGAAGTAGGGGCAATAAGAATTGTCTGAGCGGTCTAGTTGCTTTGTCCACCAAGGTACCAAGGTAAGTTCAGCTGAAGAATATGGCTAAGATACTTTCACTCCCTGCAGAGTAAAACAGTAATGGTAGCTCTCCCCACTGAGACTTGCAACTATAAACGAATCAGCAATACTCTCCCCAAGCAGAGTTGGTCTACCATCAGCCCTAAAAAGGTTGGGTATCCCCAAAAGGTCTTAATATTCCCCAGCGGAGTATAAGGATATTCCCCAGCAAGCATAAGAGTATCCCCGACAGTCTTAATATTCCTCGACGGAATATAAGAATGTTCCCCGGCAGAATGCAAGATACCCCCAGTGGAGTCATTTCCCCAGCGCAGTCTAAAAAAGTTTCCCCAATGGAATTGAATCATCTTCCCCAGTAGACTCTGGAAGCTTGTCCCCTGCAGAATACAAATGTATCTCCCCAGCCAAATTCAGAGGTTATCCTCACAAGAGTCTAACCGAGTTATCCTCAGCAAGTTGCAACTGAAAGATCATCCCCAGCGAAGTTCTTTCTATCCCCGGCGCAGTTCATCATCAAAATCCCCAACAGAGCTTATCAACGGAATCCACAACGGAGTTCATCATTAAAATCTCAGCGAAGTATCTCTTCCCCATAGAGTAATTCCCTGCAGAGTAATCTTTTCACCATGTTTATTCCCCAACGGAGTTATCTTCTCCTACAGGTTTATTCTCACAACCATCTTCGTTCGTCATCCCCATTAGAAACATCCTAAGCAAAGTTTGAAGACACACATACTCTTCAACAGCAGTCCAGGATTTAACAAACTCCCCGGCATTTGTCAAGGATTTATTTTCCCAGACGAAAATACATTCATAAACATTTCACATTTCATACCTCCTATTTACATACATGATGAAGTGCATACGACACAATCTCATTTTTTTTGAGAACATCATGACATCATGCATTTCATACATCATGACATTGCATACAGCTAACGTTTACCTTTTTCAGGAGAAGGTCAATCAAAAGATGGCTACCATAAACCTTTTCAAGTCTCAGTTGAATACTTGTAGCAAGCCAGGAAAAATATCTGTGGACGACTGATTGTAGATTAATACCTATAACAAGCCAGGAAAATTATCTACATGAAGAGATTGAAGATTAATACCTGTAACAAGCCAGGAAGACTATCTTTCTTTCTCAGGACATAGATTAATACCTGAAACCAGCTAGGACAGCTATCTCCTCGACCAACCTTTTCAAGTTCCAGATTAATACCTGTAGCAAGCCAGGAAAAATATCTGTGGACAACTGATTGTAGATTAATACCTGTAACAAGCCAGGAAAATTATCTACATGAAGAGATTGAAGATTAATACCTGTAACAAGCCAGGAAGACTTTCTTTCTCAGGTCAGAGATTAATACCTAAAACTAGCCAGGACAGCTATCTCCTCGACCAACCTTTTCAAGTTCCAGATTAATACCTGTAATAAGCCAGGAAAACTATCTGTGGACGACTGATTGTAGATTAATACCTGAAACAAGCCAGGAAAATTATCTATATGAAGAGATTGAAGATTAATACCTGTAGCAAGCTAGGAAAATTATCTTTCTTTCTCAGGTCAGAGATTAATACCTGAAACCAGTCAGGACAACTATCTCATCGGCCAACCTTTTTAAGTTCCAGATTAATACCTGTAACAAGCCAAGAAAAATATCTGTGGACGACTGATTGTAGATTAATACTTGTAATAATCCAGGAAAATTATCTACATGAAGAGATTGAAGATTAACACCTGTAACAAGCCAGGAAGACCATCTTTCTTTCTCAGGTATGCAAGTTCTTGCTAAGGAATCTCTTATGCGATCGGCACTCCTGCAGATGGCATCTATAAGCCCATCCTCCTACCAACAATCTCCAAATGGCATATGTAAGCTCATTCCCGACATCACAATGCTGATACTACACCATGCGAGTGCAAATTTCTGGGCACTCTAGTGTTCAATCATCTTCCACCTTCGGATCACGAAAGGCACGCAAGCCAATCTACATCCTCAGGTTTAAGAAAATTGAAGAGGGGCAACTATTGTACCTCAAAATTTGCCCTCTCATGTTTTCAAAGGTCTTCCCTTACATGGTTGGTCACAAACCCTTGCCTAAGGAAAATAAAGTTTTTTTGAAGATGAACAAAGTGTCTTTCGATTGGCATCTGGGAAAAGTATTCGATTGGGTATCCAAAATCCTTCGATACAGGCTTGACTCACCAGTCTTCGATTGGGCATTTGGCACTCTTCGATCAGGCTTTGATTAGTAAGCTTCGATTGAGCGCTGGACCTCCTTCGATCAAGCTTTAGTCTGCAAGTCTTCGATTGAGCGCTGGACCTCCTTCGATCAAGCTTTGGTCTGCAAGTATTCGATTGAGCGCTGGACCCCTTTGATCAAGTCAATGTCACAATGCTTCGACTAGTACTTCAGAGGGTCCTTCGACTGGAACTTCATACTTTACCTCAATCAGAACATCAGAAAGAAATGACCTCCGAATGGCATTTCAGTGCATAGTTTCTCTTAATCTAAGATGCTCTGATGAAGGAAGTTCTGGACACTTCGAATCAGAACTTAGACTCATCACAAGGCCAAGGGCTGGTCGAAGTTGTCTAGTAGGGAATGTTCTAAATATATTCGAATTGGACTTGAAAGCTGGCAAAGAAGGCAAATTCGAAGGAATGAAGTAGGCTGGCATGACTAGGAAAAAACACATATCCTAACCTGTCCAGGTTCACCCAAAGTTCACAATGGCATGTGTCCCTTAAAAATATACAATCGAAGCAGAGGGAGGCTCAATCGAAAGGGCTATGCAATTGAATCTGGAATAGAATTGAATGGGATTTTGAAGCTATCAAAGAGAGAAAATTCGAAGGAAGTGGATCTGAAGGGGCGAGTCAGCTTTCGATTTTCATCATGTTGGAGGCCCAAACAGCTCATAACATGCTGGCAGTAACGCATGAAGATAGATTGGAACGTGATTGAATCAAATATAGCAAGTATTTATGAAGAAATCAAATCAAATCTCTTCATCATAATGGACCAAGATTTGATACACAAATGTTGACCTAAATTCCTTGTCTATATAAACCTCATGCTCCCAAACAAAAAGGAACGAAAAAAGACACAGAAAAAAACTCTGCAGAAACGGCCACACCACTTTGCAAGAAATCTTGAAAAAGTGTGAGATTGAAAACAACCTTATAGGCGAATTCAATCCAAAAGAACAACATAGCCCTCTTGCCAGCAACCTCTTGAAGCGAGACCAATCAAAAACCAATCCTTTCTCTGCCTATAACGCACTGTAAGCCCCCATGAACCTTGCTTTGCACATGGAATCGTAACTCAGTTTTTATGCATCTTTGTGCAAAATTTCTTGCATATTTGTATTAACCATTAAATTCCTAAGCAAACTGCATTATTTGATTGTATTTTCGTGACCTCTAACCCCATATCCAGAACCTAAGGTTCTTGTGTATGTTTTTAGACGTTTTGCGTGCAGGTTAAATCAAGGCCAACAATGGCCATGGATGAGTTCAGGGGAATGTGACGAGTGTGAGGGTGTCCTTAAAACTCGTTTTCATGGCCTACAGATAGTTTTGGAAGGCAGTTAAGGATTTTGCTACGGATGTAAATCCGCAGGAAACGGACCAGGGGTTTGTGGGGAAGACGAAGACGTGTCTTCTTCCCACTGGTCCATTTAAAACGCGCGCCACATTTTTTTTCAGGAAATAATTGTTGGTTTGTTTTATAATATTTGATTAATAATCCACTAACAGGTTAACATCATGGCTCAGTTGGTAGCACGTTGGTTGAGTTGTCCAATGGGACCTGGATTCGAATCCCAGGTCCCCCAAACTTTATTATCATTTTGTTTCAGGCGTTCACATGCAGCGCTTCAGGCAGGGAGCACCATATACCTCCAGATCTCAAAGGTCAGGTGGTTCCAGATCCAGATCCAGTGGTCCAGGATGAGGTTCACCATGAACCTTGGTCAATAAACGTCCAGGCAATCTGAAAGTCAAACGAGGTTGTTCGAATCTGCGCCTGGAATTGCTGAATCAACCTCCCTTCTTCAGGCCCAGCGACCCCAAAGTTTGCTTATGTTTTTATTTTCTTTTCATATTTCTTTTGCTTTTTATTATTATTATTAAAAACTAACTAATTAATTAACAAACTAACCTTTTTTTTATATATAAAAAACCATAAATCAAAAAATATTATTTTCATCATTAATTTTATTATTTTTGTAAATAAACCATTAACCAATTAATTTAGTTTTTTTAATTAGATTTAATCTTAACATTTTTACAATAAATTAAAATTGACTTAGAATTAGGTTTTTTTAATATTTCTAATTTTATTTCCTTAATTAAAATAAAACTCAAAAAATATTTTCTTTATTTCCATTATTAATTTAGACCTAATTCTTAAATCAAAAAAGACCAAAAATATGCTTTATTCAATAAAAGGGTCAAAACTCTAAAGGACATTCTGATTCAATTTTCTCGCGCGTATTATTTTTGATCCATAATTGTAATTGCTCTGAGGATGTAATAGCTTTAACTTAGGATTTTATTTACCGCTTTTATTTACTTTTTCGCATTTAATTTTAAGGGTTTGTTTTTGGCGATGTAAATACCCGACGCCTTGTAATAGCTTAGTTTTATTTTCCGCAATTTATTTTCCGCAACCATTAACTGCTAGATGTATGAATAATAGGCTATGCATGACAAGATCTATCTTAACTTAAAATCAACAAGTAGCTCACCATAACATGTACAAAGATAATATAAACTGGAAATTGACACACTTCGCACATGCCACTCTTAGGGTACGCCTCATTTGGTTGCCTCGAACGTGGTCATTGAGTATAGGAAGTCTTAGAGGTCGCCCTCCTGTCCAAAGATCAAAGTTGCCTCGAAACGGTTGCCTCGGATAAAATGATCTAAGACATTAGGGTTACCGCTAAGGCGTCCTAACGTTGCTTTAGTGACCACACATCCCTAAAATCGAATTGACCCGAAAAACTCCAACGACGGTGCTACCTACTCCTCAATAGTGGGATACCATTGTCTAAAGGACATTTGCACAGTTTAATTCTTTTTGAGTAGGTAGAGGTTCTTAAGTACTTGCTCTTTTGAAAACAAAAGCAAAACATTTCGCACTTACACTCTCTTTAAAAAAAACAAAACTCTTTTCAAAACCCACAAACACAAATAAAAGCAAACTTTTGAAAACACAATGAGCAAGTACCTAAGAGCCCGTGGATAACCACGGATAGAAAGGGTGCTAACACCTTCCCTTTCTATAATCTACCTCCCGAACCCGAGAAAAATCTCGAAAAGGAATTTTTCTGTGCTTTTGTCCTTTCCTTGTTGGATAAAATAAAAGACGATGGCGACTCTTGCTTACCGCGACATTTTGCAAAAACAAACGCAAACGCGAACCAGCATTCCAAAACAGTCAGTTCTCATTCCCACCAATCACAGAGATAATCTCAGCTCCAATTTTGTTACCAAGCGCGTTAGAAGCTCCATCAAAAACCATAGTCTATTAGGATCCTGACTCAGGTCCTTCATACGGTTCAGGTTCTTCATAATCAATAATCAACATAATATTCTCATCCGGGAACTCAAAATTCATAGTCTGGTAGTCGTCTACAGCCTGATGAGCCAAATGATATTCCAGTACACTTCCTTTGTTGCTTTATGAGTGGTGTACTGAATGTCGTATTCTATCAAGACCATTTTCCATCTTGCTATTCTTCCGAAGAGAGCGGGTTTCTTGAATATGTATTTTATTGGATCCATCTTAGAGATCAACAAGGTAGTATGGGTCAACATATACTATCTTAGTCGGCGAGCAGCCCATGCCAAAGCGCAACAAGTTTTCTCGAGCAGTGAGTATCTTGTTTCACAGTTGGTAAACTTTTTTCTAAGGTAGTACATTGCATGCTCTTTTCGACCAGACTCGTCATGCTGCCCGAGTACACACCTTATTGAGTTCTCCAACACTATTAAGTACATGATCAAGGGTCTTCCTTTAACTGGTGGCATCAGAATCGGAGGTTCCTGAAGATACTCTTTGATTTTTTTGAAGGCTATCTGATAATCATTGTTCCACTTTACTACTTGATATTTCTTTAGTAACTTGAAGATTGGCTCACAAGTAGCAGTTAGATGGGACATAAATCTGGAAATATAGTTCAATCGTCCCAGAAAATCTCTGACGTCCTTTTCAATACATGAAGATGGAATTTCTTGAATGGATTTAACCTTGGCAGGATCAACTTCAATACCTTTACCACTAACAATGAAACCTAGGAGCTTATCAGATCTCACCGCAAAGGTGAACTTGTTTGGATTCAATCTGAGCTTGTATTTTTTCAATCTCTCAAACAGCTTGTGCAGATAGTCAAGGTGTTCTTCTTTAGTCTGAGACCTGGCTATCATGTCATCAACATAAACCTCTATTTCATGATGGATCATATCATGGAACAAAGCTACCATAGCATGTTGATATGTTACACCAGCATTCTTCAAACCGAAAGGCATAACTTTGTAACAGAAAGATCCCCACTATGTGATAAAAGTAGTCTTCTCCGTGTCTTTAGTCTCAATCTTGATTTGATTATAACCAGAGAAACCATCCATGAAGGAAAAAACTTTATGCTGAGCGGCTTTGTCAACCAGAACATCAATATATGGGAATGGAAAGTCATCTTTAGGGCTCAACCTATTCAAATCCCTGTAGTCTACACACATATGCACCTTACCATCTTTCTTGGGTACTGGCACCTCATTTGCAACCCACTGAGGATAGGATGTAACAGCTAAGAATCATGCATTGAATTGCTTCATAACCTCAACCTTGATCTTTTCTAACATCTCAGGACGCATACGACGGACTTTCTGCTTTATAGGGGGCAACCTTCCTTCATCGGTAGACGGTGAACCACAATATCAGCATCAAGCCCTTGAATGTCTTCATACGACCAAGTAAAGATCTCAACAAAATCATGTAACATCTGAATTAACCTCTTTTTGACATTGTCTTCTAGGTTGGTACCTATCTTAACTTCTTTCTTGTCTTTTTTGATACCCAAGTTCACCACCTTGACCGGCTCTTCATGTGGCCGTATGACCCTTTCTTATTGCATTAACAACCTAGCAAACTCTCCAGGTATTTCACAATCTTCCTCACCTCTGTCCTTGGCTTGGTAGATAATATTTTAAAATTCATAATTGGCAATAGCAGGACCGTTATTAATGGGATCCAAGGTGGATGTGGATCTGTAATTGGTTGTATGGGTGTGTGTAAGAATACATAATTATTTAGAAAATAATAAAGTAAAATAAATACAAAGAGCGCAAAATTTGAGTGCAAACGTCCAATGATTTATTAAATGAAAATATGCTTATGAATACTGACAACCCTAAAAAATGGACCATTGTGCCCTGGGTAAGGCACAAGGCTTAAAGTTATTGTTTAAATTACATAACCAAAACTTGAAAGCAAGAAAATAGAAAATAACATTAACTCTTGACTAAAGGAGATTGGTATAAAGTCTTCATCCTTCCAATTGTTGAGCCCATTACCGGTAGTAAGGAAGATCCAATTGTCTATGTCACAGTCACTACCAGCATCTTCCACGACATTAACATGATTGTTGTGAACTCCATTATCATCAATGAGAAATGGAGGTCTCTCAGAATTGGAACGAGCACGACGGACAGCCTCTGAGCCTGAGAAGTTAAACCCAAACCAAACTTGTCGGATTTGTAAGGGTTATCGGGAAGCTGACCCCAAATAGTGCAACCACCTTCTTCAACCAACCCTAGCGTCTTTTAGAGAAGCCATTTTTGATGGAGTCTTAGGAATGACAAAAACAGCTTTGTCAGTCGAGGTTGTCTGACAAACAACTTCAAAGGTCTGGCAAGGAGTCTCAACAATTTCACCATCCACCTCGACATACTTGAAAGAATTTAAATGGCTCACCATATATTCTTCTTCACTGAAAAGTGTAACGATCTTTCCCCTCATGGGATACTTCAACTTCTGGTGTAAGGTAGAAGTGACGACACCTGCCCCATGAATACAAAGGCGTCCCAACAAACAAGAATAGGATAGCCGAATATCCATCACATAGAAAGTAGATTTGAATACCTGGGAACCCACTTTGATTGGAAGATCCACCTCTCTATGCACCATTCTCTTCGAACCATCTAAAGCTCTTACCATAATATCACTGGGTTTTAGAACAATCCTTCACAATTAAGTTTATTTAAAGCAGCCTTTGGCAACACATTCAATGAGGAGCTTGTGTCCACCAACACATTAGATAAGGTATTCCCCTACACTCAATAGAGACATGCGGGGCCTTATTATGATTCCTTCCCGCAAGAGTTAAGTCTGCGTCAGAAAAGCCTAGCCCATTATCAGTCGACAGGTAAGCAATACGATTTTTGAATTCATCAACAGAGATTTCTTGCGGTACATGAGCAGATTTTAGAAATTTCACTAAAGCCTAAGCATGGGCTTTAGAATTTAACAATAGGGATAACATAGATAATTTGGAGGGGCTCTGCCCCAGCTGTTCAACAATCTTGTAGTCACTCTTTCGGATAATCTTTAATATTTCCTTCATCTCTTGCTTGGAGGGGTCTTCAACAGTAACTTCTTTTGGTGACTCCATCTGGGCAGGCTCAGTTACATGTTCTTTGTCTCGAGTTTCAATAGTAGATTTTGTATCAGTGATACGAACTGGTGCAGTAACAGTCTTCAGAGAGATCTCTAGAGAGAAAGCCCTTCCACCTCTGGTAACCTTGCTAGTCCCTGCAATATTGCCAACATCGGGATCAATAACTTCAACATTTTCAATCAACGATTCTTGCTTGACGCCATGGTAGTAGACACTAGCTCCATAATTCTAAGGGATAACTTTATCAGAGGAATATGAGATGGGCCCAGGTGCATTGATAATTAGGGGAGTGACTTTAGGTTCGGAGGTAATCTTCCCAGGACCCTTAGAAGTGATCCTTATAGGGGTACCGGAAATTGTAGACACGTCTTCAAGATCAAGGTCTTGGGATGTACTCTCCACAGAAGGAGTCTTCTCAACGGTAATTTTCTCAAACAAAATCTCACGGTCATCCATTAGACACTAGATACCTTCTTTTAGCAATGCACAACCATTAGATTGGGATGCACAATAGTAGAAGTCTTCAGCATAACCCGAAAATAAACTGACTTGCAGTAGCTTCTATTTAACAATCATTAGGGGAGTAGTCAACTCATTCACAGTATAAACATAAGAAACATCTTCAATATCATTAACGCCTTTGTCATGATTGGGCATAGGCGCAGTAATTACATTAGGGGTTTCTGGAGGGTCAAATTCAATTTCCTTGGCGTCAATCATGTCTTGGATTTTATTCTTCAGAGCCCAACAGTTACTAGTGTCATGCTCGGGGCTATCGGAGTGGTATGCACACCTTGCGTTGGGATTGTAGCGGGGAGAGGAAGTGTTGGGATTCAGATGAGGCTCCCTCAATATAACCAGCCCTGCTTTCAACATGTGTTGCAACGCTTGAGCCAATGGCATGTTGATCTTTGTAAACTGCCTCATAGGTGCTTCTTGCCTACGTTGATTATTCTGTAGTTGTTGCACTGACGCAGGATTGGAGATCAGTATTTCCCCCACAGATTGGTTACAATCGCTCTTATTATGACCCTTCTGGTCGTACACAACATTGGATTCTCTTTTACCATTATAGGGCTTCTTCACAGCACTTGAAGATGTAGCCACTTGGATTTTTTCGCTTCTGATTCCATTTTCCACACGTTCCTCTGTCAAGATCAGTTTGGTGAAGCCAACTGAAGAACTTCCTAGCAGATGATTGTAAAAGGGACTTGTAAGTGTGGTCATAAACATGTCAACCAACTCTCCATCAGCCAAAGTAGGTTGAACTCTTCCCGCAAGATCTCTCCATTTTTGGTCACACTCTGCAATTGCATACGGGTTAGTGCAAGATCAGCAATATATAGGTATTTCTTATAGAAAGCAACAATCAAACCTTCCCAAGTGTGAATATTGGTCCCTTCCAGTTGATAGAACCACTCCAAATTATTTTCCAGACAAGCACTCTTGAAAGAAATGAACCCACAGTTTCTCGCCAGTAGTGTGCGGTTGGATTTTCCGAACATAAGATCTTAAATGAAGCTTAGGACAAGAAATGCCATAATAATTAGAAAAGATGGGAGTCTTGAACTTAGGAGGGATGATAACTCCTGAAACTAGGGAATTTTTTAGAACCATGGCTGCTTCTTTCAGTCCTCACACTCTTATTGTCTTCATCCTGTTTGTCTTCTTCATCAGACAAGATGTTAAGATCATGAGCTTGCTTAATAGGACCTCTGAACCTTCTTCCCATGTTAAGAACGCCAATTGGTTTCTTTTCTTTCTTATTCTTCTTTTCACCGGTGTTGTACCCCAAAATTTTCCCTCCCATATTCTTTAAGGTTTGTCAAGAATCATCCTCAAATGGTTCAAGACTTCTCAAAGATTGCACAGTCCAAATGCCTCATAAGCCAGTCAAAATTAGGGTTTTGTTTCTTTCATGGAATTTGAGGTTTTCAATGGCTCAATCAAGTCCCATAGGACTATATTCATTCTCAAACACCTACATGCCAAGTCTCAAGACTCACAATGCCAGTTTGCACAGTCAAAAGCATCATTTGATCCATAATCAACTACAGGGGCAAAATGGTCGTTTTGCAGTCAAAAGTCAGAATTTTTGGTCAACATCTTATTTTGAGCTCACAATCATCATTTGATCAAGTCTTGATCATGATTCCACAAGAATGGCTCAAAATTCATCAAAGATGCAAAAGTTACTATTTTTGGACAGTAGAAAAGTCAACTGTATCTTGACAAGGGCATAACTTTTTCATGGTTCATCGTAAAAATCCCATCCAATGCTCATTTTGAAGGGGATGACATTTCCTGCAACTCATCTTCACATTCCAAGTCCAAGAAATTCTCTCACAAAAAGTTATCAATTTCTACATTATAGGTCAATTTCAAAAGTCAACAAAAATGCACTTTAAGTCAAAGACCATAACTTGAGATTGGTAAATCCAAATGACATGGGAACAAAGGCATTGGTTAGAGGACTTCAAGACCTTTCCAAAATGTCAAAGAACATGTCCATAGGATCAAAATTGAGCAAGATATGCATTGGAGAAGTTGGGAAATTTTTATGAATTTGCAAAAGTCAACTTTGCTCAAAACACCTTGTTTTTGCTAATGGGCCTCAAATTTCTTCTTGAATCTTTATCCAAGGCTTATGCACGATCCATTGAGATTAAATTGAATTATTTTCTTATTTTTATTAATTAATTGGATTTTTAATTGATTTTTAATTGATTTTTAATTCATTTAATTAATTTAAACTGTAGGAAATTCAAAGATATGATTTCTCAATCTTTTGGTGAAGCAAAGATGACCAATATATGCTGGAGATTTCGTGTGCACATCAAGGGGACAAGGATCTCCAAGTTTGGCAAGATTTTTCAATCAAAAAGATTGAAAAATATTTGATTTTCAATCCAATATTTAGTCCACTATATATACAGAACCTAAACCTAATGCCACACACGTGAGAATTGTTGCAGAAAGCCATAGCCACCATTGAAAAAAATCAAGAAAAAGCCAAAACTGTTTTCCAGGTTCCAGGCCCTTTCAAAGCAATTTGAGGATTCAAACACATTGCTAGAACTTCCAGAAACCTTTTGCAATCAAAATCACGCGCCAAAGCTTAAGAAATCACCATTCACAGACCCACGGTTTGCTTAACGTTTTCAGAATCGAAACTCACATTTTATGCATCATTAACATGTTCTAATCATTGTTTTGCATTGCTTGAACCTTTACAAAGCTAATGGTATTGGTTAATTGCATTATAGTGTACAGAATCGTGAATCACCATTGAAGAATTTTAGGGTTCTCGAAGTCTCAAATTGGGGCTTTACAGCCCAGGAAATATTAAGCTTCATGAAACCTATGGTTGAATTCGTCAAGGCCAGACGAATCAAACACCATGCTCGCGAACAATTTATGTTAATCCTATGCCTATTCGCTATTATTGGTCGTCTTGTTTTGTGGGGGTTAAAAACCCCCGCTATCTGTTTGTTATTTACAGGCTTCAGCGAAGGAGATGAAGACGTGGAAGCATGGGGTTGGTTCATTCAAATATAACGCGCGCTTTTATTTGTTTCCAGCATAATTGATCTTTTTTATATAGTATATTCATTGATTATCATTATATCAAATGCAGCGTGATGGCCTAGTGGTTGGTGTGTTGGCTGTGCATCATTGGGACCTGGGTTCGATTCCCAGGTCCCCCAAACCTTTGTTTCTATTTTTTCTAACATATTCTCATGCAGCGCTTTCCAATAATGTCCACCATATTCCTTCCAATCCCAGACGCCAGTTGTCTTCCAACACAAATCTGAAGGGCATGAGGTGCTGACCATCATGTTCTCAAGTCAACCATGCGCTGGACAACCAGGAAAGTCAAACGTGGCTTGATTGTTAATGGGCCAGAATTGCCAAGCAAACCTCCATATTGGGCCCAACACCCCCAGGGTTTTGTTTCTCATTTTTTCTCTTTTCTATTTAATTATTTTTTATTAACTATTATTATTATTATTTAATTACCTCATAATTAATTTTCATAATAAATTCAGACCCATAAAATCAGAAATATAATTATTATTATTATTATCAATTTCACTTTATTTTTTGTAAATAAATTCTAATAAATTAATTAGTTTAATTAGGTTTAATTTTGACTTTTTTCATAATAAATAAAATGAATTAGACTTAGGGTTTTTCTTTTGACACTTTTAATTTCTTTTTTATTTTATTTTCATTAAAACAATAAAAAACATAAAAAAATACTTTTTCTTTTAATCAATTAATTAATTAGTTTTAGGTTAATATTTAATTGAATGCAAAAAAGGACCAAATTTCTTTCTTTTCTCAAAAAGGGTCAAAACCCTAAGGACGTCCCGATTCAATTCTTTCGCGCGCATATTTATTTTTAATTCATTATTTTGATTATATTTATGTAACTGTTCAGAGGATGTAATAGATGATTATGACTTTTATTGCTTTCTTTTAATTTCTCGCATTTATTTTCCAAAGGGTTATGTTTTTGGCGATGTAAATACCCGACGCCTTGTAATAGCGTAGATTCACTTTCCGCAATTTATTTTCCGCACTTATTAACTGTTAATTATGCATGACAAGACTTGTATGAAAAATAAAATCAAAACGTAGCTCACCAATACCATGTACAAGATAATTTAACATGAACCTGACACACATGCACATGCCACTCCTAGGGTACGCCTCACTTGGTTGCCTCGACGTGGTCATTAAGTATAGGGTGCTACATGTCCCTATAATCGAATTGACCCGAAAAACTCCAACGATGGTGCTACCTACTTCTCAATAGTGGGATAGTACTGTCTAAAGGACATTTACACAGTTTAATTTCTTTTGAGTAGGTAGAGGTTCTCAGGTACTTGCTCTTTCAAAAATAAAAAATACTTTTCGCACCTACACTTTTTGACAAAAGTTTTCAAACAAACACTTGATACACTCTTGAGGACAGAAACAAGAGTTAAATCGAAGTTTTCAAACCAAACTTTTTTTCAAAACCCACAAACACAAGAAAAGCAAAACATTTTGAAAACATAGTGAGCAAGTACCTAAGAGCCCGTGGATAACCACGGATAGAAAGGGTGCTAACACCTTCCCTTTCTATAATCTACCTCCCGAACCGAGAAACATCTCGAAAAGGAATTTTGTTGTGCTTTTGTCCTTTCCTTGTTGGAGAAAATAAAAGACAGCGGCGACTCTTGCTTACCGCGATATTTCGCGAACCAGCATTTCAAAACAGTCAGTTCTATTTCCACCGATCACAGAACTGGAGACTCTGCTAGGGACATCTTTATAAGTGAGGTGTACCTTAGGATTAGATCATTCTGTGTTTTCAATTGCTTGCTTTGTTTGCTTTAATATTGTGGGCTTGTCTTGGAGTTTCATAGATCCTAACCCGGATCTGAGGGATACCTTTTAGAAGTAGCAACAAACTGTGAGGGAACTATGCGGGGTATACCGACACGGTTGAAGCAGTTGCTACGTTGATGTGGCACTTTGGTGAGTACCGGTAACCCTTGAGTCAAGTCAAGGAGAGTACGGGGCCGCCGCGTGGTGTCGTGAAGCATCAACTGACCTTAGGAACCTTACTTGACCATCCTGGCCTCTTTAGGGGTAGTGAGATGACCGACTTTGGTGCAGTCCGAAGTTGGTAGATACTCGATACTACACTCATTGAGGGTTGTTTTCTTGGAATATTTTGATCGCCAGTTCAGTGGCTAAATCAAAACAATGAACATAGAAAACAGCCCAATGATATTGAGCTCCTTAGAACCCGGTTACTTTTGATAGGACAAGTTTTGAGCCCACCAACTTCAAGAGGGTAGTACCTAGACCTCATGCTGGCATAAACTCTAAGGGTTGTCTGGTGTGACTTGTGTGCCTTACCATGTTTGCCTTTTGTGAATACTTGTGGTGTGCTTTTATCATAACATCATAACATCATAAAGCATCATATGCATTTACTAACCACTTCAAGGGTTCGAATCTTCATCTTTGTTCTTGTTTTGTAGAACATGGAGACTATCCGCAGGAAAACAATTCAGGTCAACCTTGTAAGGATCCCTCCTCAGCTTAAGGAACTTACATCCAGGATTCCCGAGAACTCTTCTTTCAGTGAGATACATGGTAGACTCATCAGCTTGGTCAACACCAGTGTTGAAGAAGATATGATAAAAGTTCTCTTCCAGTTCTTTGACCCTTTGCACCACTGTTTTACTTTCCCGGATTATCAATTAGTGCCTACTTTGGAAGAGTTTTCTCAAATTCTGAAAATTCCTATCCTTAGTCAACTACCCTACAACGGTACGGAAAGGGAACCAAAACTTGAAGAGGTTGCTAAAGCACTACGTCTACAACCATCTGACGTTAAGGGGCATTGGGAAATCAGAAGTGGTATCAAAGGATTCTTGGCAAAGTTCCTGTTTGAGAAGGCCCAAGAATGTTGGAATTCCCTTGACCTACAAGCCTTTGAAGAAGTTGTGGCACTCCTTGTCTATGGGTTGGTGTTGTTCCCGAATCCGGATCAGTTTATAGATATCAATGCTGTCAAGATTTTCATGTCCAGGAATCCCATACCTACGTTGCTTGGGGACATCCTCCACTCATGTTACACTCGAACCATGAGAAAAAGAGGTGTTCTCATGTGCTGCACTCCTCTCCTGGCAAGGTGGTTTATTTCGCACCTTCCACAATCAGTTTTGAAGAACGAGCGGGGTTTGAGATGGTCGCAACGATTAATGACTCTTACACATGCTGATATACATTGGTGTTCTCGGTCCAGAGAAAATGTCACTATCATTGATCGTTGCGGAGAGTTTCCTAATGTTCCTTTACTTGGAATTAGAGGGGGGCATTAATTACAACCCGTGTCTGGCTTTGAGACAGTTTGGATATGCTCGGAGGGATGGCCCTCATGACATGTTGATTCCTGACATAGTTTTTGACTTCGACAACGATACACAAGGACTTCGCCAGAGGTTTATCAGAGCTTGGAGGATGCCTAACAAAGTAGATAGTAAGACACTGGGGCACAAGAAATCCATTCCCCTTGAACCTTACCTCAAGTGGGTACGAGCCCGCTCCCAGAAGCTTGTGATGACATATCCTCACATTCTCCCCGTGATCAAAGAGCCAGTTTTGGAAGGAGAGGTGCCATACATCATTCAACATCCTGACATGCCAACGTCTTGGGAAGAAATGCAAAAGAGCTGGATCCAACTCAAGGAAGAGTGGAATTCTCTTGAAACCAGTCTACATGCCAGTGAGAAGAAGGTCTTGGAGCTCACCCGCCTACTGCACGAGGAAAAGACTCTCAACACTTACATCGCTCCAAAGAGGATGTGCAGTGTCTTTTGGGATTAAGTATTTTGTAACATTTCGCCCATGAGGCATTGATGTACTTAACAGATTACTTTTTAATATAACGTGTGTTCCTTGTTTGTCTACAACGAATTTGAATTTTCGAACCCTTGAAGGCATTGCATAAATAGCATATCATGCATCATGTGCATAACAGGTACTCTTTTTTACAGGTCACTCATCTTCTTCGCTATTTATTTCAGCAATCACCGTGTCTTCTGAACCTACTACCGAACAAGCTATCAAGGCCCTCCAGGCCCAGAACGCCCAGTTCCAAGAGTTGGTCATGAGCTTAGCCCATGGTCAACAGGAGTTGAAGACTCTGATCCTGAAGAAGAAGAAGAAGAGGATTGTGTTGTTCAACACTGGACGGAGGTTTGGGAATGCACTGCAAAATGAGGCTGATCTGGCTACTTCCTCTGTAGGCAAAGATAGTCCCCAAGGGGGAAGGGTTCCTAGTCTCGTGGTCTCCGACAACGAGACAGATTACAATGATGAACAGTACCCTCCTGCTGAGGACAGGTACAAACAGCTGGAAGACCGCCTAAATGCCATGGAGATTCAACATGTGCCCGGGTTGGATTTTGGAGACCTAGGCTTATCCTCTGGAGTGGTGATCCCACACAAGTTCAAGGAACCTGCTTTTGCAAAGTACGACGGGGCATCCTGTCCTAAGCTGCATCTCAGATCATATGTGAGGAAGATCCAACCGTATACTGCAGACAAGAATCTATGGATCCATTTCTTCCAGGATAGTCTTTCAGGGACTCAACTCGAATGGTTCTATCAGCTAGATAGAGCCAGCATTCGTAACTGGGAGGACTTGGCTACTGCGTTTTATACGTAGTATTAGTATAATTCCGACCTCGCTCCTACGTGTACCCAACTCCAGGGTATGTCGCTAGGAACGGGTGAAGGTTTTAAGGAGTATGCGCAAAAGTGGAGAGACCTTGTTGGACGGGTGCATCCACCTTTGACTGACCGTGAGCTCGTAGACATGTTCTTGGGGACCCTGTCTGGTCCATTCTTCAACCATCTGATTAGGAATTCTTCTGCTGGGTTTACAGATCTGATCTTGACTAGTGAGAGGATAGAAGCTGGTATCAAGTCTGGGAAGATACAAAAAGGTGCCTCCTCGAGTATTGAAAAGAAGCCCTTCAAGAAGGAATCTAGTGTTGTTTATGGTACAAGGAGACAAAATAAACCGGAACGCTGCCAAGCTGTCAACGCGGTGGTAATTTCAAAGCCTGCTGATGCTCCTCAGCAATATAACCAAGCAAGGGGTGAGAGGCCCAAAAGGCAGTACACTCGGCTCAGTATGACCCTGTCTCAGATATTGCCGCAACTACTGTCAACCAATCTGGTAATTGTCAAAGAAGCTCCGAAGGTTGTGAATACAACATCTCCAAAGTACAATCCCAACGCCCGCTGCGCTTATCATTCGGACATCCCGGGGCATTCTACGGATGATTGTTAGGCTCTGAGGAATAAGGTTCAGGACCTTATTGATGCTAAAGAAATACAGTTCGAGGCACCCGAAAGGCCCAATGTTGTGACTGCTCCCATGCCCCAGCATGGAGTGAATGTTGTTGAGGAAGACCGGTATGTAGCCTCTGTGGATGATATTGTTACTCCATTGTTGACTGTCAAAAGGAACCTGTTTCTAGCCGGTTTATTTCCGGGATGTAGTAAAGGTTGCCATCTATATTCTGTTTCACCTGCTGGTTGTCCTTTGTTGAAGTCAAGCGTCCAAAACCTGATGGATAACAAAGAGATCTTGTTCGAGAAGATTGATGTTCCTGCTATCCCTGCTGAAGAAGTGTCCATTGTTACTATTTTCAACAACTCTCCTAAGGCTCCCTCAAAGAAGCCTGTCAAAATCATGTCTATTCAGAAGATTTCTCCTATCATCATCACTGTTCTTGGGCCCCTCCCCTATACATCCGACAAAGTTGTCCCTTGGCACTATGGGGCAGACGTTTACGTGCTTGGAGTAAAACAAGAGTTTGATACTAGTACCGGCGTCAGTAACATCACCGGGCCTGCCAAAGTCACTCGTAGTGGCAGACTCTTCTCACCAGATATTGCACCACCAGCTATTCAGAGACCTCTTGTCATCACACCTGCAAGTGTGCCTGCTTCCCTTCCTGACCAAGTTCCTATTTCTACCCCTGCTGCCGAGTCATCTGACGCTCGGGGCAAAGGGATTGCTACTGATGTGCCTGCCCAAACGGAGGTACCAAAGACAACCAATGTTGAAGCTTCTAAGCAAGAGATGGAAGAGATTCTCAAGATTATCAAGAAGAGTGATTTCAATGTAGTTGAGCAGCTGGGGCACACCCCATCTAAGATTTCTATGCTATCACTGTTGTTGTGTTCAGAGGCCCATGCCAAGGCTCTGATTACCTTCCTGAAGACAGCCCACGTGCCCCAAGAAATGCCAGCTGATCAATTTACCGAGTGTGTATCCAACTTAACTGTTGATAATGGTTTGGGATTCTCTGACGCTGATCTGACTGCTAAGGGGAAGAACCATAACGATGCCCTGCATGTCTCCATTGAATGCAGGGGCACTACTCTTGCCCATGTGCTGGTTGACACTGGTTCCTCGTTGAACGTATTACCCAAGAAAGCTCTAGACAGGCTGGATTGTGAAGGTTTAGAGCTCAAGCCAAGTAACATTGTTGTTCGGGCCTTTGACGAGTCCAAAAGGATGGTACATGGTGAAGTTGACATTCCAATCAGGGTTGGTTCGCAGGTCTTTGATTCAACGTTCTATGTGATGGACATCCGACTGTCCTATTCTTGTTTGCTGGTTCGTCCTTGGATCCACAAGGCTGGAGCTGTGACCTCCACACTACATTAGAAGCTGAAATACCCGGTCAGAGGGAAGATTGTGACAGTTCAGGAGGAGGAAGAATATATGGTCAGCCACCTCAACTCGTTCCGGTACATAGAAATGGATGGGGAATTCATTGAGACTCCATTCCAGCATTTTGAAGAGGTTCCTCAAACACTGGCATCAGAAGAGACTGTGACTGAAGAAGATTCTACGTTGAAGATGGCTTCCTTAAAGGATGCCCGGGCTGTTATTGAGAAGGGTGAGTGTGCAAACTTGGGCCGACTTCCTGATTTTACTCCAAAGACTGACAAGTTTGGTTTGGGTTTCACTGCAGAAGCTCAGAGGGTTGTTCGTAAAGCAAGGATTGGAAGACCTCATGTATTCATCACCAACCCGGGAGTAAATTCTGTTGAAGACGACATGGAGGAATCTGAATTCGACAGTTGGATCTACCCAACGACCAACGGTGGACCAAGCAACTGGACTACCAAAGACTTCACACCTATTACTTTTGTCACTCAGTAATGAACTCCTTTGTTTTGAATTTGTAACAGATAATAATTAGAAACTTTATGGCCCGGTGTCTTACCCAGGGCACCGTGGCTTCATTTGTGAGGGCTTATTATTTGTCATTTTCATATATCATGAATAAAAACATTGGACGTCTTTTGCATTTCAAATCTTGCGCTCCTTGTCTTCCTTTATTATATATATATTGCAAAACAACTATATTTACACACACTCACCTATACAGGTTCCAATCCACTCTGGATCCCACTGGTAACGACTCTGCTACTGCCAGTTAAGACTTCGAAAATCCGATCAACTTAGCCGAAGACGAAGGTGAAGATGATTGTGAAGTGCCTGGTGAGCTTACAAGACTGTTACTCCAGGAAGAGAGGGCCATTCAGCCACATGAAGAGCCAGTGGAAACGGTAAATCTGGGTACTGAGACAGACAGAAAGGAAGTCAAGATTGGTGCCAATCTGGAGCTTAGTGTGAAACAGCGGTTGATTCAGATGTTGCATGACTATGTGGAAATATTTGCCTGGTCTTACGAAGACATGCCTGGGTTGGATACCGACATTGTGGTTCATCACCTGCCTACCAAGGAAGAATGCCCTCCGGTAAAACAGAAGGTCCGCCGTATGCGTCTAGAGATGTCCGAGAAAATCAAGGCTGAGGTTATGAAACAATTTGATGTCGGGTTCCTAGCAGTGACTTCTTACCCTCAGTGGGTTGCCAATGTGGTTCCAGTGCCGAAGAAAGATGGTAAGGTCCGAATGTGTGTTGACTACAGGGATTTGAACAGGGCGAGCCCAAAGGATGACTTCCCTCTGCCTCACATCGACGTTCTGGTTGACAATACTGCTCAGCATAAGGTATTCTCCTTCATGGACGGATTCTCCGGTTATAATCAGATCAAGATGGCTCCTGAAGACATGGAGAAGACCACTTTTGTTACTCAGTGGGGCACCTTTTGCTACAAGGTCATGCTGTTTGGGTTGAAAAATGATGGGGAAACCTACCAACGTGCCATGGTTGCTTTGTTTCATGACATGATCCATCATGAAATCGAAGTATATGTCGACGATATGATTGCAAGGTCCCAAACTGAGGAGGAACACCTTGACCATCTACAGAAGTTGTTTGATCATCTGAAGTTGTACAAGCTGAGGTTGAACCCGAACAAGTGCACCTTCGGGGTGAGATCTGGAAAACTACTAGGTTTCGTCGTGAGCGACAAAGGTATTCAAGTGGACCCTGCCAAGGTGAAAGCCATACAAGAGATGCTAGTTCCCAAGACAGAGAAAGAAGTCAGAGGCTTTCTAGGACGGCTGAACTATATTGCCCGATTCATCTCACATCTAACTGCTACTTGTGAGCCAATCTTCAAGCTGCTGAAGAAAGATCAAGTAGTACGTTGGAACGATGAATGCCAGGCCGCTTTCGAAAGAATCAAAGAGTATCTCCAAGAGCCACCCATTCTTATGCCACCGGTTGAAGGGAGACCTCTAATATTATACTTGACAGTACTTGACAGCTCAATGGGGTGTGTGTTGGGGAAGCATGACGAGTCTGGCCGAAAAGAGCATGCTATTTATTACCTTAGCAAAAAGTTTACCGACTGTGAGACCCGATACTCACTGCTCGAGAAAACTTGTTGCGCTTTGGCATGGGCTGCTCGCCGGCTGAGACAGTATATGCTGACTCACACTACTCTATTGATTTCAAAGATGGATCCAATCAAGTATATCTTCGAAAAGCCTGCCTTGTCCGGAAGAATAGCAAGATGGCATATGATCTTGACCGAATATGATATCCAGTACACAACCTAAAAAGCAATCAAGGGAAATGTATTGGCAGATCATTTGGCACATCAGGCAGTGGATAATTACCAGTCTATGAACTTTGAATTCCCGGACGAGAATATCATGTTGATAACTGATTGTGAAACACCTGGACCGGATGAAGGACCTGAGAAAGGATCCCGATGGTCTATGCACTTTGATGGAGCCTCAAACGCCTTGGGTAACAGTATTGGCGCTGTGATCATATCCCCTAAAGGCACTCATACTCCACTGACCGCCCGGCTTTGTTTCAACTGCACCAACAACATGGCGGAGTATGAAGCATGCATCATGGGTCTTCGAGCTGTAATCGACCTAAGGATCAAGTTTCTGAGTGTCTTCGGAGATTCCGCTCTCGTGATCAGTCAGATCAAAGGCGAGTGGGATACGAAACACCCAAATCTTATTCCTTACAAGGAGTATGTACTGACGTTGATTCCACATTTCGAGGAGATAACTTTTGAACACTTCCCAAGAGAGAAGAATCAGTTGGCGGACGCGCTAGCTACGATGTCTAACATGTTCAAAGTAAAATGGGACAACGAGGCTCCCCGAATCATTATCTGCAAATTGGATGAACCTGCACATTGTTGTGATCTTGAGGCTGAGGAGGAAACTGAAAAACCTTGGTATCATGAAGTAAAGAGGTACTTGGAAGCTCAAGAATACCCCGAGGGTGCATCCGTCAATGACAAGAAATTTATGAGAAGGATCGCGGCAAAATTCTTTCTCAGCAATGACATTCTCTACAAGCGAAACCATGATTCAACCTTACTGCGTTGTATGGATAAGACTGAAGTAGAAAGGATCATGGCAGAGCTGCATGAAGGTACCTTTGGGACGCATTCCAGTGGACATACCATGGCAAAGAAAATCCTTCGGGCAAGATATTTCTGGTCCACAATGGAAGCCGACTGTTACCAGCATTCTCGGACGTGTCACAAATGCCAGATCTATGCTGATAAGGTGCACATTCCTCCGGTTCCTCTGAACGTCTTGACAGCACCTTGGCCTTTTGCAATGTGGGGCATTGATATGATCGGCGAGATCAGACCTACGGCATCCAACGGGCATCGTTTCATCCTGGTAGCGATTGATTACTTCACGAAATGGGTCGAAGCAGCTTCCTATGCCACTGTAACCAAGAACGTCGTGGCACGGTTCATTCGGCACAACCTGATTTGTCGATACGGTGTACCAGAGAGGATCATTACGGACAATGGTACCAATCTTAACAACAAAATGATCACTGAGCTCTGCGAGCAATTCAAGATACAGCACCACAACTCTTCCCCTTACCGGCCAAAGATGAATAGGGCTGTAGAAGCGGTGAATAAGAACATCAAGAAGATTGTGCAGAAGATGACAGTGACGTACAAAGATTGGCACGAAATGTTACCGTTTGCTCTTCATGGGTACCGTACCTCAGCACGGACATCAACAGGGGAAACTCCCTTTTCCTTGGCCTATGGCATGGAGGCAGTCTTGCCTATTGAAGTCCAGATACCCTCTCTCCGGATAATGAAGGATGCAGGTTTGAGCGAAGATGACTGGATCCAGACCCGGCTTGATCAGCTGAATCTAATTGACGAAAAGAGACTCACTGCTATTTGTCATGGTCAGACATACCAAAAACGGATGATCAAGGCATTTAACAAGAAAGTCAGACGACAAGAATATGAAGTCGGGGATCTGGTAATCAAGCGCATCATTCTACCTCAAGGTGATCCTAGGGGCAAATGGACCCCTACGTACGAAGGGCCATTTATGGTTAAGAACATATTCTCAGGAGGTGCAATGATTCTAACCACCATGGACGGTGACGACCTTCCTCACCCCGCCAATGCAGACATAGTAAAAAGATACTACGCATGATTAAAGACCCGCTAGGTTGACACACCTAGGCAAAAATAAGGGCTTCCCGGTGAACCAAAAGGGTTCGGGCAAAAATAAGGGATGAAAATGAAAAATCTGTACACCCGACAAGTCGAAAACCTAAAAAGGCGGCTTGGGCAAAAATGGGTATCCTGGTGGACTGAAAACCCGAAAGGGCGGTCCAGGCAAAAGTTAGGGTTAAGCGTAATACTATGTCTCATTGGATCACCCTGCATCCAGACTTCGGCATCAACTATCAGGCTCGGACGGCACCGATCAATCAGCTTCATCTCCAACTAAGCAGCAAAGTGATGAGACGCTTGAAGACATAAAGGAGATAGGAGAGTTGGAACCCAGTGGGATTTTTCACATAGCTGTTTTGTTTTCTTTTTACAAAATGTATAAACTCTATTGTTCGGCGGCGTTCTCTTACTAGGACATCATCCTCTTGTACACAAACGCCTATTTACAGGAAAATCTCAAAATTAATACAAGTTTATCCTCCAGACAAATTGCCAATTGTTTTTCCTTTATCTGTTTTGTTTTGCAAAGAACGTCCAATGTTCATTTTTGATATATGCATTTGACATTAATTGCTAACTCATAAATATTTGCATACGAAACAAAGGACTAATTACAGGTGACATCAGAAACAGGGGCAATAAGAATTGTCTAAGCGGTCTAGTTGCTCTGTCCACCAAGGTACCAAAGCAGGTTCAGTTGAAGAATACGACCAGGATACCTTCACTCCCCGGAGAGTAAGACAAATCAGCAGTACTCTCCCCGAGCAGAGTTGGTCTCCCCTCAGCCCTAAAAAGGCACAGTATCCCTAGTAAGTCAACAATACTCTCCCCAGGCAGAGTTAGTCCACTGTCAGCCTTAAGGAAGTTGGGTATCCCCAGAAGATCTCAATATTCCCCAGCGGAGTATGCAGATGTTCCTAAGCAAGCATCCCCGGCAGTCTTAATATTCCTCGACGGAAATATAAGATTGTTCCCCGGCGGAATACCGGACACCCCAGTGGAATCAATCACCCCAGTACAGTCCAAAAGTTTCCCCAGGAGAGTTGAATCAATCTCCCCAGTAGATTCTGGAAGCTTATCCCCAGTAGATTCTAGAAGCTTATCCCCTGTAGAGTGCAAAAGAATCTCCCCGGCTTTATTCAGAAGATTATTCCCCACCAGAGTCTAACTGGGTTATCCTCAGCAAAATTGCAACAGAAAGATCGTCCTCGGCGAAGTCCTTCCTATCCCCAGCGGAGTTCATCAAATCCTCCAACATAACTTATCAATGGAATCCCCAGCGGAGTTCTCATTAAAATCTCAGTGAAGCATCTCTTCCCACAGAGTAATTCCCCGCGGAGTAATCTCTTCACCAGGTTTATTCCCCAACGGAGTCATCTTCTCCTACCGGTTTAATCTTGCAATCATCATCCCCAGCAGAAACGAAGAACTCTACTCTTCAAACATCAGCCCAAGATTCAACAAACTCCCGACATTCGTCAAGGACTTATTTTCCCAGACGAAATACATTCATAGACATTTCACATTTCATACATCCTGCTTACATACATGATAAAGTGCATACAACATAATCCCATTTATTCCTAAAAACATCATGCATTTCATGCATCATGACATTGCATACAACTAATGTTTTGCCTTTTCAGGAAAAGGTCAATCCAAAGATGATTACCATCAACCTTTAGTTCCAGATTTGATACCTGTATCTAGCCAGGGCATATCTGTGAGCGATTGAATGTAGATTCGATACCTGTATCTAGCCAGGGCATATCTACATGAAGAGTTTGAAGACAACCCCTGTAACAGGCCAGGAAATTATCTTTCATTCTCAGGTCAGAGGTCTACACCTGTATCCAGCCAGGAAAGCTATCTCGATCAACCTTTTGAAGTTCCAGATTCGATACTTGTATCTAGCCAGGGCATATCTATGGGCGACTAATTCCAGATTTGATACCTGTATCTAGCCAGGGCATATCTGCATGAAGAGTTTGAAGTTCCAGATTCGATACCTGTATCTAGCCAGGGCATATCTGTGAGCGATTGATTGTGGATTTGATACCTGTATCTAGCCAGGGCATATCTGCATGAAGAATTTGAAGTTCCAGATTTGATACCTGTATCTAGCCAGGGCATATTTGTGAGCAATTGATTATGGATTCGATACATGTATCTAGCCAGGGCATATCTGCATGAAGAGTTTGAAGTTCCAGATTCGATACCTGTATCTAGCCAGGGCATATTTGTGAGCGATTGATTATGGATTCGATACCTGTATCTAGCCAGGGCATATCTGCATGAAGAGTTTGAAGTTCTAGATTCGATACCTGTATCTAGCCAGGGCATATCTGTGAGCGATTGATTGTGCATTCAATACCTATATCTAGCCAGGGCATATCTGCATGAAGAGTTTGAAGTTCTAGATTCGATACCTGTATCTAGCCAGGGCATATCTGTGAGCGATTGATTGTGGATTCGATACCTGTATCTAGCCAGGGCATATCTGCATGAAGAGTTTGAAGTTCCAGATTCGATACCTGTATCTAGCCAGGGCATATCTGTGAGCGAATGATTGTAGATTCGATACCTGTATCTAGCCAGGGCATATCTGCATGAAGAGTTTGAAGATCAACCCCTGTAACAGGCTAGGAAATTATCTTTCTTTCTCAGGTACGCAAGTTCTCGCTAAGGATTCTCTTACGCGATCAACACCCCTAGATGGCATCTTTAAGCCCATCTCCGCAACTATCCGTTACACTTCCAAATGGCATCTATAAGCCCATTCCCGACAAGATTCTGTCACATCTCCAGATGGCATCTATAAGCCCATCCTCCTATCCACCATCTCTCCAAATAGCATCTGTAAGTCCATTCCCAACATCACATTGCTGATACTCCACTATGCGAGTGCAAATTTCTAGGCACTCTAGTGTTCAATCATCTTCCACCTTCGGATCACGAAAAGCACGCAAGCCAATCTACATCCTCAGGTCTAAGAAGATTGAACAGGGGCAACTGTTGGACCCCAAAATTTTCCCTCCCATATTCTTCAAGGTTTGTCAAGAATCATCCTCAAATGGTTCAAGACTTCTCAAAGATTGCACAGTCCAAATGCCTCCTAAGCCAGTCAAAATTGGGGTTTTGTTTATTTCATGGAATTTGAGGTTTTCAATGGCTCAATCAAGTCCCATAGGCCTATATGCATTCTCAAACACCTACATGCCAAGTCTCAAGACTCACAATGTCAGTTTACACAGTCAAAAGCATCATTTGATCCATAATCAACTGCAGGGGCAAAATGGTCGTTTTGTAGTCAAAAGTCAGAATTTTTGGTCAACATCTTATTTTGAGCTCACAATCATCATTTGATCAAGTCTTGATCATGATTCCACAAGAATGGCTCAAAATTCATCAAAGATGCAAAAGTTACTATTTTTGGACAGTAGAAAAGTCAACTGTATCTTGACCAGGGCATAACTTTTTCATGGTTCATCAGAAAAATCCCATCCAATGCTCATTTTGAAGGGGATGACATTTCCTACAACTCATCTTCATATTCCAAGTCCAAGAAATTCTCTCACAAAAAGTTATCAATTTCTACATTATAGGTTAATTTCAAAAGTCAACAAAAATGAACTTTAAGTCAAAGACCATAACTTGAGATTGGTAAATCCAAATGACATGGGACCAAAGGAATTGGTTAGAGGACTTCAAGACCTTTCCAAAATGTCCAAGAACATGTTCATAGGATCAAAATTAAGCAAGATATGCATTGGAGAAGTTGGGAAATTTTTATGAATTTGCAAAAGTCAACTTTGCTCAAAACACCTTGTTTTTGCTAATGGGCCTCAAATTTCTTCTTGAATCTTTATCCAAGGCTTATGCACGACCCATTGAGATTAAATTGAATTATTTTATTATTTTTATTAATTAATTGGATTTTTAATTGATTTTTAATTCATTTAATTAATTTAAAATGTAGGAAATTCAAAGATATGATTTCTCAATCTTTTGGTGAAGCAAAGATGACCAATATATGCTGGAGATTTCGTGTGCACATCAAGGGGACAAGGATCTCCAAGTTTGGCAAGATTTTTCAATCAAAAAGATTGAAAAATATTTGATTTTCAATCAAATATTCAAACCATAATTCCATGGATTTTTGGTCAAAGATTTAACCTAAATTCAGTCCACTATATATACAGAACCTAAACCTAATGCCACACACGTGAGAATTGCTGCAGAAAGCCATAGCCACCATTGAAAAAAATCAAGAAAAAGCCAAAACTGTTTTCCAGGTTCCAGGCCCTTTCAAAGCAATTTGAGGATTCAAACACATTGCTAGAACTTCCAGAAACCTTTTGCAATCAAAATCACGCGCCAAAGCTTAAGAAATCACCATTCACAGACCCACGGTTTGCTTAACTTTTTTAGAATTGAAACTCACATTTTATGCATCATTAACATGTTCTAATCATTGTTTTGCATTGCTTGAACCTTTACAAAGCTAATGGTATTGGTTAATTGCATTATAGTGTACAGAATCGTGAATCACCATTGAAGAATTTTAGGGTTCTCGAAGTCTCAAATTGAGGCTTTACAGCCCAGGAAAAATTAAGCTTCATGAAACCTATGGTTGAATTCGTCAAGGCCAGACGAATCAAACACCATGCTCACGAACAATTTATGTTAATCCTATGCCTATTCGCTATTATTGGTCGTCTTGTTTTGTGGGGGTTAAAAACCCCCGCTATCTGTTTGTTATTTACAGGCTTCAGCGAAGGAGATGAAGACGTGGAAGCATGGGGTTGGTTCATTCAAATATAACGCGCGCTTTTATTTATTTCCAGCATAATTGATCTTTTTTATATATTATATTCATTGATTATCATTATATCAAATGCAGCATGATGGCCTAGTGGTTGGTGTGTTGGTTGTGCATCATTGGGACCTGGGTTCGATTCCCAGGTCCCCCAAACCTTTGTTTCTATTTTTTCTAACATATTCTCATGCAGCGCTTTCCAATGATGTCCACTGTTGTACCCCAAAATTTGCCCTCGCATTTTTCCTCAAGAAATCACAGCTTCAGGCGTCTCCTGATTTTTTCAAACTGGCTCAAGAATCGGTCAAACATACTTTTCTCGTCAGTCAATCAAAATTAGGGTTTTACTGATTTTCAGGGCTCTAGAATGTTTCAAACAGTTGGCTTAGGGTTTTGGTTGATTTTGGATCAATTTTGATCAGGCGAACGCTTCTTTGGCATTTGATCAGGAATTAGGGTTTTTTGTGCGCGCGTTCTCAGAAAGACTTAAATTCTACAGCACTTTTCAAGTTATGCTGAGATGTGGATTGAAACATTTGGATTGAGTTCGCGCTGTGTGATTAAATCAGTGAAAGGATACATTCAGTTTGAATTTGCAGTGTTTGGTAAAAATCAGTAAAAAGGGGAATGCGTCTGATCAGTTGTTGTGTTTGACTGTGCTTTGCTTTGGATGTTGGAAGCGCCAAGTTTATCAATTGATCAATGCTGAATCAATGTTTAGTTAATTATTTATTATTCTAAAGATTAAATAGCTGGAATTTAATTTTCAGTTATTTTAATTTAAAGAACTATAAATAATAAATAAATAATTGAAAAGGAAGGAAAGGAATTAAATGATAAAAGATTGGATTTTATTCATCTTTAATTATTCGTTACAATTTTTATTCGAGTACTGTATTTATTTACAAAGTATTCTAATAATGATTACAATAATTAAAATTGAAACAAAATTATCCTAAGAAAATTCTTAAGTCTTCATCTTCCGCCCATTGCTCCAGTGCTCCATGGAATTTTATCTGCAAAAACAAATAAGAGAAAGAAAAGTCAATAGCAGATAAATAAATAAAAAAAGACAGATAAAAAAAAGTTCATCATTAAGGGCAACTGATTGGGATCAGTTAGCCCTCTCTGCAAATCACGGGATTTCTCCCGGTTCACAAAGAGGGATGAATATTTGCTTGCTAAACTTTGAATGCACAAATATAAAGAATGCACAAGTCAAAATTGTCAAACTGCATAGTTCAAAAGCAAACAGCATGTACAACTAAAAGTTCAAATTGCCAAACAAAGTCCAAATTCAAACTTTCTGCCAAAATTACAAGATACTGTCACAAGGCTACCAAAGTTGTCCACAAGATATCAAGATATCAAAGATATCAGAATGTTCAGATGCAAGTACAAGTGCAGCACAAAATCTGGAAGAAAAGAGATAAAGTATGCAGAGAAAGCATGTTATGCAAGCAAGTGATTCATTTTCATCATTTCCCAGTGCTGCCCTTTCAGAAAAGTACAAAGCATAAACATATTTTAATGCTAAAAGCTGTACTGGAGAGAGAAAGAGAGAGAGGAAAGTGTTTAGGCTTACAGGTTTTGCTTTGAGGCTTAAGAATATAGAAAATAAAACTGCAATAACACAGTGGATAAAGGGAAAAAAAGAAAAGATAAAGCAAGTAGTCAATAAAACAGTAGAAAGTATCAAAGGGGAGAAGAGAGGCAGAACTGAGATAATAACCACAAAAATCTGTCAAGCTTTGTGAAAAAAAAACAACTAGCAATCAACATCAAGCCTGAAACCAACCAGTCTCAAAACCTTCAACCTTTTTTACCTGCCTAAGCATTAGAAAATCAAAAAAACAAAAAGAGAACTAGGAGATACATCATAACCACAAAAACTGCCAAGCTTTTCAAACCTCAAAGCCAGTTTACACAACCATACAAACTGTCAAAACTCAACCATCAAAAAACTAGCATTAAACCTGTCAAGCCATAGTGCTAAGCCTCACAAAAAACCAGTAAAGCCTTAAGCTCAACAAACCTGCCCAAACCTGTTGTCCAACAAAAGTTCAAAACCAACAAGCATTGAGCCTGTCAAACTCAACCTAAACAGAAACCATTCAAAACCTTCCAAGCCTAAACTTGTACCAAACTACAACACAAAGCCTTAAAAAGACCATAACCAGCTCAACCTGCTACAGCAGGCCAAGGCCTGAAGCCAGATAAACCCAAAAGCATAAACCATAAAACCAATTTCCAAACCATCCAGCACAAAGCCAAAACAGGGGCAAGCATCAATACCAACTCAAAGCCCTCAGAATTGTGATTCATCACAGGGCAATGAGACCATCAAAAGCATACATATCAGAAGCTACAGGTAACTCTGCATTTTAAGGCCACAAACCCTCAGAGGAAGCCTCATCATTAGGCCACTAAACAAACATCCAAGGCCATAACCAACATCAACAAATATCACTACAACTCAGTCACCAAAACGTATCAATCCAACCAGAAAAGGAACAAGCATACTAAAGCATACACAAGGCAACAGAAGCAAAGCAAAAGCTAGTCAAAACGATTGTTCCAACAATAGTATACCCAGAAGTACCACAAACATCAAAGGCCCTCAGAATACCATCATTGGGCAAGGAACAAACATAGCAACAGAGGTACATAGCAACAGAAGAGACAACACGAGCATACAGAAGGAAGCAAAGCAAGAAGAAGAAAAGAAATGACATCAAGTTAGGTTCTCAGAATACATCATTAAACCCTAAAAGGAAAAGAAAGACAGAGTACCAGAACTCCCAGTAAAGCAAGCTAACGCTCAGCATCACCGTCCAGCCGCCATAACGCATCCGGCCCCATCTCCTCCATCGTCTTCCTCAAACAAAAGGTAGTTCTCTTTTCCTCTTTCCTTCCACCACCTCAACAATGAACGATATAAAAACAATTAATCAGAACCAATTAATCGGAGCATGCAAAAGAAGGAGATGAGAACCCTAACGCGTTGAAAGAAAAAAGAATCGTACCTCTGTTTATCGCCGTTTGAGTGGGCGTGAAGAGGAGGAGGAGCGGTTGCACTGGTGGCTAGGCGGAGAAGATCGCATTCAGAAGCTAATCGGAGAAGACAAAGTGAAACAAACGGCGCTGCAAACCCTAAGCCCTTTCATCCAAATGAAACAACTCGTTTAACCCTAAAACGAAGCTTACTGAAGCATTGGGCCTCGCCCATTCTCACAACCATAAGCCCAATCCATTCTAATTGGCACCCCCCCCCCCCCCCTTTTTTCTGAAACTTACCTCTTCTGATGGGCCCAAATGATCCTCTTAACCCACCAATTTCCCTTGAGCTTATTTTTCTTCATTGTTTTTGAAAACCATTAATCATTTTCCATTCATTTCTTTATTTAAATTATACTAATATATAAGAAACAAAACTAAAAATATCTTTATACATAAAAATACATTTTTTTTAATATACATAATTTAATTAAAAATTTAAAAACATTTAATTAAAATATTCTTTTTGTACATAATAAATAAAAATACATCTTTTTTTACATAATACAATTAAAATTGAAAAAAACATTCTTTCTTTCTTTTAATTAAAATATTATTTTGTATATATATTAAACAAAAAGATGAAGATACAAATTTATATCAAATGTAAAATGACAATTTTCAAACTTAGAACATTTTCTTTTCATTTAATTAAAATATTCTTTTTTTTGTACATATTGAAGAAATATACAAGACTACAAAGATCAATAATAAATAAATATTTAATTATTTTCATTTAAGTTAAACAATACTTAAATAATACACATTTAAATTCACATCTTAACCTGTAAATAAATTACATACATGAACATATACACTTACACAATATACAATACATTTCACATTATACACTTGATACACATACAATTACTATTCTTATATCTTGCTATACATTGATTACATTTGATCGCAATTCGATTTGGTTGTAAATTATTGGACACTACATTCCTAAAGTCTCATCCCCATTTGTAAATTTGTACCCCCACTCCCGGATACTATTTGTAATAGCGTAGACTTTAAATTCTTGCAATTTACCGCTTTCGAATTATACCATGGTTAGACCTAGGGTTTGTATGTACATAAAATCAAACGCTAGATAACCTAATACAAGACAAAATACATGAAATCAATACACAATCACACTTGCACCCTCTAGGGTAATCCCACATGTTGCCTTCCAAAATGGGCCATGCTTGCACGTTGAGTTTCTTTGGCAAAACAAATTCAAATGATCATAAGTCCCTCGATGACGCTTTCGAAAGTTGCCTAAATGGAATGATCATAGTCCCTTCAAAGCAAATTGCCAAAGACACTTGGCACCATTGCATTCATGGTCCATACGATGACCCGCGCCTGTCCCGAACAAACTTCCTAAACGCAAGATTGTCCACCAAATTCAATGGTGGAACAAAATTGTTAAAAAAGGGTTAAAAACATAGAGAAAACCTTTGAGTACAATAGGGGTAGACAAAGCTCTTAGTTACTTGAGATCAACTTGCAAAAACACTTGCCTTCTTTTCAAAAACCACACTTCACAAACACTTTCAAAACAAACTCTCAAAAACATTTGAAACATCTTTTCGAAAAGATACACACCTTTGTAAAACATTCGAGTAAAGAATTGTTACAAGGGTTGCCTAAAACAAGGCATCTTCTTCAAAAACATTTTCAAAAACACACACACACACCACAATTTCAAGCAATCAAAAATCAAGGCAAGTGATCTAAAAACCAAGTAACTAAGAGCCCATGGATAACCATGGATGAAAAGGGTGCTAATACCTTCCCTTTTCATAATCTACCCCCCGAACCCACGAAATATCTCAAAAGGTTTTTGTTGTGCTTTTTAAACCTTTCCTTTAGGATAAAATAAAAAGTCGGTGGCGACTCTTGCTCAACCGAACAAGTGCGAATAAAAACGCAAACCTCAAGTCAGTTCTCCCACCGTATCACAGAACTGGCGACTCTGCTGGGGAAAAACTTAAAAGTGGGGTTACCTTAGGGTTTAGATCACCTTTACTTTCTTGCTTTGATTGACTTGATTGCTTTATCTTTTGGGTTCTTGTTTGGGTTTGTTGTAAATCCTACACCCGGATTTGGGGCACCTTTTTAGGTAAATAGCAAAAAAACTGCGAGGGAACTGTGCGGGGTATACCGACACGGTTGAAGCAGTAAGCTATGTTAGTGTGACATATTTGTGAGTACCGGTAACCCTTGAGTTCAATCAAGGAGAGTACGGGGCCGCTGAGTGATGTCGTGAAGCACTAACGAACTCTTAGAACCTTAATTGACCATCTTAGCCTTTTTAGGGGTAGTGAGATGACTGACTTTGGTGCAGTCCGAAGTTGGTAGATACTCGATACTACACTCATTTGAGGGTTGTTTTCTTGGAATATTTTGGTCGCCAGTAAGTGGCTAAACCGAAACAATGAACACAGAAAACAATCCAATGATATTGAGCTCCTTAGAACCGGTTTCTATTTTAGGACAGGATGAGCCAACTAACTTCAAGAGGGTACTTACCTAAACCCCATGCAAGCCTAAACCTAAGGACTTGTTTGCTTTGTGTGAATATGTTTACCTGTATATACACTCACTTGCTTTTGCATACATGTACATAACATCATAACATCATACCATAGCATTTTCAATAACCATTTCAAGGATCTCGAAGGTTCTTTTGATGCAGGGTTACGTTGAACCAGACGTCTACCAAGGGGCAAGAGGTTCCTCCTCTAACAAATGCCAATCAAAGTTCAAGTGCAACAACTTGAATCAGTGGCTATGACCCACTTGACATGGTGAGCCTGATTCTCGTGGAAGGACATCCACCGATACTAAGTTCTCCAGTCAAAGATCAAGTACAACAACTTGAATTAGTGGCTATGACCCACTGGACATGGTGAGCTTAATTCTCGTGGAAAGACATCCACCGATACAAAGTTCTCCAGTCGAAGATCAAGTGCAACAACTTGAATCGGTGGCTATGACCCACTTGACATGGTGAGCTTGATTCTAGTGGAAAGACATCCACCGGTGCAAAGTTCTCCAATCCAAGAGCAAAGTTCAACCTCTAACATTTTCTTGTGTTTACCCCAAGAGATCCTTGAAAGCATGCATCCACATATCATGCATTACATCTTGACGATCTTTCCTTTTTCAAGTTTCCTTACTCTCCTGCTGTTTATTTCAGTAAGAGATGGCTCTAGAAAGGTCTGTCAAAGACATCCAAGACCAGACTGCTCAGCTGCAGGAAATGTTCCTGAACTTGTCTCTGGGGCAAGAAGAAATGAAAGCTCTCCTCACAAAAGGCTTGGAGAATTCCAACAATGCCAGGAGTGATCAGCTGGCGGAGCTGCAGTTTGATCTGACAGCATTGAGGACCCAAGTGATGGGACAGTTGGTGGGCCAGATGGCTCTCATCCAAGACCTATCTCAAAGACAAGAGGAACTCAGAGTTCTCGTCCGCCAACTGCTTCAAAACAACCAACTGGGGCAAACATCTGAGGTTGAAGAGCAAGTCACCGCTCAGCCTCCATCCACTCAAGAAGACAAGGGGAAGGCTCCTTCGCTTGCTTCGGGGTCACAAGCCCATCAACAACCTCGCCAGCGTCAATAGGGTAATCGGCATAAGCAAGAAACGTCGGGAAGACAGTTCACGGAGACTGAGATACCATCATTCTTCATACTGAAGCGCCTGTTGGAGGTCAACCTGCTTACCTTAAGGGATCCTCCTCAGAAGCTCAATACCTCCTCTCCTAACTATCGTCCCGACGCATTTTGTGTTTACCACTCCTACAGCTCGGGACACGACACCAACGACTGTTGGGCCTTGAAGAACAAGATTCAAGATCTGATCGACATTGGAGTGCTGGAATTCATGCCAGACGGCGAGATGAAAATCTTCCGTTAAGGAGTTCTCCACCTGAAGTGACAAAGCTCAAGCTGAAAGACTTTTGTTTCGTTTGAATTTTCAAAGTTGTAATTTATTTTGTTGTCAAACAATTATCTGTTGATGTTAAACTCTGTTTTCATTAATGCATTGCATATGTTTGTCTTGAATTCATCCATGCGTTTCACTACTCTTATGCTTTTCTTTATGATATCTAAACTCTTGATAAAAAGCTGCAAGCCTTTAGAGGGAGGATGACGAAACAATACCATAATCTCATACAGTATGCTTTTGAACAGACCTTGTTGATGATGTACAGGCATTTCTTTCAAATCCCAAACACTGGAGTTATAAGGAAGATAATCCCTAGTCAACCCCTTCGAGCCAAAGAAGTAGGAGTTTTCTGTTCTAAACAATCAAAACCTTTGATATAAACCTGGGGCAGGGTAGTATCTCAGTTAATTCAAGAGAAAACGCGCATTGAAGTCGCAAACTCTCAGTTCGTAATACAACGAACGACGTCAAAGAAAAACAAAAGCATTCCTTTGGAATCAAAAGACAAGGGTGGGTTCCCTAACACATAGACAGTCAATCTCTCAAAAGAGAAAAAGCCCACTGAGCCAAAACCTGTAAAGGAAGCTCAAGAAAGCTGGGGCATCCCGCTGACTGTAATCTCGAAGATGGGAACAGTCAGGCAAAAGTTAGGGATAACAAATCAAAATCAAAATAGTGGGGTCATTACAAATCCTCATCAACATGAAAAATGTTGAAAAAGAAAAAGGAGATGATGACTGTCTCCCCAAATTCAACTGGTGAACCATCGCCCAAAAGTCGTTCCAAACTCAAAACAGAGTGTGACGCACAATTAACTGAGCTTAGGTATGAAGAACATCACGAAGAGCGGGTAGGTACAAATATACTTTGAGCCTTTATCCTTTGTTTCTTAAACCGTGAACCAAGCCACGTTACAACCCTTCAAAAGGCCTAATTGAAGCATGGGTTAGTTCGAAAGCATACTGTTACGAAAGGTATCCTGACTCATGTAAGGCTTTGCTCTAAATCTTGTGTTGATTGGTCTTATAAAAAGTTTTCTGCTAAAAACGCATTTTTCAAAACTTCGAGACAAACATAAACTTTGCATTGCTTGAATATCATTGTTCGCATTTGGCTTTTGTTTGACAGCGAAGAAATTCATACAGCGAATGTTCGGAGGAACGAAAACTCTCTCAGTGAGTTAAAATCACTTCAAAAGGACGACACTTCCATTACAAACCCCCTATCAACAAAGGGCGTGACATAGCACCATCCAGTTAACCTGGGGCAGTCCAGTCAAGGTTTCAACAGATCTTTCAAAGTTCAGTTAACCTGGGGCAGTCCAGTCAAGATTTCAAGAAATCTCTCAATCCGCAGAGTAATCTGATTCAAGACTCATCATCACTTGGGGCATTCGAATGTCAAAAGTGTTCAATCATTCCTTCACCACCTGTTGGAAATTACAACCGCCAACAAATCAACTATCACAATTCCAAACTCGATTCCTGTATCTAGCCAGTGCACGTCTGAAGAGTTTGAAGATTCGATTCCTGTATCCAGCCAGGACATATCTGTTGACGACTATTTCCAGACTCGATTCCTGTATCTAGCCAGGGCACGTCTAAAGAGTTTGAAGATTCGATTCCTGTATCCAGCTAGGGCATATCTGTTGACGACTATTTCCATACTCGATTCCTGTATCTAGCCAGGGCACGTCTGAAGAGTTTGAAGATTCGATTCCTGTATCCAGCCAGGGCATATCTGTTGACGACTATTTCCAGACTCGATTCCTGTATCTAGCCAGGGCACGTCTGAAGAGTTTGAAGATTAGATTCCTGTATCCAGCCAGGGCATATCTGTTGACGACTATTCCCAGATTCGATTCCTGTATCTAGCCAGGGCACATCTGAAGAGATTGAAGATCAACACCTGTAACAAGCCAGGGAACCATCTTTCTTTCTCAGGTCAGAGATCAACACCTGTAACAAGCCAGGACAATATCTCCTTGACCAACTTTTCTTAAGTTCCAGATCAACACCTGTAACAAGCCAGGAAAATATCTGTGAACGACTGATTGTGGATCAACACCTGTAACAAGCCAGAAAATTATCTACAACACCACTTGGGCCATTCGAATGTCAAAAGTGTTCAGCAATTCCTTCATCGCCTGTTGGAAGATACAGTCCAGATGTGCTCCAAACACGGTTGCCATTCTGTCACCTTTCTTAAGTTCCAGATCAACACCTGTAACAAGCCAGGAAAACATCTATGGACGACTGATTGTGGATCAACACCTGTAACAAGCCAGGAAATTATCTACATCACCACTTGGGGCATTCAAATGTCAAAAGTGTTCAAAAACCTGATGCAGTTTTACACAGACTCATCATCAGGAAATCCTACACAGATCTCCTCAAAACAGGAAGACCCCAGTAGTTTGGCATACAACCCAAGCTTCTGATTTCCCCAACAGTGGTCCCAAGACTTCTCATTTTCAACAATCAAGAGATTCTTGCCCTCCACAGCAGCAGCCAAAGAATTATTCTCCCCGGCAGCAATCAAGATTCTTTTATCTTCAGCCATCCAGGATTCATTTATCCTCAGCAAGATAGCTCATCAGCTTACATGCGCATCCATCACATTCATATCATAAACATTGATGTCACATACATTGCATCATGCATCATAACATTGCATATAACTAACCCTTTACCTTTTTCAGGTAAGATCAGTCGACAGACAAAGATCATCTTCTGAGATTCATCCAGAAATAGTTCAGATGTGACCCGGACACGGCGACATTCTGATACTTATTCCAGATTCACTCAGATGCAGTTTTACACGGACGCATCATCAGGAAACCCTACACCGGTTCCTCTTCCACTTCAAGACTTCTGAAAACAGTTCACGGGTTCTCCAGTAACGGATGTTAACCTATCGCTTGTTCAAATTCTTCTCAAGACTTCTGAAAACAGTTTACGGACGCTTCCCAACAACTGATGCTGTTCTATTGCTTATTCAACTTCAAGACTTCTGAAAACAGTTTACAGATTCCTCCCAACAACGGATGTTAATCTATCGCTTGTTCAGACTCTTCTAAACTTTTGAAAACAGTTTACGGATGCCTCCAGATATGGATGTCAATCTATTGCTTATTCAGACCCCCAGTTCAGAGATGTTCCAAAACATGAATGCCTTTCTGATACTCGTCCGCTCACCATTGACATACAGTTCAACCTTTCCAAATGGCATCTTTAAGCCCATTTCCAGATGGCATCTTTAAGCCCATCCTCAAACAAACATTTCTAAATGGCATCTTTAAGCCCATTCTCAGATGGCATCTCTAAGCCCATCCCCCGACAAGATTCTATCACATCAGATGGCATCTTTAAGCCCATCACCAAATGGCATCTTTAAGCCCATTTCCAGATGGCATCTCTAAGCCCATCCCCCGACAAGATTCTATCACATCAGATGGCATCTTTAAGCCCATCACCAAATGGCATCTTTAAGCCCATTCACCTCTACCATCACATCGCCGAGTGCAAATTTTCTGGGCACTTTAGTGTCCAATCTCCTTTTACCTTCGAGTCGCGAAAGGCAAAATTGCCAATCTAACTCTTCAGGTTCAAGAAGATTGAACAGGGGAAACTGTTGTACCCCAAAATTTTCCCTCGCATTTTTCCTCAAGAAATCACAGCTTCAGGCGTCTCCTGATTTTTTCAAACTGGCTCAAGAATCGGTCAAACAGACTTTTCTCGTCAGTCAATCAAAATTAGGGTTTTACTGATTTTCAGTGCTCTAGAATGTTTCAAAGAGTTGGCTTAGGGTTTTGGTTGATTTTGGATCAATTTTGATCAGGCGAATGCTTCTTTGGCATTTGATCAGGAATTAGGGTTTTTTGTGCGCGCGTTCTCAGAAAGACTTAAATTCTACAGCACTTTTCAAGTTATGCTGAGATGTGGATTGAAACATTTGGATTGAGTTCGCGCTGTGTGATTAAATCAGTGAAAGGATACATTCAGTTTGAATTTGCAGTGTTTGGTAAAAATCAGTAAAAAGGGGAATGCGTCTGATCAGTTGTTGTGTTTGACTGTGCTTTACTTTGGATGTTGGAAGCGCCAAGTTTATCAATTGATCAACGCTAAATCAATGTTTAGTTAATTATTTATTATTCTAAAGATTAAATAGCTGGAATTTAATTTTCAGTTATTTTAATTTAAAGAACTATAAATAATAAATAAATAATTGAAAAGGAAGGAAAGGAATTAAATGATAAAAGATTGGATTTTATTCATCTTTAATTATTCGTTACAATTTTTATTCGAGTACTGTATTTATTTACAAAGTATTCTAATAATGATTATAATAATTAAAATTGAAACAAAATTATCCTAAGAAAATTCTTAAGTCTTCATCTTCCGCCCATTGCTCTAGTGCTCCATGGAATTTTATCTGCAAAAACAAATAAGAGAAAGAAAAGTCAATAGCAGATAAATAAATAAAAAAAGACAGATAAAAATAAAGTTCATCATTAAGGGAAACTGATTGGGATCAGTTAGCCCTCTCTGCAAATCACGGGATTTCTCCCGGTTCACAAAGAGGGATGAATATTTGCTTGCTAAACTTTGAATGCACAAATATAACGAATGCACAAGTCAAAATTGTCAAACTGCATAGTTCAAAAGCAAACAGCATGTACAACTAAAAGTTCAAATTGCCAAACAAAGTCGAAATTCAAACTTTCTGCCAAAAGTACAAGATACTGTCACAAGGCTACCAAAGCTGTCCACAAGATATCAAGATATCAAAGATATCAGAATGTTCAGATGCAAGTACAAGTGCAGCACAAAATCTGGAAGAAAAGAGATAAAGTATGCAGAGAAAGCATGTTATGCAAGCAAGTGATTCATTTTCATCATTTCCCAATGCTGCCCTTTCAGAAAAGTACAAAGCATAAACATATTTTAATGCTAAAAGCTGTACTGGAGAGAGAAAGAGAGAGAGGAAAGTGTTTAGGCTTACAGGTTTTGCTTTGAGGCTTAAGAATATAGAAAATAAAACTGCAATAACACAGTGGATAAACGGAAAAAATAAAAGATAAAGCAAGTAGTCAATAAAACAGTAGAAAGTATCAAAGGGGAGAAGAGAGGCAGAACTGAGATAATAACCACAAAAATCTGTCAAGCTTTGTGAAAAAAAACAACTAGCAATCAACATCAAGCCTGAAACCAACCAGTCTCAAAACCTTCAACCTTTTTTACTTGCCTAAGCATTAGAAAATCAAAAAAACAAAAAGAGAACTAGGAGATACATCATAACCACAAAAACTGCCAAGCTTTTCAAACCTCAAAGCCAGTTTACACAACCATACAAACTGTCAAAACTCAACCATCAAAAAACCAGCATTAAACCTGTCAAGCCATAGTGCTAAGCCTCACAAAAAACCAGTAAAGCCTTAAGCTCAACAAACCTTCCCAAACCTGTTGTCCAACAAAAGTTCAAAACCAACAAGCATTGAGCCTGTTAAACTCAACCTAAACAGAAACCATTCAAAACCTTCCAAGCCTAAACTTGTACCAAACTATAACACAAAGCCTTAAAAAGACCATAACCAGCTCAACCTGCTACAGCAGGCCAAGGCCTGAAGCCAGATAAACCCAAAAGCATAAACCATAAAACCAATTTCCAAACCATCCAGCACAAAGCCAAAACAGGGGCAAGCATCAATACCAACTCAAAGCCCTCAGAATTGTGATTCATCACAGGGCAATGAGACCATCAAAAGCATACATATCAGAAGCTACACGTAACTCTGCATTTTAAGGCCACAAACCCTCAGAGGAAGCCTCATTATTGGGCCACTAAACAAACATCCAAGGCCATAACCAACATCAACAAATATCACTACAACTCAGTCACCAAAACGTATCAATCCAACCAGAAAAGGAACAAGCATACTAAAGCATACACAAGGCAACAGAAGCAAAGCAAAAGCTAGTCAAAATGATTATTCCAACAATAGTATACCCAGAAGTACCACAAACATCAAAGGCCCTCAGAATACCTACATTGGGCAAGGAACAAACATAGCAACAGAGGTACATAGCAACAGAAGAGACAACACGAGCATACAGAAGGCAGCAAAGCAAGAAGAAGAAAAGAAATGACATCAAGTTAGGTTCTCAGAATACATCATTAAACCCTAAAAGGAAAAGAATGACAGAGTACCAGAACTCCCAGTAAAGCAAGCTAACGCTCAGCATCACCGTCCAGCCGCCATAACGCATCCGGCCCCATCTCCTCCATCGTCTTCCTCAAACAAAAGGTAGTTCTCTTTTCCTCTTTCCTTCCACCACCTCAACAATGAACGATATAAAAACAATTAATCAGAACTAATTAATCGGAGCATGCAAAAGAAGGAGATGAGAACCCTAACGCGTTGAAAGAAAAAAGAATCGTACCTCTGTTTATCGCCGTTTGAGTGGGCGTGAAGAGGAGGAGGAGCGGTTGCACTGGTGGCTAGGCGGAGAAGATCGCATTCAGAAGCTAATCGGAGAAGACAAAGTGAAACAAACGGCGCTGCAAACCCTAAGCCCTTTCATCCAAATGAAACAACTCGTTTAACCCTAAAACGAAGCTTACTGAAGCATTGGGCCTCGCCCATTCTCACAACCATAAGCCCAATCCATTCTAATTGGCACCGCCCCCCCCCTTTTTTTCTGAAACTTACCTCTTCTGATGGGCCCAAATGATCCTCTTAACCCACTAATTTCCCTTGAGCTTATTTTTCTTCATTGTTTTTGAAAACCATTAATCATTTTCCATTCATTTCTTTATTTAAATTATACTAATATATAAGAAACAAAACTAAAAATATCTTTATACATAAAAATACATTTTTTTTTAATATACATAATTTAATTAAAAATTTAAAAACATTTAATTAAAATATTCTTTTTGTACATAATAAATAAAAATACATCTTTTTTTACATAATACAATTAAAATTGAAAAAAACATTCTTTCTTTCTTTTAATTAAAATATTATTTTGTATATATATTAAACAAAAAGATGAAGATACAAATTTATATCAAATGTAAAATGACAATTTTCAAACTTAGAACATTTTCTTTTCATTTAATTAAAATATTCTTTTTTTTGTACATATTGAAGAAATATACAAGACTACAAAGATCAATTAAATAAATAAATATTTAATTCTTTTCATTTAAGTTAAACAATACTTAAATAATACACATTTAAATTCACATCTTAACCTGTAAATAAATTACATACATGAACATATACACTTACACAATATACAATACATTTCACATTATACACTTGATACACATACAATTACTATTCTTATATCTTGCTATACATTGATTACATTTGATCGCAATTCAATTTGGTTGTAAATTATTGGACACTACATTCCTAAAGTCTCATCCCCATTTGTAAATTTGTACCCCCACTCCCGGATACTATTTATAATAGCGTAGACTTTAAATTCTTGCAATTTACCGCTTTCGAATTATACCATGGTTCAACCTAGGGTTTGTATGTACATAAAATCAAACGCTAGATAACCTAATACAAGACAAAATACATGAAATCAATACACAATCACACTTGCACCCTCTAGGGTAATCCCACATGTTGCCTTCCAAAATGGGCCATGCTTGCACGTCGAGTTTCTTTGGCAAAACAAATTCAAATGATCATAAGTCCCTCGATGACGCTTTCGAAAGTTGCCTAAATGGAATGATCATAGTCCCTTCAAAGCAAATTGCCAAAGACACTTGGCACCATTGCATTCATGGTCCATACGATGACCCGCGCCTGTCCCGAACAAACTTCCTAAACGCAAGATTGTCCACCAAATTCAATGGTGGAACAAAATTGTTAAAAAAGGGTTAAAAACATAGAGAAAACCTTTGAGTACAATAGGGGTAGACAAAGCTCTTAGTTACTTGAGATCAACTTGCAAAAACACTTGCCTTCTTTTCAAAAACCACACTTCACAAACACTTTCAAAACAAACTCTCAAAAACATTTGAAACATCTTTTCGAAAAGATACACACCTTTGTAAAACATTCGAGTAAAGAATTGTTACAAGGGTTTCCTAAAACAACGCATCTTCTTCAAAAACATTTTCAAAAACACACACACACACACCACAATTTCAAGCAATCGAAAATCAAGGCAAGTGATCTAAAAACCAAGTAACTAAGAGCCCATGGATAACCATGGATGAAAAGGGTGCTAATACCTTCCCTTTTCATAATCTACCCCCCGAACCCACGAAATATCTCAAAAGGTTTTTGCTGTGCTTTTTAAATCTTTCCTTTAGGATAAAATAAAAAGTCGGTGGCGACTCTTGCTCAACCGAACAAGTGCGAATACAAACGCAAACCTCAAGTCAGTTCTCCCACCGTATCACATCCACCATATTCCTTCCAATCCCAGACGCCAGTTGTCTTCCAACACAAATCTGATGGGCATGAGGTGCTGACCACCATGTTCTCAAGTCAACCATGCGCTGGACAACCAGGAAAGTCAAACGTGGCTTGATTGTTAATGGGCCAGAATTGCCAAGCAAACCTCCATATTGGGCCCAACACCCCCAGGGTTTTGTTTCTCATTTTTTCTCTTTTCTATTTAATTATTTTTTATTAACTATTATTATTATTATTTAATTACCTCATAATTAATTTTCATAATAAATTCAGACCCATAAAATCAGAAATATAATTATTATTATTATCAATTTCACTTTATTTTTTGTAAATAAATTCTAATAAATTGATTAGTTTAATTAGGTTTAATTTTGACTTTTTTCATAATAAATAAAATGAATTAGACTTAGGGTTTTTCTTTTGACACTTTTATTTTCTTTTTTATTTTATTTTCATTAAAACAATAAAAAACATAAAAAAATACTTTTTCTTTTAATCAATTAATTAATTAGTTTTAGGTTAATATTTAATTGAATGCAAAAAAGGACCAAATTTCTTTCTTTTCTCAAAAAGGGTCAAAACCCTAAGGACGTCCCGATTCAATTCTTTCGCGCGCATATTTATTTTTAATTCATTATTTTGATTATATTTATGTAACTGTTCAGAGGATGTAATAGATAATTAGGACTTTTATCACTTTCTTTTAATTTCTCGCATTTATTTTCCAAAGGGTTATGTTTTTGGCGATGTAAATACCCGACGCCTTGTAATAGCGTAGATTCACTTTCCGCAATTTATTTTCCGCACTTATTAACTGTTAATTATGCATGACAAGACTTGTATGAAAAATAAAATCAAAACGTAGCTCACCAATACCATGTACAAGATAATTTAACATGAACCTGATACACATGCACATGCCACTCCTAGGGTACGTCTCACTTGGTTGCCTCGACGTGGTCATTAAGTATAGGGTGTTTTAGAGGTCACCCTCCTGTCTAAAGATCCAGTTGCCTCGAAACGGTTGCCTCGGATAAAAAGGATCTAGGACATTAGGGTTACCGCTAAGGCGTCCTACCATTGCTTTGGTGACCACACATGTCCCTTATAATCGAATTGACCCGAATAACTCCAACGACGGTGCTACCTACTTCTCTATAGTGGGATAGTACTGTCTAAAGGACTCTTACACAGCTTAATTCCTTAGAGTAGGTAGATTTCTCCTGGGTACTTGCTCTTTCAAAAACAAAAACAACTTTTCGCACTTACACTTTCAAAAAGTTTTCAAACAAACACTTCATACACTCTTGAGGACTGATACAAGAGTTACCTAGAAGTTTTTCAAACAAACTTTTTCAAAACCCACATACACAAGAAAAGCAAACAATTTTTGAAAACATAGTGAGCAAGTACCTAAGAGCCCGTGGATAACCACGGATAGAAAGGGTGCTAGCACCTTCCCTTTCTATAATCTACCTCCCGAACCGAGAAACATCTCGAAAAGGAATTTTGCTGTGCTTTTGTCCTTTCCTTGTTGGAGAAAATAAAAGACGGTGGCGACTCTTGCTTACCGCGACATTTCACGAACCAGCATTTCAAAACAGTCAGTTCTGTTTCCACCGATCACAACCGGTTACTAGTACCTTCATCTCTTCCTGTCCCTTGGCTAGGTTCAGGAACATTTGTTGGAATTGAGCGTTCTGCACTTGGAGATCTTTGACTGTTTGTTCAAGATCTATTTTTTTGTTCTAAAATAAACAACAAGAAGATGAGAAAACCTTTCTTGAAAGGTACCTGTTATGTAATGAAATGCATGATATGTAGATGCAAATGCAATGTTTTCAAGGATCTCATGGGGTAAAAATATTGAAAATGAACCTTGGTTGTAGCTTTGACTTGTGAACTATTGAGTCTTCATTTTTGGATGTCCTTCTATAAGTATCAAGCTCACCATATCGAGTGGGTCCTATCCTCTGACTCAAGAGAACGTGATTTGACCTTTGACAATATCTCTTTAGAGGAAAATAAATCTTCTTGCCCTTTGTTAGCAATCTGGCTCATGATAATCCTGCAAGAAAGATCCCTAAGATCCTTGAATGGTTAGTAAATTCAATGGCGGATGTTATGATGTCATGATTGTTGTACCCCAAAATTTGCCCTCCTATTTTTCCAACAAGAAATCACAGCCTCGGGCTTCTCCTGATTTTTTAGATTGGCGTAAGAATCAGTCAAACAGACTTTTTCTTATCAGTCTATCCAATTTAGGGTTTTTCATGGACTCTGGAACATTTCAAGCAATTGAAAATCAAGGCAAGTGATCTAAACCAAGTAACTAAGAGCCCATGGATAACCATGGATGAAGAGGGTGCTAATACCTTCCCTTTTCATAATCTACCCCCCGAACCCACGAAACATCTCAAAAGGTTTTTCCTGTGCTTTTTAACCTTTCCTTTAGGATAAAATAAAAAGTCGGTGGTGAATCTTGCTAAACCGAACAAGTGCGAATACAAACGCAAAACCTCAAGTCAGTTCTCCCACCGTATCACAGAACTGGCGACTCTGCTGGGGAATTATCTAAAAGTGGGGTTACCTTAGGGTTTAGATCACCTTTACATTCTTGCTTTGATTGCTTTGATTGCTTTACTTTTTGGATCCTTGTTTGGGTTTGTTGTAAATCCTACACCTGGATTTGGGGCACCTTTTTAGGTAAATAGCAATAAAACTGTGAGGGAACTGTGCGGGGTATACCGACATGGTTGAAGCAGTCAGCTATGTTAGTGTGACATATTTGTGAGTACCGGTAACCCTTGAGTTCAATCAAGGAGAGTACGGGGCCGCTGAGTGATGTCATGAAGCACTAACGAACTCTTAGAACCTTAATTGACCATCTTAGCCTTTTTAGGGGTAGTGAGATGACCGACTTTGGTGCAGTCCGAAGTTGGTAGATACTCGATACTACACTCATTGAGGGTTGTTTTCTTGGAATATTTTGGTCGCCAGTTAAAGGGCTAAACCAAAACAATGAACACAGAAAACAACCCAATGATATTGAGCTCCTTAGAACCCAGTTTCTATTGTAGGACAGGATGAGCCAACTAACTTCAAGAGGGTACTTACCTACAAACCCCATGAAAGCCTAAACCTAAGGACTTGTTTGCTTTGTGTGAATATGATTACCTGTATATACACTCACTTGATTTTGCATACATGTACATAACATCATGACATCATACCATAGCATTTTCAATAACCATTTCAAGGATCTCGAGGGTTCTTTTGATGCAGGGTTACGTTGAACCAGACATCTACCAAGAGGCCAGAGGTTTCTCCTCTAAGCAAATGCCATCAAAGATCAAGTACAACAACTTGAATCAGGGGCTATGACCCACTTGACATGGTGAGCTTGATTCTCGTGGAAAGACATCCACCGGTGCAAAGTTCTCCAATCAAAGATCAATTGCAACAACTTGAATCAGGGGCTATGACCCACTTGACATGGTGAGCTTGATTCTCGTGGAAAGACATCCACCATTGTAAAGTTCTCCAATCAAAGATTGAAGTTAAACCTCTAACGTTCTCTTGTGTTTACCCCAAGAGATCCTTGAAAACATTGCATATATATCATACATATCATTGCATAGCAGGTTTCTCCTTTTTAGGTTTCCTTATTCTTCCTACTGTTTATTTCAGTAAGATGGATATGGAACAAACGGTGAAGGATCTCCAGGCTTAAAATGCTCAATTCCAACAAATGTTGCTGGCTATGGGTAAAGGGCAAGAGGATCTGACAGCTCTTCTTCTCAAAGACAAGAAGAAGAAGTCCAAGAAGGCAGCCCGCATCCTGAACTTGAGAAGAAGACCTAAGACCCTGGACCTTGCAACTCCATCCAACATAGGGGATAGTCTTGAAGAAGACCACAATGTGGAGATTGTTGAAGAGGAAGCTGACTACTCCGAGGAACAATACCCTCTCGCTGATGACAAGTACAAACAGTTGGAGGATCGCCTCAATGCTATGGAGATTCAACAAATACCTAGCTTGGATTTAGGAGACATGGGTTTGGTTCCTGGATTGATCATTCCTCCAAAGTTCAAAGTCCCTACTTTTGCCGTGTACGACGGAGTTTCTTGCCCTAAGATGCACCTAACGTCTTATGTCCGCAAGATTCAACCATACGCAACTGATCCAAAGCTTTGGATCCATTTCTTCCAAGAAAGTCTGGTAGGGGCTCAACTTGAGTGGTTCTATCAATTGAAGAGTTCTCGCATCCACACCTGGAAGGACTTAGCTTTTGCTTTCTATGAGCAGTATCAGTACAATGTTGATCTTGCACCAACTCGTGTGCAATTGCAGAGCATGACCATGGGTTCCGACGAGAGCTTCAAGGGATATGCCCAAAAATGGAGAGATTTGGCTGGTAGGGTGCAACCTCCTTTAACTGATAGGGAGCTGATTGACATCTTCATGGGAACTTTGACCGGGCCTTTCTTCAATCACTTAATTGGAAGCTCCTCAGTCGGGTTCACCAAGCTAATACTGATCGGCGAAAGGGTCGAAGCGGGCATCAAAAGTGGAAAGATCCAAGGAACTACATCCTCAGATACTCAGATAATTCCCTACAACGGAAAGAAAGAGTCCAATGCTGTGAACAGTCAAAAGGGTCGTCATGATCAACATGCAGGGGCAGTCCTGATCTCTGGTTCTACGTCACGCCGACAACAGCCAAAGGGAAGTCAACAAAGGCCAGACGCGCCTAAGAGACAGTTCACTAAAATCAACATGCCACTGTCTCAAGCGCTGCAACACTTGTTGAAGAGGGATCTGATTTCATTGAGGGCTCCCCTCCGAAACCCAAATACTTCTGCTCCTACCTATCATCCCAGTGAAAGGTGTGCATACCACTCTGACAGTCCGGGGCATGACACCAACAACTGTTGGCCTCTGAAGAACAAGATCCAAGACATGATCGATGCCAAGGAGATCGAGTTTGACCCTCCGGAGACTCTAGCATGATCACTCCTCCTATGCCAAATCATTGAGATTGTTTTTGTTTCATTTAAATTCTTAAGTTGTAATTTCTTGTGTTATTCGAACAATTATCTTTTAATGTCAAACTTTGTTTCATTAATGCATTGCATATGTTTGTCTTGATTTTCATTACACTTGAACTATGCTTTCTACTTTCTTTATGATATTTGACTCTTGATAAAAAGCTGCGAGCCTTTAGAGGGAGGATGACAAAACAATACCATATTCTCATACAGTATGCTTTTGAACAGACCTTGCTGATGATGTACAGGCATTTCTTTCAATTCCCAAACACTGGAGTTATAAGGAAGATAATCCTTAGTCAACCCCTTCGAGCCAAAGAAGTAGGAGTTTTCTGTTCTAAACAATCAAAACCTTTGATATAAACCTGGGGCAGGGTATTCTCTCAGTTAATTCAAAAAAGGTGCGCATTGAAGTCGCAAACTCTCAGTTCGTAATACAACGAACGACATCAAAAGAAAAAGAGAAAAGCATTCCTCTGGAATCAAAAGACAGTGATGGTTCCCTATCACCTAAGCAGTCAATCTCTCAAAAGAGAAAGGCCCACTGAGCCAAAACTTGTAAAGGAGGCTTAAGAAAGCTGAGGCATCCCGCTGACTGTAATCTCGAAAACAGAAACAATCAGGCAAAAGTTAGGGATAACAAATCAAAATCAAAATAAAGAGGTCATTACAAATCCTCAACAACATGAAAAATGTTGCAAAGAAAAAAGGAGATGATGACTGTCTTCCAAAATTCAACTGGGGAACCATCACCCAAAAGTCGTTCCAAACTCGAATAGAGTGCGACGCACAATTAACTGAGCTTAGGATTGAAGAACATCACGATGAGTGGGTGGGTACAAATATACTTTGAGCCTTTATCCTTTGTTTCTTAAACCGTGAACCAAGCCACGTTACAACCCTTCAAAAGTCCTAATTGAAGCATGGGTTAGTTCGAAAGCATACTGTTACAAAAGGTATCCTGACTCCTGTAAGGCTTTGCTCTAAATCTTGTGTTGATTTTGTCTTATAAAAAAGTTTTCTGCTAAAAAACGCATTTTTCAAAACTTCGAGACAAACATAAACTTTGCATTGCTTGAATATCACTGTTTGCATTTGACTATTTGTTTGACAGCGAAGAAATTCATACAGCGAATGTTCGGAGGAACGAAAACTCTCTCAGTGAGTAAAATCACTTCAGAAGGATGATGCTTCCATTGAAAAATCTCCTATCAACAAGGGGCATGGCATGTCACTATCCAGTTAACCTGGGGCAGTCCAGTCAAGGTTTTAACAGATCTTTCAAAGTTCAGTTAACCTGGGACAGTCCAGTCAAGGTTTCAACAGATCTTTCAAAGTTCAGTTAACCTGGGGCAGTCCAGTCAAGATTTCAAGAAATCTCTCAATTTGCAGAGTAACCTGATTCAAGACTCCTTCATCATCACTTAGGGCATTCGAATGTCAATCACCAAGGTCATCAAAATTCCTTCATCACCTGCTGGAAGTTACAACCACCCACAGAATAACGGACAATTAAAGCTCCTAAAAATATGACCCTCAAGAATGAAGATTCTCATCACCTAAGAAGATTGGTATACTCCCAATTTCTGACCCTTAACAAAATCAAGATCTAGAAATAGTTCAGATGTGACCCAGATTTGGCGACATTCCGTAACTTATTCAAGATTTCCTTCTAGAAATAGTTCAAGATGTGACCCAAGATTTGGCGACATTTCGTAACTTATTCAAGATTTCCCTCCAGAAATAGTTCAAGATGTGACCCAGATTTGGCGACATTCCGTAACTTATTCAAGATTTCCTTCTAGAAATAGTTCAATATGTGACCCAAGATTTGGCGACATTCCGTAACTTATTCAAGATTTCCTTCTAGAAATAGTTCAAGATGTGACCCAAGATTTGGCGACATTCCGTAACTTATTCAAGATTTCCTTCTAGAAATAGTTCAAGATGTGACCCAAGATTTGGCGACATTCCGTAACTTATTCAAGATTTCCTTCTAGAAATAGTTCAAGATGTGACCCAGATTTGGCGACATTCCATAACTTATTCAAGATTTCCTTCTAGATATAGTTCAAGATGTGACCCAAGATTTGGCGACATTCTGTAACTTATTCAAGATTTCCTTCTAGAAATAGTTCAAGATGTGACCCAAGATTTGGCGACATTCCGTAACTTATTCAAGATTTCCTTCTAGAAATAGTTCAAGATGTGACCCAAAATTTGGCGACATTCCGTAACTTATTCAAGATTTCCTTCTAGAAATAGTTCAAGATGTGACCCAAGATTTGGCGACATTCCGTAACTTATTCAAGATTTCCCTCCAGAAATAGTTCAAGATGTGACCCAGATTTGGCGACATTCCGTAACTTATTCAAGATTTCGTTCTAGAAATAGTTCAAGATGTGACCCAGATTTGGCGACATTCCGTAACTTATTCAAGAAATAGTTCAAGATGTGACCCAGATTTGGCGACATTCCGTAACTTATTCCAGATTTCCCTCCATAAATAGTTCAAGATGTGACCCAGATTTGGCGACATTCCGTAACTTATTCCAGATTTCCTTCCAGAAATAGTTCAAGATGTGACCCAAAATTTGGCGACATTCCGTAACTTATTCCAGATTTCCTTCCAGAAATAGTTCAAGATGTGACCCAAAATTTGGCGACATTCCGTAACTTATTCCAGATTTCCTTCTAGAAATAGTTCAAGATGTGACCCAGAGATGGCGATATTCCGTAACTTATTCCAGATCAACACCTGCAGCAATCAGAAGATTCTTGCAATCCCCAGCCAGAGAACCTTCCAGAATCTAATTCCCCTCAGAGTCAAGATTCTTGCAATCCCCAGCGGAGCTAGAACTTCCAACTATCAATCCCCAAGCAGAGTGAAGACTCTCATTCTCATTTCCTCACAGGATATTCGAATATTCCTCAGTGAAGATCTCCTCAAGACAGGAATCCCTAGTAGATTGGCATACAACCCAAGCTTCTGATTCCCCAACAGTGGTCCCAGGACTTCTCATTTTCAACGATCAGAAGATTCTCGCCCTCCCCAGCAGCAGCCAAGGAATTATTTTCCCCGGCAGCAGTCAAGATTCTTTTATCTCCAGCCATCCAGGATTCATCTATCCTCAGCAAGACAGCTCATCAGCTTACATGCGCATTCATCACATTCATATCATAAACATTGATGTAACATACATTGCATCACGCATCATGACATTGCATACAACTAACTCTTTACCTTTTCAGGAAAGATCAGTCAACAGACAAAAGTCATCATCTTCCGAGATTCATCCAGAGATAGTTCAGATGTGACCCAGACATGGAAACATTTTGATACTTATTCCAGATTCATCCAGATGCAGTTTTTTCACGGACTCATCATCAGGAAACCCTACACCGGTTCCTCCTCCACTTCAAGACTTCTGAAAATAGTTCACGGGTTCTCTAGTAACGGATGTCAACCTATCGCTTATTCAGATTCTTTCCAGACTTTTGAAAACAGTTTACGGACGCTTCCCAACATGGATGATGCTCTATTGCTTATTCAACTTTCAAGACCTCTGAAAACAGTTTACGGGTTCTCCAGTAACGGATGTCAACCTATCGCTTGTTCAGATACTTTCCATACTTTTGAAAACAGTTTACGGACGCTTCCCAACACGGATGCTGCTCTATTGCTTATTCAACTTCAAGACTTCTGAAAAAAGTTTACGGATGCTTCCAAATACGGATGTCAATCTATTGCTTATTCAGACCCTCAGTTCAAGGATGCTCCAAAACATGGATACCTTCCTGATACTCGTCCAGTCACCAATGACGTACAGTTCAACAAACACTTCCAAATGGCATCTTTAAGCTCATTTCCATATGGCATCTTTAAGCCCATCCTCCTACCAGCAACTTCCAAATGGCATCTTTAAGCCCATTTCCAAATGGCATCTTTAAGCCCATTTCCAGATGGCATCTCTAAGCCCATCCCCCGACAAGATTTTGTCACATCCCAAGATGGCATCTTTAAGCCCATCACCAAATGGCATCTTTAAGCCCATTCCCTCTACCATCACATCACCGAGTGCAAATTTTTTGGGCACTCTAGTGTCCAATCTCCTTTTACCTTCGAGTCGCGAACGGCAAACTTGCCAATCTAACTCTTCAGGTTCAAGAAGATTGAACAGGGGCAACTGTTGTACCCCAAAATTTACCCTCCTATTTTTCCAACAAGAAATCACAGCCTCGGGCTTCTCCTGATTTTTTAGATTGGCGTAAGAATCAGTCAAACAGACTTTTTCTTATCAGTCTATCCAATTTAGGGTTTTTCATGGACTCTGGAACATTTCAAGCAATTGAAAATCAAGGCAAGTGATCTAAACCAAGTAACTAAGAGCCCATGGATAACCATGGATGAAGAGGGTTCTAATACCTTCCCTTTTCATAATCTACCCCCCGAACCCACGAAACATCTCAAAAGGTTTTTCCTGTGCTTTTTAACCTTTCCTTTAGGATAAAATAAAAAGTCGGTGGCGACTCTTGCTAAACCGAACAAGTGTGAATACAAACACAAAACCTCAAGTCAGTTCTCCCACCGTATCACAATGATGTTATGTTTATGTTTAAACATATAGCAAACACAAACAAATCACACAAGAGCCTTAGGTTTAAAGGCTTTCCTGAGGTCCATAGGTAAGCACCCTTTACTATTGAAGTTAAGTTGGCTCAACCTGTCCTAAAATAGTAACAAGGTTCTAGGGATCTCATATCACGGATCTTTCTCGAAGGTTTTATTTTAGTACAACAACTAATTTACCACCAAAACATCCCGCGAGTCGAATCTCAATGAGTGTAGCATCGAGTATCAACCAACTTTGGACTGCACCAAAGTCGGCCACCTCACTACCTTCTAATGGCCAAGATGGGTCAATTAAGGTTCTAAAAGTAGAGTTAATGCTAATGACACCACGCGGAAGCCTAATGTTATCCTCGGTTGGATCAGGGAACATTAGTACAATCCAAAGAGTCGCACTAACTGTAGCCATCACTTTAACCATACTGGTCTATGCCATACAGTTTCCATGATCTATTACTACTTACCTAAGGTACCATAGATCCGAGTATAGGATCTTGCAAGAAAATAAACCCAAGAAACCCTTTAAAGTAAAGCAAACAATTTAGACAGTTAAACCAATTAAAAGTGATCAAGACTCTTGAGTAACCCCTCTTTTTAAGTATATAATCCTCAGTAAAGTCGCTAGTTCTGTAATACAATGGGAGAACTTACTTTTTTAGCATTTTATCGCAAATATGCGGATAGCTAGAGTCGCCACCGAATTTTCTTTTGTCCAATAAGGAAAGCGTGAAAAGAACAGGAAAGACCTTGAAGACTTTGAGTTCGGAGGGTAAGATATGAAAAGGGAAGGTGTTAGCATCATTTTCTTCTGTAGTTATCTACAGGCTCTTAATCGCTAGCCCACTTTTGAAAATTGCTTTCTTGTGTAAGTGTTTTGAAAATATTTTGAAAAGAAAAAGCACGGCTAACTTTGTAATGATTCTTGAATCAATTCTTAAGAACGCGTACAAAATGTTTTAGAAAATATTTTGAAAGTGATGTGTGAAAATGTTTTTTAGAAAGGTTGTGAGCAAGCAATTAACATTTTTACCCACTCAAGGTTGTTCTTGTTATTTTCCTTCTCCTTTAGAGATAGTGTTATCTGTACCATTAGTTGGTAGGTAGCCCCATCTATTGGATGTAAAGGGACAATTGAGGGTCATCGAAGGCAACACATAAGGATACTTTAGAAATTTATCGGTGGGACTAGATCACTTTTCATAGGTAACATTGAAGAGTCATCAAGGGACTATGATCTTTTATTCGGAGGGACTTTGCTAAAGTATCCCAATTTTCGAGGGACATGACCATGTATCCTTAAGGAAATGAAGAGAGGTTACCCTACAGGTGCAAGTATGAAAGTGTGTTCAATTTAGCTATTTTATCTTGTATTTAGGGTTATGCTATCGGTTGATTATTATCTTACCATACACGCCTAATTACTAACAGCATAATATACATAAAAGTAAAGGTGTGAAAAGTAAATCCTAAGCTATTACAGGGTTTTGGGGAAGTTACATAAAATATGCGTGTTGTACCCCAAAATTTTACCTCCCATTTTTACTGAAGACATTCTTCTAGAGGTCCTCAATTGCTCAAGGTTGACCAAGAGTTGATCAGACAAACTCTCATCCTAAGAAATGAACCTCTAATTAGGGTTTCACTTTTCATCAAGATGTGTAAGCTCCAAAGGTCTCAAATGTTTGCCATGGTACTAATATGCCTTCAAGATTGTCCATGACAAATTTCATGCCTTCCACTACAAGTTTGCTCTGTCAATTGGGGTCAAATGCCTGGAAAATCAACTATACTAGGTCAAAAGTCAATTGTGGCCTATATACAGTCAAACTTCAAGATTTTTGGTCAACATCAACATTTTGAAGTGATATACATCATTTGATAAAGGTTTGATCATGATTCCTCAAGAAATGCTCCTAATTTATCAAAAGTCGAGAATTGCTAAATTAGGGTTTCTATAGGAAAAGTCAACCAAACTTTGACCAGGCATAACTTTCTCACACTTCATCCATTTTTTCCCAACGAAAGCTCATTTTGAAGAGAATCCAACTCCCTAAAGCTTCTATTTTATCCTAAAGTTCAAGAAATACACAATTTGAAAGATACAAGCTCATACATTACAGGTCATTTCCAAAAAGTCAACAAAAGACACTTTGTCAAGACAACTTACATCAAGATAATATCTTCAAAAGCAAAATTTATCAACATAGAGATTGTAAAGGACATGTTGTGCTTTCCAAAAATTCCTAGATCATCTTCAAAAGATGAAAATTAAGCAAGTTATGGTTTGCACAAGTTGAGCAAATTTGTGAAAAATGCATGAAGTCAACTTTGAGCAAAATTGCATTTTTAAGTTAATGGACCTAACTTTTAGGGTTCAAATGTTTATGACATACCCAAGGACCTCTAAACCTAACCATGCACTATTTTGATTTTTATTTCTATTTATTTGAATTTTTATTCATTTAAGTATGAATTAAATCAAATAAATTAAATAAAAATACAAAGAATAATGGGCCATGACATTTGGGTTTATTTGATCTATTAGAAGGCCCATGTTTTCGTGAAAGATACATCTAAATGGTCCAGGTTCATTGAACATTCAAAAGGAGACAAAGATCTTCAAAAATGGCAAGAACAAACTCAAAAAATGGAAAGTTTTCAATATGTTTGATTTTTGTTTTATCATGGTTTAATTAATTGATTCCTTGCTATGTATGTTTCCTCATTCATACCTATATATAAGCATAAGCAAACCATATGCAAAGGTGCACGAAATTACTCTCCAAAAATCTCTTTAAAAGCTCTTCACAAACCTCTCTCAAAATTCTCAAAATCGTTCAAAAGTTGTGAAAACTCAAAACCTGATCTTCAACTTTCCTCCATCTAATCTCGTGCCATATTTGCACTCCTTAGGTCCCTAGGAGTCATTTCCATTCCTCACCTTGGCTTGGAGCGCGCCCAGGTCGTCCAAATAAGTTGCATCGTTCGGTATAGTTTATTTAAATCTAATCTTGTTAATCTGCATTTATTAATCTATTTGACGTTTGCATACATGTTTGTAGTCGTACATAGAGCAGGTTGGACGTGAAGCATATACGTTTTGAGGCCTGGTTCATGAGATGCCATTCTCAACACCGATCGGAACCTTGGCTTTGAAACACAAAATTCAGAGACCTTTAGCCAAAACTAAAGCCGAATTTCTTTATTTACTTCTTTTTATATTTACTTTTTTCAAAATCATTTTTATTTAATCATATAATCTAAAAAATAAAATAAAAATAGATTTAGGTTTTTTTATATATAATTTAATTTAATTTGTGCAAGTTAATTAATTATATTTTGATTTATTTCAAGTAATTTAAAATCAATTGGAACTTAGACTTAATCATTTCAAATCTTTTTCTCAATAATAAAAATCCAAAAAATGTTAGAATTAGTTTCCTTTTGATTAGTTTTAATTGCATCTTATTTATCACTCTTTTCTTTATTTAGTAAAAATTATTTTTTTTTAATTTAAGTATTTTTCTTAATAAAAATGACAAGAAAAGTGCTAAGTATGTAGAAGTATTTTAGGGCTTACCTCGCTCTCCATATTCGCGCGCCCATTTTGAATTTCATTCATTTTATATTTATGTAACTGCAAAAGGTTGTAATAGTTAAATTTAGGACTTTTTACTTTTTGTTTCCCCATTTGGACATGTAAATACCCCCTCCCCGAAGCATTGTAATATCGTAGGATTTACAATTCCGACAGTTTAAATTTCTGCAAGATATTAACTGTTAGTAATTAGGCTTGTATGGAAAGACTGAAAACAAAGCACTAGCAAACTTAAATTCAAAGTCAAATAACTGAAACAAGCATACATTACACACATACACCTCTAGAGTATGCCCACTTTGGTTGCCTTTCGAAAAAAACAGTCATGTCCCTCGAAACAGGGACGCTTTAGCAAAGACCCATAAATCAAAGATCATAGTCCCTTGATGACCCTATAATGTTGCCTTTCGGTAAATGATCTAGTCCCTAGAAAAAATTGCTATAGCGTCTCCACATGTTGCCATTATGACTGTACGTCCCTTCGATTGTCCCTCAACATCCAACGATAGGGCTACCTACTCACTATAGTAGGATAACACTGTCTAAAGGATAAGAGGAAATGAACAAACTGTTCGAGTATAAGTAGATAGTTCCTAGATGCTATGCTCAAAACAAATTTTTTTCACATACGCAAATACTTTCAAAAACATTTTCAAAAAAATGCTTTATCAACACTCTTGAGGACTGATACAAGAGTTATCATAAAGCAAACTACCATACTAAGGCATTTCAAAATACTTTTCAAAAATACACGAAAGCACAAGGTATTTCAAAAATGAGCTAAGCATTTAAGAGCCCATATAAAACTACAGATGGAAAGGGTGCTAACACCTTCCTTTCCATAATCTACCCCCCTTACTCAGAAAACTCTCGAAAGGTCTTTTTCTGTTCTTTTCACCCTTTCCTTTGTTGGATAAAAGAAAAGTCGATGGCGACTCTTGCTTACCGCAACACTTGCAAATACAAAAGCAAAACCAATATTAACAGTCGGTTCTGCCACCGTATCACAGAACTGGCGACTCTGCTGGGGAATACAAAAAGTGAGGTTACCTTAGAGTTAGTTCATTATTTAACTGCCTTGTGTGCTTTGATTGCTTTACTTTTGAGGGATTTGTTTGGGTTATTATAGATCCTACACCTGGAGCTGGGGCACCTTTTAGGTAAGTAGCAATAGATCGTGGAAACTGTGTGGGGTATATCGACACGGTTGAAGCGATAGCTACATTGATGTGACAGTTTGGTTGGTACCAGTAGCCCTTGAGTAATCAAGGAGAATACGGGGCCGCTGCGTGGTGTCATAAAGCATCAACTGACCTTAGAACCTTTAATTGACCAACTTGGCCATTAGGAAGTAGTGAGATAGCCGTCTTTGGTGTAGTCCTAAGTCGGTTGATACTCGATACTACACTCATTTAGATTTGACTCCCGAGTTTTGTTTGGTGGCAAGTCAGTTGTCGATCGGAACGAAACTTGTGGGAAAGATCTGTGATAGTGAGATACCTTAGAACCTGATTACTATTACTAGGACAGGTTGAGCCAACTAAATTTCAAGAGGGTACTTACCTACAGACCCCAGGTGTTGCACCCCAAAATTTGCCCTCCCATATTCTTCAAGAAATTGCCAAGTCATACTTCAAAATTCCCCAAGGGTTGCACAGTTCAAGAGCCTCCTAAACAGTCAAAATTAGGGTTTTGGTTCTGATCAAGAAAATTAAGTTTCCAAGGGTCCAATCAAGCCCCATATGCCTATAAATATGTTCAAGCATCCTCATACCAAGTTTCAAGACTTTCAGCACAAAATTGCACAGTCAAAACCTTAATTGCACTACAGTCAACTGTAGGGGCAAAATGGTCATTTGACAGTCAAAAGTTCAAATTTTTGGTCAACATCTCATTTTGAAGCCACAAACATCATTTGATCAATGCTTGATCATGATTCTCAAAGCTTGGCTCAAAAATCATCAAGATGCAAAAGTTTCCTTATTTGGACAGTTGAAAAAGTCAACTGTAAATTGACCAGGGCATAACTTTCACATGGATTATCAGAAAAATTCCATCAAAAGCTCATTTTGAAGAGAAATACATTTCCTACAACTCCTCTTCATACTTCAAGTCCAAGAAATGCTCTCACAAAAAGTTATCAATTTCAACATTATAGGTCATTTTCAAAAGTCAACAAAAAGGGACTTTAAGTCAAAGACCATAACTTGAGATTGGTAAATAAAAATGACATGGGACCAAAGGCATTGGTTAGAGGACTTCAAGACCTTTCCAAAATGTCCAAGAACATGACCAAAGCTTAAAAATTGAGCAAGATATGCATTGGAGAAGTTGGGAAATTTTTGTGAAATGGCCAAAATCATTTATCCTCGAAATTTCATTTTTGACAAAAGGGGCCCACTTTTTCCACTTGAATTAACTTGGCCATGCTTCCCACGTGTCCCACCTTTTATTTCCATTTTTTTTAAATTGATTTTTTATTTTTTATTGATTTTATTGGATTTAATTAATTTTAAATCTTTTAAAATCAAAAGAAAATTAAAAAGGCCAATTAAGGAAGATATCTGACTTTGATGGATCTTGAATCACCTTTAAGCATATGCCAAATTCGTGCAAGGGGCCAAATAGAGCAAGAATTCAAAAATGATTCAAAAAAGGAAGTTTGGTTATGGAGGTTTATGGAGGATCTTGAAATTGAATGTTTTGCATTATGAGGCCATAATTCCTCTTCATACACATTGCCTAATGTATATACAAGTGATAAAAAACAAAATGGAGACCTAAGCTGCGCAAAAACACTCAGATCAAACTCACACTTTTGGCCTAAAAACTTCAAAACTGAAAACAAGGTTAGAGGACGATTCAAGCAAAGAGACTAGTGCCATCACCTTCCTGAAGCTTCAAGGAAGGATTTCCAATCAAAATCATTCATCCTAACGTCAGGAATTGGTAAAACGAACATGCCCTGTATAGAAAATATTTGATACTCTTGCATTTCGATTCATACGTTTTTCATAGCTTTCGATGCTTGATTTGTATTCCTTATATGATTCTGAGGCTAACTGTGTAGTTTAATTGTATTTTTATCACTCACACGCGAAATCGCCATTAAAGCATCCTAGGTTTTCAGACTTGAAAAATTAGGGACTCTCTTATCCAGGAAAATTGGAGCACAAGACCCAGACCATCAAGATCAGGACCTTCATACAAACTCAGTGATGGGGTCGCGCTCAATTTATGAGCCACCCTGAGCTAATCGTTATTTTTTATAATAGTGTCTGAGGGAACGGTTCAAAACCGTTGCCAATGTTTCTTTGTGTTTCAGGAAATCAACAAGCCATGGAGAAGACGATGCAGTGGCAAGTGTTGATTGGTTCGTTCAAAAATTCGCGCCAGAAATCCATTAGTTGTTATATTCGCTTATATTATTTGTTTGTTATGTAATATACAAAAAGATGAAGTGGAGCAGTTGGCAGGCGTACACGCTGGTAATCTCTAGGACCTGGGTTCGAGCCCCAGGTCCTACCCCCTTTCATATTATTTTTCATCCAATGCTTGTGTGCAGTTTCAGTGTGAAGACGCATCATACAGCCTCAATATCAGTCCGTCCACGTGCCTATTGAGATGGATCATAGGGTTCTAATTGGAAGAGCATGATGGATGCTGGTCAACGCGTGTGCATACTTCCTGGAAAGTCAATCAGACCAGACTTGTTTGGGCTCAAAATTGATGGGCTTCACCTCACAATTTGGAGACAGACACCCCCCTAGGTTTGAATTTTTATTTTCTTTTCTTTGTTTTACTTATTTTCAAATATTATTCTTTTTTAATCAGTTTCTTTAATTTAATATTTTCACAAATAATATAAAAAACACCAAAACAATAAAAATCAGAAAAAGATAAAAAATAATAAATATTTTTATTTTAGTATTTTTTGTAAATAAATCCCATAATAAATTTAGTTTTAATTTTAGGTTGTTAATTTAATTCTTTTTCTCAATAACCAAAAATAATAAAAAAATAGACCTTTAGCACTTTCTTTTTTTTATTAAATATTTTTATTATAAGTATCATTAACCATTAATTTTATAAATAAATTTTATAATCAATTTAGTTTTAATTTTAGGTTTTAACTTTAATGCATTTTCTTTAATAAATAAAAAAAACAATTAGAACTAGAATTATTTGACTTTTAATTCCAATTTAATTTTTCTTTAATGTCATAAATACAAAAACATGAAAAATAAGTTCCTTTTTTATTTAACTTAATTATTTTAATAATTTTATTTTAATTCCTTCAAAGGGTTCAACGCCCTCGCATTCGATTACATTTTTGTTTCGCGCGTTTTATTTATTTCTTTTTGTGAATATAATGTACTTGCCCCAAAGCCCTGTAATAGTTAACTAGACATTTATTTTCTGCACTTTATTTTAAATCGGGTCTGGATTAATTTGGCGGTGTAGACCCGCGCATTTGTAATAGCGTAGGACCTTTATCTTTTCCGCACTTTAAATTCCCGCACCTTTAACTGTTAAACAATAACATGAAAGAATGAATGCCCAAAAATAAAATCAAAGCGTAGATCACCAATACATGACAAGACAAAAATATCTGAAAATGACACACAATTCACACACCACCCCTAGGGTATGCCTCAATGTTGCCTTGCCTCGAAAGGTGATCGTCGAGTAGAGGATGTCTTAGTAAGTCCTCATGATCCGGGAACCTGGCATGAGGGTAGCTTCTAAGGTGTCTTCCTATTGCTCCGGTGATCACCATGTCCCGAACCTTCGAATTGACCCGAACACCTCCAACGGTGGTGCTACCTACCTCTCAATGGTGGGATGGCACTACTTTAAAGGACATTTACACAGACGAATTCCTTAGGGTAGGTAGGTTCTCGTAGATACTTGCTCTAATTTCAAAAACAAATTCAAAAATACTTTTCACACCAACACATTTTCAAAAAGCTTTCAAAAGCAATTTTTCAAACACTCTTGAGGACCGATACAAGAGTCGAACTGGAATTTTCAAAGAAACTTTTTAAAACCCACAGTTGAAAAGCAAACAAACCAATTTTGAAAACACAAGTGAGCAAGTATCTAAGAGCCCATGGATAACCATGGATAGAAAGGGTGCTAACACCTTCCCTTTCTATAATCTACCTCCCGAACCGAGAGCAATCTCTTTAAGGAATTTTTCTGTGCTTTTGTCCTTTCCATTTGGAGAAAATAAAAGACGGTGGCGACTCTTGCTTCCGCGACATTTCGCGAACCAGCGTTAAACAGTCAGTTCCAGATCCACCGATCACAGAACTGGCGACTCTGCTGGGGATAAACTTAAAGTGAGGTGTACCTTAGGGTTAGTTCATAACTGTGTTTTCAATTGTATTGACTTGTTTGCTTTAAATTTGTAGGTTGCATGGGAGTTACATAGATCCTAACCCGGATCTTGGGATACCCTGTTTAGGTAGCATAAGTTGTGAGGGACCTGTCCGGCGTAGACCGACATGGGTGAAGCAGTGGCTACGTTGGTGTGGCGCCTTGGTCTGTACCGATATCCCTTGTGTTGCAACGAGGAGAATATGGGTCTTCTAAGGAGTCATTAAGCACCAACAACCTTAGAACCTTAAATGACACAACTTGGCCATTAGAACAGTAGCAGTATGCTACACCCATTAAGGCTAAACTCTCGTGATGGTTCTGGCCGCAAGAAAAGATTGCGATGCTGGAGTTATGACCGATTGAGGGTAGTCAATGATATTGGGATCCTCTAAGAACCCGGTTACTTTGATAGGACAGGTATGAACCAACAAACTGAAAGAGGGTAATACCTAGACCTCATGCTGGCCTAAACTCTAAGGGCTTCTATTGTATGACTTGCGAGCCTTCGTACTTGACTATTTGCATGCTTGTTATCTGACACATGAACTACTTGCAGGTTTTGTTTATAGTCCTTAATTAGGACTCATAACAGGGCTTACTAAATTTCTTGCAGGTTTTGTTTAGTCCCTAATCGGGACTCATGATAGGTTTTACTTGAGTTTTTTGCAGGTTCAGGTTTAACAGTCCTTAATTGGGACTCATAACAGGGTTACTTACATTACCCCATGCATAGAATAACATCATACCATTGCATACATCCTACATAAGGACTAACCCATTTCAAGGATCTCAAAGGCTTGTGATGCAGGTCATGATGAATCAAACATCTAGCAAGGGGCAAAGAGGATTTATTTTCCTCTAGCCAAAGTTGTCAGAGGCTATGACCCACTTGATATGGTGAGCCTTTGAACCTTGGAGGAAAGACTCTCAACAAATATGAAGTTCTTTCAATCAAGCTACCAGACCCAAATTCTAACAAATTTTCTTGTTTATCCCGCGAGGTCCTTGAAAACATTACATGCATGTCATACATATCATTGCATAACAGGTACCCATTCTCTGTAGGTTGCTTACCTTCTTCGCTGTTTATTTCAGCAGTCTCGTCATGAATCCTGAATCCTCAATCGATCACACTATCAAGGCCCTCCAGGCTCAGAACGCCCAGTTCCAAGAGCTGATCATGAATTTTACCCAGGGGCAACAAGATCTGAAGACCCTGCTCTTGAAAAAGAAGAAGAAGAAGACTGTTTTGTTCAGCCCTAGACGCAGATCTGGGAACACACTGCAGGATGAAGCTGAGAGGACAACTCCACCTGTGGGGAGAGGCAGTCATCAAGAGGAAAGGGTTCCCAGTCCAGTGGTCTCCGACAATGAGACAGATTTCAACGACGAACAGTACCCTCCGGCTGAGGATAGGTACAAACAGTTGGAAGACCGGCTAAGTGCTATGGAGATACAAAAAGTGCCTGGCCTGGACTTCGAGGATCTAGGTCTGTCTTCTGGGGTAGTGATCCCGCACAAATTCAAGGCACCTGCCTTTGCAAAGTACGACGGGGCATCCTGTCCAAAGCTGCATCTCAGGTCATACATGAGGAGGATCCAGCCCTACACGGTCGACAGGAACTTATGGATCCACTTTTTCCAGGAGAGTCTTTCAGGGACTCAGCTTGACTGGTTCTATCAACTGAATGGAGCCAACATCCGCAGCTGGGAGGATTTGGCCACTGCTTTCTACAAGCAGTACCAGTACAACGCCGACCTTGCTCCCACGCGCACTCAACTTCAAGGAATGTCTATGGGTGCAGGCGAAGGTTTCAAAGAATATGCTCAAAAGTGGAGGGACCTTGCTGGAAGGGTACAGCCACCTCTAACCAACCGCGAGCTCGTCGATATGTTCTTAGGGACCCTGTCCGGTCCATTCTTCAACCACCTGATTGGGAATTCTGCTGTTGGATTTACAGATTTAGTCTTGACCGGGGAAAGAATAGAAGCTGACATCAAGTCAGGGAAAATATATAATGATGATTCCTCGAACACTGAGAAGAAACCATCCAAGAGAGAATCTAGTGCGGTCAACGCCGTAGCTATTGTAAAGCCGGCCGGTGCTCCTCAGCGTCACCGTCAACAAAGGGAAGAAAGACCTAAGAGGCAATTTACTCCCCTCGGCATGACCTTGTCACAGATATTGCCACAGCTGCTGGAAACCAAGTTGGTAACTCTCATGGATCCCCCGAAGAATCCTAACAGGACACCTTCAAGGTACAATCCCAATGCTCGCTGCGCCTATCATTCCGACAGCCCGGGGCATGTTACAGATGACTGTTGGACTTTGAGAAATAGGGTTCAAGATCTGATTGACGCAAAGGAAGTCCAGCTCGACTCTCCAGAGGCTCCCAACATGATCACTGCTTCCATGCCAAAACATGGCTAGGATAGAAAGCACTTTTTTTGTTCATTTGAATTCAAGTTGTAATTTTCTTTTGATTGTTCAAACATTTACTCATGTTAAACATTGTTATTTCTTTAATGCATCGCATATGTCTGTTTTGAAACAATATATTCGTATTCACTAAATGCAAATTATTTTCATGTTTTTTCTGATGTCAACTCTTGATTAAGAAATTCTAAGCCTCTTGAGGGAGGATGACGAAGACGATACCATGATCTACAGTATGCTTTTGAACAGACCCTGCTGATGAGGTACAGGCATTGTTTCAATCCCTAAACACTGGAGTTATAAGGATGATAATCCCTTGTCAACCCATCTGAGCCAAAGAAGTAGGAGTTTTTTCTTTTCAAAATTTAAAAACCGTAATCATAACCTGGGGCAGGGTAGTCTCTCAGTTGATCCAAGTGCATAACGAATGGCACCGAAGAAGTCCTTACGAAACAAAAGACAGTGATGGTTCAGAACAATCAAAAGGACAGGCAGTCATTACCAAAATCAAAAAGCCCAAAAAGTCAAAACCTATAAAAAGGGACTTATGAAACTGGGGCATCCCGCTGACTGCAATTCCAAGAAGGAAACAGTTCAGGCAAAAAAAAAAGGGATAACAAAAATCAAAAAGAAAGAGGTCATACAAACCCTCAACAAAAACAAAGATGACTACCTAGTCAGAATAAATCATCTGAACCATCATCGGAATGTCAGAGCAAAGACTCAAACAAGGTCTAACGTATGATCAACTGAGTTTAGGTTTGGAGAACATCACGAAGAGCGGGTGGGTACAAATAATTTGAGCCTTTATCCTTTGTTTCTTAAACCGTGAACCAGGCCACGTTACAACCCTTAAAAGTCCTAGCTGAAGCATGGGTTAGTTCGAAAGCATGCTGTACGAAAGGTATCCTGACTCCTTAAGGCTCACGGTAAAATACGGAGTCGACATCACGTTTTACAAACAATCACTTGTTTTATGAAAAGAATGCATTTTCGAAATCTTCAAGACAGACATAAGCTTTGCATTTTTGAAATAACATTGCTTGCACATATGACTATTTGTTTGAACAGCATAGAAGTTCGCACGACGAATGTCTAATGAACAAAAGCACTTCCAACCAAGGGGCATAACATGATCATTGTCCGTCATCTGGGGCAGTTAAGTCAAGATTCAGAGAATCTCTCAAATGCCAATTAGCCTGGGGCAAATCTCCGTCTAAGTCACTTGGGGTATTGGACGATCAAACGAAGATCTTTTGGTGGCATGGCAACACAACAACAGGGGCACCTCCCTACATCCTGAGAGCATGGACATAGTCGGCAAAAAATACTACGCGTAATCAAAGACCCGCTAGGTTGACACACCTAGGCAAAAGTAAGGGCTTCCCGGCGAACCAAAAGGGTTCGGGCAAAAATGAGGGATGAAAAAAAAAATCTGTACACCCGGCAAGTCGAAAACCTGAAAAGGCGGCTTGGGCAAAAATGGGTATCCCGGTGGACTGAAAACCCGAAGGGGCGGTCCAGGCAAAAGTTAGGGATCGAAGCGTACGACTATGTCCCGGTATCTCGTCACTTGCCTACCAGAAGAAGATTTGTCAAAACGACAGTCATCAAACACCTTCACATGTACCTTCTTCTCCAACAGAAACTGGGGCAATAATGAGTTGTCTAAATGATCCGGTTGCCCTGTCCACCGAAGTGCCAAGGTAAGTTCAGCTGAAGAATGCGACCAAGATACCTTCACTCCCTGCAGAGCGAACGCGTCTCCCCAGGTTTTATTCAAAGGTTATTTCTCCACCAGAGCTTATAACTGGGTTATCCTCAGCTAAAAGCCACGAAAAGATCGTCCTCGGCGAAGTCTTCCTATCCCCAGCGGAGCTCATCAAAACTTCCATCATAACATATCAATGGTATCCCCAGTGGAATTATCATCAACCTCAGCAAAGTACCTCTCTTTCCCCACAGAGTTACCTCCCTGCAGAGTAATCTATTCGCCAAGTTTATTCCCCAACGGAGTCATCTTCTCCTACCGGTATGCTTGCAATCATCATCCCCAACGGAAACGAAGAATCTCACTCTTCAACATCAGCCCAGGATTTGACTTCCCGGCAGTCTTCAAGGATCTATTTTCCTAAACGAAGATACATTCATAAACATCACATTGTTATACATCATGATACATGCACATACGCATCATATCATACAATCTCATGTGTTGAAAAATATTATTGCTTGATCCATATCATGCATTGCATATGACTGACCTTTACCTTTCAGGAAGGATACAGTTAAAAGATTAGCTATGTAGACGAATTCAGTCAAAGTAGACAAATCCAGTCAAAAGAAGACAAGTCCAGTTAAAATTACTTCCACTCGTCGTCATAGACACTCGTTGTTATAGACACTCGTCGTTATAGACACTCGTCGTTATAGACACTCGTCGTTACTGACACTCGTCGTTATAGATGCTCGTCGTTATAGACACTCGTCGTTATAGACACTCGTCGTTATAGACACTCGTCGTTATAGACACTCGTCGTTATAGACACTCGTCGTTATAGACACCCGTCGTTATAGACACTCGTCGTTATAGACACTCGTCGTTATAGACACTCGTCGTTATAGACACTCGTCGTCATAGACACTCGTCGTCATAGACACTCGTCGTCATAGACACTCGTCGTCATAGACACTCGTCGTCATAGACACTCGTCGTTATAGACACTCATCGTTAAAGACCACTCGTCCATGAGGATAACCTGTCAGTAGAGACAACTCACCAACCTTACTAATTCCAGATCCGATTCCTGTATCTTGCCAGGGTGTGTCTGAAGAGTTCGAGGATCCGATGCCTGAATCTTGCCAGGGTGTATCCGTTGAAGACTAGCATTACCAGACTCGATTCCTGTATCTCGCCAGGGCACGTCTGAAGAGTTCAAAGATTCAGCTCCTGTAACCAGTCAGGACATATCTACACAAAGCATCTGAAGACCAGCTCCTGCAACATGTCAGGTACTCATTTTTCTTTTGCAGGTACGCAAGTTCTCGCTAAGGAATCTCTTACGCGATCAACATCCAGATGGCATCTATAAGCCCATCATCCTATCCATCAACCTCTAAATGGCATCAATAAGCCCATTCCATCATCACACTGCTACTATGTGAGTGCAAATTTCTGGGCACTCTAGTGTTCAATCATCTTCCACCTTTGGATTACGAAAGGCACGTCAGCCAATCTGCATCCTCATGTCTAAGAAGATTGAACAGGGGCAACTGTTGTACCCCAAAATTTGCCCTCCCATATTCTTCAAGAAATTGCTAAGTCATACTTCAAAATTCTCCAAGGGTTGCACAGTTCAAGAGCCTCCTAAACAGTCAAAATTAGGGTTTTGGTTCTGATCAAGAAAATGAAGTTTCCAAGGGTCCAATCAAGCCCCATATGCCTATAAATATGGTCAAGCATCCTCATACCAAGTTTCAAGACTTTCAGCACAAAATTGCACAGTCAAAACCTTAATTGCACTACAGTCAACTGTAGGGGCAAAATGGTCATTTGACAGTCAAAAGTTCAAATTTTTGGTCAACATCTCATTTTGAATCCACAAACATCATTTAATCAATGCTTGATCATGATTCTCAAAGCTTGGCTCAAAAATCATCAAGATGCAAAAGTTTCCTTATTTGGACAGTTGAAAAAGTCAACTGTAAATTGACCAGGGCATAACTTTCACATGGATTATCAGAAAAATTCCATCCAAAGCTCATTTTGAAGAGAAAGACATTTCCTACAACTCCTCTTCATACTTCAAGTCCAATAAATGCTCTCACAAAAAGTTATCAATTTCAACATTATAGGTCATTTTCAAAAGTCAACAAAAAGGGACTTTAAGTCAAAGACCATAACTTGAGATTGGTAAATCCAAATGACATGGGACCAAAGACATTGGTTATAGGACTTCAATACCTTTCCAAAATGTCCAAGAACATGACCAAAGCTTAAAAATTGAGCAAGATATGCATTGGAGAAGTTGGGAAATTTTTGTGAAATGGCCAAAATCATTTATCCTCGAAATTTCATTTTTGACAAAAGGGGCCCACTTTTTCCACTTGAATTAACTTGGCCATGCTTCCCACGTGTCCCACCTTTTATTTCCATTTTTTTTAAATTGATTTTTTATTTTTTATTGATTTTATTGGATTTAATTAATTTTAAATCTTTTAAAATCAAAAGAAAATTAAAAAGGCCAATTAAGGAAGATATCTGACTTTGATGGATCTTGAATCACCTTTAAGCATATGCCAAATTCGTGCAAGGGGCCAAATAGAGCAAGAATTCAAAAATGATTCAAAAAAGGAAGTTTGGTTATGGAGGTTTATGGAGGATCTTGAAATTGAATGTTTTGCATTATGAGGCCATAATTCCTCTTCATACACATTGCCTAATGTATATACAAGTGATAAAAAACAAAATGGAGACCTAAGCTGCGCAAAAACACTCAGATCAAACTCACACTTTTGGCCTAAAAACTTCAAAACTGAAAACAAGGTTAGAGGACGATTCAAGCAAAGAGACTAGTGCCATCACCTTCCTGAAGCTTCAAGGAAGGATTTCCAATCAAAATCATTCATCCTAACGTCAGGAATTGGTAAAACGAACATGCCCTGTATAGAAAATATTTGATACTCTTGCATTTCGATTCATACGTTTTTCATAGCTTTCGATGCTTGATTTGTATTCCTTATATGATTCTGAGGCTAACTGTGTAGTTTAATTGTATTCTTATCACTCACACGCGAAATCGCCATTAAAGCATCCTAGGTTTTCAGACTTGAAAAATTAGGGACTCTCTTATCCAGGAAAATTGGAGCACAAGACCCAGACCATCAAGATCAGGACCTTCATACAAACTCAGTGATGGGGTCGCGCTCAATTTATGAGCCACCCTGAGCTAATCGCTATTTTTTATAATAGTGTCTGAGGGAACGGTTCAAAACCGTTGCCAATGTTTCTTTGTGTTTCAGGAAATCAACAAGCCATGGAGAAGACGATGCAGTGGCAAGTGTTGATTGGTTCGTTCAAAAATTCGCGCCAGAAATCCATTAGTTGTTATATTCGCTTATATTATTTGTTTGTTATGTAATATACAAAAAGATGAAGTGGAGCAGTTGGCAGGCGTACACGCTGGTAATCTCTAGGACCTGGGTTCGAGCCCCAGGTCCTACCCCCTTTCATATTATTTTTCATCCAATGCTTGTGTGCAGTTTCAGTGTGAAGACGCATCATACAACCTCAATATCAGTCCGTCCACGTGCCTATTGAGATGGATCATAGGGTTCTAATTGGAAGAGCATGATGGATGCTGGTCAACGCGTGTGCATACTTCCTGGAAAGTCAATCAGACCAGACTTGTTTGGGCTCAAAATTGATGGGCTTCACCTCACAATTTGGGGACAGACACCCCCCTAGGTTTGAATTTTTATTTTCTTTTCTTTGTTTTACTTATTTTCAAATATTATTCTTTTTTAATTAGTTTCTTTAATTTAATATTTTCACAAATAATATAAAAAACACCAAAACAATAAAAATCAGAAAAAGATAAAAAATAATAAATATTTTTATTTTAGTATTTTTTGTAAATAAATCCCATAATAAATTTAGTTTTAATTTTAGATTGTTAATTTAATTCTTTTTCTCAATAATCAAAAATAATAAAAAATAGACCTTTAGCACTTTCTTTTTTTTATTAAATATTTTTATTATAAGTATCATTAACCATTAATTTTGTAAATAAATTTTATAATCAATTTAGTTTTAATTTTAGGTTTTAACTTTAATGCATTTTCTTTAATAAATAAAAAAAAAACAATTAGAACTAGAATTATTTGACTTTTAATTCCAATTTAATTTTTCTTTAATGTCATAAATACAAAAACATGAAAAATAAGTTCCTTTTTTATTTAACTTAATTATTTTAATAATTTTATTTTAATTCCTTCAAAGGGTTCAACGCCCTCGCATTCGATTACATTTTTGTTTCGCGCGTTTTATTTATTTCTTTTTGTGAATATAATGTACTTGCCCCAAAGCCCTGTAATAGTTAACTAGACATTTATTTTCTGCACTTTATTTTAAATCGGGTCTGGATTAATTTGGCGGTGTAGACCTGCGCCTTTGTAATAGCGTAGGACCTTTATCTTTTCCGCACTTTAAATTCCCACACCTTTAACTGTTAAACAATAACATGAAAGAATGAATGCCCAAAAATAAAATCAAAGCGTAGATCACCAATACATGACAAGACAAAAATATCTTAAAATGACACACAATTCACACACCACCCCTAGGGTATGCCTCACTGTTGCCTTGCCTCAAAAGGTGATCGTCGAGTAGAGGATGTCTTAGTAAGTCCTCATGATCCGGGAACCTGGCATGAGGGTAGCTTCTAAGGTGTCTTCCTATTGCTCCGGTGATCACCATGTCCCGAACCTTCGAATTGACCCGAACACCTCCAACGGTGGTGCTACCTACCTCTCAATGGTGGGATGGCACTACTTTAAAGGACATTTACACAGACGAATTCCTTAGGGTAGGTAGGTTCTCGTAGATACTTGCTCTAATTTCAAAAACAAATTCAAAAATACTTTTCACACCAACACATTTTCAAAAAGCTTTCAAAAGCAATTTTTCAAACACTCTTGAGGACCGATACAAGAGTCGAACTGGAATTTTCAAAGAAACTTTTTAAAACCCACAGTTGAAAAGCAAACAAACCAATTTTGAAAACACAAGTGAGCAAGTATCTAAGAGCCCATGGATAACCATGGATAGAAAGGGTGCTAACACCTTCCCTTTCTATAATCTACCTCCCGAACCGAGAGCAATCTCTTTAAGGAATTTTTCTGTGCTTTTGTCCTTTCCATTTGGAGAAAATAAAAGATGGTGGCGACTCTTGCTTCCGCGACATTTCGCGAACCAGCATTAAATAGTCAGTTCCAGATCCACCGATCACACCAGGCAAGCCTAAACTTAAGGCTGCTTGTGTGTTTGTTTTGCTTTCAACTTGAGCTACTTGCAGGGTTTTTATCTAACAACATGATCTCCTTGTAGGATTTGTTTACAATCATTATCCAATAACCTGGATTTCTTATACTCACTTGTATTCATCACCTTACACTTTTGATTAACGCATAGCATGCACATTATAACATCATGCCACAACATTTCCTTAACCATTTCAAGGATCTCAAGGGTTTGTGATGTAGGTTATGATAAATTAGACGTCTAGCAAGGGGCAAGGGGATTTATTTTCCTCTAGCCAATGTCATCAAAAGACCAAAACACGACAACTTGAGTCAGGGGCTATGACCCACTTGATATGGTGAGCTTGACTCTCATAGAAGGACACTCAATGATACAAAGTTCTTCAATCAAAGCTTCAAATTTAAACTTTTGACATTTTATTGTTTACCCCGCGAGATCCTTGAAAACATTGCATGCATTCCATTTCATAACAGGTCATCCAGTACAAGTTTCTCATCTTTTCGCTGTTTATTTCAGCAAAAGAAATGGCCCTTGAACAAACAGTAAAAGACCTTCAAGCTCAAAACGCTCAGTTCCAACAAATGTTCATGGATTTGGCCCAGGGGCAGGAAGAACTGAAAGCTCTCGTCATCAAAGAGAAGAAGAAGAAGGCAAAGAAACCGGTTGGCATCTTGAATATGGGAAGAAGACTCAGAGGACTGGTTAAACGAGCTCTAGATCTAACAACTCCATCAAACGAAGGGGATAATCATGAAGAAGTCAACAACCCCAAGGCTGATGAAGAAGAAGCTAATTACTCTGAGGAACGATATCCTCCTACTGACAATATATACAAACAACTGGAGGATCGTCTCAATGCTATTGAGATTCAGCAGGTACCTGGATTGGAATTTGAAGAGTTAGGGATGGTTCCTGAAGTGGTCATCCCACCAAAGTTCAAGGTTCCCACATTTGCTAAGTATAACGGTGTCTCCTGCCCTAAGTTGCACTTAAGGTCTTATGTCAGGAAGATCCAGCCTCACACTACTGACCGGAAGTTATGGGTCCCTTTCTTCCAAAACAATTTAGCTGGCACACAATTGGAGTGGTTCTATCACCTAGAAAGAACAGACATTCATACCTAGGAAGACTTGGCTGCTGCTTTCTACAAGCAGTACCAATATAATGCTGACCTCGCTCCAACTCGTACACAACTTCAAAGCATGTCTATTAGTTCTAGCGAAGGCTTCAAGGAATATGCCCAGAAATGGAGGGATCTAGTTGGCAGGATACAACCTCCTCTTAATGATCGGGAAATTGTAGACATGTTCATGGGCACTCTGACAGGCCCGTTCTTTAATTTTCTGATTGGGAGTTCCTCATTCGGGTTCATAGAGATGGTTCTGATTGGAGAAAGGATCGAAAGTGGTATCAAGAGTGGGAAGATCCCGATGGCTGCATCTTCTAATTCTGAGAAGAAGCCATTTGCTGGTAAGAGGGAAGCCAATGTTGTGTATGGCCAAAGAGGTCATAATAAGGCAGACTACCACCAATCTGTAGGGGCAGTGCTGGTCTCTAAATCGGCACGCGTGCAACAACCACAACAACATGGTAATTAGCGAAGACAAGACGAGCCTAAAAGACAGTTTACCAAGATCAACAAGCTACTATCTCAAGCATTACAACATATGTTGAGGATGAATTTGATTACGTTGATAGGACCTCATCCAAACCCTAAGACTTCTTCCCCTAACGACAATCCTGATGCAAGGTGTTCCTATCATTCTGGAAGTCCTGGGCACGATAGTAACGATTGTTGGGCACTTAAATACAAGATTCAAAATATGATTGACGCCAAGGATATTGAGTTCGACCCTCCTAAGACTCCCAATGTGATCACTGCTCCCATGCCAAATCATGTCCAGGATTGAGAGCATTTTTGTTCATTTGAGTTCTCAAGTTGTATTTTCTTTGTTTGTTCAAACAATTATTGCCATGTCAAACTTTGTTATTTTATTAATGCATTGCACATGTTTGTCTTGAATTAATTTTTTTTCATTATGCTGAAACTGCTTTTTTATTTCCCTTTTATGATATTCAACTCTTGATTAAAAGCTCTAAGCCTTTAGAGGGACGATGACGAGAACGATACCACAATCTCTACAATATGCTTTTGAACAGATCCTGCTGACGATGTACAAGCGTTGTTTCAAATCCTAAACAGTGGAGTTATAAGGATGATAATCCCTAGTCAACCCCTTTGAGCCTAAGAAGTAGGAGTTTTATTTCCACACAAATTAAAACCCTTAATCATAACCTGGGGCAAAGTAGTTTTCTCAGTTAATTCAGATGTGCATTCAGTCGCAAGCTTTCCCTTCATACACAACAAATAGTGTAGAAGATGCTCTCCAAAAGATGGTGATGGTTCCATATAATCATTAAAAATAGGCAGTCATTATCTCTCAAAATAAAATCCCATTAAGTCAAAACCTATGAAGGAGACTTAAGAAAAAAACTGGGGCATCCCGCTGGCTGTAATCACAAAAGAAACAGTTCAGGAAAAAGACAGGGATAGCAAAATAAAAAAAAAAGAAAGAGGTCCTACAAATCCTCAACAAAAAGAAAAGGTCACAAAAATGACTGCCTTCTCAAACAAATGTTCAATTTTTGAACCATCACCGAAATATCGGGGCCAACATTCTAGAACTCAACTGGGATTCTAAATGCACAATTAACTGAGCATAGGACTGAAGAATATCACGAAGAGCGAGTTGGGTACAAATAAAATTTGAGCCTTTATCCTTTATTTCTTGAACCGTAAACCAGACCACGTTATAACCCTTAAAAGTCCTAGCTGGAGCATGGGTTAGTTCGAGAGCATACTGTTACAAATGTATCCTGACTCCTGTAAGGTTTGCTATAAATCATGAGTTGATAGCAAATTTTGTTTTACTACAAAAAATGCATTTTCTAAAAATTTCAAGACGGACATAAGCTTTGTATTCTTTAAATGACATTGTTTGCATATGGTTAATTGTTCAAATGGAAGAGAAATTCACACAATAAATATTCAGTGAACGAAGACCCCCTCAATGGACAGAATCACTTCAGACGGAAAAAACATTCATAATAACAAGCCTTTCATAATCAAGGGGCATAACATGGTGTCTAATTAATCTGGGGCGGTCAAGCCAATATACAAATAATCTCTCCAAAAATGATGAATAGCCAGGGGCAGATCTCCATCTGAATCACTCGGGGCCTGTTACATTGATCTGGAATTCCAACAGAAAATCACTGAAATTTGAATCTTTGGTACCACCAAATTGCTTGTCTGTGCCAGTAGTATCAGATGGTGTTAGTATCATGTATTTGAATCCTTCCATGACAGTTCTTAGAAAAGATACCTAAGAAATTCAAGACTATGAGAAACTTGATCAAACATCAGGTGCACCAGATTCATCCTGAAGCATCCCCATACAGGCTCCCATGTATGAAAGGGCACATGCGATCACATAAACATTTTCTGGAATTTCTACAACACTTGTTGTCATAGACGGTGAAAACTCTACACATCCTATGAGCGCGAACATAGTCATAAAATACTATGCTTGCAAAAGACCCGCTAGGTTGACACGCCTAGGAAATATTAAGGGCGTCCCGGCGAACCAAAAGAGTTCAGGAAAAAATTAGGGATATATACAAAAATATTGTACACCCGACAAGTCGAAAACCTGAAAAGGCAGATTGAGCAAAAAAGGGTATCCTAGTGGACTAAAAACACGAAAGGGAGGTCCAGGAAAAAGTTAGGGATTAAAAACATACGACTATGTCCCGTCATTTTGTCATTTATTTATCAATAGAAGACTTATGATCCTGATCAGCATTTACCAAGCACCCCAGGAGTTGGGTGACACTCAAACCATCCACAAAGTCTCCACAAGTACTTTCTCCAGCGGGTACAGAGGCAGGGACATCTTACTAAAAAGTCATTGCCATATCCTCAGCTTACAACCTAGTGATGTCAGGTGTTCTTGTATCCCCGACAGAACAGGAATTTCCAACTACTGCTCTGACATTAGGTTTTCCCTAGTAAAGTCATCAAACTTCTCAGGATTCCCCAAAATCCTCAGGCCATGCATAGAGCTTTCCTTCCCCAACATATTTTATTTCTATAACAACGGAAGATCATCTCCCAGCAATTCAGCTTCAACAAAATCTGAAGACCTACATTCTTCATCGCCAGCTGCAATCAGGGATTTATTTTCCCTAATTCAACAGTGCTGCAATAGAACAACTGATACATTTATATATTGCATTCATACATCATTCTACAAATGTCATAGCATCTGCAGTACAAATGCATACATCCCAATCTCATTTATTTTGAGAACACCATTGCACAATGCATTTCATACATCATGACATTGCATACTGAAGGGGTGAAAAACACAAGAAGGGGGGGTTGAATTGTAAAACTGGAAACTTTAAAGCAAATGACAAGGTATTTTTATCCTGGTTCGTTTGATCTCAAACTACTCCAGTCCACCCGTTCAAGGTGATTTCGCCTCTCTCCAACGAGGTCTTAATTCACTATATTCAACTGAATACAAAACTGCTTTAGCAACTGCTAAAACCTTCTTGATTCAAACCACAATCCGGTTTGTCAAGGCAACACTTTCTTACAAAGGAATGAACAAGTGTGTATGAATGTTTTCTACAAAAACTATATCACAACTGTGATGTTTACACAAATGAAGCTTAGAATACTAAGATGCTAAACGCTAATAGAGTATCAGAGTTTGGTGGTTTAGCAAAACTTGTAGAGTGAAGATTACTGTTCAGCTTTTTGTGCGTGTAGAGAGTTTTGAAGCATTAGCCGTGATAATCTTCAAAGCTTGGTTTATATAGCACTTTGAGAAGATGAACGTTGAAGCAAATATTTTTGATTCAATGCTATTAACAAGCTTTCCTTTTTGAGCAGATCTTGTCTTAGAATGATGCCGTTGGTATTGATTAGCTTTCAATGCACAGTACCGTTGCTTCTTCAATGCACGATCTGGCTTGGCTCATTCTGATTCTGCTTCGCTGCTGATGAACTAATTTGTTTCTGTATCAGAGTGTTTTACGCGCAGTTCTGTTCATCAAGCTTCAGCATGTGCAAGCGTTGATCATCTGATCTTGACGTTCTGATTCAGCAACTTCTGATGCTGATGTGCAAACTCATATTCTGATGCTGAAAACGTGATCTTGCTTATTTTAATCAGCATATCTGCAAGTCAGAGCATAGTAATTTTAGGCAGCATATAATTCAATCATAAAATATTTAACTACTATATCTTTTCACTTTGTTATCATCAAAACTTAAATATAGGGTACTAGATTCAAACATTGTTCTAACAATCTCCCCCTTTTTGATGATGACAAAAACTAGATATTTTAAATGAAAAATAACGTGAAAAGTTATCAGATCTATGTATCAGAATAAGAAGTACGGAGAAGTCAGAGTTAAGAGATACTCCCCCTGAGTTTGTTACTTCCCTTTGATATGTGTGTTCTTCAGAGTCAGATCTTTTTCTATCTTTGAGCATCAGATTATAAGTCTTTGACTTATCCGAGAGCAGAGCTTCAGAGCTTTTCCTGTCAGAGCTTTGCTTCGGATCAGAGTGTTAGGTCGATCAGATCTTCATATTTGATCAGAGCAACATGAGCTTTTATATTTTGATCAGAGCTTCTAGTTCTTAGTCTTCATAGTGTTCAGAGCTTCCTTGTGCCTGTAGACTTAACAACAAAACAGAAAAACATTTCAAGTAATAGAGTTAGAATGTTTGAGAATTTCTGTCTAGTTAGCCGTTATTGATTTTAAATATCATTCTTGTTCTCCCCCTTTTTGTCAGCAATCAAAAAGTGTTAGTGATGTGCTAAAACAATTTAGATCAGAAAAACAAATTATATTAAAAATAGTTCAGAGGAAAGAACATTACACAAGCATAGTCAAAACATAGTCAAAAGTACATCAGAAAATGACGAAAATATAGAGAATGTCATGCATGAAAAAATTTCAAGGTTGTGGGGGCATGCGTGAGAACAGGCTTTCCAGCATTGCTTGAATCTTTTCAGAAGTTGCATTCTGCTTCTGAACCATGGTGACAACAGTATCAATCTTGCTGTCCTGGACATTCATTCTTGCTTCCATCTTCTGATCACTCTCTTCCATCCGCTGCTGTAGACGCAAGTCATTCAGCCTTAATTCTTCCAGAGCCTGCCTGTCCAAGGCAGCTTGAGAACTTTCAGCAGGAGGAAGCTTCTCAGAACTTTCAGCTACATCTTCTGCTGGATTCTCTTCCTGAAGAGTCTTGTCTTCTTCTGAAGGTTGCACCTGTGCAGCTTGTTCTTTCTCAGACCACGATTCAGAGTCCAGAGGGAGCACAACTTCTTGAGGCAGCTGACTCTCAACTTCCTTCAGCAGCTTGCTAAAGTTCTGTTGAGCCTGCTCATAGTTGACGTCCTGCAGCTTGAGTGCTTCAGCACGAACCCATACTCTGAACTGTGACCAGAGCTGATCAGAAGCAGCTGGGTCGATCATCCCGGGACAAACTTGCTTCAGAGAAGCAGTCCACTGCAGCATACCTGTTTCAAAGTCCAAAATACCAGAGCCAACATCTAATTGCTTTGGTTTGGGAATGGCCAATTTGTGTCTTAAATCAGCAAGACGTTCAAGACTTGTTAAGTCAATGAATGTTCTGCTGGGGTTTTCAGATGATTGGTTTTTAGAGGTGTGCTGAGGTGCTGTTTGTTTTGGTGGATGGTTATCAGAGTCAGAGGATATGTCTATTGGAGTGGTTGGAGTTTTTGGAGGTGTTGATTCCTCTGATGATGGTAATTGGGGTCTGACAATGGTGGTTCCACATGGCAACTGTATTGCCAGCGGTGAAGGTTGAGGTGAGTGGGGATCAGAATGATGAGGAGATGGGGTTTCATAGCGATGAAACTCTGTTTGAGGTGAGGGAGGATTATTTTCTGGTTGAGGAGGTGGAACTTCTGATTGTTCAGGGATCAGAGGTTCTTCTGTGATAGGTTGTTGTTGTTCTGGTTCTGGTTGTGGTTCTGGTTGAATTTCTGGTTCAGGTTGTGGAGGAGGAATATTTGGTGGTTCAGAGTGAGGTTGAACAGAAGCATGTTCACGCTCAATATCAGCTAGCACGCTATCAAGTGCTGATGTTGTTGAAACAGTTGGTTGTTGTTTGGTAATTTTGAGGGGAATTTTGATTCTGGTTCTTCTGAGTTGTAAGGCCTCAGAAGGGTCTTCTGGTATTGTTTCATCAATAGTGGGGATTGGAATGGAAATTCTGTGAGAGGTTGGAGGCGGAGCAACAGATGTTGGAATAGTAGAGGAAATTGAAATAGGAGCAGCAGATGAATTACCTCGTTTCTTTGGAGTCTGGTGAGATGATCCTTCTGCTTTCCTCTTCTTTGACTTCTTCTGAGTCACTTCAGGTTGAACTTGACTCAGGTCTTTGATCTTCAGCTTAGAACCTGCAACTTCTGCCTTGGGAGAATCTGGATACTTGGCAAACATGTCAGGATGGGATTCCATTTCAGAAAATCTTGGGAAATCACTCAGAGGCACTCTTCTTCTGGAGATGTCAGCAGTTGAAGAAGCTCTGGGTTCCTTCCTGATATTGTCTATCAGCTTCATCTTTTTCAGATTCTTAGCATTCAGCGGTTTTCCAACAGTTGGTTCAAAATTGCCCAGTACTTTAGCTTCGCTCAGATAATCTATCAGCTTATTCTCTGTCAGAATATCTGATATGAGCCTCCCAAATGGTATCCAGTCTCTTTTGGTCCTTTCTTCTTCTCTAGTCTCTTTCACACTAGTCTTCAGATGATTAAACAGGAAGTGTGCCAAATTGATCTTCACCCTCTGATTAATAAAGTAGATCAGAAATTGCTGATCCACGTTTATATAGTCAGGAGAGCTTGTGGGCTTCCTGTGATTGAAACAGCCTAGAACAATCTTGGCCCACACTCTGCAGTGATCCTTCAGATCCTTGATTTTGCTGCTGGGAAAACCAAGAGTGAATATGCAGTTTGCTACCACACCTATATCAGGGCACCTATCAGCCATGTCCACACAACGGACTCCACCACCACTTTGACCTATTAACCTGGCAATGAGGTCTTCAGAAATTATTATCTTCTTCCCCATGACAGAAGAGATGACTAGATGCTTATCAATCTTGGCATGAATCCAAAATTCTTTGACAAGCTCTGGGAAGGTTGGTCCAACCAATCTATCAAAGTACCTCTCCCACTTTTGAGCTTTGACTTCAGCAGTTAGGTCAAATCCATTATCCTTCAAACTTTCGAAATCGATGATTAATTCAGAGAGAACCTCAAGATTCTTTACTGGTGTGAGAAGAGTTCTTGTAGGCGCTTGATATTGCTCAGAGGTTTCCTTCTTCTGATTTCCTGCAGAAATGCTGGAGGATGCCATTGTTCTCACACAAAAAGCTTGAGAGTGATTTGAGAAAAGCTAGGGTTTTGAAGGAGATATGCAGAAAAATTCTTAAGAGATTATGAGTAAGCGTAAAGATTAAGAATGAAGAGTAATGTGCTTAAATAGAATTTTCAAAAATTATTTTGAAAAATAAAACGTTTTTAAGAGAGAGAGAAAAATAATGATTGCCATTAACAAGCGTGATTACTTTTGCATTTAATGCTTGCTGATTTTGGGGGATTTGAGAAAGATACTTAAAAACGGTTACCAGACATGTGTCTCAATGCACCCAATCAGCGCTTTGCCTTCTCAGAAACGTGCACGCGTTCTGCTTCAGGGATTTGCTGATGATTGGATGACACTTGTTTGATGTAGTGATCAGCACGTCTGTATTTGAGATTAGACTCTCAGATCTTTAGACTTGCCTCTGATACAATCTGCATGTTCTTACTTTCTGAAAGAGGATTGATCAGAAGTTCACAGTAATATAAATACATTCTGAAAGATAAAAATATGGAATTAAAGCATTTTCATTCTGGGCATACTTTCATGCTGAGATGTTTCAGAATGAAATTAAACCTATCTTCTGAAAGGGGTTTTGTAAAGATATCAGCCCATTGATGGTCTGTATCTATAAATTTCAAGTTTAAAATTCCTTTCTGAATATAGTCCCTAATGAAATGATGTTTTATTTCTATATGCTTAGCTCTAGAATGTAAAATAGGATTCTTACTTAAGCAAATAGCAGAAGTATTATCACAAAGAATAGGAATGTTACTCTCAAAAATCTGGAAGTCTTCAAGCTGACTTTTCATCCAGAGCATCTGTGTGCTACATCCAGCTGCTGCTATGTACTCAGCTTCTGCTGTTGACAGAGCAATAGTTGATTGCCTTTTGCTGGACCACGAGATCAGATTTTCTCCCAGAAACTGGCAGCTTCCAGAAGTACTTTTGCGTTCCACTCTGTCTCCAGCAAAATCAGCGTCGCAGTAGCCTACTAAACTGTAATCACTAGATTTTCTATAAAACAAACCCAGATTAGTAGTACCTTTCAGATACTTGAAAATTCGCTTAACAGCTGTTAAGTGAGATTCTCTAGGATCTGATTGGAATCTAGCACAAATACATACGCTGAATAGAATATCAGGTCTTGAAGCAGTCAGATAAAGGAGAGAACCAATCATACCTCTGTAGACTTTCTGTTCTACGCTTTTGCTTACCTCTTCTCTTTCCAGAATGCACGTGGGATGCATTGGAATCTTTGATGGCTTACATTCTGAGAGGTCAAATTTCTTCAGAAGATCTCTGATGTATTTGCTCTGATGAATGTAAGTTCCCTCTGGAGTTTGATTGATCTGAATTCCTAGAAAGAACTTCAGTTCCCCCATGAGGCTCATCTCAAATTCTGCCTGCATACACTTAGCAAATTTTCTTCCAAGAGAAGGATTAGTAGATCCAAAGATTATATCATCAACATAAATTTGACAGACTAAAATGTCACTCTTAACTGTTTTACAGAATAGAGTGGTGTCCACTTTCCCTCTGGTGAACTCATTTTCAAGCAGAAAGTTACTTAGCCTTTCATACCAAGCTCTGGGAGCTTGTTTCAGACCATACAGTGACTTTTTCAGTTTGAAAACATGTTCTGGATGTTTTGTATTTTCAAAACCTGGGGGTTGGTGAACATACACTTCTTCTTCTATATAACCATTTAAGAATGCACTTTTGACATCCATCTGATACAGAGTGATGCCTCTATTAACAGCAAATGAGATTAAGAGTCTGATAGATTCTAACCTGGCGACTGGGGCAAAGGTTTCTGTATAGTCTATCCCCTCTTGCTGACTATAACCTTGTGCAACCAGTCGTGCCTTGTTTCTGACGACTTCACCTTGTTCATTGAGCTTGTTTCTGAACACCCATCTTGTTCCAATGACGTTGAATCCTTTTGGTCTTGGAACGAGATCCCAAACGTCGTTTCTGGTGAATTGATTCAGCTCTTCTTGCATTGCCAGAATCCAGTCATTGTCCAGAAGTGCTTCATCAATAGAAGAAGGTTCAATCAGAGACACAAGTCCCATCAGAGTTTCTTCAGAGTTTCTGAAGCTTGCTCTTGTTCTGATTGGATCTTCCTTTCTTCCTAGGATAGTCTCTTCTGGGTGATCCAAACTGCTTCTGGGTAATCTCTTCTGAGGTTGATCAGCAGCAGTTGTAGGATTTCTAGCATTGCTTCTTTCAGACGTTGAAGGAGTGTCTGTGTTGAGAGCTTCTGATGACTTGTCTTCAGAACCTGCAAATTCAATTTCTATACCTGCAAGATTTTCATTCTGCTTTGACTTTTCAGAGTCAAGCTTGTCATCAAAACGAACACTGATTGATTCTTCCACAATCTGTGTTTCTGTATTGTATACTCTGTACCCTCTTGAGCGTTCAGAGTATCCTAACATAATACACTTCTGTGCCTTAGAATCAAACTTGTTCAAATAATTCTTAGTGTTTAACATATAGCAAGTACATCCAAATGGATGAAAATACGAAATGTTGGGCTTTCTGTTCTTCCACAATTCATATGGAGTCTTTTCCAGAATAGGTCTTATTGAGATTCTATTCTGAATGTAGCACGCTGTGTTTATTGCCTCTGCCCAGAAAGTCTTAGCAACGTTTGTCTCGTTGATCATGGTTCTGGCCATTTCTTGCAATGTTCTGTTCTTTCGTTCTACAACTCCATTTTGTTGGGGAGTTCTAGGACAAGAGAAATCATGCAGAATGCCTTTGTCATTAAAGAATGACTCAAAATCTTTATTTTCAAATTCTCCACCATGATCACTTCTGACTTTAACGATTCTAAGATCTTTTTCATTCTGAACTTGGTTACAGAAGGTAACAAACACAGAGTGTGACTCGTCCTTGTGTCTTAAGAACTTTACCCATGTCCATCTGCTATAGTCATCTACGATTACTAACCCATACTTCTTGCCACTGACAGAAGCAGTTTTAACTGGTCCAAATAAGTCAATGTGCAGAAGTTCTAATGGCTTAGAGGTAGAAACAACATTTTTGGATTTAAAAGAGGGTTTTGCAAATTTGCCTTTCTGACATGCTTCACACAGAGCATCTGAATTGAACTTCAAATTTGGAAGTCCTCTGACCAGATTGAGTTTGTTAATCTGAGATATTCTTCTCATACTAACATGTCCCAATCTTCTGTGCCAGATCCATTGCTCGTTGTTAACAGACAGAAGACATTTTACGTTCTGACTCTTAAGTTCAGAAAGTTTGATTTTGTAAATGTTGTTTTTCCTCTTACCATTAAATAGGATAGTCCCATCTTTCTGACTAACAGCTTTACATGATTTTTGATTAAAGATTATATCATAACCGTTATCACTTAATTGACTTATGGATAACAGGTTATGCATCAATCCATCAACAAGCAGAACATTATTAATAAAGGGAAGATTTCCGTTACCTACAGTTCCAGAGCCAATTATCTTTCCCCTCTGATTGCCTCCAAAGCCAACGTGGCCTCCAGGCTTAAGTTCCAGGCTTTGGAACATATGCCTTCTTCCCGTCATGTGACGTGAGCAGCCAGAGTCCAGGTACCATGACTGGTGTTTCTGACTTGCTGCTAAAGATATCTGCAACATGTATTATTTTATCCTTAGGTACCCAGATCTTCTTGGGTCCTGATTTGTTAGTTTTACCAAAACTCTGGTTGAATTTTGGTTTCACAAAGTGATTACTACTAGTATATTTGATGTCATGTGTGTGACCATACACAAAGTGTGAATTTAGAGGAGTGTATTTAATTGTTAAATCCATGACATTTTTAGGTGTAGGAACCTTACCTAGGTATCCTATTCCTTTCCTGCCGTTTCTGCTAACTCCATAGATCATTGAAGCCATTCTGCTTCTATCTATGCTTTTAGCAAGGAACTTCTGGAAACTATGATCATACTCCTTGATGATCTCATCAGCGTTGCTGGGAGTTTCAGAAATTGGTACCTTCTGAGAGTTTTGTAAAGAGTTTTCTAACTTTAAAATTTTATCTCTCAGCTCAGAGTTTTCCAATTTGAGACTCTCAGACTTATTAGAGTCAGATTCAAGAGTCCTTTTCAGGTCTCTGAATTTAGCTCTAATCTGCTGATAACGTTCCAGAATTTCATTGAGGCTTTCAGCAAGTTCAGCCTTTGTAAAATTAACAGCGAAGTTAGGGAATACCTCTTCTGTGTCTGATTCTGAGTCTGAGTCAGAAGCTTCACTGTCATCTGGAATGTTAGCCATAAGCGCTATGTTCGCCCTTTCATCATCTGATTCTGAGTCAGCTTCAGACGAGTCAGAGTCATCCCATGTGGCCATGAGACTTTTCTTCTTCTCTCTTCCAAACTTCCTTTTTGGCTTTTCCCTCTGAAGCTTTGGACAGTCACTTTTGTAGTGACCTTGCTCATTGCACTCGTAGCAGATGATGTCTTTTGTATTTGGCTTCTTGCTACCTGAGGAGCCTTCAGATCTTCTGTATCCAGAGGAAGAATCTGTTCTTCTGTATCTGGAAGAAGACTCGTTCTGATCAGATCTTCTGGGATTCCTGAATTTCTTTTGTCTTTGCTTCCACAGTTGATTTACTCTTCTGGAGAGAAGAGAAAGCTCGTCTTCTTCTGATGAGGATCCATCAGATGTTTCTTCAACTGCCTGCAAAACTTTAGATTCAGATTTTCTGTTAGATTTTAAAGCTATAGGCTTACCTTGCTTCTGAGGCTCGTCAGCTTCCAGCTCTATCTCATGACTTCTGAGGGAGCTTATAAGTTCCTCCAGAGTGATTTTGTTGAGATCTTTCGCCAGCTTCAGAGCAGTAACCATAGGCCTCCACTGCTTGGGTAAACTTCTGATTATCTTCTTGACATGGTCAGCAGTAGAGTACCCCTTGTCCAGAACTTTGAGACCAGCTACCAGAATCTGGAATCTGGAGAACATAGTTTCAATGGATTCAGATTCTTCCATTTTAAACGCCTCATACTTCTGAATGAGCGCCAGAGCCTTTGTTTCCTTGACTTGGACGTTGCCCTCATGCGTCATTCTGAGAGAATCAAAGATGTTCTTAGCTGTGTCTCTGTTGGAGATCTTCTCATACTCAGTATAGGAGATAGCACTGAGGAGGATGGTTCTGGCCTTATGGTGATTCTTGAAGTCACGCTTTTGTTGATCAGTCATTGATTTTCTGTCAATCTTCTGACCAGTTGCATTAACAGGGTGCGTGTATCCATCTGTCACCATATCCCACAGATCAGCATCATGTGCTAGAAAGAAGCTTTCAATTCTGTCTTTCCAGTAGTCAAAGTTTTCTCCATCAAAGACTGGAGGTTTGCCGCTGAATCTGTCTCTGTCCTCATTGGTGTCATTGCTGAAATGAGAGTTGTTTCCTGCCATAGTGTTTTTCTGACGCTGGATCTTTTACTGACACGGTTAAGTGTTTTAGCTCAGAACCAGGCGCTCTGATGCCAATTGAAGGGGTGAAAAACACAAGAAGGGGGGGTTGAATTGTAAAACTGGAAACTTTAAAGCAAATGACAAGGTATTTTTATCCTGGTTCGTTTGATCTCAAACTACTCCAGTCCACCCGTTCAAGGTGATTTCGCCTCTCTCCAACGAGGTCTTAATTCACTATATTCAACTGAATACAAAACTGCTTTAGCAACTGCTAAAACCTTCTTGATTCAAACCACAATCCGGTTTGTCAAGGCAACACTTTCTTACAAAGGAATGAACAAGTGTGTATGAATGTTTTCTACAAAAACTATATCACAACTGTGATGTTTACACAAATGAAGCTTAGAATACTAAGATGCTAAACGCTAATAGAGTATCAGAGTTTGGTGGTTTAGCAAAACTTGTAGAGTGAACATTACTGTTCAGCTTTTTGTGCGTGTAGAGAGTTTTGAAGCATTAGCCGTGATAATCTTCAAAGCTTGGTTTATATAGCACTTTGAGAAGATGAACGTTGAAGCAAATATTTTTGATTCAATGCTATTAACAAGCTTTCCTTTTTGAGCAGATCTTGTCTTAGAATGATGCCGTTGGTATTGATTAGCTTTCAATGCACAGTACCGTTGCTTCTTCAATGCACGATCTGGCTTGGCTCATTCTGATTCTGCTTCGCTGCTGATGAACTAATTTGTTTCTGTATCAGAGTGTTTTACGCGCAGTTCTGTTCATCAAGCTTCAGCATGTGCAAGCGTTGATCATCTGATCTTGACGTTCTGATTCAGCAACTTCTGATGCTGATGTGCAAACTCATATTCTGATGCTGAAAACGTGATCTTGCTTATTTTAATCAGCATATCTGCAAGTCAGAGCATAGTAATTTTAGGCAGCATATAATTCAATCATAAAATATTTAACTACTATATCTTTTCACTTTGTTATCATCAAAACTTAAATATAGGGTACTAGATTCAAACATTGTTCTAACACATACAACAAACGCTTTACCTTTTTAGGAAAGATCAATCAACAGATATTTATCATCAACAATTTTTAACAGGTCCAAGATTAGCTCTTGAAACAACAGAGTAATTATCTATGCGACCAAATACATCTTTACACGGGCTCATCATGAAGCAATATCACACGGGTTTCTTCTGACTTCCAAATACAACTTTACACGGGCTCAACACGAAGCAATATTACACGGGTTTCTTCTGAATTTCAAATACAACTTTACACGTGCTCAACATGAAGCAATCTTACACGGGTTTCTTCTGACTTCCAAATACAGCCTTACACTGGCTCATCATGAAGCAATCTTACACGGGTTTCTTCTGACTTCCAAATACAGCTTTGTACGGGCTCTTCATGAAGAAATCTTACACGAGTTTCTTCTGACTTCCAAATATAGCTTTATACGAGCTCTTCATGAAGCAATCTTACACGGGTTCCTTCTCTCTCCTTCTGAAGTTTTACACAAACTCATCCTGAAGCCACCCTACCAAGGTTCCTTCTCACAATCTCCAGATGCAGTTTTACGCGGACCCATCTTGAGGCAACCCTACTGTGATCGGTGGATCTGGAACTGACTGTTTAAAGCTGGTTTGCGAAATGTCGCGGAAGCAAGAGTCGCCACCGTCTTTTATTTTCTCCAAATGGAAAGGACAAAAGCACAGAAAAATTCCTTATAGAGATTGCTCTCGGTTCGGGAGGTAGATTATAGAAAGGGAAGGTGTTAGCACCCTTTCTATCCATGGTTATCCATGGGCTCTTAGATACTTGCTCATTTGTGTTTTCAAAAATGGTTTGTTTGCTTTTCAACTGTGGGTTTTAAAAAAGTTTCTTTGAAAATTCCAGTTCGACTCTTGTATCGGTCCTCAAGAGTGTTTGAAAAATTGCTTTCGAAAGCTTTTTGAAAAGGTGTCGGTGTGAAAAGTATTTTTTGAATTTTGTTTTGAAATTAGAGCAAGTATCTACGAGAACCTACCTACCCTAAGGAATTCGTCTGTGTAAATGTCCTTTAAAATAGTGCCATCCCACCATTGAGAGGTAGGTAGCACCACCGTTGGAGGTGTTCGGGTCAATTCGAGGTTCGGGACATGGTGATCACCAGAGCAATGGGAAGACACCTTAGAAGCTACCCTCATGCCAGGTTCCCGGATCATGAGGACTTACTAAGACATCCTCTACTCGACGATCACCTTTCGAGGCAAGGCAACAGTGAGGCGTACCCTAGGGGTGGTGTGTGATTTGTGTGTCGGATTCATTTATTTTTGTCTTGTCAGGTTATGGGTGATCTATGCGTTTGTTTTTATTTTTCGTCATTCATTCTTGCATGCATTTATTTAACAGTTAAAATATTGCGAGAAATAAAAGTTCTAAAGCTATTACAAAAGGCGCGGGTCCACATCGCCAAAATTTCCAGAACCCGATTTGACAGAAAATAAATAAAGAACTAAAGTGCGAGAAATATAAAATTACACGGCTTTGGGGAGAATTACATTAATATTATACGAAATAAAATGTGCGAATTGGAATTAAAATTGGAAGCGAGGGCGTTGGACCCTTTTGGAATTAAATTGAAATTAAAAATTAATTAATTATTTATTGAAATAAAAGAAGTGTTTTTTTAGGTTTTTTTTGTATTTATGAAATAAGAAAATTAAAATTAAAATTAAAAGAAACCCTAATTCTAAGTTATTTTTAATTATTAATGAAAATGTTAAAGTTTAACCTAATTTACTAAATATTTAATGTACATGTTTATTTACAAAATAAATTAGTAATTAATAATAATAATAATGATGAGAAAATTATTTATTAAAAAAAATGATGAAAAAGTTAAAAACCCTAATTTCTACATATTTAATTTATTAAGAAAAATATTAAAGTTTTGAAACCTAAATTAATCTAATTAATTGTTTAAAGTTTATTTACAAAAATAATAATAGTAAAATTAATATTAATAAAATAAACATTTTTTTGATTTTTCTGTATTTTATATTTATTATGAAAATTATTTTATGGAATTAAAAGAAAACAATTTAAAAAAACAATTAAAAGAATAAAAAGGAAAAACAAATAAAAATTAAAAATTGAGCAAACCATAGGGGGTGTCTGGCCCAAGGGGAGGTTTTTTGAAGTATTGACTCCTGAGTACCGTGGTCTGCATTCTTTGGCCATTGGATTGAGTTTCATGCATAAGTTGTTCTACTTTGGCCATTTGGCTTTTGGCTTTTGACTTTTGGCTTTTGGCCATTTGTGTTCTGGCTTCAACGTTCCTTTAATGTCTGGCTTAATGTCTGCCTCGCCATGTATTGGTGTCATGCATAAAATGTTCTGTTTTGGCCATTTGGCTTTTGGCCTTTTGGCCTCAACGTTCCTTAATGAACGTGGGATCCTGTCTAAATCTGCAGTGTTGAACCTCAAGAACACATTAAATAAAAATCATAAAAATTCAAATAAAACCAACATATGAAGAAATTTAATGTTTAGGCACAATATGGCATGTATGAATGATTATACCCTTTTGATCACGGAGATCAAATCAACCTTACCCTTACTGGAAAAGTAGTGACATGAATGCTTTTATGCCCTTTGGATCATGGAGATCAAGCCAGCCTTACCCTTACTGAAGAAGTAATAAGATGTTGGTTTGTAACTGAGATGGCTTGTTTGTAGTGAGAGAGGGATTTGTAATAAGGATTTCAAGGTTTGTTGTGGCAAGGTTTTTTTCTCTCTTTTTCTCCTTCTTTTTTTTCTCTCTTTTTCTCCTTCCTTTTTTCTCTCCTCTTTTTTGTGTGACAAGAAGGTGATTATATAGTGGAAATTAGGGTAAAGAAAATGGGCTTTGAATGTGCAATTGGGCCTCCAATATTCACTTGAATTCGTCACTTTCCAGGCTAAATCGCAGGGACTTAAGTGCATTTTTTGAAGTTGAAATGTGAAAACAAAATGTAGCCGACATCGAGAACTAACTCCTGTCCGAAAATCGACTCAATCGGATAAACGGTGAATTAGTTATGAATTTTTGAAGTTTCAGCTCAGACAAACTTATTTTGGGCTCCAGTGTCGGCTCTGACACGTTCTTCAATAAAAAACTGGTATTGATCGATGCATAATTTGGTCTCGACTTTTGAAGCAAAGTTGTAGATCTATGAGTCAGTGACCTTGTGTAAAAATATGAGTCCAATCCGATAAAAATTGACCGAGTTATGAATTTTCGAAGTTTCGGCCCAGCTGAAATAATATTCAGCATTCAGGATTTTCAGCGTGTCACGCACTCTGAGCAAAAAACGAAGGCCTTTTGAATACTGTTTGAACTCAATACCTTCTGTGAAAATGTAGCCAACTCAATTTGTGAAATTTTGGCGCCGGAACCAGCTCGATACGATGAAAATCGACCAAGTTATGATTTTCTGAACATGACGCAAATAAACTTCTGTCACAAATTTTCTGCATGAAAATACTTGATAAATCCATATTTTTGAAGACCTTCTGATCGAAATTGGCTTCCAGCCGTGAGAGATGAAAACGTAGATAATGTCAAGACGGAATTTTGGCCACCGGAACGGGTTCAAAACGAGTCACGATCTTCAAGTTATGAATTTTTTAGCGCGTAAAAACTGCACTTTCAGCACACTTTTTCACTATATCTCTTCAAGAAAACTCACACATTCGGATACCTTCTTTAAAGAATTGACTCTTGAGCCGAACCTGAATTTGAGAATATGTTATCAGAGATATCTTGGCGAAAGAACACCTGAATATAACGCGCCGGGTTGGACTGGTGAATTTTCTTGAAATGTTTTGGGAAATATGGGAGGGCAAATTTTGGGGTACAACAGTTGCCCCTGTTCAATCTTCTTAGACCTGAGGATGCAGATTGGCTGACGTGCCTTTCGTAATCTGAGGGTGGAAGATGATTGAACACTAGAGTGCCCAGAAATTTGCGCTTACATAGTAGTAGTGCGATGATGGAATGGGCTTATAGATGCCATTTAGAAATTGATGAATAGGGTGATGGGCTTATAGATGCCATGCTAAGAGGTGATGGAAGGTGGATGGGCTTATAGATGCCATCTGGGTGTCAATCGCATAAGAGATTCCTTAGCGAGAACTTGCGTACCTGCATAAAAAAGAGTACCTGACATGTTGCAGGAGCTGTTCTTCGGATGCTTTGTATAGATATGTCCTGACTGGTTACAGGAGCTGGGTCTGGAGCTTCACAAGATGATGAATGAACCAGGGATGGTTACTACCTTAGTATGAATGGTAAGAGAACCTTGGGCGACTTTAACTTCAACAACGCTCGTTGAGAAAAATCTTAGCGGGAATTACCATCTTTGCAGTATCGGGAAGAGAACCATAGGCAATTATAATCTGAAAGGAATTATCACCTCACTCACCGTCGGAGAGGGAACCATAGAAAAGGAATTATTACCTCACTCACCGTTGGAGAGGGAACCATAGGAGATTATCACCTCACTCACCGTCGGAGAGGGAACCATCTGAAAAGGAATTATCACCTCACTCACCGTCGGAGAGGGAACCATGGGAGATTATCACCTCACTCACCGTCGGAGAGGGAAACATCTGAAAAGGACTTACCACCTCACTCATCGTCGGAGAGGGAACCATAGGAGACTATCACCTCACTCACCGTCGGAGAGGGAAACATCTGAAAAGGACTTACCACCTCACTCACCGTTGGAGAGGGAACCGTAGGAGACTATCACCTCACTCACCGTCGGAGAGGGAAACATCTGAAAAGGACTTACCACCTCACTCACCGTCGGAGAGGGAACCATAGGAGACTATCACCTCACTCACCGTCGGAGAGGGAAACATCTGAAAAGGACTTACCACCTCACTCACCGTCGGAGAGGGAACCATAGGAGACTATCACCTCACTCACCGTCGGAGAGGGAAACATCTGAAAAGGAATTATCACCTCACTCACCGTCGGAGAGGGAACCATGGGAGATTATCACCTCACTCACCGTCGGAGAGGGAAACATCTGAAAAGGACTTACCACCTCACTCATCGTCGGAGAGGGAACCATAGGAGACTATCACCTCACTCACCGTCGGAGAGGGAAACATCTGAAAAGGACTTACCACCTCACTCACCGTTGGAGAGGGAACCGTAGGAGACTATCACCTCACTCACCGTCGGAGAGGGAAACATCTGAAAAGGACTTACCACCTCACTCACCGTCGGAGAGGGAACCATAGGAGACTATCACCTCACTCACCGTCGGAGAGGGAAACATCTGAAAAGGACTTACCACCTCACTCACCGTCGGAGAGGGAACCATAGGAGACTATCACCTCACTCACCGTCGGAGAGGGAAACATCTGAAAAGGACTTACCACCTCACTCACCGTCGGAGAGGGAACCATAGGAGACTATCACCTCACTCACCGTCAGAGAGGGAAACATCTGAAAAGGACTTACCACCTCACTCACCGTCGGAGAGGGAACCATAGGAGACTATCACCTCACTCACCGTCGGAGAGGGAAACATCTGAAAAGGACTTACCACCTCACTCACCGTCGGAGAGGGAACCATAGAAAAGGAATTATTACCTCACTCACCGTTGGAGAGGGAACCATAGGAGATTATCACCTCACTCACCGTCGGAGAGGGAACCATCTGAAAAGGAATTATCACCTCACTCACCGTCGGAGAGGGAACCATGGGAGATTATCACCTCACTCACCGTCGGAGAGGGAAACATCTGAAAAGGACTTACCACCTCACTCATCGTCGGAGAGGGAACCATAGGAGACTATCACCTCACTCACCGTCGGAGAGGGAAACATCTGAAAAGGACTTACCACCTCACTCACCGTTGGAGAGGGAACCGTAGGAGACTATCACCTCACTCACCGTCGGAGAGGGAAACATCTGAAAAGGACTTACCACCTCACTCACCGTCGGAGAGGGAACCATAGGAGACTATCACCTCACTCACCGTCGGAGAGGGAAACATCTGAAAAGGACTTACCACCTCACTCACCGTCGGAGAGGGAACCATAGGAGACTATCACCTCACTCACCGTCGGAGAGGGAAACATCTGAAAAGGACTTACCACCTCACTCACCGTCGGAGAGGGAACCATAGGAGACTATCACCTCACTCACCGTCGGAGAGGGAAACATCTGAAAAAGGAATTACCACCTCACTCACCGTCGGAGAGGGGACCATAGGAGATTATCACCTCACTCGCCGTCGGAGAGGGAAACATCTGAAAAAGGAATTACCACCTCACTCACCGTCGGAGAGGGGACCATAGGAGACTATCACCTCACACTCACCGTCGGAGAGGGAAACATCTGAAAAAGGAATTACCACCTCACTCACCGTCGGAGAGGGGACCATAGGAGACTATCACCTCACACTCACCGTCGGAGAGGGAAACATCTGAAAAAGGAATTACCACCTCACTCACCGTCGGAGAGGGGACCATAGGAGACTATCACCTCACACTCACCGTCGGAGAGGGAAACATCTGAAAAAGGAATTACCACCTCACTCACCGTCGGATAGGGGACCATCTGGGATAACTTCTACTGAGTCTTTATCAGAAAAATCTATTGGGAGTCGATTTAGCTGGATTAGAGAGGGCCTTGGACTGGATAAGAAATCTTCGAAGTCGATTAACTGAACCGGTCTAGGTCTTGAAATATGATTGAGAATTTCAACTACATCTTTCCTGAAAGGTAAAGGTCAGTCATATGCAATGTATGATATGGATTAAGCAATGATGTTCTCAACATAAATGAGATTTGTATGATATGATGCGTCTATGCATGCTATAATGATGTATGTGATGTTTATGTATGTGTGTTTTCGTCTAGGAAAGTAAATCCTTGACGGGTGCCGGGAGGTCATATCCTGGGTTGATGTTGAAGAATAGATTTGCTTCCGCTGGGGATGATAACTGCAAGAATACCGGTAGGAGAAGATGACTCCGTTGCAGAATAAAATTGGCAAATGGAAGATTCTGCGGGGAGAAAAGATACTCTAGCGACCATGCTGGGAAGCAATACTGTGTGGGAAGAGGGATGCCTTGCTGAGTGTTGATAATAATTTGCTGGAGATACCCTTATTGTTGGGAGTGTTGATGGACTTCGCTGGGGTAAGGAGACTTCGTCGGGGACGCTCTTTCCGTGGCTTTCGGCTGAGGATAACCCAGTTATATCCTGTTAAGGAAATAACTCTTTAAATCAAGCCGGATGACGCGTTCGTGTTTTGCGGGGATAAGCTTCCAGAATTTACTGGGGATAAGCTTACTGCTTGGGGAGCGGGATTCCAATTTCCTTGGGGAACCAGATTGGACTCTCCTGGGGAAGTTTTGACTTGCGGGGGAAGAAGTGATTCCTTTGGATGTTGACATGCCGCCGGGGAACCATCTTTAGACCAAGACTGTCGGGGATGCTTGTTAAGAATATATGTATTGCTGCTGGGGAATGTCGAGATCTACTGGAGGATACTCAACTTCCTTAAGATTTGATAATATAGATTGGAGAGAGTGAACTATCTTGCTGACTTACTCTCTGGGAAATTAAGATATGCCGGTTATGCTCTTTAGTTGAACCTACCTTTGATACCTTGGAGGACAGAACAATTAGATCGCTTGGACGGCTCATCATTGCCCCTGTTTCTGATATTGGAGGGGAAGACCCGTGAGGTGCTGATAGTTTGTTGGTGGACAAACCTTCTTCTAGTAGGCAAGTGATGAGATGACGAGACATAGTCGTACGCTTTGATCCCTAACTTTTGCCTGGACCGCCCTTTCGGGTTTTCAATCCACCGGGATACCCATTTTTGCCCAAGCCGCCTTTTCAGGTTTTCGACTTGCCGGGTGTACAGATCTTTCATTTCATCCCTTATTTTTGCCCGAACCCTTTTGGTTCGCCGGGAAGCCCTGATTTTTGCCTAGGTATGTCAACCTAGCGGGTCTTTGATTTTGCGTAGTATTTTTCGGCTATGTCCATGTTCTCAGAATGTAGGGAGTTGCCCCTGTTTAGAAGTGTTTTGTCATGTCACCAGAAGATTTCTAACCAGGCAAGATTTATTGTTGAAATGCCCCAAGTGACTCAGGCGGAGATCTGCCCCAAGCTATTTATCCTTTGAGAGATTCTCCGAATCTTGATTGGGTTGCCCCAGATGATGGGCCATGATCATGCCGTGCCCCTTGATTGGAGGTACTTCTGTTCATTAGGCATTCGTCGTGTGAACTTCTATGCTATTCAAACAAAAAGTCATATGCAAACAAAGTTATGTTAAAAATGCAAAGCCTATGTCTGTCTTGAAGATTTTTGAAAATGCATTCTTTTTTCATAAAACAAATGATTGTTTGTAAAACGTGATGTCAACTCGATATTTTATTGCGAGCCTTAAGGAGTCAGGATACCTTTCGTCACAGTACGCTTTCGAACTAACCCATGCTTCAGCTAGGACTTTTAAGGGTTATAACGTGGCCTGGTTCACGGTTTAAGAAACAAAGGATAAAGGCTCAAATTTTATTTGTACCCACCCGCTCTTCGTGATGTTCTTCCAACCTAAACTCAGTTGATCGTGCACTAGACCTTGTTTGAGTCTTTGCTCTGATTTTCCGGTGATGGTTCAGATATTGATGATTTATTTGGAATAGGCAGTCATTTCCTTTTTGTTGAGGGTTTATAAGACCTCTTTCTTTTTGATTTTGTTATCCCTGTTTTTTGCCTGAACTGTTTCCTTTTTTGGAATTACAGTCAGCGGGATGCCCCAATTTTGTAAGTCTCCTTCATAGGTTTTGACTTAATGGGTTTTTTATTTTTTGAGATAATGACTGCCTTTCTTTATTGATTATTCGGAACCATCACTGTCTTTCTTTGTTTTTGGAAAAACTCATTTGGTGCCATTCATTGTGCACTTGGATCAACTGAGAAGACTACCCTGCCCCGGGTTATGATTAAGGGTTTCAATTTTCGAAAATAAAAACTCCTACTTCTTTGGCTCAGAGGGGTTGACGAGGGATTATCTTCCTTATAACTCCAGTGTTTAGGAATTGAAACAATGCCTGTACCTCATCAGCGGGGTCTGTTCAGAAGCATACTGTACATTGTGGTATCGTTTTCGTCATCCTCCCTCAAGAGGCTTTAGAATTTTAGATCAAGAGTTGACATCAGAAAAAATATGAAAACAATTTGCATTTAGTGAATACGAATATATTGTTTCAGAACAGACATATGCGATGCATTAATGAAATAACAATGCTTAACATGAGTAAATGTTTGAACAAAAGAAAACTGCAACTTGAACATTCGAATGAACAAAAGTTTTCCGGTCTCAGGATTTGTCACTTCAAATGGTGAGTCTTGCAGGGGTAGTAGAAGAACTCGGCCTGACCCTCTTGTGTGAACTCTAATTCCCCTTCATCAATCAGGTCCTGGATCTTGTTCTTCAGAGCCCAACATTCATTTGTATCATGCCCCGGGCTATCAGAATGATAAGCGCAGCGAGCGTTGGGGTTATACTTTGGTGACGTTGTATTTTGAAACTTCGGAGCCTCTTTTAGAGTTACCAGCTTGGTCTCCAGCAACTGTGACAATATCTGGGATAAGGTCATGCTGAGCCGAGTGAACTGCCTTCTCTCGCTCTTTTGTTGGTTGCGATGTTGAATTTGTGACACTGGAGCCGTTTGGGGAGCTCTCTCCTTGCCTCTTTGTCTCAAAGGTGGTCGAACGATGACTGGCTTTTTACCCTTAGACTTTTGCCCTAGTTGGTTACCCTGAAGCAGTTGGTTGACGAGAAACCAGAGCTCATCTTGTCTTTGAGCTAACCCTTGAATGGCAGTCACCTGTCCCAGCATCTGGGCTTTCAATGCATCCACCTCAGCTTGTAGGTGTTTCAGCCTTTCACCCTCAGCGCTATTTCTGACCAAAGTCTTCATGAGAAGTGTCCTTAGCTCTTCCTGCCCCTTGGATAGATTCAGGAGGATTTCCCCGAACCGAGTCTCTTGAGCAAGACAGTCCTGGTTATCTGGTTGGAAGGCCATTGCTGAAATAAACAACGAGAAAGGTAAGTGACCTGCAACAAAGATACCTGTTATGTAATGATGTGTATGACATGCATGCAATGTTTTCAAGGATCTCGCGGGGTAAACAAGAAAATTTGTTAGAACTCGGGTCCGGTAGTTTGATTGAAGGAACTGCATATTGTTGAGAGTCCTTCTTCAAAGGGTCAAAGGCTCACCATATCAAGTGGGTCATAGCCCCTGACAACCTTGGCTAGAGGAAAATAAATCCTCTTTGCCCCTTGCTGGGATAGTTGATTCATCATGACCTGCATCACAAGCCCTTGGGATCCTTGAAGTGGGTTAGGATGTATGCAATGATATGATGTCATGATGCATGGGGTAATATGAATAAACCCTGTTATGAGCCCTTATTAAGGACTATAAACAGAAACCTGCAAGAAACTCAAGTAAGACCTGTCATGAGTCCCAATTAAGGACTATAAACAAACCCTGCAAGGACTTGGTAAACCTTGTTATGAGTCCTGGTTAAGGGCTATGGACAAAACCTGCAAAAACTTGGCAAACCCTGCTATGAGTCCCAATTAAGGACTATAAGCAAACCCTGCAAGTAGTTCCTGTGTTAGATAACAAGCATGCAAATAGTTAAGTACGAAGGCACACAAGTCACACAAGAGAAGCCCTTAGAGTTTAGGCCAGCCTGGGGTCTAGGTACTACCCTCTTTCAATTTGTTGGTTCATACCTGTCCTATCAAAGTAACCGGGTTCTTAGAGGATCCCAATATCATTGACTACCCTCAATCCGTCATAACTCCAGCATCGCAATCTTTTCTTGCGGCCAGAACCATCACGAGAGTTTAGCCTCAATGGGCGTAGCATACTGCCACAATTCTAAAGGCCAAGTTGTGTCAATTAAGGTTCTAAGGTTGTTGGTGCTTAATGACTCCTTAGAAGACCCATATTCTCCTCGTTGCGACACAAGGGATATCGGTACAGACCAAGGTGCCACACCAACGTAGCCACTGCTTCACCTGTGTCGGTCTACGCCGGACAGGTCCCTCACAGCTTATGCTACCTAAACAGGGTATCCCCAGATCCGGGTTAGGATCTATGTAACTCCGATGCAACCCACAATAGTAAAGCAAGCAAATCAATACAATTGAAAACACAGTTATGAACTAACCCTAAGGTACACCTCACTTTAAGTTTAAGTCCCCAGCAGAGTCGCCAGTTCTGTGATCGGTGGATCTGGAACTGACTGTTTAAAGCTGGTTTGCGAAATGTCGCGGAAGCAAGAGTCGCCACCGTCTTTTATTTTCTCCAAATGGAAAGGACAAAAGCACAGAAAAATTCCTTATAGAGATTGCTCTCGGTTCGGGAGGTAGATTATAGAAAGGGAAGGTGTTAGCACCCTTTCTATCCATGGTTATCCATGGGCTCTTAGATACTTGCTCATTTGTGTTTTCAAAAATGGTTTGTTTGCTTTTCAACTGTGGGTTTTAAAAAAGTTTCTTTGAAAATTCCAGTTCGACTCTTGTATCGGTCCTCAAGAGTGTTTGAAAAATTGCTTTCGAAAGCTTTTTGAAAAGGTGTCGGTGTGAAAAGTATTTTTTGAATTTTGTTTTGAAATTAGAGCAAGTATCTACGAGAACCTACCTACCCTAAGGAATTCGTCTGTGTAAATGTCCTTTAAAATAGTGCCATCCCACCATTGAGAGGTAGGTAGCACCACCGTTGGAGGTGTTCGGGTCAATTCGAGGTTCGGGACATGGTGATCACCAGAGCAATGGGAAGACACCTTAGAAGCTACCCTCATGCCAGGTTCCCGGATCATGAGGACTTACTAAGACATCCTCTACTCGACGATCACCTTTCGAGGCAAGGCAACAGTGAGGCGTACCCTAGGGGTGGTGTGTGATTTGTGTGTCGGATTCATTTATTTTTGTCTTGTCAGGTTATGGGTGATCTATGCGTTTGTTTTTATTTTTCGTCATTCATTCTTGCATGCATTTATTTAACAGTTAAAATATTGCGAGAAATAAAAGTTCTAAAGCTATTACAAAAGGCGCGGGTCCACATCGCCAAAATTTCCAGAACCCGATTTGACAGAAAATAAATAAAGAACTAAAGTGCGAGAAATATAAAATTACACGGCTTTGGGGAGAATTACATTAATATTATACGAAATAAAATGTGCGAATTGGAATTAAAATTGGAAGCGAGGGCGTTGGACCCTTTTGGAATTAAATTGAAATTAAAAATTAATTAATTATTTATTGAAATAAAAGAAGTGTTTTTTTAGGTTTTTTTTGTATTTATGAAATAAGAAAATTAAAATTAAAATTAAAAGAAACCCTAATTCTAAGTTATTTTTAATTATTAATGAAAATGTTAAAGTTTAACCTAATTTACTAAATATTTAATGTACATGTTTATTTACAAAATAAATTAGTAATTAATAATAATAATAATGATGAGAAAATTATTTATTAAAAAAAATGATGAAAAAGTTAAAAACCCTAATTTCTACATATTTAATTTATTAAGAAAAATATTAAAGTTTTGAAACCTAAATTAATCTAATTAATTGTTTAAAGTTTATTTACAAAAATAATAATAGTAAAATTAATATTAATAAAATAAACATTTTTTTGATTTTTCTGTATTTTATATTTATTATGAAAATTATTTTATGGAATTAAAAGAAAACAATTAAAAAAAACAATTAAAAGAATAAAAAGGAAAAACAAATAAAAATTAAAAATTGAGCAAACCATAGGGGGTGTCTGGCCCAAGGGGAGGTTTTTTGAAGTATTGACTCCTGAGTACCGTGGTCTGCATTCTTTGGCCATTGGATTGAGTTTCATGCATAAGTTGTTCTACTTTGGCCATTTGGCTTTTGGCTTTTGACTTTTGGCTTTTGGCCATTTGTGTTCTGGCTTCAACGTTCCTTTAATGTCTGGCTTAATGTCTGCCTCGCCATGTATTGGTGTCATGCATAAAATGTTCTGTTTTGGCCATTTGGCTTTTGGCCTTTTGGCCTCAACGTTCCTTAATGAACGTGGGATCCTGTCTAAATCTGCAGTGTTGAACCTCAAGAACACATTAAATAAAAATCATAAAAATTCAAATAAAACCAACATATGAAGAAATTTAATGTTTAGGCACAATATGGCATGTATGAATGATTATACCCTTTTGATCACGGAGATCAAATCAACCTTACCCTTACTGGAAAAGTAGTGACATGAATGCTTTTATGCCCTTTGGATCATGGAGATCAAGCCAGCCTTACCCTTACTGAAGAAGTAATAAGATGTTGGTTTGTAACTGAGATGGCTTGTTTGTAGTGAGAGAGGGATTTGTAATAAGGATTTCAAGGTTTGTTGTGGCAAGGTTTTTTTCTCTCTTTTTCTCCTTCTTTTTTTTCTCTCTTTTTCTCCTTCCTTTTTTCTCTCCTCTTTTTTGTGTGACAAGAAGGTGATTATATAGTGGAAATTAGGGTAAAGAAAATGGGCTTTGAATGTGCAATTGGGCCTCCAATATTCACTTGAATTCGTCACTTTCCAGGCTAAATCGCAGGGACTTAAGTGCATTTTTTGAAGTTGAAATGTGAAAACAAAATGTAGCCGACATCGAGAACTAACTCCTGTCCGAAAATCGACTCAATCGGATAAACGGTGAATTAGTTATGAATTTTTGAAGTTTCAGCTCAGACAAACTTATTTTGGGCTCCAGTGTCGGCTCTGACACGTTCTTCAATAAAAAACTGGTATTGATCGATGCATAATTTGGTCTCGACTTTTGAAGCAAAGTTGTAGATCTATGAGTCAGTGACCTTGTGTAAAAATATGAGTCCAATCCGATAAAAATTGACCGAGTTATGAATTTTCGAAGTTTCGGCCCAGCTGAAATAATATTCAGCATTCAGGATTTTCAGCGTGTCACGCACTCTGAGCAAAAAACGAAGGCCTTTTGAATACTGTTTGAACTCAATACCTTCTGTGAAAATGTAGCCAACTCAATTTGTGAAATTTTGGCGCCGGAACCAGCTCGATACGATGAAAATCGACCAAGTTATGATTTTCTGAACATGACGCAAATAAACTTCTGTCACAAATTTTCTGCATGAAAATACTTGATAAATCCATATTTTTGAAGACCTTCTGATCGAAATTGGCTTCCAGCCGTGAGAGATGAAAACGTAGATAATGTCAAGACGGAATTTTGGCCACCGGAACGGGTTCAAAACGAGTCACGATCTTCAAGTTATGAATTTTTTAGCGCGTAAAAACTGCACTTTCAGCACACTTTTTCACTATATCTCTTCAAGAAAACTCACACATTCGGATACCTTCTTTAAAGAATTGACTCTTGAGCCGAACCTGAATTTGAGAATATGTTATCAGAGATATCTTGGCGAAAGAACACCTGAATATAACGCGCCGGGTTGGACTGGTGAATTTTCTTGAAATGTTTTGGGAAATATGGGAGGGCAAATTTTGGGGTACAACACCTACCCAGGTTCCCTCTCTTGAATTCCAGATGCATTTTTACACAGACTCATCCTAAGGCAACCCTACCCAGGTTCCATCTCTTGAATTTCCAGATGCAGTTTTACATGGACTCATCCTGAGGCAACCCTACCCAGGTTCCTTCTCACAATTTCCAGATGTAGTTTTACATGGACTCATCACGAGGCAACCCTACCAAGGTTCCTTCTCTCATAATCTCCAGATGCAGTTTTACACGGACTCATCCCAAGCCACCCTACCCAGGTTCCTTCTCACAATCTCCAGATACAGTTTTACACTGACTCATCCTGAGGAAACCCTACCCAGGTTCCTTCTCTTGAATTTCCATATACAGTTTTACACAGACTTATCCTAAGGCAACCCTACCCAGGTTCCTTCTCTTGAATTTCCAAATGCAGTTTTACACGGACTCATCCTGAGGCAACCCTACCCAGGTTCCTTCTCACAATTTCCAGATGCAATTTTACACTGACTCATCCTAAGGCAACCCTACCCAGGTTCCTTCTCTTGAATTTCCAGATACAGTTTTACACAAACTTATCCTGAGGCAACCCTATCCAGGTTTCTTATCACAATTTCCAGATGCAGTTTTACACGGACTCATCCTGAGGCAACCCTACCCAGGTTCCTTCTCTTGAATTTCCAGATGCAGTTTTACACGGACTCATCCTGAGGCAACCCTATCCAGGTTCCTTCTCTTGAATTTCCAAATGCAGTTTTACACTGACTCATCCTGAAGAAACCCTACCCAGGTTCCTTCTCACAATCTCCAGATTTAGTTTTACACGAACTCATCCTGAAGAAACCCTACCCAGGTTCCTTTTCACAATTTCTAGATGCAATTTTACATGGACTCATCCTGAGGCAACCCTACTCAGGTTCCTTCTTACAATTTCCAGATGCAGTTTTACCAGGACTCATCCTGAAGCTGCCCTACCCAGGCTCCCTCTCATATATCTCCTAAAACAACCCTACCCAGGTTCCTTCTCATACACTTCCAGATGAAGTCTTACCCGGACTGATCCTGAAACAACCCTACACAGGTTTCTTCTTATACATTTCCAGATAGCAGTTAATTTCATTCTCCCCAAAAAATTACTGTGAAGCCTGGATTTCAACCAGAAAACGGAAAACTTTCATCTCTTCAGACCAGAGATAACTCCTCAGTATAGCCTTGGACAACTGAAGTTTCTAGACTCTATTCCCCATGAAGTTTTTCTTCAAGCAGGAGAACAACAAAAACCAACATTCCCCAGCAGAGTCCTCCTTAGACAGCAGGAACAGGAACCCCAAAAGGGACCATTTATGACTCCCAGTAATCTACTTCTGATGGAATCTTTAAGCCTATCTCCAACGACTCTCAGTCATCTACTCCAAATGACATTTGTAAGCTCATTCCTGATTAGCATCAACCTACCGTGTTACTTCATGCGAGTGCAAATTTCTGGGCACTCTAGTTTTCAATCCTCTTCTACCTTCAGATTATGAAAGGTAGACAAGCCAATCTAAATCCTAAGATTTAAGAATATTGAATAGGGGAAGCTGTTGTACCCCAAAATTTTCCCTCCCATTTTTACTCAAGACATTCTTCTAGTGGTACTCAATTGCTCAAGGTTGACCAAGAGTTGATCAGACAAAAACTCCTCCTAAGCAATGAACCTATAATTAGGGTTTCAATTTTCATCAAGATTTGTAAGCTCCAAAGGTCTCAAATGTTTTCCATGGTCCTAATATGCCTTCAAGATTGTCCATGAAAAATTCCATTCCTTCCACTAGAAGTTTGCTCAGTCAATTGCTCAAATGCCTGAAAATCAACTATATTAGGTCAAAAGTCAACTATAGCCTATATACAATCAAACTTTAATATTTATGGTCAACATAAAGATTTTAAAGTGATATACATCATTTGATCAAGGTTTGATCATGATTCCTCAATAAATGCTCCTAATTTATCAAAAGTCAAGAATTGCTAAATTAGGGTTTCTATAGGAAAAGTCAACCAAACTTTGACCAAGCATAACTTTCTCATACTTCATCCATTTTTTCCCAACAAAAGCTCATTTTGAATAGAATCCAATTCTCTAAAACTTTTATTTTATCCTCAAGTTCAAGAAATTCACCATTTGATAGATACAAGCTCATATATTACAGGTCATTTTCAAAAAGTCAACAAAAGACACTTTTTGTCAAGACAACTTACATCAAGATAATATCTTTAAAAGAAAAAAATTATAAACATAGAGATTGTATATGACATCTTGGTGTTTCCAAAAAGTCCTAGATCATATTCAAAAGATGAAAATTGAGCAAGTTATGATTTGCACAAGTTGGGAAAATTTGTGAAAAATGCATGAAGTCAACTTTGAGGGAAATTGCATTTTTAGGTTAATGGACCTAACTTTTAGGGTTCAAATGTTTATGACATACCCAAGGACCTCTAAATATAACCATGCACTATTTTTATTTTTATTTCTATTTATTTGAATTTTTATTCATTTAAATATGAATTAAATCAAATAAATTAAATAAAAATACAAAGAATAATGGGCCATGACATTTGGGTTTGATTTAATGTATTAGAAAGACCATATTTTTGTGAAAGATACACCCAAATGGTCCAGGTTCATTGAACATTCAAAAAGAGACAAAGATCTTCAAAAATGGCAAGAACAAACTCAAAAAACTGAAAGTTTTCAATATGTTTGATTTTTGTTTTATCATGGTTTGATTAATTGATTACTTGCCATATATGTTGCCTCATTCATACCTCTATATAAGCATAAGCAAATTGTTGTACCCCAAAATTTGCCCTCCCATATTCCTCAAGGTTTGTCAAGAATGATCCTCAAATTGCTCAAGATTGCTTAAGGGTTGTACAGTCAAACTACTTCCTAAGACAGCTGAAATTAGGGTTTTGGTTCTTTCAAGGAATTTGGGGTTCTCAATGGTTCAATCAAGTCTCATATGCCTATAAACATTCTCAAGCACCTACATGCCAAGTTGCAAGACTCACAGTGCCAATTTGCACAGTCAAAAGCTCCATTTGATCTATAGTCAACTGCAGGGGCAAAATGGTCATTTTGCAGTCAAAAGTCAAAATTTTTGGTCAACATCTTGTTTTGAGTCCACAATCAACATTTGATCAAGTCTTGATCATGATTCCACAAGGGTAGCTCAAAAATCATCAAGTTGCAAAAAGTTACTATTTTTGGACAGTAGAAAAGTCAACTGTATCTTGACCAGGGCATAACTTATTCATGGTTTGTTAGACAAATCCCATCCAATGCTCGTTTTGAAGGGGATGCCACTTCCTACAATCCATCTTCACACTCCAAGTTCAAGAAATGCTCTCATAAAAAGTTATCAATTTCTACATTATAGGTCAAATTCAAAAGTCAACAAATGTACACTTTAAGTCAAAGACCATAACTTGAGATTGGTAAATCCAAATGACATGGTACCAAAGTCATTGGTTAGAGGACTTCAAGAGCTTTCCAAAATGTCCAAGAACATGGTCATATGATCAAAATTGAGCAAGTTGTGCATTGGAGAAGTTAGGAAATTTTCATGAATTTGCAAAAGTCAACTTTGCCCAAAACACCTTATTTTTGCTAATGGGCCTCAAATCTCTTCTTGAAACTTCATCCATGACTTATTCACGACCCATCAAGCTTAATGGAATTTATTTTCTTATTTTTATTAATTAATTGGATTTTTAATTAATATTAATTCATTTAATCAATTTAAATTGTAGGAAAATGCAAGATTTGATTTTTCAATCTTTTGGTGAAGCAAATATGGTCAAGATAGGCTGGAAAATTCGAGCACCAAGTCAAAGATACAAATTCTCCAAATTTGGCAACATTTTCCAATCATGAAAGATAAAAAAGATTTGATTTCCAATCAAGGATTCAATCATCATTGCAATGAATATTGGTCCAAGTTTTTGACCTAATTCCATTCTCTTATACATATGCAAGCAAATCCTAACCTCAAAAATGTGAAAAAGCTGCTGAAAAAACCATAGCCAATTCAAGAAATTTCCAAGAAAATTGAAAACTGATTTTGGCATTCTAGGGCAATTTAAGGACTTTTGTTGATTCTAATACATTGCAGGAGGTCTTAGGCACGATTTACAATCAAATTCCAGTTTCAAAGCTCAAAGAATCATCATCTACAGAACCACGGTTTGCAATTCCTATTCATAATCGTATATCTTGATTCATGCATATTTGACATGTTTTTGTGGTTGATTTGTGTTGTTAGGGACCATACGAAGCTAATGGTATAATTTAATTGAATTATAATGCACTGAATCACAAGATGCCATGAACGATTTCTAGGGTTCTTAAGCTTTGAAATTGGGGCTTTATGAACCAGGCAAAATTAGGACTAGTGAGACATATGGTTGAATTCGTGAGGACAAGACGAACCTAACCCACCCATCGCGAAATATTTATGCTTGTTGTAGCTCTAATCGCTATTTTTCCTTGCATTATATAGTGGGGGTTAAAAAACCCCGCTATCTGATATTGTTTTTGTAGGCACAACGAAGAAGATGATGAGGTGTTCACATATGGTTGGACCATTTGAATCAGCGCGCATTTTGTTTTGATTTCAGCATATTTGTTTATTTTCTTATATAATTATTGCGCTTTATTTTAATAACAATTGAAACGCGTTGGCTGAGTGGTTGGGGAAAGCAAGCAAAGTCCATTGGGACTTGGGTTCGATTCCCAGGTCCCCCAAACATTATTTGTTCTTTTTCTTCAGGCGTTCTTGTGCAAAGCTTGCAAGGGGAGTCTACCATAGGCTTCAAATCTCAGCATGCCAAGTGGCTCCTGGCCAAATCTGAAGGCCAGGATTGAAAGACCATTGTACTCCTTAGTCAACCAGCGCATGGACAATCACCAAAGTCAAAAGGGCTTGCAGAATTTGGGCCTGAGAATTGCCAAAGATACCTCCTAACTTGGGCCAGCACCCCCTGGGTTATTCTTTTTTTTTTCTCCTTTTATATTTCTCATTTAATTGTTTTTACTATTAATTATTATTATTATTATTATTTAATTAACTCAATTAATTTTTTCATAATAAAATCAGAAAACTAAAATATAATATTTATTATTATTATTTATTTTAATTTCACCCTTAATTAGTTATTTTGTAAATAAATATAATTAACTAACTTAGTTTTAATTAGGTTAATTTTAACATTTTTTGCAATAAATAAAATCAATGTAGAAATTAGGGTTCTTGACAATTTTAATCCTTTTATTTTTATTTTCTTAAACATTCAAAAAAAAAAACCAAAAATATTTCTTTCTTATTAATTAATTAGTTTTAGGTTTAATTTAATTTAATTTATAAATAACAAAAATTTCCTTCTTTCTCAAAAAGGGTCAAAACCCTAAAAACTCTCCGGTTCAATTTTTTGCTCGCGCGTGCAATTATTTTGATTCATATTCTTGATCCATTATTATGTAATTGCTCTGAGGATGTAATAGCTTTAATTAGGACTTTTATCACTTTTATTTATTTTCCGCAATTTACTTTTCAAGGGTTGTTTTTGGCGATGTAAATACCCGATGCCTTGTAATAGCGTAGATTTATTTTCCGCAACTATTAACTGTTAGATGTATGTTAACTAGGCTATGCATGACAAGACTTATCTCTGAAGTTAAAATCAACCCGTAGCTCACCATAACATGTGCAAAGATAACTTAACTGAAACCTAACACACGTGCACATGCCACTCTTAGGGTACGCCTCACTTGGTTGCCTCGACGTGGTCATTGAGTATAGGGTGTTTTAGAGGTCGCCCTCCTGTCTAAAGATCAAAGTTGCCTCGAAACGGTTGCCTCGGATAAAAAAGATCTACGACAGTAGGGTTACCGCTAAGGCGTCCCACTATTGCTTTGGTGACCACATGTCCCTATAATCGAATTGACCCGAAAAACTCCAACGATGGTGCTACCTACTTCTCAATAGTGGGATAGTACTGTCTAAAGGACATTTACACAACTTAATTTCTTTTGAGTAGGTAGAGGTTTTCAGGTACTTTCTCTTTCAAAAATAAAAAATACTTTTCGCACCTACACTTTTTGACAAAAGTTTTCAAACAAACACTTCATACACTCTTGAGGACAGAAACAAGAGTTAAATCGAAGTTTTCAAACCAAACTTTTTTTCAAAACCCACAAACACAAGAAAAGCAAAACATTTTGAAAACATAGTGAGCAAGTACCTAAGAGCCCATGGATAACCACGGATAGAAAGGGTGCTAACACCTTCCCTTTCTATAATCTACCTCCCGAACCGAGAAACATCTCGAAAAGGAATTTTGATGTGCTTTTGTCCTTTCCTGGTTGGAGAAAATAAAAGACGGTGGCGACTCTTGCTTACCGCGACATTTCGCGAACCAGCATTTCAAAACAGTCAGTTCTATTTCCACCGATCACAGAACTGGCGACTCTGCTGGGGATATTTAATAAGTGAGGTGTACCTTAGGATTAGATCATTCTATGTTTTCAATTGTATGCCTTGTACGCTTTAATTTTGTGGGCTCGTATCGGAGTTTTATAGATCCTAACCCGGATCTGGGGAATACCCTTTAGGTAAGTAGCAATAAACTGTGAGGGACCTGTCCGGCGTAGACCGACATGGGTGAAGCAGTAGCTACGTTGGTGTGACACCTTGGTCTGTACCGATATCCCTTGTGTTGGAACGAGGAGAATATGGGTCTTCTGAGGAGTCATTAAGCACCAACTGACCTTAGAACCTTAAATTGACCAACTTGGCCATAGAACAATAGCAGTATGCTACACTCATTGAGGCTAAACTCTCGTGATGGTTCCGGCCGCAAGAAAAGGTTGCTAAGCTGGAGTTATGACCGATTGAGGGTAGTCAGTGATATTGAGATCCTCTAGAACTCGGTTACTATTTTCTAGGACAGGTCTTAACCAACTGAAACTAAAAGAGGGTAGTACCTAAACTTCATGCTGGCCTGAAATCTAAGGGCTCTTTTGTGTGACTTGTGTGCCTTTACCATGTTTTCCTTTTGTGAATACTTGTGGTGTGCCTTTATCATAACATCATAACATCATACCATTGCATGCATCCTGCATAAGGACTAATCCATTTCAAAGACAAGAGGGTTTCATCTTTGCTCTGTTTTGTAGGACATCATGATGCCCATGCGTAGGAATACTATATGGCTCAACTTTGTTCAACCACCTACTTTGATCAAGGAATTGGTGGGTAGGATTCCAAACACTACTTCCTTCATCAAGAGGCATGGTTCTCTTCTCGGTTTAGTCACTTCAAAGTGGGACCAACAACTGATGAGTGTCCTGGTCCAGTTTTATGATCTGCTATACCATTGCTTCACCTTTCAAGACTTCCAGCTGGTCCCTACCTTGGAAGAATTCTCTGATTTGCTTGGTATCCCTGTTTTGGAACAGACTCCATTCACTAGTTGGGAAAAGACTCTTAGGCCTGAAGAGATTGCTGCATCCCTTCCCTTGACCAAAGAAGAGTTAATCGCTAACTGGGAGACTAGAAGTGGAGTTAAGGGCTTTTTGGCTAAGTTTCTGGTTGGCAAAGCTAATAGTTTATGGAATGACTTAGACTTCAGGGCGTACGAAGACATTCTGGATCTCTTAATCTATGGTCTAGTATTGTTTCCAAATCCTGACACCTTTATTAATGTCAACGCCATCAGGATCTTCATCTCTCGGAACCCTATACCCACTCTCTTGGGTGATATCCTGCAACAGCTCTATGCTCGTACTGCCCGAAGACGGGGAACTTTGTGGTGTTGTGCTCCTTTATTGGTGAGGTGGTTTATTTCGCACCTCCCTAAGTTCGTGCTGAAGAACAAAGAAGGAAGGGGCTGGGCTCATAGGATAATGTCTCTTACTGATAATGACATCATTTGGACTCTCAGAGGTTTAGATGAGGTGGTTGTTATTAATCATTGCGGAGAGTATCCTAATGTTCCATTGATCGGAACCCAGGGAGGAATCTCTTATAACCCATGTTTAGCTCTCCGCCAGTTTGGAAGAGCCAGGAGAGCAGGGCCTCATGAGATGTTGATACCTCACATCAGTTTTGAGTTTCAGGTAGATAGCGACGAGCTGCGTCGTAGATTCATCCGGGCTTGGGATAGAGTTTACAAAGCTGACCCACATGAGTTGGGACCAAATACTTCTCTACCAATGGAATCCTACTTCAGATGGGTCCGCATCCGTGCTCAAAAGTTAGGTATGCCATACGAAGCTGTCAGGCCTATTACTCTTGAAGTTCCTGATAAAGAAGGGGTTCCTCCAACTGTTCTCCATCCTCAGATACCCACTGATATTGGTACATTAAAGAGGTCTTGGGCGCAACTACAGGAAGAACAGGATTCTTATCGGGAAAGGTTCAATGAACAAGAACAGAAGATCCAGAAGCTGACTAAGCAACTGGAAAACGAACGGATCCTGAATGATTATATCCGTACTGAGAAGAAGAGGCCATGGGAGCATTGATGGACCTTGGATGTTCTCTTTTACAGTTTTCATTTACTTTTCTGTATTTTCATTCTTGTAATGCCTAAGGACAATTTGTTGAACAATTTAAATTCCGAAGTTGAATCTAATAAAGTGTGTTTCCTTTTTGTCTACAAAGTTGAATCCCGATTGTCTTTGAAAACATAAATCATACGCATTTGATTCCATCATATGCATAACAGGTACCCTTTTTACAGGTCACTTATCTTCTTCGCTGTTTATTTCAACAATCATCATGTCTTCTGAACCTTCCACTAAACAAGCTATCAAGGCCCTCCAGGCCCAGAATGCCCAGTTCCAAGAGTTGGTTATGAGCCTAGCCAAGGGTCAACAGGAGTTGAAGACCCTGATTCTGAAGAAGAAGAAGAAGAGGACCATATTGTTCAACACTGGACGCAGATTTGGGAATGGACTGCAGAATGAGGTTGAGCTGACTACCTCATCTGTAGGAAAAGACACTCCACAAGAGAGAAGGGTTCCTAGTCCCGTGGTCTCCGACAACGAGACAGATTATGATGAAGAACAGTATCCTCCTGTTGAGGATAGGTACAAACAGTTGGAGGACCGCTTAAGTGCTATGGAGATACAGAATATGCCCGGGTTGGACTTTGGAGACCTAGGCTTATCCTCTGGGGTGGTGATTCCCCATAAGTTCAAAGCACCTGCTTTTGCCAAATACGACGGAGCCTCCTGCCCAAAGCTGCACCTCCGGTCGTATGTAAGGAAGATCCAACCTTACACTGCTGACAAGAATTTATGGATCCATTTCTTCCAGGATAGTCTTTCAGGGACTCAACTCGAATGGTTCTATCAGCTGAATGGAGCCAGTATTCGTAACTTGGAGGATTTGGCTACTGCGTTCTATAAGCAGTATCAGTATAATTCCGACCTCGCTCCTATGCGTACCCAGCTCCAGGGTATGTCACTAGGGACGGGTGAAGGATTTAAAGAGTACGCCCAAAAATGGAGAGACCTTGTCGGAAGGGTGCAGCCACCTTTGACTGACCGTGAGCTTGTTGATATATTCTTGGGGACCCTGTCTGGTCCGTTCTTCAAACATTTGATCGGAAATTCTTCAGCCGGGTTTACAGACCTTATCTTGACTGGTGAGAGAATTGAAGCTGGTATCAGGTCTGGGAAGATACTGAAAGGTGTCTCCTCGAGCACCGAGAAGAAGCCATTCAAGAAAGAATCTAGTGTTGTCTATGGTTCAAGGAGACAGAATAAACCGGAACGCCGCCAAGCTGTCAACGCGGTGGTTATTTCAAAGCCTGCTGCTGCTCCTCAGCATCATAACCAACAAAGGGGTGAGAGACCCCAAAGGCAGTTCACTCGCCTCAGCATGACCTTGTCCCAGATATTGCCGCAGTTACTGACAACCAATCTGGTGACTATAAAAGAAGCTCCGAAGGTTGTAAACACAACATCCCCAAAGTACAATCCTAACGCCCGCTGCGCTTATCACTCTGACATCCCAGTGCATACCACAGATGATTGTTGGGCTCTGAAGAATAAGGTTCAGGACCTAATTGATGCTAAAGAGATAGAGTTCGAGGCGCCCGAAAGGCCCAATGTTGTGACTGCTCCCATGCCCAAGCATGGAGTGAATGCTGTAGAGGAGGACCTGTTTGTAGCCTCTGTGGATGATATTGTTACTCCGCTGTTGACTGTCAAAAGGAACCTGTTGCTAGCCGGTTTATTTCCGGGATGTAGTGAAGGTTGTCGTCTGTGTTCTGTTTCACCTGCTGGTTGCCCATCTTTAAAGTCAGGCATCCAAAACCTGATGGATAATAGGGAAATCTTGTTTGAGAAGATTGTTGTTCCTGCCACCCCTACGGAAGAAGTTTCCATTGTTACAATTTTCAACAATTCTCCCAAAGCTCCCTCGAGGAAGCCTGTCAAAATTATGCCTGCTCAGAAGATTGCACCTATAATCATCACTGTTCCGGGACCCATCCCCTATACATCTGACAAAGTTGTCCCTTGGCACTATGGGGCAGATGTTTATGTTCTTGGGGTTAAACAAGAGTTTGATACTAGTATCGGCGTTAGCAACATCACCGGGCCTGCCAAAGTCACCCGCAGCGGTAGACTTTTCTCACCAGATATTGCGCCACCAACTATCCAGAGACCTATTGTCACACCTGTAAGTGTGCCTACTTCCCTTCCTGATCACGTTCCTATTTCTACCCCTGCTGCTGAGTCATCTGACGCTCGGGGCAAAGGGATCGCTACTGATATGCCCGCCCCGACGGAGGCACCAAAGACAACCACTGTTGAAGCTTCCAAACAGGAGATGGAAGAGATTCTTAAGATTATCAAGAAGAGTGATTTTAATGTAGTTGAGCAGATGGGGAACACCCCATCTAAGATTTATATGTTATCGTTGTTGTTGTATTCAGAGGCCCATGCCAAGGCTCTGATTACCTTCCTGAAGACGGCCCACGTGCCGCAAGAGACGTCAGCTGATCAGTTTACCGATTGTGTGGCCAACTTAACTGCTGATAATGGTTTGGGTTTCTCCGACGCTGATCTGACTGCCAAAGGGAAGAACCATAATGATGCCCTGCATGTCTCCATTGAATGCAGGGGCACTACTCTTGCACATGCGTTGGTTGACACGGAGTCCCCGTTGAACGTCTTGCCCAAGAAAGCCCTAGACAGGTTGGATTGCGAGGGTTTGGAGCTAAAGCCAAGTAACATTATTGTCCGGGCCTTTGATGGGTCTAAAAGGATGGTGCATGGTGAGGTCGATATTCTAATCAGGGTTGGTTCTCAGGTCTTCGAGTCTACATTCTACGTGATGGACATCCGACCGTCCTATTCTTGTTTGTTGGGTCGTCCCTGGATCCACAAAGCTGGAGCTGTGACCTCCACACTACATCAGAAGCTGAAGTACCCGGTCAAGGGGAAAATTGTGACAGTTCAAGGGGAGGAAGAATACATGGTCAGCCAGCTCAACTCGTTCCGGTACATAGAGATGGATGGGGAATTTATCAAGACTCTGTTTCAACACTTCGAAGAGGTTCCTCAGACACTGGCGTCAGCCGACACTGTGATTGAAGATTCTCCTTTGAAGATGACTTCCTTAAAGGATGCCCGGGCTGTTATTAAGAAGGGTGAGTGCGCAAATTGGGGCCGACTTCCTGATTTCACTCCGAAGAATGACAAGTTTGGTTTGGGTTTCACTGCATAAGCTCAGAGGGCTGTTCGTAGGGCAAGGATTGGAAGACCTCCTGTGTTCATCAGCAACTCGGGAGAAAATGCCATTGAAGATGACATGGAGGAATCTGAATTCGACAGCTGGATCTACCCTACAATCAACGGTGGACCAAACAACTGGACGACAAAGGACTTCGTCCCTATTACTTTTGTCACTCAGTAATGAACTCCTTTGTTTTGAATTTGTAAGACAATATTGTGAAACTTTATGGCCCGATGTCTTACCTGGGGCACCGTGGCTTCATTTGTGAGGGCTTTTGTGTGTCATTTTCATATATCACTAATAAAAGCATTGGACGTTTTTTGCATTTCAAATTTTGCGCTCCTTGTCTTTCTTTATTATATATTGCAAAACAGCTATTTACATACACTCACGTATACAGGTCCCAATCCACTCTGGATCTCACTGGTAACGACTCTGCTATTGCCATTTATGACTTTGAAAATCCGATCAACTTAGCCGAAGACGAAGGTGAAGATGATTGTGAAGTGCCTGGTGAGCTTGCAAGAATTTTACTCCAGGAAGAGAGGGCCATTCAGCCACATGAAGAGCCAGTGGAAACGGTAAATCTGGGTACTGAGACAGACAAAACGGAAGTCAAGATCGGTGCAAACCTGGAGTCTAGTGTAAAACAACGGTTGATTCAGATACTGCATGAGTACGTGGAAATCTTTGCCTGGTCTTACGAAGACATGCCTGGGTTGGATACCGACATTGTGGTTCATCACTTGCCTACTAAGGAAGAATGCCCTCCAGTAAAGCAGAAGGTCCGCCGTATGCGTCCTGAGATGTCCGAGAAGATCAAAGCTGAGGTTATGAAACAATTTGACGCCGGTTTTCTAGCAGTGACTTCTTACCCTCAGTGGGTCGCCAATGTGGTTCCGGTACCGAAGAAAGATGGCAAAGTCAGAATGTGTGTTGACTACAGGGATTTGAACAGGGCGAGCCCTAAGGATGACTTCCCTCTACCTCACATCGACGTTCTGGTTGACAACACTGCTCAGCATAAGGTATTCTCCTTCATGGATGGTTTCTCCGGTTATAATCAAATCAAGATGGCTCCTGAAGACATGGAGAAAACCACTTTTGTTACTCAGTGGGGCACCTTTTGCTACAAGGTCATGCCATTTGGGTTGAAAAATGCTGGGGCAACGTATCAGCGTGCCATGGTTGCTCTGTTTCATGACATGATCCACCATGAGATTGAAGTATACGTCGACGATATGATTGCAAGGTCCCAAACTGAGGAGGAACACCTTGACCATCTACAAAAGTTGTTTGACCGGTTGAAGTTGTACAAGCTAAGATTAAACCCAAACAAGTGCACCTTCGGGGTGAGATCTGGAAAACTACTAGGTTTCGTCGTGAGCGACAAGGGTATTCAAGTGGACCCTGCCAAAGTGAAAGCCATACAAGAGATGCCAGTTCCCAAGACAGAGAAAGAGGTCAGAGGCTTTCTAGGACGGCTGAACTACATTGCCCGATTCATCTCACACCTAACTGCTACTTGTGAACCAATCTTCAAGCTACTGAAGAAAGATCAAGTAGTACGTTGGAACGATGAATGTCAGGCCGCTTTCGAAAGAATCAAAGAGTATCTCCAAGAGCCACCTATTCTTATGCCACCGGTTGACGGGAGACCTCTAATCTTGTACTTGACAGTACTTGACAACTCAATGGGGTGTGTGCTGGGGCAGCATGACGAGTCTGGCCGAAAAGAGCATGCTATTTATTACCTTAGCAAAAAGTTTACCGACTGTGAGACCCGATACTCACTGCTCGAGAAAACTTGTTGCGCTTTGGTATGGGTTGCTCACCGGCTGAGACAGTATATGTTGACTCACACTACTCTGTTGATTTCAAAAATGGATCCGATCAAGTACATCTTCGAAAATCCTGCCTTGTCCGGAAGAATAGCGAGATGGATGATGATCTTGACTGAATATGACATCCAGTACACGACTCAAAAAGAAATCAAGGGAAGTGTGTTGGCAGACCATTTGGCATATCAGGCAGTGGATGATTACCAATCTATGAACTTTGAATTCCCAGACGAGAATATCATGGTAGTGACTGATTGTGAAATACCTGGACCGGATGAAGGACCTGAGGAAGGATCCTGATAGTCTATGCACTTTGACAGAGCTTCAAACGCTTTGGGTAACGGTATTGGCGCTGTGATCATATCCCCAAAAGGCTCTCATACTCCACTTACCGCCCGACTATGTTTCAACTGCACCAACAACATGGCGGAGTATGAAGCATGCATCATGGGTCTTCGAGCTGCAATTGACCTAAGGATCAAGTTTCTGAGTGTCTTCGGAGATTCCGCTCTCGTGATCAGTCAGATCAAAGGCGAGTGGGATACGAAACACCCAAATCTTATTCCTTACAAGGAGTATGTGTTGACGTTGCTTCCCCACTTCGAGGAGATAACCTTTTAACATTTCCCAAGAGAGGAGAATCAGTTGGCGGACGCGTTAGCTACGATGTCTTCTATGTTCAAAGTCAAATGGGACAACGAGGCTCCCCGGATCATTATCTGGAAATTGGATGAACCCGCACATTGATGTGATCTTGAGATCGAAGAGGTAACAGAAAAACCTTGGTATCATGAAGTAAAGAGGTATCTTGAAGCTCAAGAATACCCCGAGGGTGCATCTGTTAATGACAAGAAGTTTCTGAGAAGATTTGCGGCAAAGTTCTTCCTCAGCAACGGCATTCTTTACAAACGAAACCATGATTCAACCTTACTGCGTTGTGTGGATAAGATCAAAGCAGAAAGGATCATGGCAGAACTGCATGAAGGTACCTTCGGAACTCACTCCAGTGGACATACCATGGCAAAGAAAATCCTTCGGGCAGGATACTACTGGTCCACAATGGAAGCCGACTGTTATCAACATTCTTGGACGTGTCACAAATGCCAGATCTATGTTGATAAGGTGCACGTTCCTCCAGTCCCCTTGAACGTCTTGACAGCACCTTGGCCTTTTGCAATGTGTGGCATTGATATGATCGGCGAGATCAGAACTACGGCATCCAACGGGCATCGCTTCATCCTGGTAGCGATTGATTACTTCACGAAATGGGTTGAAGCAACTTCCTTTGCTACCGTAACCAAGAACGTCGTGGCACGGTTCATTCGGCATAACCTGATCTGTCGATATGGTGTACCCGAGAGGATCATTACGGATAATTGTACCAATCTTAACAACAAGATGATCACTGAGCTCTGCGAGCAATTCAAGATACAGCACCACAACTCTTCTCCCTACCGGCCGAAGATGAATGGGGCTGTAGAAGCAACTAATAAGAACATTAAGAAGATTGTGCAGAAGATGACAGTGACCTACAAAGATTGGCACGAGATGTTACCGTTTGCTCTTCATGGATACCGTACCTCAGCACAGACATCAACAGGGGCAACACCCTATTCCTTGGTATATGGCATGGAGGCAGTCCTGCCCATTGAAGTTCAGATACCTTCTTTTCGGATCATGAAGGATGCAGGTTTGAGTGAAGACGACTGGATCCAGACCCGGCTTGATCAACTAAACTTAATCGACGAAAAGAGACTTACTGCTATTTGCCATGGTCAGACGTACCAAAAGCGGATGATCAAGGCATTTAACAAGAAAGTCAGACGACAAGAGTATCAAGTCGGAGACCTGGTAATCAGGCGCATCATTCTACCTCAAGGTGATCCCAGGGGCAAATGGACCCCTACGTATGAAGGGCCATTTGTGGTTAAGAATATCTTCTCAGGAGGAGCAATGATTCTAACTACCATGGATGGTGACGACCTTCCTCACCCCGCCAATGCAGACACAGTAAAAAGATACTACGCATGATTAAAGACCCGCTAGGTCGACTGGCCTAGGCAAAAATAAGGGCTTCCCGGCGAACCAAAAGGGTTCGGGAAAAAATAAGGGATGAAAATAAATAAAAAAATCTGTACACCCAGCAAGTCGAAAACCTGAAAAGGCGGCTTGGGCAAAAATTGGTATCCCGGTGGACTGAAAAGCCGAAAGGGCGGTCCAGGAAAAAGTTAGGGATAAGCGTAATACTATGTCTCATTGATCACCATGCATCCAGACTTTGGTATCGACCATCAGGCTTGGACGGCACCAATCAATCAGATTCCTCTTCAACTAAGCAGCAAAGTGATGAGACGCTTGAAGACATAAAGGCGATAGCAGAGTTGGAATCCAGTGGGATTTTTCACATAGCTGTTTTGTTTCCTTTTCACAAATTGTATAAACTTTATTTTGTTCGGCGGCGTTCTCTTACTAGGACGTCAGCCTCTTGTACAAAAACGCATATTTACAGGCAAACTTCAAAATCAATACAAGCCCATTTTTCCGACAAATTGCAAATTGTTCTTCCTTTATCTGTTTTGTTTTGCAAAGAACGTCCAATGTTCATTTTTTGATATATGCATTTGAGATTAATTGTTGTTCATAAGTATTTGCATGCGAAACAAAGGACTAATTACGGGTAACATCGGAAGTAGGGGCAATAAGAATTGTCTAAGCGATCTAGTTGCTCTGTCCACCAAGGTACTAAGGTAGGTTCAGCTGAAGAATATGACCAAGATACATTCATTCCCCGCAGAGTAAGACAAGAATCAGCAATACTCTCCCCAAGCAGAGTTGGTCTCCCATCAGCCCTAAAAAGGCACAGTATCCCCAGCAAGTCAGCAATACTCTCCTCCAAGCAGAGTTGGCCTACGATCAGCCCTAAAAAGGTTGGGTACCCCAGTAGATCTTAATATTCCCCAGCAGAGTATACAGATATTCCTCAGCAAGCATCCCCGGCAGTCTTAATATTCCTTGACGGAATATAAGATTGTTCCCCGGCGGAATATAGGATACCCTCAGTGGAACCATTTCCCAGCACAGTCTGAAAAGATTCCCCAACGGAGTTGAATCATCTTACCCAGTAGATTCTGGAAGCTTGTCCCCTGCAGAGTACAAAGGTTATCCCCACCAGAGTCTAACTGGGTTATCCTCAGCAAATTGCAACGGAAAGATCATACCCAGCGAAGTTCTTTCTATCCCCCAACGGAGTTCATCAAAATCCCCAACAGAGCTTCTCAATGGAATCCCCAGCGAAGTTATCGTTAAAATCTCAGCGAAGCACCTCTTCCCACAGAGTAATTCCCCGCAGAGTAAGCTCTTCACCAGGTTTATTCCCCAACGGAGTCATCTTCTTCTACCGGTTCATTATTGCAATCATCTTTGTTCATCCTCCCAGCGGAAATGAAGAACTCTACTCTTCAACATCAGGCCAGGATTCAACAAACTCCCCGGCACTTGTCAAGGATTTATTTTCCCAGACGAAAATACATTCATAAACATTTCATCTCATGCATGACAAAGTGCATACGACACGATCTCATTTTGAGAACATCATGTATTTCATACATCATGACATTGCATACAACTAATGCTTTGCCTTTTCAGGAAAAGGTCAATCAAAAGATGATTACCATCAACTTTTGCAGTTCCAGATCAACACCTGTAACTAGCCAGGAAATATCTGTGGACGACTGATTGTAGATCTATACCTGAAACCAGACAGGAAAGTTATCTACATGAAGAGACTGAAGATCAATACCTGTAACAAGCCAGGAAGACTATCTTTCTTTCTCAAATCAGAGATTAATACCTGAAACCAGACAGGAAAACTATCTCATCGGCCAACCTTCTTAAAGTTCCAGATCAACACCTGTAACTAGCCAGGAAATATCTGTGAACGATTGATTGTAGATCTATACCTGAAACCAGACAGGAAATTTATCTACATTGAATAGATTGAAGATTAACACCTGTAACAGGCTAGGAAACCATCTTTCTTTCTCAGGTCAGAGATTAATACCTGAAACCAGACAGGAAAACTATCTCATCGGCCAGCCTTCTTAAGTTCCAGATCAACACCTGTAACTAGCCAGGAAATATCTGTGAACGACTGATTATAGATCTATACCTGAAACTAGCCAGGAAAGTTATCTACATAAAGAGATTAAAGATTAACACCTGTAACAGGCCAGGAAACTATCTTTCTTTCTCAGGTCAGAGATTAATACCTGAAACCAGACAGGACAACTATCTACTTGACCATCATCAGGCAACCCTACACCGGTTCCTTCTCTTTCAGATGCAGTTTTACACGGACTCATCATCAGGCAACCCTACATAGGTTCCTTCTTTCAACCTACCAAGTTACAATTCAACAAACAATCTTCAGGTGGCATCTTTAAGCCCATCTCCATAATCATCCATTACATTTCCAGATGGCATCTATAAGCCCATCCTCCTATCCATCATATCTCCAAATGGCATCTGTAAGCCCATTCCCGACATCACATTGCTGATACTACACTATGCGAGTGCAAATTTCTGGGCACTTTAGTGTTCAATCATCTTCCACCTTCGGATCACGAAAGGCACGCAAGCCAATCTACATCCTCAAGTTCAAGAAGATTGAACAGGGGCAACTGTTGTACCCCAAAATTTGCCCTCCCATATTCCTCAAGGTTTGTCAAGAATGATCCTCAAATTGCTCAAGATTGCTTAAGGGTTGTACAGTCAAACTACTTCCTAAGACAATTGAAATTAGGGTTTTGGTTCTTTCAAGGAATTTGAGGTTCTCAATGGTTCAATCAAGTCTCATATTCCTATAAACATTCTCAAGCACCTACATGCCAAGTTGCAAGACTCACAGTGCCAATTTGCACAGTCAAAAGCTCCATTTGATCTACAGTCAACTGCAGGGGCAAAATGGTCATTTTGCAGTCAAAAGTCAAAAAATTTGGTCAACATCTTGTTTTGAGTCCACAATCATCATTTGATCAAGTCTTGATCATGATTCCACAAGGGTAGCTCAAAAATCATCAAGATGCAAAAAGTTATTATTTTTGGACAGCAAAAAAGTCAACTGTATCTTGACCAGGGCATAACTTTTTCATGGTTTGTCAGAAAAATCCCATCCAATGCTCATTTTGAATGGGATGCCACTTCCTACAATCCATCTTCACACTCCAAGTTCAAGAAATGCTCTCATAAAAAGTTATCAATTTCTACATTATAGGTCAAATTCAAAAGTCAACAAATGTACACTTTAAGTCAAAGACCATAACTTGAGATTGGTAAATCCAAATGACATGGGACCAAAGGCATTGGTTAGAGGAATTCAAGAGATTTCCAAAATGTCCAAGAACATGGTCATATGATCAAAATTGAGCAAGTTGTGCATTGGAGAAGTTGGGAAATTTTCATGAATTTGCAAAACTCAACTTTGCCCAAAACACCTTATTTTTGCTAATGGGCCTCAAATCTCTTCTTGAAACTTCATCCATGACTTATTCACGACCCATCAAGCTTAATGGAATTTATTTTCTTATTTTTATTAATTAATTGGATTTTTAATTAATATTAATTCATTTAATCAATTTAAATTGTAGGAAAATGCAAGATTTGATTTTTCAATCTTTTGGTGAAGCAAATATGGTCAAGATAGGCTGGAAAATTCGAGCACCAAGTCAAAGATACAAAATCTCCAAATTTGGCAACATTTTCCAATCATGAAAGATCAAAAAGATTTGATTTCCAATCAAGGATTCAATCATCATTGCAATGGATATTGGTCCAAGTTTTTGACCTAATTCCATTCTCTTATACATATGCAAGCAAATCCTAACCTCAAAAACGTGAAAAAGCTACTGAAAAAACCATAGCCAATTCAAGAAATTTCCAAGAAAATTGAAAACTGATTTTGGCATTCTAGGGCAATTTAAGGACTTTTGTTGATTCTAATACATTGCAGGAGGTCTTAGGCACGATTTACAATCAAATTCCAGTTTCAAAGCTCAAAGAATCATCATCTACAGAACCACGGTTTGCAATTCCTATTCATAATCGTATATCTTGATTCATGCATATTTGACATGTTTTTGTGGTTGATTTGTGTTGCTAGGGACCATACGAAGCTAATGGTATAATTTAATTGAATTATAATGCACTGAATCACAAGATGCCATGAACAATTTCTAGGGTTCTTAAGCTTTGAAATTGGGGCTTTATGAACCAGGAAAAATTAAGACTAGTGAGACATATGGTTGAATTCGTGAGGACAAGACGAACCTAACCCACCCATCGCGAAATATTTATGCTTGTTGTAGCTCTAATCGCTATTTTTCCTTGCAGTATATAGTGGGGGTTAAAAACCCCCGCTATCTGATATTGTTTTTGCAGGCACAACGAAGAAGATGATGAGGTGTTCACATATGGTTGGACCATTTGAATCAGCGCGCGTTTTGTTTTGATTTCAGCATATTTGTTTATTTTCTTATATAATTATTGCGCTTTATTTTAATAACAATTGGAACGCGTTGGATGAGTGGTTGGGGAAAGCATGCAAAGTCCATTGGGACCTGGGTTCGAATCCCAGGTCCCCCAAACATTATTTGTTCTTTTTCTTCAGGCGTTCTTGTGCAAAGCTTGCAAGGGGAGTCTACCATAGGCTTCAAATCTCAGCATGCCAAGTGGCTCCTGGCCAAATCTGAAGGCAGGATTGAAAGACCATTGTACTCCTTAGTCAACCAGCGCATGGACAATCACCAAAGTCAAAAGGGCTTGCAGAATTTGGGCCTGAGAATTGCCAAAGATACCTCCTAACTTGGGCCAGCACCCCCTGGGTTATTCTTCTTTTTTTTTCTCCTTTTATATTTCTCATTTAATTGTTTTTACTATTAATTATTATTATTATTATTATTTAATTAACTCAATTAATTTTTTCATAATAAAATCAGAAAACTAAAATATAATATTTTTTTATTATTATTTATTTTAATTTCACCCTTAATTAGTTATTTTGTAAATAAATATAATTAACTAACTTAGTTTTAATTAGGTTAATTTTAACATTTTTTGCAATAAATAAAATCAATGTAGAAATTAGGGTTCTTGACAATTTTAATCCTTTTATTTTTATTTTCTTAAACATTCAAAAAAAAAACCAAAAATATTTCTTTCTTATTAATTAATTAGTTTTAGGTTTAATTTAATTTAATTTATAAATAACAAAAGTTTCCTTCTTTCTCAAAAAGGGTCAAAACCCTAAAAACTCTCCGGTTCAATTTTTTGCTCGCGCGTGCAATTATTTTGATTCATATTCTTGATCCATTATTATGTAATTGCTCTGAGGATGTAATAGCTTTAATTAGGACTTTTTATCGCTTTTATTTATTTTCCGCAATTTACTTTTCAAGGGTTGTTTTTGGCGATGTAAATACCCGACACCTTGTAATAACGTAGATTTATTTTCCGCAACTATTAACTGTTAGATGTATGTTAACTAGGCTATGCATGACAAGACTTATCTCTGAAATTAAAATCAACCCGTAGCTCACCATAACATGTGCAAAGATAACTTAACTGAAACCTGACACACGTGCACATGCCACTCTTAGGGTACGCCTCACTTGGTTGCCTTGACGTGGTCATTGAGTATAGGGTGTTCTAGAGGTCGCCCCCCAAACATATATAATTAAATTTAATTTGTGCAAGTTAATTAATTATATTTTGATTTATTTCAAGTAATTTAAAATCAATTAGAACTTAGACTTAATCATTTCAAATCTTTTTCTCAATAATAAAAATCCAAAAAATGTTAGAATTAGTTTCCTTTTGATTAGTTTTAATTGCTTCTTATTTATCACTCTTTTCTTTATTTAGTTAATTTTTTTTAATTTAAGTATTTTTCTTAATAAAAATGACAAAAAAAGTGCTAAGTATGTGTTGTACCCCAATTTTTGCCCCTAAGATCCCTTCATCATACCATATTGATTCAATCACAACAAGTTCACATTAGGGCTTTTGGTTCTCCTCCCTATCTTTAGCTTTGCTCTTTGAGGAATCACCAAGCACCTTGACTTGTTTTTTTATTTTGTGATCATGCGTGTTTTGTTTTTACTTTATTTTTAATTAATAAAATGCAATGCTGGTTTATCTTACTTGTTAATAATGTAGGTAAAGGCAACGTGGCTTAGCAAGTTGATCCATGGGTTCATGAGTTTATTTAAAAGCCCTAGTCAATAAAGCTTGAGAAGCTCAAACCTCACCGTTGAAGTTGTTTTGGAAGAAGTAGCATGGCAAGGTTTATTTTGGTTCACCACATTTCAAAGTTATCAAGATTGATTCAAAAGTACAAGGGGTTGATTGAAGAAGTTGTCATGGTTGGACAAGGCCTTGTTCCCATTGGTCACAAGTGCATATTTCTCTCAATTCTCAAGATATGGAAGTGGTTTTGGTTGCTATGAATTATCATTATAATCCTAAATAACTTCTATCTACAAAGCAAGAGTGTTGGTACAAGAAGGTTGTTTAAAATTGTCAATGTTCCTCAAAGCATTTTCTTGATCTACGAACTAGGGTTTTGAACTTCAAAGAAGTATATCTTGCTCATCTTTTGGTATTTTTGAGTGATTCCAAAAACATACTTCTCTTCAAAGAGTTATTAACAAATAACTTCAAAAGTTTAAAGGATTTTTCATGTGGAATAAACTTGATGATGAAGAAAGATTATAAGTCCTCCAGATGAACCCTTAACTTCCCATGTGTGACTTCAAATGATCATAAATTGGTCAATTTTTATCACCTTAAGCCCACTCTTTTTCCACAATGGTCTTGAGGATGTGAACTTTATTCCTTCTTTTATATGTGCAAAGTAAGAAAATGGATGGAAGATTCCCTAAGGATACAAAACATTATAGGTCATTTTATGATTTTTTGCCAACTTCAACAAGTCATAACTCTCTCAATTTTTGGATATTTTGAACGGTTCAAGTCTCAAAATGACATTCAAGATATCTACTTCATGCCATCATTTTTGGTCAAGAAAATATTCCAAGTGGAAGGCCATGTTTGGATGCAAAACATTATAGGTCACTTTTGAAGAAAAACTTGAAATATTTCTAAGTATGGAAAGTCAACTTCTTTTTCCCAACTTTGACTCATTACAACTTTCAGCTCAAACATCCATTTGATTCCATTCTTTTCCCATTGCAAAGCTTGTAATCTCATCTTTCTAAAGTATCAAGAATCATGTCCTAAGACCCCTTGAGCTGAAAATGCCATTGTTTTGAAATTGGTAACTTAAAACTGAAGTTTCATCACAAGTCAGATTTTGAAATCTTTGTTTTGGCTTCTAATCACAAGTTTTCCACGCGTTTTTGCTTCTAATCATGTTTAGAAACTTTCCAAAGGTGTTTAGCATCATGAAACACACGATTTGGCTGAGTTTTGATGCTAAACAAGTCACACTTTATTCATGCTGCAGACCCCCCATGATTTCCCTCCAAACTTCGTCATTTCACACGCTTAAGGATCTCATTCATTCTCCTATAAATAGAGGGTCATCCCCCATTCATTTCCTCAAGCTTGAACAACCAAAATCACCTTGCCAAACTCAATCCATAACTCACTTTTCTGTAACTTCGAAATCAGTGTTTAAGCCTTTTTCAATCCATTTTTCTATCAATTCACCTTCCTTGATCTTCCCTAAAGCTAACCATAAAATTACTTTCAATAATCGTGACCTATATTGATCCATAGAAGTCTAGTTTCAGAGCTCTCCAAATTAAATTCAATAGTGTGATCGGTGAATTTAGAAATGACTGTTTAATGCTGGTTTCGTGAAATGTCGCAGAGGCAAGAGTCGCCACCGTCTTTTATTTTCTCCACATGGAAAGGACAAAAGCACAGCAAAATTCCTTATGAGAACGTTTCTCGGTTCGGGAGGTAGATTTATAGAAAGGGAAGGTGTTAGCACCCTTTCTATCCATGGTTATCCATGGGCTCTTAGATACTTGCTCTTTATGTTTTCAAAATGTTTGCTTTTCAAAATGTGAGTGGGTTCGAAAAAGTTTCGTTTAAAGATTTCTGAATAACTCTTGTATCTGTCCTCAAGAGTGTTTGAAAAATTGTTTTGAAAGCTTTTTGAAAGTGTCAGTGTGAAAAGAGTTTTGATTTGTTTTTGAAGAGAGCAAGTATCTATGAGTCATCTACCTACCCTAAGGAATTATGCTGTGTAAATGACCTTAAGGTAGTGCCATCCCACCATTGAGAGGTAGGTAGCACCACCGTTGGAGGTGTTCGGGTCAATTCGATTGTAGGGACAATGTGGTCACCGAAGCAACAGTAGGACACCTTAGAAGCTACCCTTATGTCCTTGATCCTTTTTTAATCTGAGGCAACCGTTTCGAGGCAACTATTTCGAGGCAACTGTTTCGAGGCAACTGTTTCGAGGCAACTGGATCATGGACATAAGGACCGCTAAAACATCCTATACTTGACGACCACGTTTCGAAGGCAACAGGTGAGGCGTACCCTAGAAGTGGTGTGTGTATTTGTGTGTTGTTTTCAGTTTAACAGTTATCTTTGATCATGGCATTGTGAGCTACGCTTGTTTTTAATTAGCATACATTCTTTCATACAAAGTTAGAATTTTAAGAGTGCGGAAAATTAAAAGATGGAAAGATAAAAGCTACGCTATTACAAGGCGTGGGTCTATACATCTCCAAAGTACAAAGACCCATTTTGATAAAAGATGCGGAAAGTAAATAAATACCTAATTACTATTACATCCGGAAAGCAGTTACATAATAATCAACAAGAGAAATAATGCGCGAAATAGAAATTAAAATTGAACGTTCGAGGGTGTTGGACCCTTTGCTTGAAATTAAATGAAATTAAAGTCTATTTAATTATTTAATTAAAGAAAATGTTTTTTATGTTTTTTTTGTATTTAATGAAAATAAAGAAAATTAAAATCAAGAGAAACCCTAATTCTAAGTTATTTTAATTATTTAAGAAAATATTAAAGTTAACCTAATTTACTAGTTAATTACTTTACATATTTATGTACAAAAATAATAATAATAATAAATAATGATGGAAATAAATAATTGAGAAAAAGATAAAAATGTCAAAACCTAATTCTACATATTTTTTATTTATTAAGAAAAAATGTTAAAATTAAAACCTAAATTAACTAAATTAATTGTTAGTTATTTATTTACAAAAAATAGGTTAGTGATGAAATTAATAATAATTAAATATATTTTACATTTTTTGGTTTCTGATTTTTTATGATAAAAATTATTTTATGGTGAAAAAAACAATTAAAACATTAAAAAGAATTAGAAGAGAAAAGAAAAGAAAATTGAAAAATATGCAAACCAAGGGGGGGTGTCAGGCCCATATGGAGGTTAATTGTGCAATTCTGGACCATTAGAACAAAGCCTTGTTTGACTTTCCCAATCATGTGCACGTTGGTTGACCCAGGCGTATGATAGACCTCCTCCTGCAGCCTTGGATTGATCTCATGTCCACTTGACAGGCCTAAGCGTGAGTGTGTATGGTGAGCCCTTGAGTGAGCGCTGCATAGGAAAGCATTATAACAAAAATCATGAATTATGCGGGGGGACCTGGGAATCGAACCCAGGTCCCAATGCCTGCAGTACACGTCCTTAACCAACTGAACCACCAAGCGCATTTGTTAAATGTATAGGCAACAAATATAATATAAAAAAACAAGCATTAATGGTCTAGCATAAAAAGAAAGCGCGCCAGATTTGAATATTCCAGTCATGCAATGCCACGTCCGTCTTCGTCTTTGTTTTCCCTGCAACTATGAAACAAGTAGCGGGGGTTTTAAACCCCCACAAACTAAAAGTCCTGAAAATAGCGATTAGAAGAGGAGGAAATATAAAAAGGGCGCGAGGGTATCATTTGATTCGTCTTGCTGCAACGATTCTGTCCATATAGGTTTGGAAGTCCAATTTTTCCATACAAGGAAAGCCCTAATTTGGATGTTCTAAAAACCTAATATTCTTCAATGGTAGATTTCGGTTTAGGAAGATTTAGCACAATTAAACTATCTCAAACGCTTCAAGAAGATGTTAGTAGCATAAATCAATAATCAAAATATAACAATGATGCATAGAAAGCAGAATTTGATTATGGAAATTTTTGTGAAAAAGGTGATTCTGTTCTACCGTTTCCTTGGGTATGGAAGCTTGTTCTTGATTGCTATAGACTCCTGGAAGGTCCAGCAACGTGTTAGAAGCAATTTCAGGCCTTGAATAGTACTGCAACTATGAAATCAGTTTCCAAGTTTTTTATGAAAATTTTGCAAAGTGAGTATGTTGTTGCAGCAGCTTTTTCGTGTATGTATGAGTAGGGTTTCACTCAGCCTTTGTATGTGAAGCAAATTAGGTCAAGAAAGAGCCCAAAAGTCCATGAATTAATGTCTTGAATATTTGATTGCCAATCATGTATTTTCCAATCTTTTTCCATGAAAACTTTGCCAATTGTGGAAGATCTTGTCCCCTTGGATGATGCACGAAATCTTTAGCATATTTGGAATATATTTGCTGCACAAAAAGATTTGACAACCATTATTTGATATTTTTCTACAATTAAAACTAATTAAATGAATTAATAAGAATAAAAATTCAATTAATTAATTAAAAATAAGAAAATAAATCCTTTTAAGCTCAATGGGTCGTGCATAGGCTTTGGGTAATGATTCAAGGGAGAATTTGAGGCCCATTAGCAAATTTGAAGTGTTTTAGGCAAAGTTGACTTTTGAAAGTTCCCAAAAATTTCTCAACTTCTCCAATGCATATCTTGCTCAATTTTGAAGCTATGATCATGTTCTTGGACATTTTGGAAAGGTCTTGAAGTCCTCTAACCAATTCCTTTGGTCCCATGTCATTTTGATTTACCAATCTCAAGTTATGGTCTTTGACTTAAAGTGCCTTTTTGTTGACTTTTGAAAATGACCTATAATGTTGAAATTGATAACTTTTTGTGAGAGCATTTCTTGGACTAGGAGTGTGAAGATAAGTTGTAGGAAATGTCATCCCCTTCAAAATGATATTTGGATGGATTTTTCTGATAAACCATGAGGAAGTTATGCCTTGGTCAATTTGCAGTTGACTTTTCAACTGTCCAAAAATAGAAACTTTTGCATCTTGAGACTTTTTGAGCCATGCTTTTGGAATCATGATCAAGAATTGATCAAATGATAATTGTGGCTTCAAAATAAGATGTTGACCAAAAATTTTGACTTTTGACTGTCAAATGACCATTTTGCCCCTACAGTTGACTGTGGAGCAATTAGGGTTTTTGACTGTGCAATTTAATGTTGTGAGTCTTGAAACTTGACATGTGGATGCTTGACAATGTATATAGGCATGTGGGACTTGATTGGACCCTTGAAAATCTCAATTTCTTTGCAAGAACCAAAACCCTAATTTTGACTGTGTTAGGAGGCAATTTGACTGTGCAACCCTTGAGAGATTTTGAAGCTTGATCTTGACACATCTTGAAGAATATGGGAGGGCAAATTTTGGGGTACAACAGTTGCCCCTGTTCAATCTTCTTAGACCTGAGGATGTAGATTGGCTGGCGTGCCTTTCGTAATCCGAGGGTAGAAGATGATTGAACACTAGAGTGCCCAGAAATTTGCACTCACATAGTAGAGTGTTAGCAGTGTGATGTAGGGAATGGCTTACAAATGCCATTTGGAGGAATGATGGATAGGAGGATGGGCTTATAGATGACATCTAGGTGTCGATCGCGCAAGAGATTCCTTAGCGAGAACTTGCGTACCTGAGAAAAGAAAAATAATTACCTGGCCTGTTACAGGAGTTGATCTTCAAACTCTTTATGTAGACGTGCCCTGGCTGGATACAGGAATCGAGTCCGGGAAATAGTCGTCAACAGATACACTCTGGCAAGATACAGGAATCGGATCTTCAAACTCTTCAGACGTGCCCTGGCAGGATACAGGAATCGAGTCTGGAATTAGTCGTCAACAGATACACCCTGGCAAGACACAGGAATCGGATCTTCAAACTCTTCAGACGTGCCCTGGCAGGATACAGGAATCGAGTCTGGAATTAGTCGTCAACAGATACACCCTGGAAAGATACAAGAATCGGATCTTCAAACTCTTCAGACGTGCCCTGGCAGGATACAGGAATCGAGTCTGGAATTAGTCATCAACAGATACACCCTGGCAAGATACAGGAATCAGATCTTCAAACTCTTTAGACGTGCCCTGGCGGGATACAGGAATCGAGTCTGGAATATAGTCGTCAACAGATACACCCTGGCAAGATACAGGAATCGGATCTTCAAACTCTTCAGACGTGCCCTGGCAAGATACAGGAATCGAGTCTGGAATTAGTCGTCAACAGATACACCCTGGCAAGATACAAGAATCGGATCTTCAAACTCTTCAGACGTGCCCTGGAAGGATACAGGAATCGAGTCTGGAATTAGTCGTCAACAGATACACCCTGGCAAGATACAGGAATCGGATCTTCAAACTCTTCAGACGTGCCCTGGCAAGATACAAGAATCGAGTCTGGAATTAGTCGTCAACAGATACACCCTGGCAAGATACAGGAATCGGATCTTCAAACTCTTCAGATGTGCCCTGGCAGGATACAGGAATCAAGTATGGAATTAGTCATCAACAAATACACCCTGGCAAGATACAGGAATTAGATCTTCAAACTCTTCAGACGTGCCCTGGCAGGATACAGGAATCGAGTCTGGAATTAGTCGTCAACAGATACACCCTGGAAAGATACATGAATCGGATCTTCAAACTCTTCAGACGTGCCCTGGCAAGATACAGGAATCGAGTCTGGAATTAGTCGTCAACAGATACACCCTGGCAAGATACAGGAATCGGATCTTCAAACTCTTCAGACGTGCCCTGGCAGGATACAGGAATCGAGTCTGGAATTAGTCATCAACAGATACACCCTAGCAAGATACAGGAATCGGATCTTCAAACTCTTCAGACGTGCCCTGGCGGGATACAGGAATCGAGTCTGGAATTAGTCGTCAACAGATACACCCTGGCAAGATACAGGAATCGGATCTTCAAACTCTTCAGACGTGCCCTGGCAGGATACAGGAATCGAGTCTGGAATTAGTCGTCAACAGATACACCCTGGCAAGATACAGGAATCACATCTTCAAACTCTTTAGACGTGCCCTGGAAAGATACAGGAATCGAGTCTGGAATTAGTCGTCAACAGATACACCCTGGCAAGATACAGGAATCGGATCTTCAAACTCTTCAGACGTGCCCTGGCAGGATACAGGAATCGAGTCCGGAAAATAGTCGTCAATAGATACACCCTGGAGAGATGCAGGAATCGGATCTGGAATCACGACAGTTGATAGTAATCATATTTGTATTGACTTTTGTCCTGAAAAGACAAAATGTTAGTTGTATGCAATGTCATGATGTATGAAATGCGTGATGCTCTCAGAATAAATGAGATTGTATGTCCATGATGTGTGTATGCATGCTATAATGTATGAAGATGTGATGAATGTATTTTCGTCTAGGAAAATAAATCCTTGACGGATGCCGGGAAATTAACTCCTGGGCTGGTGTTAAAGAGTAGAGCTTTTTGTTTCCCCTGGGGATGATGGTTGCAAGTATACCGGTAGGAGAAGATGACTCCGTTGGGGAATAAACTTGGCGAATAGATTACTCTGCGGGGAGTGAACTCTGTGGGGAAAGAGAGGTACTTTGCTGAGGTTGATGATAACTCCACTGGGGATACCATTGTTGAGCTCTGTTGGAAGATTTGATGAACTCCGCTGGGGATAGGAAGACTTCGTCGGGGACGATCTTTCCGTGGTTTTTAGTTGAGGATAACCCAGTTATATCCTGGTGGGGAAATAACCTTTGAATAAATCCGGGGGAGCGTTCGTACTCTGCAGGTGATAAGCTTCCAGAATTTACTGGGGATAAGCTTCCTGAATCTACTGGGGAGATTGATTCAACTCTCCTGGGGAAACTTTTGAATTGTACTGGGGAAATGGCTCCACTTGATGTCTGGTATTCCACCGGGGAACAATCTTAGATCAAGACTGCAGGGGATGCTTGCTTGGAATGTCTGTACACTCCGCTGGGGAATGTTGAGATCTGCTGGGAATAATCCAACTTCCTTAAGGCTGACAGTAGACTAACTCTGCTTGGGGGAGAGCGTTACTGACTTGCTGGAGATATTGTGCCTTGTTCAGGGCTGATGGGAGACCAACGACTTGGGGAGAATTGTTGCATCTTGTCTTACTCAGCGGGGAGCGGAGGCATCTTGGTCGCATTCCTTGGCTGAATCTACCTTATACCTGGTGGACAGAGTTACTAGATCGCTTGGACAACTCATTATTGCCCATGTTTCTGATGTGAGGGAAGAAGATACCTTGTGAGGTGCTTGAGGACTGCTGATTTGACAAATCTCCTTCTGGTAGGCAAGTGACGAGATACCGGGACATAGTCGTACGCTTTTGATCCCTAACTTTTGCCTGGACTGCCCTTTCGGGTTTTCAGTCCACTGGGATACCCATTTTTGCCCAAGCCGCCTTTTCAGGTTTTCGACTTGCCGGGTGTACAGATTTTTCATTTCATCCCTTATTTTTGCCCGAACCCTTTTGGTTCGCCGGGAAGCCCTTATTTCTGGCTAGGTGCGTCAACCTAGCGGGTCTTTGATTATGCGCAGTATTTTTTCGACTATGTCCACGCTCTCAGGATGTAGGGAGTTGTCATTGTCAGTAGCGTTATGTTACCATGCCAACGGAAGATCTTCGTTTAATCGTCCAATGCCCCAAGTGATCCAGATGGAGATTTGCCCCAAGTTGGTTGGCCTTTTGAGAGATTCCCCAAATCTTGACTTAACTGCCCCAGATGATGGACAATGATCATGCTGTGCCCCTTAATTGGAGGTGCTTTTGTTCATTAGACATTCGTCGTGCGAACTTCTATGTTGTTCAAACAAATAGTCACATGCAAGCAATGTTATATTAAAAATGCAAAGCTTATGTCTGTCTTGAAGTTTTTTGAAAATGCGGTTTTTTTCATAAAAACAAGTGAATTTTTTTTGTAAACTGTGATGTCAACTCGTTATTTTACCGCAAGCCTTAAGGAGTCAGGATACCTTTCGCAACAGTATGCTTTCGAATTAACCCATGCTTCAGCTAGGACTTTTGAGGGTTATAACGTGGCCTGGTTCACGATTTAAGAAACAAAGGATAAAGGCTCAAATTTCATTTGTACCCACCCGCTCTTCGTGATGTTCTTCGATCCTAAACTCAGCTAATCATGCGTTAGACCTTGGTTGAGTCTTTGCTTTGATATACCAATGATGGTTCGGATATTGACAGTATATTTTAAATAGGCAGTCATTTTTGTCGAGGGTTTGTAAGACCTCTTTCTCTTTTTTTTTTGATTTTGTTATCCCTGTTTTTTGGCCTGAACTGTTTCTTTTGCGATTACAGTCAGCGGGATGCCCCAGTTTCGTAAGTCTCCTTCATAGGTTTTGACTTATTAGGTTTTTATTTTTGAAAGATAATGAATGCATGTCTTGACGATTATTCGGAACCATCACTGTCTTTTGCTTTGGAAGGACTCCTTTGATGCCTTTCATTGTGCACCTGGATCAACTGAGAGAACTACCCTGCCTCAGGTTATGATTAAGGGTTTTAATTTTCGAAAATAAAAACTCCTACTTCTTTGGCTCGAAGGGGTTGACGAGGGATTATCTTCCTTATAACTCGAGTGTTTAGGAATTGAAACAATGCCTGTACCTCATCAGCGGGGTCTGTTCAAAAGCATACTGTAAAGGTCATGGTATCGTTTTCGTCATCCTCCCTCAGGAGGCTTAGAATTTTTAATTGAGAGTTGACATCAAAAAAATGAAAGCAGTTTGAATATAGCGAATGCGAATATATTGATTCAAAACAGACATATGCGATGCATTAATGAAATAACAGCGTTTGACATGATAATTGTTTGAACAATCAAAAGAAAATTACAACTTGAAAATTCTAATGGACAAAAAGTCTTCTCATCTCAGGACTTGTTACTTCAAATGGTGAATCATGTAGGGATGGTAGAAGAACTCATCCTGACCCACTTGGGTGAAATCCACTGCTCCTTCATTAATCAGGTCCTGGACTTTGTTCTTCAGAGCCCAGCAGTCGGCAGTGTCATGTCCAGGACTATCAGAGTGCTATGCACATCTTTTGTTGGGATGATAGTTAGGAGCAGAGATGTTGGGATTCTGGGGAGGAGCCCTTAGTGTAATCAGATTCAAACTCAACAGGTGTTGTAAAGCTTGAAACAGCGACACGTTGAGCTGGGTGAATTGCCTCTTGGACCTGCTTGGCTTACTCTGATCAACCTGTTGCTCTGGGCGAGGTAGTGGTTGGACCTGTGAAGTGGTAACAATTTGGCGGGGTCTATTCTTCACCACACCAGACTCTTGTCCTCTTGGAAGCTGATCAATGACCTGGTCTCTGGCTTGGGCTGGTTGCTTCATGTCTTCACGAAGCTGACTGATCATGGTCCTCAACTCTTCTTGCTCCCGAGCTAAGCCTTGGATAAGGGCCATCTGCCCCAGCATCTGAGTCCTCATTGCATCTACCTCAGCTTGCAGATGTTTCAGTCGTTCGTCCTTGTCGTCTTCGAGACTTTTCTTAGCCAAATTTCCCATGAGGAGTGTTCTCAGCTCTTCCTGCCCCTTGGATAGATTTAGGAGGATCTCCCCGAACCGAGTCTCTTGAGCATGAAGATCCTGGTTGTCTTGTTGGGAAGCCATTGCTGAAATAAACAGCGAACATGGTAAGTGACTTGTGACAAGGGTACCTGTTATGCAATGATATGTATGATATATGTATGCAATGTTTTCAAGGATCTCGCGGGGTAAACAGAGAAATTGTTAGCATTTGAACTTGGGTAGCTTGATGGAAGGAACTTCATGTTGTTGGGAGTCCTTCTTCAAGGGTCAAAGGCTCACCATATCCAGTGGGTCATAGCCCCTGACTCAAGTCATTAACCTTGGCTAGAGGAAAATAAATCCCCTTTGCCCCTTGCTAGACAGTTTGGTTCATCATGACCTGCATCACAAAACCCTTGAGATCCTTGAAACGGATTAGTCCTTATGCAAGATGTATGCAATGGTATGATGGTATGATGTTATGCTATGCGTGGGGTAATGTAAGTAAACCCTGTTATGAGTCCAGATTAAGGACTGTAAACAAAACCTGCAAGAAACTCAAGTGTCAGATAACAAGTATGCAAGTAGTCAAGTTTGAAGGCACACGAGTCACACAAAGAGCCCTTAGAGTTTAGGCCAGCATGAAGTTTGGGATACTACCCTCTTGAAGTTGGTGTGCTCAAAACCTGTCCGATCAGAAGTAACCGGGTTCTAAGGATCTCAATATCATTGGATTGTTTTCTGTGTTCATTGTTTCGATTTAGCCACTGAACTGGAGATCGAAATATTCCAAGAAAACAACCCTTAACTGAGTGTAGTATCGAGTATCAACCAACTTCGGACTGCACCAAAGTCAGTTATCTCACTACCCTAAAGAGGCCAGGATGGTTCAATTAAGGTTCCTAAGGTCAGTTGATGCTTCACGGCACCACGCGGCGGCCCTGTACTCTCCTTGACTTGACTCAAGGGTTACCGGTACTCACCAAAGTGCCACATCAATGTAGCAGACTGCTTCAACCGTGTCGGTATACCCCGCACAGTTCCCTCACAGTCTTGTTGCTACTTTCTAAGAAGGTATCCCCCAGATCCGGGTTTAGGATATATAGAACTCCCAAGACAATGCCCACAATAATAAAGCAAACAAAACAAAGCAATTGAAAACACAAGTATGAGCTATCCTAAGATACACCTCATTTTAAATATCCCCAGCAGAGTCGCCAGTTCTGTGATCGGTGGATTTAGAACTGACTGTTTAACGCTGGTTTCGCGAAATGTCGCGGAGGCAAGAGTCGCCACCGTCTTTTATTTTCTCCAACATGGAAAGGACAAAAGCACAGCAAAATTCCTTATGAGAACGTTTCTCGGTTCGGGAGGTAGATTTATAGAAAGGGAAGGTGTTAGCACCCTTTCTATCCATGGTTATCCATGGGCTCTTAGATACTTGCTCTTTATGTTTTCAAAATGTTTGCTTTTCAAAATGTGAGTGGGTTCGAAAAAGTTTCGTTTAAAGATTTTTGAATAACTCTTGTATCTGTCCTCAAGAGTGTTTGAAAAATTGTTTTGAAAGCTTTTTGAAAGTGTCGGTGTGAAAAGAGTTTTGATTTGTTTTTGAAGAGAGCAAGTATCTATGAGTCATCTACCTACCCTAAGGAATTATGCTGTGTAAAGGTCCTTAAGGTAGTGCCATCCCACCATTGAGAGGTAGGTAGCACCACTGTTGGAGGTGTTTGGGTCAATTCGATTGTAGGGACAATGTGGTCACCGAAGCAAAAGTAGGACACCTTAGAAGCTACCCTTATGTCCTTGATCCTTTTTTAATCCGAGGCAACCGTTTCGAGGCAACTATTTCGAGGCAACTGTTTCGAGGCAACTGTTTCGAGGCAACTGGATCATGGACATAAGGACCGCTAAAACATCCTATACTTGACGACCACGTTTCAAAGGCAACAGGTGAGGCGTACCCTAGAAGTGGTGTGTGTATTTGTGTGTTGTTTTCAGTTTAACAGTTATCTTTGATCATGGCATTGTGAGCTACGCTTGTTTTTAATTAGCATACATTCTTTCATACAAAGTTAGAATTTTAAGAGTGCGGAAAATTAAAAGATGGAAAGATAAAAGCTACGCTATTACAAGGCGCGGGTCTATACATCGCCAAAGTACAAAGACCCATTTTGATAAAAGATGCGGAAAGTAAATAAATACCTAATTACTATTACATCTGGAAAGCAGTTACATAATAATCAACAAGAGAAATAATGCGCGAAATAGAAATTAAAATTGAACGTTCGAGGGTGTTGGACCCTTTGCTTGAAATTAAATGAAATTAAAGTCTATTTAATTATTTAATTAAAGAAAATGTTTTTTATGTTTTTTTGTATTTAATGAAAATAAAGAAAATTAAAATCAAGAGAAACCCTAATTCTAAGTTATTTTAATTATTTAAGAAAATATTAAAGTTAACCTAATTTACTAGTTAATTACTTTACATATTTATGTACAAAAATAATAATAATAATAAATAATGATGGAAATAAATAATTGAGAAAAAGATAAAAATGTCAAAACCTAATTCTACATATTTTTTATTTATTAAGAAAAAATGTTAAAATTAAAACCTAAATTAACTAAATTAATTGTTAGTTATTTATTTATAAAAAATAGGTTAGTGATGAAATTAATAATAATTAAATATATTTTACATTTTTTGGTTTCTGATTTTTTATGATGGAAATTATTTTATGGTGAAAAAAACAATTAAAACATTAAAAAGAATTAGAAGAGAAAAGAAAATAAAATTGAAAAATATGCAAACCAAGGGGGGGTGTCAGGCCCATATGGAGGTTAATTGTGCAATTCTGGCCCATTAGAACAAAGCCTTGTTTGACTTTCCCAATCATGTGCACGTTGGTTGACCCAGGCGTATGATAGACCTCCTCCTGCAGCCTTGGATTGATCTCATGTCCACTTGGCAGGCCTAAGCGTGAGTGTGTATGGTGAGCCCTTGAGTGAGCGCTGCATAGGAAAGCATTATAACAAAAATCATGAATTGTGTGGGGGGACCTGGGAATCGAACCCAGGTCCCAATGCCTGCAGTACACGTCCTTAACCAACTGAACCACCAAGCGCATTTGTTAAATGTATAGGCAACAAATATAATATAAAAAATAAGCATTAATGGTCTAGCATAAAAAGAAAGCGCGCCAGATTTGAATATTCCAGTCATGCAATGCCACGTCCGTCTTCGTCTTTGTTTTCCCTGCAACTATGAAACAAGTAGCGGGGGTTTTAAACCCCCACAAACTAAAAGTCCTGAAAATAGCGATTAGAAGAGGAGGAAATATAAAAAGGGCGCGAGGGTATCATTTGATTCGTCATGCTGCAACGATTCTGTCCATATAGGTTTGGAAGTCCAATTTTTCCATACAAGGAAAGCCCTAATTTGGATGTTCTGAAAACCTAATATTCTTCAATGGTAGATTTCGGTTTAGGAAGATTTAGCACAATTAAACTATCTCAAACGCTTCAGGAAGATGTTAGTAGCATAAATCAATAATCAAAATATAACAATGATGCATAGAAAGCAAAATTCGATTATGGAAATTTTTGTGAAAAAGGTGATTCTGTTCTACCGTTTCCTTGGGTATGGAAGCTTGTTCTTGATTGCTATAGACTCCTGGAAGGTCCAGCAACGTGTTAGAAGCAATTTCAGGCCTTGAATAGTACTGCAACTATGAAATCAGTTTCCAAGTTTTTTATGAAAATTTTGCAAAGTGAGTATGTTGTTGCAGTAGCTTTTTCGTGTATGTATGAGTAGGGTTTCACTCAGCCTTTGTATGTGAAGCAAATTAGGTCAAGAAAGAGCCCAAAAGTCCATGAATTAATGTCTTGAATATTTGATTGCCAATCATGTATTTTCCAATCTTTTTCCATGAAAACTTTGCCAATTGTGGAAGATCTTGTCCCCTTGGATGATGCACGAAATCTTTAGCATATTTGGAATATATTTGCTGCACAAAAAGATTTGACAACCATTATTTGATATTTTTCTACAATTAAAACTAATTAAATGAATTAATAAGAATAAAAATTCAATTAATTAATTAAAAATAAGAAAATAAATCCTTTTAAGCTCAATGGGTCGTGCATAGGCTTTGGGTAATTATTCAAGGGAGAATTTGAGGCCCATTAGCAAATTTGAAGTGTTTTAGGCAAAGTTGACTTTTGAAAGTTCCCAAAAATTTCCCAACTTCTCCAATGCATATCTTGCTCAATTTTGAAGCTATGATCATGTTCTTGGACATTTTGGAAAGGTCTTGAAGTCCTCTAACCAATGCCTTTGGTCCCATGTCATTTTGATTTACCAATCTCAAGTTATGGTCTTTGACTTAAAGTGCCTTTTTGTTGACTTTGGAAAATGACCTATAATGTTGAAATTGATAACTTTTTGTGAGAGCATTTCTTGGACTTGGAGTGTGAAGATAAGCTGTAGGAAATGTCATCCCCTTAAAAATGAACTTTGGATGGGATTTTTCTGATAAACCATGAGGAAGTTATGCCTTGGTCAATTTGCAGTTGACTTTTCAACTGTCCAAAAATAGAAACTTTTGCATCTTGAGACTTTTTGAGCCATGCTTTTGGAATCATGATCAAGAATTGATCAAATGATGATTGTGGCTTCAAAATAAGATGTTGACCAAAAATTTTGACTTTTGACTGTCAAATGACCATTTTGCCCCTGCAGTTGACTGTGGAGCAATTAGGGTTTTTGACTGTGCAATTTGATGTTGTGAGTCTTGAAACTTGACATGTGGATGCTTGACAATGTATATAGGCATGTGGGACTTGATTGGACCCTTGAAAATCTCAATTTCTTTGCAAGAACCAAAACCCTAATTTGACTGTGTTAGGAGGCAATTGGACTGTGCAACCCTTGAGAGATTTTGAAGCTTGATCTTGACACATCTTGAAGAATATGGGAGGGCAAATTTTGGGGTACAACAAATAGGTAGATTTCTCCATCAATTCTTCCAAACTTTGATATCATTGTGAAGCTCTCGTTGCCCTGGTTCTAGTCACAACACTTGCTTTTAATTGGAAACAGGTTTTGACCATGAAATTTCAAATCCCTTTTCAAAACATCTCTTCCAAATTGCTTGAGCTACAGTTTATATAAATTTTTCGCGAAGGTGTGGTTGTCTTCGTCTTGATGAGACGAAGCGAATGAGATAGGTCTCGTGCTCTAATTTTACAGTTTGAGTGACCTGGTTTCGAGACTGGCTGTAGGTTAAAGATAACCAACGTGTCATCCTTCAACCAATGAAACAACGCCATTTGTTTTTTTTTTTTGAATTTCTGATTTTATATTGGATCGTATGCTTTATTCAGTAAAGTCCATAATATGTGCAGCGCGTCAGGTCCACTTAATATGTTTACTAACGAGTTTTGACAATGATCAGATGGCCCATATTTTTTTGGTTTGATATTTTATTTTCTGATTTTTATTTTAATTGTTTTAAACTTCAAAAAATAATAGAAAATTCATTTTAAGTCCAAAAAATCTGAAAACATTATGAAAAATATTTTTGATTTTTCTCTTTCTGATTTTTAATTTTTTAAAATTTTATTTTGTGTTTTGATATTTTTTTAAAAATTTTCATTTTATTTGAATTGTTTTAAATGTTTAAAAATACTTTTATGAAATTTTAAATTCTAAATTTTTTTTGGAATGATCCAATGATATTGTGACAAATATTGGTGACTTCATTTATTTTTTATTTCAGACTTTGTTAGTTTTTATCATTTTTTATTTATTTTACTCATTTCTTTTAATTTTAAAAATAGTTTCTGATTTTGAAAAATTACCAAAAATTTTATAAAAATATTTGAGTCCATTTCTGATTTTTCTATGGTCTTACTTAATATTTATTGATTAATTTGAACATATTTAATATTTTTTCTCTCTAATTTCTATTTTAAAACATTTAAAAACCCTTTTTAATATATATATATATATATATATATATATATATATATATATATATATATATATATATATATATATATATATATATATATATATATATATATATATATATATATATATATATATATATATATATATATATATATATATATATATATATATATTAAATGTAATATTATTTTGTGATTATTTTCAGGATGATCTTGGGTTGAACTTTTGATCATGCACTTTATTAACATCATTGGATCCATGGTGTTGAGTCTAACTCCATAAAAATGGATGAATGATTTTAATAATAGTTTGATTAAATTTTAATTCAAAAGTGGTTTGTATATTCTTTCCCACCCTTCTTCATCTTATCCCTTTCTTATTGAACTAAGTGTTATTGGAGCATGATCTCTATATCATGTCTCAAAACAAATGGTGCATAGATTGCTATTGACCGGCCTCAAAATAGGTGCGACTTCTATATAAGTTCACTTACGATTGCTTAACATAGCGCTAAATTTTGTCCTGATTCAAATAAATGATCATTCGTGGCCCAAACCTATGTTTACAAGCTCAAGTATGTTAATTTGATCTCTTTGATCCAATAACCTTGAGACTCATTGTGTGGAGGCTTTGGTTCTACCAATCCTCTAATGGATCTACTTCACTTTTGGTCAACGCGGATCACTTAAACATCGTTGATCATTAAATAGTACTTTTGAGGATTCCAAATGGATGATATACTTAAAAAGCAAATGCAACTTATTGTGTGGAGGCTTTGGTTATACCAATCCTTTAATGAGTTCCAAATGCAAGTTTCAAGATGGTCATCCAACTAACCACTAATTACTAATAATTGACTTTATTTTGTGTTTTTATTCTATGCTCTTTTATTTTATGCACCATTTACTTTTAGCATTTATATTCATGCTATTTTCATCTTTGCTCACTTGAGAATTTACTTTCTTGTCATTTTTGTTTGTAATTCTTGTGTGCAGGTTATTGTGATTACATACTTTGTTTGTAATCTGGAATTCATCCGTATACAACCGTTACTCTATCAAATTTTTGCGAAGACTTAATACATTTGAAGTTTAGTTCTCTCAAGAGGTCTAGTATCTTTGCTTATTTGTATTCAATCCAAGGAATGGGAATTCTATCTTGACTCATAATGTCAAGTATTGGCTTCTTATTAGTTAGATGGTTCTTATCCCTAGCTTTTACCTTATGCTTTAGGATAGTCTCTTCTTCTCCTCCCATCTTCTTTAATTTCAAAAATATCCCCCCCCCCCCTTTTGAAAACTCTTCTTGTTTTTTAAACTTGAACCACTTTCATAATAAACTTGGACTTAGGTCCATGCATTTTCAAAACATTCTCATGAATAAATTTCAATCAACTTAATAATACCTTGACATTTTTTGTGAGAAGACTAAAAGTCAATCAATCTCATTTCAAACCATTTTGCCACTTTGGCTTTTTATTTTTAAACCTTTCTCAAAAGATTAGACTCTTGTCAATCCTTGTAGTGATGCAAACAACTATACTTATACAATATGTAGCAACGAGAGATATTTTCCACTTGGGTGTTGAGTGAGGCATTGTTGATTTTAAAATCCAAGCCATATCCTCCACTTTGAAATGATGTAAATTCTCCTTTCTCATGATTGTAGATAGTAAGTATGTTTTCCACACGGACAATGACGATGATGTCTTATCTCATAAAATTAACTAATACACTTGTGTTTTAAATTTTTTAAAAGAGGAACTATGTGTACCCTGATCCCCTATTGTATGAAAGGTGGTACGTAGGCCCTAAAGGTTCGCAACCACGGCGGGTGAAAAAATCATAAAAAATAAATATTTCTTTTCTCACCTCCACCATCTATTTTTCATACAATATTTTATAGCCAAAATATACAGATTTTTCAAAGAGGTTCCTGCGGAGTACCATAGATGTTTAGGGTGCTAATACCTTCCATTTGCATAACCAACCCCTTTACCTTGAATCTTCCCCCTCTTTTTGGATTACTCGCTCTTTTCCCATTCCTTTGGAAACAATAAAGCGCGGTGGCAATTTTTATTTTGATTTGTATAAGTATAGTCAATCCAATGACTTAGTCTTAAACATTTTTACCGCTACAGTATATAGAAGTATTTTAGGGCTTACCTCGCTTTCCATATTTGCGCGCCCATTTTAAATTTCGTTCATTTTATATTTATGTAACTGCAAAAGGTTGTAATAGTTAAATTTAGGACTTTTTACTTTTTGTTTCCCCATTTGGACATGTAAATACCCTCCCCGAAGCATTGTAATAGCGTAGGATTTACAATTCCCGCATGTTGTACCCCAAAATTTGCCCTCTCATTTCTCAAGAAATTTATCACAAGATCTTCCATGAAGCAAGTTTGAAGCATTGATACATCAATTTGGGTTTGAATTGGCACAAGGGCAAAATGGTCAAAATGCACACTAAAAAGTCAAACTTTGACTTTTGGGTCAAAATCAAGTTTCAAGAATCCCATTTCATCAAGACATGTTAGAATATGAAGTTTGTTTCATCAAGAAAATCAAAAGTCAAAATTACTTTGGAAAAGTCAACGTTCTAAACACTTAGAAATTTTTCTAAGTGTTAAGAAAATATGATAAGTTCAGAACTTCTGGCCAGATTTTCATCATGATGCAAGATGATTCAGGAAGAACTTCTGACACAAGAATTGTATATCTCATTGAGATCTAAAAAATTTCAGAATAGAACTTCTCCTAGAAATGCTGGAATTTCAAGTTATAAATCCTTGAAGACACGTTCATGAAACTAAAACACTTAGTAAATTCTGAACCTTTCCAAGTCAGAATTTGGTTAAAACTTCTGGGCCAGTTTTCACGTAGGATAAATCAGAGTTTGAAAAAGTTATTCAAAGAGGGGGTTATAAATCATGTCACAAGCTTTCTGAAAAGTCTGAGAACTCCTTTAGATCACGCTGGAGCAGGGAGATTCAAAGGTCAGAAGTTGGACATTTGTTCTTAATCCAAGTTACGTTCATGCTGAAGTTCTGATCCAGTTCCAAGCTAGGCTGCATAATTTCATGTTGCAGGCTTTCCTGTTTGTTAAATCTCATCATCATTTAATGCTCACACCCACTTTTCAGTCTTTATCCCAATGTTTAAACATTTATCCAAAAGATCTTCCCACGTATGGCATGAAAGTACCATTGTTGTCCTTGGAAAGTAAACTTTTGTACAAAGTTTATTTTGGGCCCATACTTTACTTTTGCTTCTGAGTGCACTCCTCCACAAATCATGCCTACAAAATCAGATTAGGCGTGGTTAAAGCTGCTAACCACTCTACTTTGCCTTGAAACTTGCTTGGTTAAACTTGCTTCAAAAACAAGTCAACGAGCTATAACACATGATGTCTGTACCCCTGACTTCTCCAAGCTTCTAAATCCTTTGTCTATAAATTAAACTTCATTTGCAACTGTTAAAAAGGGTAGATTCATTGAAAAAAACCATGAAACCTTGCTGAAAATTCCCAAGAACCTGAAACTGCAACGCAAAATACAAAACCTGCTAGTTTCTGATTTTTGCATTTAAACTCCAATTTTCCTCAAGTGTTTCTTGACCAAATCATCCATACAACTTCTAGCATACACGTAGAAGCTTTCCCAACTTCTGTTTTCAAATTGTAACGCAATCTTCACCAATCTCCATTTCAAAAATCAGAACTTTGCTTCTTGGCTGCTCCAGAATATTCTAACCATTCATAGCTCAAGTTAAGGGTTGTTCTAGCTTCATGGGAACTTGAAGAAAGCTGACCAGAATATCACAGCAGTCTAAACCAGGCTCTAATTCACAGAACAACTTCCAACTGCAAGGTGAGTTTCTTTTGATTTTCATCTCATTACTTAGGCATTGTTAAGTTGGCATTTTCAAAGATACAATGTAGATATCATGGCTCTGATTCTGTACATATTTATAGATTTCATTTATATGGCCTAAGTAAAGAGAATTTCAGATCAGAACTTCTTGAGGAAATTAGGGTTCAGAATTAGGATTAGCAAGATTCATGCTTGCTGCTGGTTTACAGTTCTGATGCTTTGTATTTCTGAAAGCATGATAAAATTTTCCATAAATGCTATGTTTGCATTTTCCATTTTTGTTGAGAAATGACTGAGTTATAGATATTTTGGATGGCATGGAGAAGGAGATGAAGTTCATCATCAAAACTTACTTTGTGATACATGTTTGTGTTTTTGCTTCTAATACCGGATGTACAGCCACCCCAGTGGTAGAAAGCATGCGCATAAGACATTAGTGCTAAGGGTCCTGGGTTCTAGCCCCAGAAGCATCTTTTAGGTTTATTTATCGATATTTTTACCCCATTATTTGTCAAACAATATTCCTGGACTAGAACTTCTAGATATTCTCATCCAACAGCATTATCACCTCACTCTCTCAACAACCAGAACTTCTAGACTCCTTCAACAACAAGAGCTTCTAACCTTCCAATAACACTAGAACTTCTAGGTTCCTAGTTACATCAGAACTTCTAGACTCTCTAACCAATCAGAACTTCTAGGCTTTCCTTTGTTCCCATCATCCTCAAAGCGTTAGTGCGTTTGGAACCCGAACTTATGGATTTCCCTTTTTGCTAACATTTTCTTTCTGATTTGCAGCGCTCCTGAGTCAGAACTTCAGCTCTCTCCTCTTTCAGCAACGCGCTGATTCTAACTCTTATTGCTTTATTTTTATCATCAATTTATTTTCATTAATCAAAAACATAAAAAATACTTTATATTCATATGCTTTATTTTATTTCTTTTAAAACAAAAAGACTAAAAAATATTTTCTTAAGCAAATTTATTTCTTCTCTTAACAAAAACAAAACAAGTCTATTCTTACATTTCTTGTACATTATTTCAATATGGTTGTAATAGATAATTAGGACTTTAATTTCTTGCAATCCCCATTTGTAAATTTGCACACCCCATTCCCCAAGTGATTGTAATAGCGTAGGATATTTACTTTTCGCAATTTATCGCTTTCATATAAATGCTAGTAAAGTAGCATTTGTATGGGAAGATAAAAACAACAAGTAGACAACCCCTAGTCAAATACTAAATGCATGCAAATCAAACACACTATTCACACATGAACCCCTAGGGTTAACTCCACTTGTTGCCTAAAAATGGTCATGTTATACATGTGATATATCTTAGCAAAAACAATCAAAAAAATACAAGATCATAGTCCCTCGATGACGCTTTCGAATGTTGCCTTTCAAATGATCTTAGTCCCTCAAGAGAAATGCTAAGATATCTCACAATATTGCTTCTATGACTATACAAACGTCTCACGCCCATCCCTTCACACCTAATGATGGAACTTCTTACCAAATCAATGGTAAGATAGCAATATCTAAAGGAGGAGGAAAATAACACTAAAGACACTTTGAGTAGGTAGGTTTCTCCTAGTTGCTCGCTTGGTCACAACAAAAACATTTTATACACCAACACTTTCATTTTGAAACATTTTCAAAAGACAACACTTTGTATGCGTTCTTATAGAGACAAGAATCATTACAAAGATACCTTTTCAAAATCACTTTCAAAAACAAACACTTCTTTGAAATACTTTCCAAACAACACTTTGTATGCGTTCTTATAGAGACGAGAACCATTACAAAGGCACGTTTTCAAAATACTTTCAAAACCCACACCACAAGCACATTTTCAAACAAAGCAAGTGATCTAGAAAGCAACTAAGAGCCCGTAGATAACTACGGATGAAAAGGGTGCTAATACCTTCCCTTTTCATAACCTACCCCCGAACTCAAAAAACAACTCTAAAGGTCTTACCTATTATTTTCAACCTTTCCTTGGATAAAATAAAAGTCGTTGGCGACTCTTGCTATCTGCAACAATTGCGATCAAATGCAAAACACCTAAGTCAGTTCTCCCGCCGTGTTACACTGCACTTTAAATTTCTGCAAGATATTAACTATTAGTAATTAGCCTTGTATGAAAAAACTGAAAACAATGCGCTAGCAAACTTAAAATAACTGAAACAAGCACACATTACACACATACACCTCTAGGGTACGCCCACTATGGTTGCCTTTTAGAAAAAAATAGTCATATCCCTCGAAACGGGGACGCTTTAGCAAAGACCCATAATTCAAAGATCATAGTCCCTCGATGACCCAACAATATTGCCTTTCGGTAAATGATCTAGTCCCTAGACAAAATTGGTAAAGCATCTCCATATGTTGCCTTTATGACTGTACGTCCCTTTGATTGTCCCTCAACATCCAACGATAAGGCTACCTACTCACTAATAGTAGGATAGAACTTTCTAAAGGATAGGAGAAAAAGAAAAAACCTTTCGAGTATAAGTAGATAGTTCCTAGATGCTATGCTCAAAACAAATTTTTTTCACATACACAAAACACTTTCAAAAACATTTTAAAAAAATGCTTTATAAACACTCTTGAGGACTGATACAAGAGCTATCATAAAGCAAACTGGCACACTAAGGCATTTAAAAATACTTTTCAAAAATACACGAAAGCACAAGGTATTTAAAAAATGAGCTAAGCATCTAAGAGCTCGTAGAAAACTACGGATGGAAAGGGTGCTAACACCATCCATTTCCATAATCTACCCCCCTTACTCAGAAAACTCTCGAAAGGTCTTTTTCTGTTCTTTTCACCCTTTCCTTTGTTGGATAAAAGAAAAGTCGGTGGCGACTCTTGCTTACCGCAACATTTGCGAATACAAACGCAAAACCAGTATTAACAGTCGGTTCTGCCACCGTATCACAATGCGGAAAATAAAACGCAAATATTAAAACCCTAGGCTACTACATCCTGTAAGAAATTACATAATAGGAAAATGCAGAAAGATAAACTAAGCTATTACAAAAGAAAATCGCACAGCCTATACAATTCCTCTAAAAATTTAAATGTGAAATAAAAATGTTTTAAAAATGTTTGAGTGTTAATTGGATGTTAATTAAAAAACCTAAATCTAATTTATTTTAATTAAAACCTAAAGTCTAATTAGTTTTAGTTTTTTTAAAGAAAATACTAATTAATCTAAATAATTAATAAATAAATAAATAAGTCAAAATAAATTATTGATCAAAAAGACCTAAACCTAATTTATTAGGGTTTTAAGAAAAAGATTAAAATTTATTAATAGTTAATTAAGATAAATATTTAGGGTTAGTGATTAAAAGAAAAAGAAAATAGGTTAAAAGAAAAAGAAAATATAAAACTGCATGAGATGGGTGTTGAACCCACGCCCTTCAGCATTCTGCCTCGCCTTGTTTACCACTGCGCCCAACGCTCGTTAGTGTTTAGAAATAAGCACATTGCACAATATGTGTAACCTGTAGAAATTGGAGAAAATAACAAAAAGAAGCAAAAGGAATGGATCGAACCCACGCCCTCGTATAGTAATTCATTAACGAGCGTGCTCCTGCCACTGAGGTGGCTGTATATTCGTTAATATAATCAAACAAAATAAATATAATGTAAATAGAATCAGAGGGACTGAAGAAGCGTCGGAGCCCTAGCTCCGGTCATCTTCGCCGATGAGCATGTTTCTATATCCTGCAAAACAAAGAGTGTTAGTGATCAAAGAGGGCCCTACCCCCTAATTTAACACTTGCGAGTTCAATGGTGTCCTTGGTTTTTGTTAATTCTCCCTGTATAAAGAAATACGGACAAAATAACATAAATTGGTTCAAACATGGTAATCCCTCATCCTAGAATTATGGGACTCGTGCAATGGTTCAATCATGTATAGTTTTGTCTCAGAAACACGTTAGTATGGTTAGTATGAATCAAAGCAACATAGAAATCAGAATACAAATTTACAAAAACAAAAAGAGAAATCGGCCCTGCTGGGGATGCTTGTTTCATGCTCTTTGGATCATCAAGATCGATCCATACTTACTCTGCGAGACTTCTAGAATTGATTGGAATGAATGGTTGATCTTGAGGAGGGCTGGAAAGAGGGTTTCAAGTTTTCCCTAGTTTTAAAAAATTTGAGACTTTCTTTGGTGATTTCTTGCAAGGTTTCCTGTGTTTTCTCTTGTCTGATTTCTTGAGTAGTTTTGAACACTTGATGACCTTAGGAGCATGAGAAATTCTTTTGAAAATGAGAGGGTAAATTTTAGGATACAACAATTTATTTTTGCATTATACGGGGTACTAGGTGATTCCCCTTGTATCTTTCCACTTTTTATACCATCTTCAATTCTTTTATCGATAGTCACTAAATCAGAAAATCTAGAAGAGACACTTCCTACCTTCTTTTCATAGTAAAACCCTTGTAAAGTTACAATGAAAATATGGACTAATTATTTCTCCAGAAGTGGTGGTTGTACACAGGCTTCCATTTCTCTCCACCTTTGAGCACATTCGTTGAAAGACTCTGTTGTACCCCAATTTTTGCCCCTAAGATCCCTTCATCATACTATATTGATTCAATCACAACAAGATCACATTAGGGATTTTGGTTATCCTCCCTATCTCTAGTCTTTCTCTTTGAGGAATCATAAAGCACCTTGACTTGTTTTCTTTTGTGATCATGCATGTTTTGTCTAGATTTTCTTTTTAATTAATAAAATGCAATGTTGGTTTGTCTTACTTGTTAATAATGTAGGTAAAGGCAATGTGGCTTAGCAAGTTGATCCATGGGTTCATAAGTTTATTTCCAAGCCCTAGTCAATAAAGTTTGAGAAGTTCAAACCTCACCATTGAATTTGTTTTGGAAGAAATGGCATGGCAAGGTTTATTTTGGTTCACCACATTTCAAAGTTATCAAAATTGATTCAAAAGTACAAGGGGTTGATTGAAGAAGTGGTCATGGTTGGACAAGGCCTTGTTCCCATTGGTCATAAGTGCATATTTCTCTCAATTCTCAATATATGGAAGTGGTTTTAATTGCTATGAGTTCTCATTATCATCCTCAACAACTTATATCTACAAAGCAAAAGTTTTGGTACAATAAGGTTGTTCAAAATTGTTAAAGTTCCTCAAAGCATTTTCTTGATCTAGGAGCTAGGGTTTTGAACATCAAAGAGGTACATCTTGCTCATATTTTGGTATTTTTGAGTGATTCCAAAGACATCCTTATCCTCAAAGGGTTATCAACAAATAACTTCAAAAGTATTAAATATTTTTCACGTGGAACAAACTTGATGAAGAAGAAAGATTACAAGTCCTCCAGATGAACCCCCAATTTCCCATGTGTGACTTCAAATGATCATAACTTGGTCAATTTTTATCACGTTGAGCCCATTCTTTTTCCATAATGATCTTGAGGATGTTAAATTTATGCCTTCTTTTATATGCAAAGTGAGAAAATTGATGGATGATGCCCTAAGGATACAAAAGATTATAGGTCATTTCATAATTTTGTTTCCAACTTCAACAATTCATAACTCTCTCATTTTTTGGAGATTTTGAATGGTTCAAGTCTCAAAATGTCATTCAATAGGGCTATTCCATGCCATATTTTTTGGTCAAGAGCCAATTCCAAGTGGAAGTCCATATTTGGATGCAAAACATTATACGTCACTTTTGAAGAAAATTTTGAAATATTTCTAAGTATGGAAAGTCAACCCTTTTCCCCCAACTTTGACTCATTGCAACTTTCAGCTCAAACATCCATTTGATTCCATTCTTTTTCCATTTCAAAGCTTGTAATCTCATCTTTCTAAAGCATCAAGAACCATGCCTTAAGATCCCTTGAGCTGAGAATGCCATTGTTTCAAAAGTGGTAACTTGGAATTGAAGTTTCATTGCAAGTCAGAATTTGAATTTCATGTTACAACCTCTAAACCTCAAATTAGCATGCGTTTTTGGTATAAACATGATTATCCAACTTTTCCAAGTGGATTAGTGCATAAAAATGCGCGTTTTGGACGAGTTTTGACAAAAGATAAGTCACACTTTCTTCATGATGCAGACCCACACGAGTTCCCTCCAAAATGCATCATTCACCCTTCCTTTTGATCCCATTTGCTTCTCCTATAAATACATGAGCTATCCCATTCATTTTCTCAAGCTTTAACCACCAAAATCACCCTGCCAAACATGCTCCACAACTCATTTTTTCTGTAACTACGAAATCAGTGTTTAAGCCTTTTTCAATCCAATTTCTCTATCAATTCACGTTCCTTGATCTTCACTGAAGCTAACCATACAATTACCTTCAAGAATCGTGCCGTATATTGATCCATAGAAGTCCAGTTTCAGAGCTCTGTAACTCAACTTCAATAGGTATATTTCTCCATCAATTCTTCAAAACATTGATATCATTGTGAATCTCTCATTGCCCTGGTTCTAGTCACAACACTTGCTTTTATTTGGAAACACGTTTTGACCATGAAATTTCAAATCCCTTTTCAAAACTTTCCTTCCATTTTGCTTGAACTATAGTTTATATAAATTTGTCGCGAAGGTGTGGTTGTCTTCGTCATTAAGAGACGGAGCGAATGACATAGGTCTGAGCTTCTGATGTTACAGTTTGAGAGACCTGCAATTCACGTTGGCTGGAGGTTGAAGATGACCAACGTGTCATCTTCCAACCAATGATGGCGCACCACTTTTTTTTCTAAATTATGATTTAATAAAGGATTCAGTGTTTTATTAACTAATGACCATGATATGCACAACGCGCCAGATCCCTTTGATTTGATTACTAATGCGTTTTGACTCTCATCTATTGGTCCACATCTTTTTGGTTTTTATTTTATTTTCTGATTTTTACATTTAATTATTTTAAACTTCAAAAAATCATAGAAAATTCATTTTTAGTCCAAATAATCTGAAAGAATTATGAAAAATATTTTTATTTTTCTCTTTCTGATTTTTATTTTTTCACAATTTTATTTTATGTTTTGATATTTTTTTATAAATTTTCACTTTATTTGAATTGTTTTAAATGTTTAAAAATATTTTTATACAATTTTAAATTCTGAAAAAATTAGGGAATGATCCAATGACATTGTGACAAATATTGGTGACCTTATTTATTTTTTATTTCTAATTTTGTTATTTTTTATCATTTTTGGTTTATTTTTCTCTTTTTTTTTTTTAATTTTAAAAATAGTTTCTGACTTTAAAAAAATAAACAAAAATTTTATAAAAATATTTGAGTTTGTTTATGATTTTTCTATTGTCTTACTTAATATTTCTTGATTTATTTGAACATAGTTGATATTTTTCTCTTTTATTTCTATTTTAAAACATTTTAAAATCTTTTTTTAATGTATATATTAAATGCAATATTATTTTGTGATTATTTTCTGGATGATCTTGGATTGAATTTTTGGATCATGAACTTTGTTAACATCATTGGATCCATGGTGTTGAGTTTAACTCCATAAAAATGGATGAATCATTTTAATAATAGTTTGATTAAAATTTAATTCAAATGTGGTTTGTATATTTTTCCCCACCCTTCTTCATCTCATCCCTTTCTTATTGCACTAAGTGTTATTGGAGCATAATCTTTATGTGATGTCTCAAAAAAAATAGTGAATAGATTGCTATTGACCGGCCTCAAAATAGGTGTGACTTCTATATAAGTCCACTTACGATTGCTTAACATAACGCTAAATTTTGTCTTGATATAAATAAATGATCATTCGTGGCCCAAACATATGTTTGCAAGCCCAAGTATGTTAATTTGATCTCTTTGATCCAATAACCTTGAGATTTATTGTGTGGAGGCTTTGGTTCTCCCAATCCTCTAATGGATCTACATAACTTTTGGTCAATGTGGATCACTTAAACATCGTTGATCATGAAATAATACTTGTGATGATTCCAAATGGATGATATACTTGACAAAAAGCAAATGCAACTTGTTGTGTGGAGGCTTTGGTTCTACCAATCCTCTAATAAGTTCCAAATACATGTTTTAAGATGGTCATCCAACTAACCATTAATTATTAAATTGTTTTTACCTTATGCTTTTTATTTTTATGCTTTATGTACCATTTACTTTAAGCATTACATTTCATGCCATTTTTATTTTGCTCACTTGAGCATTTATATTCTTGTTATTTTTAATTTGCTCACTTGAACTTTTCTTTTCTCTTTATAAAACACCTAATAATCAAGATAAACCATAAAAAAACTTTAATGATACTTGGACTATTTGGTTACTATCCTTAGCATTATAGAGTATTGGACTTCTTGGAAATAGGATTAGAAACCTTGACCTATGTTGGAGACCTTGTGACCTTAATTGATATTTTGTCTGGAGTTCTTGAGGTTTACCTCAAGACATTGGGTTGTTTGTTGGTTTTGTGTGCAGGTTATTGTGATTAAATACTTTGTTTGTAATATAGAATTCACCCGTATACAGCCGTTACTCTACCCAATTTTTGTGAAGAGTTAATACATTTGAAGTTTGGTTCTCTCAAGAGGTCTAGTATCTCTGCTTGCCTGGTTTCAATCCAAAGAATGGGAATTCTATCTTGACTCATAATGTCAAGTATTGGCTTCTTGTTGGTTAGATGGTTCTTATCCCTAACTTTTACTTTATGCTTTAGGATAGTCCCTTCTTCTCCTCCCATCTTCTTTAATTTCATAAATTTTCTCCCTCCTTTTGGAAAACTCTTCTTGTTTCTATACTTGAACCACTTTCATAATAAACTTGGACTTATGTCCATGCATTTTCAAAACATTCTTCATAAACAAATTTCAATCAACTAAACAATACCTTGACATTTTTGTGAGAAGACTAAAAGTAAACCAGTCTCATTCAAACAACTTTTCCACGTTGGCTTTTACTTTAAAAACTTTTCTCCAAAAGATTGGACTCTTGTCAATCCTTGTAGTGATGCAAATAACTATACTTCTACGATATATAGTGAAGAGAGATATTTTCCACTTGGGTGTTGAGTGAGGCATTTTTTATTTTAAAATCCAAGCCATATCCTCCACTTTGAGATGATGTGAATTCTCCTTTCTCATGATTGTGGGTAGTAAGTATGGTTTCCACACGGACAATGACGATGATGTCTTATCTCTTAAAATTAACCAACACACTTGTGTTTTAAATTTTTAAAAGATGAACTACGTGTACCCTGAACCCCTATTTCACGGAAGGTGGTACGTAGGTACTAAAGGTTTACAACTGCGGCGGGTTCAAAAATCATAAAAAAATATATTTCTTTTCTCACCTTCACCATATATTTTTTATGCAACATTTTTATAGCCAAAATATACAGATTTCTCAAAGAGGTTCCTGTGGAGTACCGTAGATGTTTAGGGTGCTAATACCTTCCCTTTTCATAACCAACCACCTTACCTAGAATCTTTCCCCCTCTTTTTGGGTTACTCGCTCTTTTTCCATTCCTTTGGAAACAATAAAGCTCAGTGGCGAATTTTATTTTGATCTGTGTAAGTCTAGTCAATCCAATGGCTTATTCTTAAACATTTCTACCGCTACAGACTCCCCATTTTTGAGACAAATTCTAGAGTTTCATACGGTTAGGCACCATGTCGAAGTTGTAATTTCACTATCTTTAAAATGAATTAGCAAGATCTAACCATGTCTGGATATGAACCCGTTCCAACTACATATACCAATCCAGAGATGCCTCACTTAAATTGTCTTGGAAACAATAGATCACCAACTTCTGGTCTTGAGCATATGCATGCATCTTCCTGCAATACATGCATAGATGGTTCCTTGGATATGTGAGCCCTTTTTATTTTCCAAAGTCAGGTACTTTGAATTTTGGAGGAATTACCACATCCGGAACTAGACCCATTTCGAGAGCATCGACATTGAAAGCATCGTAACCCTCCACAACCTTTAAACTTTCTTCAAGAGATTTTTATTGGTTGAGCGCTAATGGATTTTGAGTAGCATTCATATGGTTTATCCTCTGAGGTTCTTGATTGACATCTTTAAAGTTATGGTCTCCATATTGCAAATCTATGTAGTTGTCCGCTTTGTTGATCAAAATTTGCAAGGTATGAGATGCCCCTACCTTTGGTGGAGGTGGGACAAACCCTTAAGTATTAGCTTGTCTTATTTCTTCTTAATCCATAGTTGACTTTTGGGGTCCTGACTCTAGTTCTCTTATTGGTTGGTGACTGCTCGATGCACTAACGGTTTGGGCTACTTCTTCAAAGGCTGCCCTAGGGATTTGTTCATGCCTTTCGATGATGTTCTTCAAGGTTAGAAGAACTTGACTCATATCTCCTTTAATTGAGTTGATAATGCCTTTGGCTTTCTCTAAATCTTCCTTGAATTCTGCTTGATTCTCTTCGATTTATTCCATCACTTTCTGTTGATGGGCTCTTGTCTGGTATGGTGGTTAGAGAGGCAGTGCTTTTCTAGCTCTTCTACCAATGGTTTAACTGAAGAGTGTTTTGAAGAAATGATGAGTTTCTTTTGTTATGAGTTTATGAGATGCAAATGTTTGTAAATGCATGAATATGTATGAATATGCTAAGGGTTTCATTTTTGAATGTCTTGTTCGCTTGGATATACATATTTTTTGTATATATACATATATTTTTTTTTAGATTTTGCTTTTTATTAGTGAGTATCTGAAAAATAAATACGCAAATGAAATATGGAAACAAACTCCTTTATTGAAATAATAATTGTTTTTAAAAAAGAATACAATTCAGATATTGAAGAATATTCAAACTTAAAAAATCAAACTTGCTGAAAGAAATAATCAAAGGGAAACAAAAGTCTTCTAAGTGCGTCTTCTGATTTCTCCTCTGAAGCCATTGACCATCGTCCTACAAAGTTTGAGGAAGTCTTCGACATCTTTCAGAAGAGGGACCATCACATTCTTCGTATCTCTTAAACATCTAGGGATGTCTCCTATAAGATTGTTAGCTAAGAAAGCGAGTCTTGCATGCTTGTCTTTGTAGAACCGATACTCTTGGTAGAGGTCAGGAATTATCCTATGATTATCCTCTCCTTCTTTGACGATATTTACATACTGCTCTTCCCAATATAACTTTTTACCCCTCATCTCCATATAGAGTTTCCTCTGTATTAGGAAATCCTTTCAAAGGCCTTCAAACTTAAGACATACTTGCTCGTATTCATCACTCTTCTAGGCGAGAAATATTTCTGCCATTATCCTTTTGAGGCGTTTTCCTACCTCCAATTCTTGGCTATCTCAAATTCTCGGGGTAAGATACTTCATTTGTTCTTCTTGATATAAAGATACCTAATTTCTTTTTTATCTAAAGATTTTGTTTGAAATTAGGATTTTGTAACCTGTACTTGGACTTGCTATTGTGTAGATTCATTTTCAGTGAATAAACACAAATATTAATTTCCAGATTTGATTTAATCCAAGATTTTATTCATGAAGATATTGTTTTGTTTTAGTTTCAAATGCATTTTTCTTTTCAGATTTGTACAATACTTGTTTCCTGGGCTTTGGGCCTGTGTAACTTTGATGAAGAACACTGAATAGGGAATCTGAGTTGAAAACCCTAATTTTAGTTTTGTTGACCCTAGTCAATGTTTCAAATAATAAAAAACATATATTTTTTACTTAATAAATAAAAATATTTATATTAATAACATTATCAATAATTTAATAAAAAACTTAATTATGGCAATTTACAAATCCAAGGAATTTAAACAACAACGTTTACTTTCAGTCAACAGTCTTAGCGCGATGGGTTTAAAAAAGAATATGGGCCAGCAATCCAATGGACCTATCTAATAAAAATTGAAGCAAAAACATACACCCTTTTTTTCTATTTTGAATTGGGCCAACAAAATTATCTTAATGAGCCATCATATTTTGATGATCCATTTAAGATAATACACCCCCTCTTATCCCCCTCTCTTGGATGCCACGTATGATTACTACATATTCCCAGAATATTCAATAATTAAATCACAACAACTGAATCCAAACTACCAGTTGTAGCAGACTTGATGTCATATACTTCTGGTTAGGACATCCCTTTTGACATATTCAAACAGTAAGTTGAAACATCTTCCAAACTGCAAAACTGTAACAATCCAGATGTCTTGTTCTTCTGGTTAGGAAATCACATTTGACATGTTGAAACTGCAAGTTGAAACATTTTTCAAACTGAAAAACTGTAACAAAACAAATGTCCTATACTTCTGGTTAGGACATCACATTCGACATGTTGAATATACAAGTTGAAACATCTTATTCAACATGTTACTGCAAAGTTTGTTTTAACAAAATTCATGCCAATCATAATTTCAGAGAAATAACAATCTCCCCTTTTGGAAAATTATGGCTAAAACAACCAAATAACCCTTGCACAAGAAAACACCATAATCATGTTTGAAAATAAATCAAACACACACATCAAAGGCACATTAATAGAAAACATAACAATAAAGTTATGAGTAGCAACAAAAATAGAGAAACAATTAGTAGTTAGCCAGTCTACTAAACACAGCTGCAACAAATAGAGAAACTAAATTCTCAACACCATGATGTCAAGACATAATGAACGACATCTCTTCAGAGCCCTTCAGTCCAGAATAGAAGGGACTCCCCCTCACCACTTGCTAAATACTTCAGAGAATAAAAAATTATGCCCTCAATAGCTTCCAACAATAAGTGGATAGTGCACACACACACACACACACACACACACACACACACACACACACACACACACTTCTCCCCATTTTTAGCCATAATTTGAAAAATGTAAGAAGCTAACCAAGAACAGAAAACACAGTAGCAAGGAGTGTACACAAGTGCTAAACAAATCATGGGTATTTAACACTCAAACAAAATTACATATCCAGCTATCAACAAAGGATGTTTAACAAACTTCATCATATGCTCTGAAGCATAATCACACTACCTTCCATTGGACTCTAAGAATACTCCTTTCACCCAGGAATAGTGAAATAAACCAAGATATCAAGACATCCAATATGTGATATTTCTCATTCATTAACCAAAACAGCCGTTGAGTCCCTCCAAAAACTACATAGAAAAATAAATTCTTCCAAACACAACTAAAACAGTCCTTCAGAATCCTCCTAAGAAGCATGTGAGCACATGATTCAACCAACTAGCTTCACATAGCTAGAACCATACATATTCAGCAGCATAATGTCACAACAAGTTGTTTGACATCACAACCTCACCATAGGTAAACACTCTTCACAAGCTTGATCAGAATGCAAGCCTAAAAACAATTTGCACATTACAGTCACACTCCATAGACAAGTATTTCACCCCCCTGTCATGGATAAACAATGATCCTACTGAAGATTAATCATTTGAGCACCCGATAAAGTCACATAAAGACTTCACATTCTCATACTCAAGAGCTACCAATTCAAACACATGTTGAACCATAACCACACCCTTGTGAGAACAATCTGAACTAAATACTCCAACCCCAGGACTTTTGTCTTCTTCAAGGACATTTCTGATACATGGCCTTACAGAACCACACACTTCATCACACCTCTTTGGATGACTAAGATGTCATGCACCCTTGATTTGACATCACTTAAGAAAAAACAATCAGTTTGCTTTCTTCACAAGCTCCAGGCTGACACACTTGCAGCAGAGGAAAACACTTCTCCACAATCTTCCTAATAAGATCACATTATCCGATCCTATTCGTATACCCTTACATTCACTAGAAATTGCTAATACTAGTGAAGTCTTCAACATAGTAGTCATCCATACACCAAGCATACTACTGTAGACAAGATCAGAATCTACATATTCTGATCCACATAGTCAGGATTGCTTCTTATGACACTAATGTTGAGCCTCAAACTCCACATCCAAAATCCCAAGCATCCTTTAGGAAAAATGACCACAAAACCACCAACCATGATGTTACAATATCATTTACGACATTAGCTTCTCATCAGAGAACCCAATCACCTTGGTTCCTAAAAAAATACAAAGGACTCATTATGCAAAGACGTCCTTCAAGAAGCAAAAAAAATCAGCCACTACAGCTTAATCAGGTTCTCACAAACACCTGAACACCATGGAGAGAAATAAACTCTCACACACTTTCTGAAGCAAGGAGTTTAGAAAGCAGATTTGCATCCACACATCAGATAAGTACCCAACTCCCGACAAGGTCTTTACCATCAGTCACATACACATCTTCTTCACATCAGACTTATACCCAGCTCCCGACAAGGTATTTGTCATCAGAGAAAAATTTCCTCACATTTTTTCCTTTATAACATCCTTTAGAGGTACACACTGCAGATAGAACTCCCTTCTCACAAATGGTTGAGCAACAAAAGCACAAGTGGATCATGCATCATATAAGGCATGCATGAAGTATATCTACACCAAAAATATCTCAAGACTTGGTCAGAGACTAGACTTCACACTCCATCATGGCCAGGCATTCCATTTGTGGAATCCAATGGTGATCAACAATACTCACACCATGATCTTCAAAACAAGCTTCCTTCTCCTAAGAGGAAACCACCTGAGATGACGTTCTAACATCTTTTCAGACATCAATCTCAGTCACATGGATTCCACCATTTACCATGGCTCTAGAGATAACACCCATAGTAATTTAAACACATCTTTTGAGGGAGAACACAAGAGAACACATACATGTCCAGACCTCCTGTCTGACAATAAGGAGTTGAACACCATCCTTCTACACATAAAGAGGAGATTCCCTCTAACATGTATCTGGAGAAGATCACAACAAGAGTCAGGTATAGACTGATCATAATACCACACATAATGTTTAGAAAAATTCTGCTTCTTCCAATTCTTCAACACACAAGGATGCCCTTCAATCCTTTCATAAATAAATGTTCCATTATGTGAGGACATCAAATAGCTGAACTTTAGTTAAAGGAGAAATTTCCCAACCAGATCACATGGAAGAACAATCAAACTTCCTTTCTTTAAAGACCATGATCCTTTAATCCAAAAAAAAAACCAACTCCTCCTTACTCTAGACACAATTTTAAAATGCTCGTTCTAGGTGATTCAAATGACACTTCAACACTGTGCAGACACCAATCAACCACTTAACTCAGGTTGACACAACTCCTATGCAGACAATCCCTTGGATGTATCTTCCACTATAGAACAAGAGTCCCGTGCTCTCATAGACTTGATAAGAATATCAAGTTTGAGTAAACAACTTCCATCATGTTTTAAAGAAACATCTGCCAAAAAAATATTTGAGAAAAATAAATTCTCAAACCAAAGATGCCAAGACATTATGTCTAACACATTTTCAAAGTCCTCCAACTCCAGATTAGGGACTCTACCTTAAAAACTGCTAAGAATATAATAGAGAATCATATATTCTCCCTCTCAATAACATCACAACCCCACGATTGGTACATTCACATAAAACCTCTCACATAGAATCTGTTTCATGGCCATACACAAGATTCCATAAATCTGGTTCCTTTGATCAAGAGGACTTCGATATGATAAAGAGAATGTCCTGGATATTTGAGCTCGACCTCCATAAAGACTCTGGAAGGCATGTCTTCAACAAATCACCAATAAACAATTGAGCTCAACTTCTGCACTCCTACTTACTTGGACTAGAAATAAACTGAACCAAAAAGTAATCAATAGGTTGATCATCCCTTGATCAACCCACTTCTCTAAGACATGTTTCCTGGAAACTTATTAGATACAAAACCTAGATGCCTCCTCTTCCAGATCAGGAGTAGGTTCCAAACATATGTGATAAACACACATCTGTTTAGCACCCGAAGTATATGCTATTCAATAGGAAGCTGCACACCTGCTGGAAAAAATTGTTTCAATAACCAATAGAACATCAGTTCCCTTCTCACGGAACACATAAACAAACCTTGATCACCTTCAAGGTTTTAAATAGAAATCCATCTTCCAATAATAACAAGGATAAACCTGCTGAGGAGACCAAACCCTAATGCCATGTCAACTAGGGTTACAATATATACCATGCAGCGGAACATACAATAAAAGCTCTTCAACATTCTTCAGGCATAACATAAATAATCCTTACACACAAACACCACACTCCAGGTGCTAACAAAACATCCTCAGGTTTAAAAATAAATCAAACTAAAATAGCAGCTCTCCACCAAAGCTATAAGCATGAAAACAACAGACAAGATCAATAGACACTCTGCCATAAATAGTCCATCCTCCACTTCAAGGGACCATTCAAACAAACAATATGGACTATCCAAGTTCGAACAAGTTTTCAGTAAATACCTCATTGCTTGTCCATGAACCAGAAAGTATCATCTCAATATCTCACCTAGAAACATAACATGATACCTTCTCTGATACCAATTGAAATTCTAGTATATCAGAATTCATATGTTCTATGACATGTCGTCATATGTGTAGCAGTAGAAATGTTGAGACTAAGCCATTGGATTAACTTAACTCGCACAAATCAGATAAAAATTGTCACCACACTTTATTGTTTACAAAGGAAATGGTAAAAGAGCGAATAAACCCAAAAAATAGGGGATATTATAGGTATGGGAGTTGGTTATGAAAAGGGAAAGTATTAGCACCGTAAACATCTACGGTACTCCACATGAACCTCTTTGAAAATCTATCTATTTTGGCTATAAAAGGTGTATACAAAATAAGATGGTGTAGATGAGAAAAGAAGTATTTTTTTTACAATTTTTGCACCCACCGCAATTGTGAACCTTTAGTTCCTACGTACCACCTTCTATGCAATAGAGGATGAGGGTACTCATAGTTCATCTTAAAAATTTTAAAACACATGTGTGTTGGTTAATTTTAAGAGAAGAGACAATATTGTCATATCTGAGTGGAAAACATACTTACTACCCATGATTATGAGAAAGGAGTATTTGTATCATGTCAAAGTGGAGGATATAGCTTGGATTTTAAAATCAACGAAGTCTCACTCAACACCTAAGTGGAAAATATCTCACTTCACTACATATTGTAGAAGTATAATGGCTCGCATCACTACAAGAATTGACAAGAGTCTAATCTTTTGAGAAACGTTTTAAAGTAAAAAAAAAACTAAAGTGGAAAAATGGTTTGAATGAGGTTAATTGACTTTTAATCTTGAGAAAGATGTCAAATTATGATTAAATTGATTAATATTTGATTAAGAAAAGATTTTTGAAAATGCATGGACCTAACTCCAAGTTTATTATGAAAGAGGTTCAGGTTAGAAAACAAGAAGATTTTTGAAAAGGAGGGAGAAGATTTTTGAAATTAAAGAAGATATGAGGAGATGAATGGACTATCCTTAGGCATAAAGTAAAAGCCAAGGAGAAGAACGATCTAACCAACAAGAAGCCAACACTTGACATGAAGAAGTCAATGTAGAATTCCCATCTTTCGGATTAAAACCAAGCAAGCAAAAATACTAAACCTCTAAGGAAAACCAAGCTTTAGATGAATTCAGTCTTCACAAAAATTGGGCAGAGTAACGATTGTATACAGAGGAATTCTCAATCACAGATAGATCATAAAATCAGAATAAACTGCACATAAAGAAAATTAACCCAATGCCTTGAAGTAAACTCCAAGAACTTTAAACAAAATAACAACAGAGCAACAAGGTCCCCAAGTAATCAAGGTTTCTAATCCTAAGTTTGAGAGATCCATAACTCTACAGTGCTAAGGATAGTAACCAGATAGTATAAGTAACCTTAAAGTTTTTTAATCACTACGCCAAAAATGGTTTTAGGCAGCACACCATAAACAACGCTTTTTTCTTAAAGCGCTGCTATAAGTTCAAAAAAATAAAATAAGATAAAACACTGAGAAAAAATGCTGCTAAAGGATGACTTTAGAAAGCGCTTCTGAAAAACGCTGCTAAAGGAAGCACCATAGACATCGCTTTTTTCCTAAAACGCTGCTATAAATTCGAAAAAAAATTAAAACATTGAGAAAAAGTGCTGCTAAAGAATGACTTTAGAAAGTGCTTCTGCAAAACGCTGCTAAAGGAGAAACTTTACAAAGCACTTCTAAGAAGCGCTGCTTATGGATGTTATTTAGAAAGCGCTACTTATGGATTTTATTTAAAAAATGCTTTAGGTTGTTGATTAGAAAGCGCTTTCTACGAGAAAGCGCTGCTTCAGTAAAAATAATTAAAATTAAAATTAAAAAATGTTAATATAGTTTCTTTAGTAAAAATTTAAACCTAGACGAAATAAATTTTTTTTGCAGAAAGCGTTCATCTCTTGTTCATCTCTCCCACTGGTTCATCTCTTTCATTGAAACCCTAACAGACCATCATCACTCAGTTCTCCTCATCTTCACTCCGTATTTTCACCCATCATCAACGTTTCCTCCTCTGAACTACCCTTCAAAAACACACCTAACAAACCATCCACTCCAGTCCATTAACACATACTCCTGCCTCAACCATCTACTCGCTAGCCACTCCCCAACCGAACACCTTCACACCACCGAAAATCATCACCTCGTCAACTCTCCATCTTAGACTTACGCCTCCCCTATCCGCGACCAAACCGGACACAACCTGAGTCTATCACCGAACCTTCTCCCTCCATCAAACACCTATTCGCTCAGCTTTCAATACCATCACCTCCTGTCACTTTTTGGTAAGCTAGCTATATTTTCCTTTTTAATTGATTTAACTTAAAATGTTATGGAGTTAAGCTTAATTTGTGGAGTAATTTGTGTTAATTTGTGTTGAGTTTGTGATTTATTTATGTTAATTTTTGTTAAAGCTTTGTCAAATATTGTGTTGTGAAGCTATATGTTGAAATATTGATGTCACTGCCATATGTCTGTGTGTCAAAATTGCATAAATGAATCACAGTTCATCTCTTTCAATTTTCCGGCGTCCGCAACTCTCAACAACCCTTCGGTATTCAGGTAACTTATTTTGCTTGATTCTGTTACTTTCAGTTTCAGTTTCGTTTTCAACGTTGATGTAAATTTCGACGTTTATTCTGTAAGTTAGTTATATTGAGAAGTTAGTTGTTATATAGTTAATTTGCTACTATAGTATTAAGCCTCGAAATTCTGTTAGTACCTAGGTGTAAAAATCTGTTAATGTTAGTTAGGCTAGAAATTAGGGTTAGAATGTTAGTAATTAGAAAAGTTAGTTATGAAATTGAGAATAGTTAGTTGATTTTTTGTTAGAGTTAATAGTTGGACTGTTAGTAGTTAAATTGAACTTAGAAATAAATTAAAATTTATGTAATGTTAATTGTGTTAGAAGAGCTGTTAATGTAAGTGAAGAGTTAGAAATTAGTTTTATTCAAAATTGAAGGTTAAGTGGAATCTATGTTATAGTTAGTTAATGAAGAGGAAAGTTAAAGTAGTGATATAAGCCTATTAAATGTAAATTTTGAAAAATCTGTTAGATGATGTTAGTAGTTTAATTATTAGAGTTGTTAGAATAACATTTCTAGCTTGGTTAATAAGGTTAGATGTTAGTACTTATGAAGCTTTTGAGCTATAGTGAAATGATGAATTGTGTGGCTATTTTGGATTAGATTTTGTCATGTTTTTGTTGCCTTTTAATGATGATGGTGGAGTGTATGATTGGTTTATGTTTGGTTTTAACTTGCCTTGGAACTTTCATTGCATGAGATTCTATGCTGATGATGATAAACTTTCAGTAATTTTTTGTGTGGTGAGGTATTGGTGTATGACATTTTAAATTGGCAGAATTTTTACTGAGCTGAATTTCACACATTTATGTTCTGAGTTTACCCTGTTGATTTCATATTGTATTTGATTACGTTGTTGACATTGTTTGCTTTTAAATGAAGATGATTTGTAGAAATTGCTTTGGATTGTATGTGTTTGCACCAATGCATGTGTACATATTTTTGTTGAGATGGTGATTCATATTGGATCTGATTTAGCATGTTTTGGTGCATGTTGGCGAACTAATTAAATACATTTATGAGCTATAGGAGACCTTGTGAATTTTGGTATGAATTGGTTTGCAAGCGTAATTTTCATTGTACTGAACTATGTTGGGGTAGTGATTTGCAATAGTCTTTTGGCCTATGCATGACATGTATGTTAGAACAAGATTGGTTTTGATTATATCTCAGAATTTTGATGATAAAAATAAATTATATTTTATATATTTGATACTCTGATGAACGTATTTAATTGTCTCAGATAATGTTCTGACAGAAGCATCTTGAAGTGCTGAGCTGAAAATAAATGAAGAATTTCTTTGATGAAAGAACTATTTGTTTTAGCACAAGTGCTGATGCTGATGATGTCTCTGATAATGTTCTAACAGAAGCATCTTGATGTGCTAAGCTGAAAATAAATGAAGAAGTTCTGTGATGAAAGAACCATTTGTTTTAACGCAAGTGCTGATGCTGACTCTGATAAGATAATTGTTTTAATACATCTTCTAACGCTTAGCAAGCTTCTGTGTAAGCTATGTTTCAGAAGTTCTTTGAAAGCAAGTGTTGTTCAGAAGATATTTGAAAGCAAGTGTTGTTCAGAAGATATTTGAAAGCAAGTGATGTTCAGAAGATATTTGAAAGCAAGTGTTGTTTAGCAGATATTTGAAAGCAAGCGCTGATCAGAAGTACTTAGCAAGAAAAACGTTGTTTAGAAGATATGCAAGCATGTTCTGAATTCAAGACGTGAAGCAAGTTCTGAAAGAATTCAAAAGCTATCAAGTCTTGTCAAGCTTCAGGAAATATGCTCTTACAAGTGTCGTTTGCTTATTTAATGCAAAGACGGCTACATGCACCCAAGTGTATATGCTAGTGCATTGGAAAATGGAATAGTGCAAGGAAACACGCAAACATTTAATGCTCTCCATTTGAAGGCAGCAACGATCATGTTTCTTCATGCTATATATAGAAGAACATTAATTGCAAGCCAAAAAATGCTCAACCGAACCACTGCTCAACTGAAATGCTGAAAGGGTGAACAACTGAAGTTCTGAATAGAACTTAACAATTTCAAAAGAAGAAAGAACAACGTGAAAGATTCTGGGCTCACAAACAAATTTCATACACTTTGTGTTATACTATTCTTAGTGAAAAATCACAGTTGTGATATAACTTTCTTAGAAGCAAGTTTTGTTTCACTATCTGTAAAGATTTATATCTTGTAATTGTTCCTTGAGAGACCAAGGTTGGTCAGATTTCTCAAGTAGACTAGGACTAGTTTAAGTCTTAGTGGTGTGAGTCACTTGTAAGTTTACTTGTGCATTGTTAGTCACAACAGTTGTTGTGTGATTGTAATCAGTTGATTATAGTGGATTAAGTCCTTGTTGAGAAAGGTGAAATCACCTTGGCGGGTGGACTGGAGTAGTTTGAGTTCAAACGAACCAGGATAAAAATAACCTTGTCTTTTCTTTATTGTTGCGCCTTTAAGAAAAAGAAAAGGAGAAACTTATTCATCCCCCCCCTTCTAAGTGTTTTCTCCACCTTCAATTGGTATCAGAGCTTGACTCTGAGTTCAACACTTAACCGTGTCAGGAAAAGATCAAGAAGAAAACACAAATGGCTACTGAGCAAAACAACAATAGTTACAACAAACCTCCTGTATTTGATGGAGAAGATTTTGATTTTTGGAAAGATAGACTAGAAAGTTTCTTTCTATGTCATGATAGTGATTTATGGGATATAGTCTTGGATGGTTACACACATCCTACAGACTCAGAAGGAAACAAGATTGAAAGGAAAAATATGGACAGACAACAAAAAACTGATTTAAAAAATCATCATAGAGCTAGAAATATTTTTCTAAATGCTATCTCTAAAATGGAATATGAAAAAATCACTAATAGAGATACACCACATGATATGTTTGAGTCACTCAAAGTGACTCATGAAGGAAACACTCAAGTGAATGAGTCTAAAGCTCTGGCTCTCATCCAGAAGTATGAAGCCTTCAGAGTAGAAGAAACTGAATCTATAGAAGCAATGTTCTCAAGGTTTCAAACTCTGATTGCTGGTTTGAGAGTTTTGAACAAGGGATACACTAAAGCAGATCACGTTAAAAAGATCATCAGAAGCTTACCCAGAAGATGGGCACCTATGGTCACTGCTTTCAAAGTATCAAAAGATCTGAACAACGTGTCACTTGAAGAACTCATCAGCGCTCTCAGAAGTCATGAGATAGAACTTGATGAGCACGAGCCTCAGAAGAAAGGTAAGTCTTTTGCCCTTAAATCAATTAAGAAATATGATACTAATGCTTTTCAGGCTAAAGAGGAAAACTCTGAAGAATCTGGCGTCAAAAGAAGACGAATTATCCTTGCTCTCCAGAAGGATCAATCAGTTGTGGAAGCACAGACAGAAGAATTTCAGGAACTTCAAGAAGTCAGAAGATAAACCAGAATCTTCTGGACACAAAAAATCAAATAGAAGAGAAGTAATCTGTTACGAATGCAAAGAACCTGGACACTACAAGAGTGATTGTCCAAAACTTCAAAGAGAAAAATCAAAGAAAAAGTTTGGTTGAAAGAAAGGGATGATGGCAACCTGGGACGACTTAGAATCCTCTGGAGATGAATCTGATTCTGAAGATGAGAACGCCAACCTAGCTCTGATGGCTACCACAACAGATGGCTCAGACTGTGAGTCAGACCCAAAAGAGGTATTCTCTAAATTTTCTAGAGATGAACTTGCTGAACGTATATCAGAACTTTTGAAAAACTATAGTAAGCTCAACATCAAATACAAGAAACTCAAGAAGAGTCTTGCATCTGATCTTGAGAAACATGAAACAGAAAAAATTGAACTCAAAGAAAACAATTTTAAACTTAAAGAAGAAATTCAAAATGTTCAAAAAATTTCTAGTTCAGATTTTGTGTCAAGTTCTAAAGATATTTTGAAAGAATATGACTATAGTTTCAAACTTTTCTTGCTAAGAGCATAGGTAGAAGCAAAATGGCTTCAATGATCTATGGAGTTAGTGGGAAAAACAGAAGAGGAATTGGATATGAACCTCCCAAAGGGAAGGAAACATATATTCCAAAACCTGTTGCTAAGATGACTTTCTCTTATAAACCTCTGAACAAACAATTCAAGTTTGGACACACACATGATATAAAATATACATCACATTCTGGAAACTCTTATGCTAACCAAAAGTTCAAACAGAACTTGAAATACTCTAACTCGAGAGGATCCAAAAAGATATGGGTACCTAAGGATAAAATAATATTTGTTGCAGATGTCCTTAACAACTAAATTGAGACACCAATCATGGTACCTGGACTCTGGATGCTCACGACATATGACGGGAAAAAAGTCTATGTTCTAAACCCTGGAATTTAAAGCTGGAGGAGACGTCAAGTTTGGAGGTAATCAGAAAGGGAAGATTATTGGTTCTGGAACCATTGAAAACGGTAACCTTTCTTCTATCTCTAATGTTTTATTAGTAGAAGGATTAGCGCATAACCTGTTGTCCATAAGTCAATTAAGTGACAACGGTTATGACATTATCTTCAATCAAAATTCCTGTAAAGCCGTCAATTAAAAAGATGGATCAATCCTCTTTTCTGGCAAGAGAAAGAACAATATATACAAAATTGATTTGTCAGATCTTAAATCTCAGAATGTTAAATGCCTTTTGTCTGTTATCGATGAGCAATGGGTATGGCACAGAAGATTGGGACATGTCAGTTTAAGAAAAATCTCTCAACTAAATAAATTAAATTTAGTCAGAGGACTTCCCAATCTGAAGTACAACTCAGAAGCTCTATGTGAAGCATGTCAAAAAGGAAAATTTTCAAAACCTTCCTTTAAATATAAAAATGTTGTTTCTTCCTCTAGGCTATTAGAGCTACTTCATATTGATTTGTTTGGGCCAATTAAAACTGCATCCATCAGAGGCAAGAAGTATGGATTGGTCATTGTTGATGACTTCAGCAGATGGACATGGGTCAAGTTTTTAAAACACAACGATGAGTCACATTCTGTGTTCGTAGACTTCTGTAACCAAGTGCAAAACGAAAAAGATCTTAGAATTATAAAAGTCAAAAGTGATCATGGTGGTATATTTGAAAACCATTATTTTGAAAAATATTTTAAAGAAAATGGCATTGTTCTTAATTTCTCTTGTCCTAGAACTCCCCAACAAAATGGAGTTGTAGAACGAAAGAATAGAACATTACAAGAAATGGCCAGAACCATGATCAATGAAACTAATATTGCAAAGCACTTTTGGGCAGAAGCTGTGAACACAACATGTTATATTCAGAATAGAATCTCTATAAGACTTATTCTTGAAAAGACTCCCTATGAATTGTGGAAAAATAGAAAACCCAACATTTCTTATTTCCATCCTTTTGGATGTACTTGTTTTATTCTGAACACTAAAGAAAATCCGAACAAGTTTGATTCTAAAGCACAAAAGTGTTTTCTGCTTGGATATTCTGAACACTCAAAAGGCTATAGAGTATACAACATAGAAACTCTGATTGTTGAAGAATCAATCAAAGTCGAGTTTGATGATAAGCTTCGCCAGCAACAGCCAAAGCAAATTGATATTTCTGTAGGTACAGAAGATCATCCCTCAAACTCTGAAACTTCAGAAGCAAAGGAAGACTCTGAAGCAAAGAAAGACTCAAAAGCAAAGGAAGACTATGAAGATCACCCTCTTGACAATGCTCTGGACAATCTCAGAATCTCTGAACAACCCACTCAGAAAAGGTTTCCTAGAATCTCTTTAGCTCACAAAGAAGACGTGATTATAGGGAGAAAAGAAGATCCCATCAGAACAAGATCCTCTCTCAGAATCAATGAAGAATCATTGTTTGGATTGGTATATCTGATTGAGCCAACTTCTATTAATGAATATCTGGAAGACAATGATTGGATCTTAGCAATGCAAGAGTGTGATACAGTGGGAGAACTGACTTGAGGTTTTGCGTTTGTTTTCGCAAATGTTTCAGTTTAGCAAGAGTCGCCACCGACTTTTTATTTTATCCTAAGGAAAGGTTAAAAAGCACAGGAAAAACCTTTGATATGTTTTCTTGGGTTCGGGGAGTAGATTATAGAAAGGGAAGGTATTAGCACCCTTTCTATCCATGGTTATCCATGGGCTCTTAGTTACTTGCTTAGATCACTTGCCTTTGCTTTTCAATTGTTTGAAATGGTGCTTTCAATTGTTTGAAATGGTGCTTTGTGTGTGATTTTGAAAGAGGTTTTGAAAAGAGATGCCTTGTCTAGGCAACCTTTGTAATGATCCATGTTTGAATGTATACAAAGGTGTATTTGTCTTTTGAAAAGTTTTCAATGTTTTGAAAGTTTGTTTTGAAATTGTGTTGTGATGTGTGTTTTGAAAAATGGCAAGGATTTGTTTTGCAAGTTTGATCAAGTAACTAAGAGTTGTCTACCCTATTGTACTCAAAGATTTTTCTATGTTTTAACCCATTTAACAGTATTGTTTCACCATTGTATTTGGTGGACAATCTTGTGTTAGGATGTTAACGGGACGGGCGCGGGTCATCGTTTAGACCATGAATGCAATAGTGCCAAGTGTCTTTGGCAATTTTTCCTTTAAGAGACTTGATCATTTTTAGGCAACTTGAGAAAGCGTCATCGAGGGACTATGATCATTTGATTTGTTTTTCTTTTGCCAAAGATACTCAACATGCAACATGGCCCATTTTGAAGGCAACAAGTGGAGTAACCCTAAGGGTGCAAGTGTGCATTGTGTTGTCCATTTTCATGCTTTTTTGTCTTTGTATTAGTCAAGCTATTTGTTGGTTGATTTGCATACAAACCCTAAGTCTATCATGGCATAATTTGAAAGCTTTTAAATGCGGAAATTTAAAGTCCTAAATTATTACAACATGATTATGGGGATGGGGGTACAAATGTTTGAATGGGGGGATATTTTGCAAGAAATTAAATCTAAAGCTATTACATCCATATTGAATAGACAAATATTAAATTGTACAATATAATAAATAAATATAACATGTATGCAAAATGTATTATGCACAAAAAGGATTTTCTTATGTATGAGAAAGTATTTTTCAATGTGAAATATAAACAAAAATAAAAAGTCAAATTTTTGAATATTTTGTTATCTTAGGGCAAAACCCTAGTTTTTTAAATAAATAATATTTACTAATTATATACAATATTTATTAATTATATACAAAAAAAATAAAAATAAAAGAAGTATATTGTAAAAAAAAAGTATTTTTTAGTGTCATGTATTAATAAAAATAAAAATGCATTATTTTTATATTTTTGTCCTAAATATTTAATAAAATATGCATAAGTATACTTACATATATTTAATAAACTAAATATGTACAAAAATAAAATATTAATTATTTACAAAAAATGTATTTTTTTAGGAAATGTTTTCAAAATGTAAAATAAAAATAATAACTGAAAATAAATATATTTTTGTATTATTTTTTTAGTGTTTTAAATAAAAGTATATATATTATTTATATACATATGTTAAACAAAAGCAAATAAATGCCAAATAAATGCAAAAAGAATGAGGAAAAATATTTTTAATGTTTTTTCATGTTTGAATAAAAATATAAAATCAGAATCAAAAAGAAAAAAATCAAAAATGATAAAGATATCACACAATGGGCCAGGGGGTGCAAAAAATGGAAAAAGTGTGCAAAGAGCAAAAACAACTCAGGCCCAGCCCAAGTCACCCTTCTTCAACCTCCAGCTTCTGTCTCAAAAATGCGCGCCCTCTATGCTTCATTCAAATTCCTGATTTTTTGACTTTTAACAAAAACTCATAACACCAATAATGTAAAGCATCAAGAGACTAATTCATACATATAAAAATCTTGACCTAACTCTCAGAAACGAGGGAGAATTTCTTCATCCCCAATTTCTGACCTAAATTTTCTTCAATGTTCATGGCCAAAATTCTCACAGCACACTCAATATAAATGAAAAGTAAATACATGGATGGCTTCAGGGCTATGAGTAGAATATGTTTTCTTCACAAACCTAAGCTTAATCATGCCTGGATAGAGAGATAGAAGTTCATGTTTTTACCTGTTTCAGCTTGAGTCGTGTACCGCAATGGAGGTATCTTCAATGGAGTTTGAGCTTTGGTAAAGCTTGCCTGAAGTCCAATGATGCTTCTCCTATGCTTGGCTTGCTCTGAAACTGCCTGTATCGTGCTATGGAAGTCCACCTGCACAGCTTGAAAGCAAAAATGGCAAACAATGTTAAGGATGTTACAGCTTGGATTCAATGCTTGAGATAGCTTCAGTGGATGATATGGAACATGTTTGAACTCTTTTTGGCCAAAGTGCACGAGTGGAATGGACTGTGGAAGTCAATCTGCAGCAGGGACTCTGTTTTGTAGAAAAACTGTGATTTTGGATATGAGGATGGATTGAGGATGAAGAAATCGTGCTTTAGGTCAGTTAGGGAGTGTGAAAGATGTTTGCAAAGTTTGCTTAGGTTGGTGTTTACAGGAATGAGAGATTTTTGTTAGTTTGCAAGTTTTCTTCTAATGTAAGCAAAGAGAATGCAAGTTTCAATACCGCCCCCTCCAATGCCCTAAAGCATGCTGCATATATTGTTCTTGATCAGAGGGATTTGTGTACCAATGCTAGCCTCAAAGATCTGGCCCATGCCTCTTGGATTTATTATTTGACATAAAGTGCATCTTTTCAAAAATGGCAAATGTGCTTTTTCTATTTAAGGGATAATCTTGCATGTAATGACCAAATGAACAAAATAACAACTTAGCACAATGGTTAGGCATTTAATTATGGTGTGTGAGACTGGTTTTGAGGCCTGCAAGCTAGCTTGTACAAGCTGATTTGAAAAATGCCAATGTATGAACATGTATTTGGTTATGAACAAAAGTGACTTTTGCCCAACTTTGCAAATTCGATTCTCCCTAACCACAAAGGTGTTTGAGAAGTTCTTGGACAATTTGGAAAGCTTGGAATGTGTACTACAATCCATATTTGTAATGCAAATTGAAATTCCAAGTGGAAGCATGTGAAAAATGGCCATGAAGTTGGACAAAAATCCTGCCTAGAATAGGTCAAAATTTCTCTAAGTTAAAAATGTTTTGCACCCTTATTTCAAAAATCATAACTTGAGATACAAGCTTCTTTTGAGGAAACTTTTTGAATAAAAGTTGTAGATTTTGCAATGGACTACAACTTTCATGTTTTGAGTTTTGTTTGAATCCATTTGTATCTTGGTGAAAAAATGGGACAAAGTTAGGAAAAAATAAGGAAATTTTATAACTTAGAAAAATTCTAAGTTATGAAATTTCTTCATTTTAAACCCTAATTTGCAATTTTGGGTTTCTTGATGAACAAGTTTCATAATTTGACATGTCTTGGTGAAAAATGAATCTTGGCACTTGATTTTGACCAAAAAGTCAAAGTTTGACTTTTCAGTATACAGTCAATTTTTGATCAGTTGACTGAAATTTCATCTGTCAATCCCGTGCATTTGAGATCTTTTGAACTTGTTGAATGGGTCAAGATAATGCCATTGAGTTCTTGAGTCCATATGTGAGCTTGGTTTGCCATTGGTTAGGTCAAACAGTCAAAAATTGCCTTTGTGCAGTCAAAACCTTAAAAATGACCATTTTGCCCTTTTGGTGATCTGATCAAATTTCTTGTGGAATTGTGATCCAAACTTGACCAAATGGTTCATATGAGTTCAAAATGTTTATGTGGGTCAAAAATCATGAAGTTTGACTCTCAATTGGCCACAGTTGACTTTTTCCCCAATACAGTTGATTTCTAGGTCAACTGTCCAATTGACTGGGCAAAGATTGGAATCAAGACTTAAAACTTGATATGGATAAACTTGTGAGTCCAACATGAAGCATGAAAGTCACTTTGGGCATTTTAGGTCAAAACATCCCTGTGCAAACTCAAACCCTAATTTGGGTCAACAGTGCAAGGAGGGGTCTTGAGCAGAGCAAACCCTAATTTGATCTTGAACTCCAAGAGTCTTCTGGTGAGAAAATGTTGATGAAATGAGAGAGAAAATTTTGGGGTACAACAGTTGCCCCTGTTCAATCTTCTTGCACCTGAAGAGTTAGATTGACAGGTTTGCCTTTCGCGTGTCGAAGGTAAAAGGAGATTGAACACTAGAGTGCCCTTAAATTTGCACTCGTCGAAACATGGATGTAGGAATCGACTTAAAGATGCCATTTGGAGATGGGCTTAGAGATGCCATCTGGAGAGGTGACAGAGGGATGGGCTTAGAGATGCCATCTGGAATGTTTGTTGAACTGCAATGTGATGGATCAGAAAAATGAGGATCAAAATGGTATCCGTGTCTGGAATGCATTTGAACTTGTATCGGGATACTGAGTTTGTATGAGCAAAAGAATGGCCTTCGTGTCTGGGGCGTATCTGAGCTGTAACTGTGTTTGAATGTAGAATGAATATCAGAATGACTGCCGTATCTGGAGTGTATCTGTATTGTATCTGGGTAACAGAGAAACATCTGTTCATGGAGAAATTGCATGCTAGGGACAAATTTTGAATGAGTGACAGAATGACAACCGTGTCTGGAGCATATCTGGACTGTATCTGAAGTTGAGATTTGTATGAGTAGCAGAATGACTTCCGTGTCTGGAGTGTATCTGAAACTGTAACTGGGATTGAGATCCGTATGAGTAATAGAATGACTTCCGTGTCTGGAGTGCATCTGAAACTGTAACTGGACTCTAAATAAATGACAGAATGACTTCCATGTCGAATGCACTGGGGAGAGTCAAACTGCTGTTGTAAAGGTCAGAATGGTATTCGTGCTTGGAATGCATTGAACCTTGAGGTGGATAAGTGAATCTGAATGAGAGATAGAATGGCTGCCGTGTCTGGAGCATATCTAGTCTGTATCTGATTGCTGTAGTCTGAATGAGTAGTAGAATGACCGCCGTATTTGGGGTGTATCTGTACTGTATCTGACTTGAAATTCTGAATGAGTAGTAGAATGACCACCGTGTCTGGGGTGTATCTGTACTGTATCTGACTTAAAATTCTGAATGAGTAATAGAATGACCGCCGTGTCTGGGGTGTATCTGTACTGTATCTGGCTTGAAATTCTGAATGAGTAATAGAATGACCGCCGTGTCTAGGGTGTATCCATACTGTATCTGAATAATTATTAATGATAGCTTTTTAATCTTATCCTGAAAAGAATGAAATGTTAGCTAAAATATAAAGTTATGTTTGCATGATATGTATGATGCAATATATATGTTATATCGATGTTTATGATATATGAATGTAATGAATGCGCATGTAAGCTGATGAGCTGCCTTGCTGAGGATAGATGAATCCTGGATAGCCGAAGATAATAGAATCTTAACTGTTACCGGGGAAAATGAATCATTGACTGCTGCAGGGGATTGCAGGAATCTCTGAGTGCTAAAGCTGAGATATCCTCGTTGATTGCCGACTGCTCGGGGAACAAGATCTTCAATTGTTGAGGGATCTTAGGACCACTGTTGGGGATTGAAACTCCTTGGTGACTTGTAGGGACTGAGAATTCTGATGATCTCTACTGGGGAGTTCAGAACTTGGTAGACTTATGCTGGAGAAGTGAGACTGAGAATCTTCAATCTGATGGGAGGTATCTCTGTGAGGAGAAGGTTCACTAGTCTGGTTCCGCTGGGGATTGATAGTTGAAAGTGTTAGCTCCGCTGGAGATTGGTAGTTTTGACTTCAATTGGGGATAGGATTTTCAGATTTTTAAGGCTCCACTGGGGATACTGAAACTTAACTCTGAGGGGAATTGAGTTCTAGAAGGCTCTCTGGCTGGGGAAATCAGTTTTGAGAAAGCTTTTGTTCTGCTGAGGATCCTGAAGTTTAACTTTGTTTGGGGAATTAAGTCCTGGATTTTGACTTCTTTGAGGAATTTGGAGTTTAATTCTGCTAGGGATTCCTTCTGAAAGGGCATCAAGATATCTACCTGTACCTTCGACTTATCAGCAACCATCTTTCTTGATTTGTAAGGAAAATGATTATGTTCAAATGTATATGCCTATTTAACAAAACATTGGACGTTTCTCAAATAAAACATAAGTGCAAAAGAGAAAAAAGAAGACAAAGCAAATTTCTGTATTTGGAAAAGTATTTGTATTAACTTTCTATGAGTATCTTTGTACAAAGGAGACAGGCATCCTAGTGAGAGGATGTCGTCGTAAAAATTGAAAATTTTATACAAAATAAAGATGGCTATGTGTAACAATTCCCTGGGATTCCATTCTGCTATAGCCTTCACAACTCTGAATATCTGTCCATTCAATGCTTCGTCCGCCGATGACTGGATTGATCAGAAGCTCGGAGCTTGTTGATGAAGAGATTATTCTTTAAAGTGATCCGACGGGACATAGTCATACGCTTTAATTCCCTAACTTTTGCCTGGATCGCCCTTTCGGGTTTTCAATCCACCGGGAAACCCCTTTTTGCCCAAGCCACCCTTTCGGATTTTCGACTTGCCGGGTGTACAGATTTTTTTTGTTTTATCCCTAATTTTTGCCTGAACCGCCCTTTCGGGTTTTCGGTTCACCGGGATGCCCATTTTTGCCCAAGCCGCCCTTTCGGGTTTTCGACTTGTCAGGTTATTTTATGCGTAGTATCTTTTGACTATGTCTGCGTTTGTAGGGTGCGGCAAATCATCGTTGTCCATGATGGTCAGAATCATTGCACCACCAGAAAATATGCTCTTGATTACAAATGGTCCTTCGTAAGTAGGAGTCCATTTTCCCCTGGGATCACTTTGCGGTAAGATAATCCGCTTGATTACGAGATCTCCGACTTGATATACTTGACGTCTGACTTTCTTGTTGAAAGCCTTGATCATTCGTTTTTGATACGTCTGACAATGACAAACAACAGCGAGTCGCTTCTCGTCGATCAAATTGAGTTGATCAAGTCGGGTATGAATCCAATCGTCTTCACTCAAACCAGCGTCCTTCATAATCCTTAAAGAAGGAATTTGAACTTCCATGGGTAGGACAACTTTCATGCCATATACTAAAGAAAATGGGGTTGCCCCTGTTGAAGTTCGTGCCGTGGTACGGTATCCATGCAGAGCAAACGGTAACATCTCATGCCAGTCCTTGTAGGTGACTGTCATTTTCTGAATGATCTTCTTGATGTTTTTGTTCGCAGCTTCAACAACACCGTTCATCTTCGGCCGATAGGGAGATGAATTGTGATGATAAATCTTGAACTATTCGCATAGAGCGGTGATCATAGTATTATTCAGATTCGTACCGTTGTCTGTAATGATCCTGTCGGGGACACCATACCGGCATATGAGGTTTTGCTTGATGAAGCGGGAAACCACATTCTTTGTAACAGAGGCGAAGGAAGCTGCTTCGACCCACTTGGTGAAATAGTCAATGGCGACCAGGATGAAGCGATGTCCATTGGATGTTGTGGGCTTGATCTCTCCAATCATGTCAATGCCCCATATTGCGAATGGCCAAGGAGCTGTCAGAACGTTGAGAGGAACAGGAGGAATATGAATTTTGTCAGCGTAGACTTGACATTTGTGGCAAGTACGGGAATGTTGATGGCAATCAGCTTCCATGGTAGACCAGTAATAGCCTGCCCTTAGAATCTTCTTAGCCATAGTATGCCCGCTCAAGTGGGTGCCAAATGTGCCAATGTGCATCTCGGTCATGATTAACTCTGCTTCAGCTTTGTCTACACATCGGAGTAAAACACAATCATGGCTGTGCTTATAAAGGATGTCGTTGCTCAGGAAGAACTTGGCAGCAAATTTCCTTAGGAACTTTTTGTCATTTACGGAAGCTCCTTCGGGATATTCTCTAGTCTGGAGATACCTTTTGATTTCGTGAAACCAGGATTGTTCTGCTACTTCTTTGGTATTAATCTCATGACAATGCGCAGGTTCATCCATTCGCTCGATGGTGATTTGGGGAGCCTCGTTATCCCATTTGAGTTTAAACATGGAGGACATTGTTGCCAGAGCATCTGCTAGCTGATTCTCTTCTCGCGGGAAATGCTCGAAGGTAATTTGCTCGAAATGAGGCAACAATGTCAGGACATGTTCTTTGTATGTGATAAGATTAGGATGCTTGGTATCCCACTCTCCTTTGATTTGACTGATAACCAAAGCCGAGTCCCCAAATACGATCAAAGATTTGATCCCCAAGTCTATAGCAGCCTTGAGACCAAAGATGCAAGCTTCATATTCAGCCATGTTGTTGGTGCAGCTGAAGCAAAGTCGGGCCGTGAAAGGTGTGTGGCAACCTTCCGGGGAAATGAGTACCGCACCGATACCGTTTCCAAGTGCATTTGAAGCACCATCAAAGTACAGGGTCCATCGGGATCCATTTTCCGGTCCGTCATACGGTCCGTTACCTTCAATGTTGTCCATAGTCATGATGTCCTCGTCCGGGAATTCGAATCTCATGGACTGATAATCTTCGATAGCTTGATGAGCTAGATGGTCAGCTAGTACACTCCCTTTTATAGCTTTTTGGGTAGTGTACTGGATGTCATACTCAGTCAGTATCATTTGCCATCTAGCGATTCTTCCAGATAAAGCAGGCTTTTCGAAGATATACTTGATAGGATCCATTTTGGAAATCAACAGAGTGGTATGAGTCAACATATACTGCCTTAGTCGGCGAGCAGCCCATACCAAAGCGCAACAAGTTTTCTCGAGCAGTGAGTAGCGAGTCTCACAGTCGGTAAACTTTTTGCTAAGGTAATAAATGGCATGCTCTTTTCGATCAGACTCGTCATGCTGGCCCAGTACGCACCCCATTGAGTTATCCAAAACGGTCAGATACATGATCAGCGGCCTTCCTTCGACGGGTGGCATCAGAATAGGAGGTTCTAGCAAATACTCCTTGATCTTATCAAAAGCAGCTTGGCAATCTTCGTTCCATTCGACTACCTGATCTTTCTTCAATAGTTTGAAAATTGGCTCACAGGTAGACGTCAGATGAGAGATAAATCTGGCAATATAGTTCAAGCGCCCCAAGAACCCTCTAACCTCCTTTTCAGTACGGGGAGCAGGCATTTCTTGTATTGCTTTTACTTTTGCTGGATTGACCTCAATGCCTTTGTTGCTGACAATAAATCCTAGAAGTTTACCAGACCTAACTCCAAAAGTGCACTTACTTGGATTCAACCTGAGTTTGTATTCCTTCAACCGGGCAAACAGCTTTTGCAGATGTTCAAGGTGTTCCTCCTCTGTTTGTGATCGAGCTATCATGTCGTCTACGTAAACTTCGATCTCATGATGTATCATATCATGAAACAAAGCTACCATGGCGCGCTGATAAGTTGCCCCTGCGTTCTTCAGTCCGAACGGCATCACCTTGTAACAGAAAGTACCCCATTGTGTAACAAAGGTTGTTTTCTCCATGTCCTCGGGGGCCATTTTGATCTGGTTGTAGCCCGAGAATCCATCCATGAAGGAAAACACCTTGTGCTGAGCTGTGTTGTCAATCAAAATGTCGATATGCGATAGAGGAAAATCATCTTTAGGGCTAGCCCTGTTCAAATCCCGGTAGTCCACACACATTCTGACCTTGCCGTCTTTTTTGGGAACTGGCACAATGTTAGCAACCCATTGTGGATAGGATGTAACAGCCAGAAAGCCAGCGTTGAACTGTTTCATTACTTCAGCTTTAATCTTCTCAGACATGTCGGGCCTCATTAGGCGGAATTTTTGCTTGATCGGTGGACAATCCTCTCTTGTAGGGAGACGGTGAACCACAATATCTGTGTCTAAACCCGGCATGTCTTCATAAGACCAGGCGAAGATTTAAACGTATTCATTCAACAGCTGTATCAAGCGCTCCTTGACACTTGGTTCCAGATTGGAACCCACTTGTACTTCCTTCCGGTCTTCCTCTGTTCCTAAGTTGACTGTTTCCAACAACTCTTCATGAGGTAAGATGGCCCTCTCTTCTTGTTGTAGAAGTCTGGCTAGCTCTCCTGGTACTTCACAATCTTCGTCATCTTCATACTCAACCTGATTGACCAAATCTTCAGAGTTGTTGAAGGACATAGCAGAATAGTCACCCATAAAATCCAGAGTGGATGGGTACCTGCATTTGTGAGTGTGGGTGTGTGTAAGGGATAACCATCCTTAAACAAACAAAAACGCAAAAGGAAAGAAAATGAACACCGCAGTTTATATATGAAAAACGTCCAATGATTCATTAAACATGGCATATGAATATGAAGAGAATCAAAACCCTTACAAATGGACCTACATGCCCCGGGCAAGGCATGAGGTGAAAAAGTAGTGTGCAGATTGTTTAAAAGTAATTATTACAGATCAACAGGAAATGTTCGAAAGATAAGTTACTGATTAATGAAAGTAATGGGGACGAAGTCTTTCGCTTCCCAGTTGTGTAGTCCCCCTCCGATGGTTGGGAAGATCCAGTCTTCAATGTTGGCCTCTTCGTCTTCGTCTTCCAAAGCATTGATTCCATGAGGAGAAATCTTGATGGGTGTCCTTTCAATTTTTGAGCGGCGCATAGCTTTTTGCCCCGCAGCGGTAAATCCCAACCCAAACTTGTCTGTTTTGTGAGGAAAGTCAGGCAACTGACCCCATGTTGAGCTCTTTCCTTCCTTCATTGCAGCCTGTGCGTCTTTCAGAGATGCCATCCTGGCCACCTGCTTGGGTACCTCAGCTACGGCCTTTGCTACTGCAACCTCGGGAGCCATTTCCTCGAAGTGTTGGAACGGTGTTTCAATGAATTCGCCCTCCACTTCCACATACCGAAAGGAGTTCAGGTGACTGATCATATATTCCTCTTCACCGTGTACAGTTATGATTTTTCCCTTGACAGGGTATTTCAGCATCTGATATAGGCAGGAAGTGACTGCGCCGGCATTATGTATCCATGGTCTCCCTAGCAAGCAAGAGTATGACGGACGGATGTCCATCACATAGAAAGTTGAATGGAATACTTCAATGCCCACCTTGATGGGAATGTCGACCTCCCCATGCACCATTCTTTTAGACCCGTCAAAGGCCCTGACAATGATATTACTTGGTTTCAGCTCCAAGCCTTCACAATCCAATCAATCCAAAGCTTTCTTAGGCAGCACGTTCAGTGAAGAACCAGTGTCGATCAAAACATGGGCGAGAGTAGTCCCTCGGCATTCAACTGACACATGAAATGCGTCATTGTGCTTTCTTCCTTTCGGAGTCAGGTCAGCATTAGAGAAACCTAGGCCGTTGTCGGCGGTAAGGCTGGCTACACAATCCTGAAATTGATCGGCCGAGGTTTCCTGGGGCACATGGGCTGTCTTCAAAAAGCTTATCAAGGCCTTGGCATGAGCCTCCGAGCAAAGCAACAAAGCTAACATGGAGATCTTCGAGGGGGTTTGCCCCAGTTGCTCTACCACATCGTAATCACTCTTCTTAATTATTTTCAGAATCTCCTCCATTTCTTTCTTAGAGGTTTCGGGGATGACCAATGGATGAGCCCTCGTCCTGGCGAGCTCGTCTTGGATCCCTTTCCCCTTATCAGCAGAAGTAGGAGGGACAACCATAGGAGTAACAGTTTCTTCAATTAACGGAGTTCTTGCAGAAAGTTTTATCGGTGCAGGTGTAACTTTGGCAGCAGCTGAGGGTCCAAAGATTGCCTTTGGAGGGGCAATCTCTTGAGAGAAAATTCTCCCACTTCGGGTAATCTTGCTCGTACCGGCAATGTTTCCAATGTCGGCATTTTCTTCGTCAGAGCTCTCTTCAGTTATCTCAACTTGTTTAACACCATGGTAGTAGATTTCTCCACCATAATTCCATGGTATTGATTTGTCAGATTTGTAGGGGACAGGCCCAGGCATGGTTGTTTTCAGAGGAACAATCTTCGTAGCGGATGTAATCTTAACAGGCTTTTTAGGGACCTTGGAAAGATTGGTGGAAATGGTGATTATTGAAACATCTTTGATAGGGGTTGGAGTAGCAGGAATTTTTTCGAAAAGAATTTGTTGGCTGTCCATTAGGCCTTGGATGCCTATCTTCAGCAATGGACAGTCGATTGGTAGGGAGGAACAACAGTAGCGGTCTTCTTTATATCCTGGGAAAATCCCAGCTTTCAACAGATTCAACTTGATTGTTAGTAATGGAGTTACCAAATCATCAACAGCAGAAACATACAGATCTTCTTCAACAGCATGGACGTTGTGACCATGCTTTGGCATCGGAGCGGATATTACGTTCGGCTTCTCGGGGGCGTCGAACTCAACCTCTTTTGCGTCTATCAAGTCTTGAATTTTATTCTTTAGTGCCCAACAATTGTTGGTGTCATGTCCGGCGCTATTAGAATGGTAGGCACATTTGGCATTGGCATGATAGTATGGAGATGTGGTGTTAGGGTTTTTCGGTGCCTCCTTTAAACCAGTCAGATTCAACTTCAACAAATGGGGAAGAACTTGTGCAGGCGTCATATTGATGCGGGTGAACTTCCGTTGTGGCCGTTCTACCCATTGCTGGTTAGGTCTAGACTGATTGGTACGAGGCTGATCATTTGATGAATTTTGAATCATCACGGCCCCTACAGTCGACCGACGCTCAGTTCTCCCCAATCCCTACTGAGAGTACACAACAGCTGCCTCCTTCTTGGCTGGAAATGGCTTTTTAACAGTTGTAGATGCAGAGACATCCCTTTGAATCTTCCCACTCTTAATACCAGCTTCCACCCGCTCGCCAGTCAGAATCAATTCAGTAAACCCTGCAGAAGAGCTCCCGATCAAATGGTTAAAGAACGAGCCAGATAGGGTCCCCAAGAACATATCAACTAGTTCCCTATCTGAAAGAGGTGGCTGCACTCTTCCGGCCAAGTCGCGCCATTTCTAGGCGTATTCTTTGAATCCCTCATTTGAGGCCATTCCCATACTTTGTAGCTGAGTACGGGTTGGCGCCAAGTCAGTGTTATATTGATACTGGCGATAAAAGGCAGCTGCCAAATCCTCCCAACTATGTACCTCTGACCTCTCAAGCTTGTAAAACCAGTCCAGTTGTGTACCAGACAGGCTATCCTGGAAGAAGTGTACCCAAAGATTTCTATCGGATGAATGAGGTTGAATTTTCCTGACATACGACCTCAGGTGCATCTTTGGGCAAGACAGCCCGTCATATTTTGCAAAAGTTGGCACCTTAAACTTTGGAGGGATCACAATCCCAGCAATCAATCCCAATTCTTCAAAATCTAACCCGGGAACCCTTTGCAGCTCCATAGCTGCCAGTCTATCCTCCAGGTTTTTGTATTTTTCGTCCGCTGGCGGGTATTGCTGCTCTGAGTAGTCTTCATCTTCCTCAACCTCTTCCTCTTCAGCTTCGGACTCAGAAGGTAGTGCAACTCCTTTTCCCATATCGGTTCCCTCATCAGATGCGGAGGGGAATTCAAGAACTCTCCTAGCTTCATTCTCAAATCTTCTTCCCAGTGTAGCTACCCCAACTCTTTTCTTCTTCTTTTTTCCTTTTTCTTGCTCTTTATTCCCTAACAGTGCTTTTAGATCCTCCTGACCCTTTGCCAAGGTCATAAGGAGCTGTTGAAACTGCGAGTTTTGTGCCTGCAGATCTTTGACTGTCTGTTCGAGATCCATCTTACTGAAATAAATAGCAGAGAGATAAGGAAACCTAGTGTGAAGACCTGTTTATGCATATGATGAATGATATGTTTATTCATGTAATGCATTCAAGGATTTAGAAATTCAAAACTGTTGCAGACAAAAGAACACACGTCATATTAATAAGAAGAAATTTTGTCAGTACATAAGTGCCCCATGGGCCAAATATTACAAAAACTTCTTAAGGTAAAAAGACGTTGCGCATCCTCTTTGGTGCAATGTAAGTGTTGAGGGTCTCCTCCTCGTGAAGTCGGCGGGTAAGCTCCAAAACCTTCTTCTCACTGGCGTAGAAGCTGGCTTCAAAAGTATTCCGCTCTTCCTTGAGTTGGATCCAACTCTTCTGCATTTCCTCCCATGATGTTGGCATGTCAGGATATAGGATGGTGTAGGGAACCTCTCCTTCCTTAACAGGATCTTTAATCAAAGGGAGAACATGAGGGTAAGGCATCATAAGACTCTGGGCCCGGGTCCTTACCCACTTGAGGTAAGGCTCAAGAGGGATGGAGTTCTTGTGCCCCAGTGTCTTGCTATCTACCTTGTTAGGCATCCTCCAAGCTCTGATGAATCTTTGGCGAAGTCCTTGCGCATCGTTGTCAAAGTCAAACACTAGGTCAGGAATCAGCATGTCATGAGGGCCATCCCTCCGTGCATATCCAAATTGTCTCAAAGCTAGACAAGGGTTGTAGGTAATGCCTCCTCTAATGCCAAGTAATGGAACATTAGGGAACTCACCACAATGATCGACGATGATGACATTTTCTCTGGACCGAGAACACCAATGTACATCAGAGTGTGTGAGAGTCATCCACCATTGTGACCACCTTAAGCCTTGTTCATTCTTCAAAACAGATTGTGGAAGGTGAGAAATAAACCACCTAGAAAGGAGAGGAGTACAGCACATGAGAACACCTCTCTTTCTCATTGTTCGTGTATAAAATGAATGGAGGATGTCCCCAAGCAATGTAGGTATGGGATTCCTGGATAGGAAAATCTTGACAGCATTGACATCTATAAGTTGGTCAGGATTTGGGAACAAAACCAACCCATAAACGAGGAGTGCCACAATCTCTTCAAAGGCTTGTAGATCCAAGGAGTTCCAACACTCTTGTGCCTTCTCAAACAAGAATTTTGCCAAGAAGCCTTTGACACCACTTTTAGTCTCCCAATGCCCCTTGATGTCAGATGGTTGCAAGTGTAGTGCTTGAGCAACATCTTCAGGCTTTGGTTCTTTTTCCGTACCGTTGTAGGGTAGTTGATTAAGAATAGGAATTCTCAGGAGTTGAGAAAATTCCTCCAAAGTAGGCACCAATTGATAGTCGGGAAATGTGAAACAGTGGTGAAGGGGGTCAAAGAATTGGAACAACACTTTCACCATGTCTTCTTCAATACTGGTGTTGACTAGGCTGAGCAGTCTACCATGTCTTTCACTGAAGAGAGAGCTTTCTGGAATTCGGGATGTAAGCTCCTTGAGTTGAGGAGGGATTCTCACAAGGTTGACTTGGATAGTTTTCCTGCGAAGAGTTTCCATGACCTACAAAACAAGAACAAAGATGAAGATCCAAACCCTTGAAATGGTTAGTGGATGCATATGATGCTTTATGATGTTCATGATGTATGCACAAACATATGTACAAGCAAGTCACACAAAACCCTAGATTCAGGCTTGCATGGGGTTTCATAGGTAAGTACCCTCTTGAGTAAAGTTGGCTTAAAAACCTGTCCTATAAATAGTAACCGGGTTCTAAGGAGCTCAATATCATTGAATTGTTTTCTATGTTCATTGTTTTGGTTTAGCCACTTAACTAGTGACCAAAATATTCCAAGAAAACAACCCTCAATGAGTGTAGTATCGAGTATCTACCAACTTCGGACTGCACCAAAGCCGGTCATCTCACTACCCCTAATAAAAGGCCAAGATGGTCAAGTAAGGTTCTAGGTCATTAGTGCTTAGTGACATCACTCAGCGTCCCCGTACTCTCCTTGATTGAACTCAAGGGTTACCGGTACTCACAAATATGTCGCACTAATATAGCTATTGCTTCAACCGTGTCGGTATACCCCGTATAGTTTCCACAACGTATTGCTATCTATGAATGTTTCCCCAAATCCGGGTGTAGGATTTCAAGCCCAAACAAGAGAACCAAAATGTAAAGAAATCAAAGCAAACAATTAGTCATGCAAAAGGGTGATCTAAGCCCTAAGGTTACTCCACTTTTAAAATTTTCCCCAACAGAGTCGCCAGTTCTGTGATACGGTGGGAGAACTGACTTAAGGTTTTGCGTTTGTTTTCGCAAATGTTTCGGTTTAGCAAGAGTTGCCACCGACTTTTTATTTTATCCTAAGGAAAGGTTAAAAAGTACAGGAAAAACCTTTGAGATGTTTTCTTGGGTTCGGGGAGCAGATTATAGAAAGGGAAGGTATTAGCACCCTTTCTATCCATGGTTATCCATGGGCTCTTAGTTACTTGCTCAGATCACTTGCCTTTGCTTTTCAATTGTTTGAAATGGTGCTTTCAATTGTTTGAAATGGTGCTTTGTGTGTGATTTTGAAAGAGGTTTTGAAAAGAGATGCCTTGTCTAGGCAACCTTTGTAATGATCCATGTTTGAATGTATACAAAGGTGTATTTGTCTTTTGAAAAATTTTCAATGTTTTGAAAGTTTGTTTTGAAATTGTGTTGTGATGTGTGTTTTGAAAAATGGCAAGGATTTGTTTTGCAAGTTTGATCAAGTAACTAAGAGTTGTCTACCCTATTGTACTCAAAGATTTTTCTATGTTTTAACCCATTTAACAGTATTGTTTCACCATTGTATTTGGTGGACAATCTTGTGTTAGGATGTTAACGGGACGGGCGCGGGTCATCGTTTAGACCATGAATGCAATAGTGCCAAGTGTCTTTGGCAATTTTTCCTTTAAGAGACTTGATCATTTTTAGGCAACTTGAGAAAGCGTCATCGAGGGACTATGATCATTTGATTTGTTTTTCTTTTGCCAAAGATACTCAACATGCAACATGGCCCATTTTGAAGGCAACAAGTGGAGTAACCCTAAGGGTGCAAGTGTGCATTGTGTTGTCCATTTTCATGCTTTTTTGTCTTTGTATTAGTCAAGCTATTTGTTGGTTGATTTGCATGCAAACCCTAAGTCTATCATGGCATAATTTGAAAGCTTTTAAATACGGAAATTTAAAGTCCTAAATTATTACAACATGATTATGGGGATGGGGGTACAAATGTTTGAATGGGGGGATATTTAGCAAGAAATTAAATCTAAAGCTATTACATCCATATTGAATAGACAAATATTAAATTGTACAATATAATAAATAAATATAACATGTATGCAAAATGTATTATGCACAAAAAGAATTTTCTTATGTATGAGAAAGTATTTTTCAATGTGAAATATAAACAAAAATAAAAAGTCAAATTTTTGAATATTTTGTTATCTTAAGGCAAAACCCTAGTTTTCTAAATAAATAATATTTATTAATTATATACAATATTTATTAATTATATACAAAAAAAAAAGAAGTATATTGTAAAAAAAAGTATTTTTTAGTGTCATGTATTAATAAAAATAAAAATGCATTATTTTTATATTTTTGTCCTAAATATTTAATAAAATACGCATAAGTATACTTACATATATTTAATAAACTAAATATGTACAAAAAATAAAATATTAATTATTTACAAAAAATGTATTTTTTTAGGAAATGTTTTCAAAATGTAAAATAAGAATAATAACTGAAAATAAATATATTTTTGTATTATTTTTTTAGTGTTTTAAATAAAAGTATATATATTATTTATATACATATGTTAAACAAAAGCAAATAAATGCCAAATAAATGCAAAAAGAATGAGGAAAAATATTTTTAATGTTTTTTCATGTTTGAATAAAAATATAACATCAGAATTAAAAAGAAAAAATCAAAAATGATAAAGATATCACACAATGGGCCAGGGGGTGCAAAAAATGGAAAAAGTGTGCAAAGAGCAAAAACAACTCAGGCCCAGCCCAAGTCACCCTTCTTCAACCTCCAGCTTCTGTCTCAAAAACGCGCGCCCTCTATGCTTCATTCAAATTCCTGATTCTTTGACTTTTAACAAAAACTCATAACACCAATAATGTAGAGCATCAAGAGGCGAATTCATACATATAAAAATCTTGACCTAACTCTCAGAAACGAGGGAGAATTTCTTCATCCCCAATTTCTGACCTAAATTTTATTCAATGTTCATGGCCAAAATTCTTACAGCACACTCAATATAAATGAAAAGTAAATACATGGATGGCTTCAGGGCTATGAGTAGAACATGTTTTCTTCACAAACCTAAGCTTAATCATGCCTGGATAAAGAGATATAAGTTCACGTTTTTACCTGTTTCAGCTTGAGTCGTGTACGGCAATGGAGGTATCTTCAATGGAGTTTGAGCTTTGGTACAGCTTGGCTGAAGTCCAAGGATGCTTCTCCTATGCTTGGCTTGCTCAGAAACTGCCTGTATCGTGCTATGGAAGTCCACCTGCACAGCTTGAAAGCAAAAATGGAAAACGATGTTAAGGATGTTACAGCTTGGATTCAATGCTTGGGATAGCTTCAGTGGATGATATGGAATATGTTTGAACTCTTTTTGGCCAAAGTGCACGAGTGGAATGGACTGTGGAAGTCAATTTGCAGCAGGGAATCTGTTTTGTAGAAAAATTGTGATTTTGGATATGAGGCTGGATTGAGGATGAAGGAATCGTGCTTTAGGTCAGTTAGGGAGTGTGAAAGATATTTGCAAAGTTTGCTTAGGTTGGTGTTTACAGGAATGAGAGATTTTTGTTAGTTGGCAAGTTTTCTTCTAATGTAAGCAAAGAGAATGCAAGTTTCAATACCGCCCCCTCCAATGCCCTAAAGCATGCTGCATATAATGTTCTTGATCAGAGGGATTTTTGTACCAATGCTAGCCTCAAAGATCTGGCCCATGCCTCTTGGATTTGTTATTTGACATAAAGTGCATCTTTTCAAAAATGGCAAATGTGCTTTTTCTATTTAAGGGATAATCTTGCATGTAATGACCAAATGAACAAAATAACAACTTAGCACAATGGTTAGGCATTTAATTATGGTGTGTGAGACTGGTTTTGAGGCCTGCAAGCTAGCTTGTACAAGCTGATTTGAAAAATGCCAATGTATGAACATGTATTTGGTTATGAACAAAAGTGACTTTTGCCCAACTTTGCAAATTCGATTCTCCCTAACCACAAAGGTGTTTGAGAAGTTCTTGGATAATTTGGAAAGCTTAGAATGTGTACTACAATCCATATTCGTAATACAAATTGAAATTCCAAGTGGAAGCATGTGAAAAATGGCCATGAAGTTGGACGAAAATCCTGCCTAGAATAGGTCAAAATTTCTCTAAGTTAAAAATGTTTTGCACCCTTATTCCAAAACTCATAACTTGAGATACAAACTTCTTTTGAGGAAACTTTGTGAATAAAAGTTGTAGATTTTGCAATGGACTATAACTTTCATGTTTTGAGTTTTGTTTGAATCCATTTTTATCTTGGTGAAAAAATGGGACAAAGTTAGGAAAAAATAAGGAAATTTTATAACTTAGAAAAATTCTAAGTTATGAAATTTCTTCATTTTAAACCCTAATTTGCAATTTTGGGTTTCTTGATGAACAAGTTTCATAATTTGACATGTCTTGGTGAAAAATGAATCTTGGCACTTGATTTTGACCAAAAAGTCAAAGTTTGACTTTTCAGTATACAGTCAAATTTTGATCAGTTGACTGAAAATTCATCTGTTAATCCTGTGCATTTGAGATCTTTTGAACTTGTTGAATGGGTCAAGACAATGCCATTGAATTCTTGAGTCCATATGTGAGCTTGGTTTGCCATTGGTTAGGTCAAACAGTCAAAAATTGCCTTTGTGCAGTCAAAACCCTAAAAATGACCATTTTGCCCTTTTGGTGATCTGATCAAATTTCTTTTGGAATTGTGATCCAAACTTGACCAAATGGTTCATATGAGTTCAAAATGTTGATGTGGGTCAAAAATCATGAAGTTTGACTGTCAATTGGCCACAGTTGACTTTTTCCCCAATACAGCTGATTTCTAGGTCAACTTTCCAATTGACTGGGCAAAGATTGGAATCAAGGCTTGAAACTTGATATGGATAAACTTGTGAGTCCAACATGAAGAATGAAAGTCACTTTGGGCATTTTAGGTCAAAACATCCCTGTGCAAACTCAAACCCTAATTTGGGTCAACAGTGCAAGGAGGGGTCTTGAGCAGAGCAAACCCTAATTTGATCTTGAGCTCCAAGAGTCTTCTGGTGAGAAAATGTTGATGAAATGAGAGGGCAAATTTTGGGGTACAACAAAGAGGAACTCGATCAATTTTCCAGAAACGATGTATGGGATTTAGTTCCAAGACCCAAAGGATTCAACATTATAGGAACCAAATGGGTTTTCAGAAACAAACTGAACGAGCAAGGAGAGGTGATCAGAAACAAACCACGACTGGTTGCACAGGGTTATAGTCAACAAGAAGGAATTGACTATAATGAAAACTTTTCCCCAGTCGCCAGGTTAGAGTCTATCAGATTATTAATTTCTTTTGCTGTTCAAAATAACATTTCATTATATCAAATGGATGTTAAAAGTGCATTTTTAAATGGCTATATAGAAGAAGAAGTTTATGTCCATCAACCTCCTGGATTTAATGATTCAAAACATCCAGAACATGTTTTTAAATTAAAAAATTCTGTGTACGGTTTAAAACAAGCTCCCAGAGCTTGGTATGATCGTCTGAGTAATTTTCTTTTAGAAAAAGATTTTACCAGAGGGAAAGTGGACACAAATCTATTCATAAAGACATTTAAAAATGATATCTTAATTTATCAAATTTATATTGATGATATTATTTTTGGAACCTCTGATATCTCACTTGGAAAAGAATTTGTTGAGACCATGCAGGCAGAATTTGAGATGAGCATGATGGGAGAATTGAAGTTCTTTCTGGGAATTCAAATCAACCAGACTCCAGAAGGTACTTACATACATCAGACGAAGTATGTCAAAGAGCTTCTGAAGAAATTTCAGATGTTAGAAAGCAAAGATGCTAAGACTCCAATGCATCCAACATGCATTTTGGGAAAAGATGAGGTAAATATGAAGGTAGATCAGAAGCTCTACAGAGACTAGTAGGTTATTGTGATGCTGACTTTGCTGGAGATAGAATTGAAATAAAGAGCACCTCTGGAAGTTGCCAGTTTCTCAGTGACAATCTTATCTCGTGGTACAGCAAGAAGCAAGCAATAATTGCACTTTCCACAACAGAAGCTGAGTATATATCTGCTGCTGGATGTAGTTCTCAGATGATTTGGATGAAAAGTCAGCTAGAAGATTTTAATCTTTATGAAAGTAAGATTCATATCTTCTGTGACAATACTTCTGCAATTTTTCTTTCTAAAAATCCTATTTTACATTCTAAAGCTAAACACATTGAAATTAAATATCATTTTATAAGGGACTATATTCATAAGGGAATTTTAAATCTAAACTTTGTAAAAACAGACCATCAATGGGCTGATATTTTTACCAAACCCCTTTCAGAAGATAGATTTAAATTCATTTTGAAATTTTTTTGTATGGAATTATGTCCTGAATAAAACTGTATTTATCTTCTGTGCTTGACTTCAGAATATTCTGTAATGAATGCTCTGATTAACACCTCTTCAGAAGTTAGAAAAGAAGTTATATCAGAAGCTATATGTAATGTTCTGAAATGTTCTAACGTTTCATTTCAAGTATAGCTCAGAAGTTCATTAGATCAAACAGCTGTCCCATACAACCTTCAGGAGATGAACACTTGGTGTGTTTCTGAAATCTCACGCGTGCTAAGCTATTGACACCGTTCTAGGTAACTGTTCTGATTTGATTTAAATCTCACGCTTTTCCCTCACTTTTCTATTTTATTAAATGCTAAGTCATGATTAGATTCTTTTTATTTAAATTTTTATGAAATACTCTTTTTACAGTTATATTTTTTTTTTGAAAAGTCTTCATATAAATACCTTTGTAAAAACCCTTCTCACTTTTTACCTTCTCACTTGTTGTTTTGTTGAACCTCTGAATCTTTTATTATAAAATTTTTACGCTCTTCAACTATTTTTTATATACTTTTTGATTATGCCAAAAAGGGGGAGAAAATGAGTATTTTGATCTAATCTCTAATTAACAGTTAAGGGACTAAGTCAAACATTCTAACAAAATACAAGATTTCTTTCTATGCTTTAAATAACTTTGCAGGTATCATTTAAACTCTGGAAGTTTATTTCAAATGAACATTATCCTCAAAAGAACCTGATGAAGAAATCTCAGAAGAAAAATTCCAAAGCTCTGATGAAAATTCTCAAGAAGTTTTTTCTTATAGAAATAATTATTTCAGTGGGAGATTCCTATCTCTTATTCAAATTAATTTCTATATCTGAATATATTTTTGTCATCATCAAAAAGGGGGAGATTGTTAGAACAAGATTGGTTCTGATCATATCTCAGAGTTTTGATGATAACAATACATTATATTTTATAAATTTGATACTTTGATGAACGTATTTAATTGTCTCAGATAATGTTCTGACAGAAGCATCTTGAAGTGTTGAGCTGAAAATAAATGAAGAAGTTCTTTGATGAAAGAACTATTTATTTTAGCGCAACTGCTGATGTTGATGTTGTCTCTGATAATATTCTGACAGAAGCATCTTGATGTGCTGAGCTGAAAATAAATGAAGAAGTTATGTGATGAAAGAACCATTTGTTTTAGCGCAAGTGCTGATGTTGACTCTGGTAAGATAATTGTTTTAATACATCTTCTAACGCTTAGCAAGTTTCTGTGTAAGCTATGTTTCAGAAGTTCTTTGAAAGCAAGTGTTGTTCAAAAGATATTTGAAAGCAAGTGTTGTTCATAATATATTTGAAAGCAAGTGTTGTTCAGAAGATATTTGAAAGAAAGTGTTGTTCATAAGATATTTTAAAGCAAGCGCTGATCAGAAGTACTTAGCAAGTAAAGCGTTGTTTAGAAGATATGCAAGCATGTTCTGAATTCAAGACGTGAAGCAAGTTCTAAAAGAATGCAAAAGCTATCAAGTCTTGTCAAGCTTCAGGAAACATGCTCTTACAAGTGTCGTTTTCTCATTTAATGCAAAGACGGCTACATGCACTCAAGTGTCTACGCTAGTGCATTGGAAAATGGAATAGTGCAAGGAAACATGCAAACATTTAATGCTCTCCATTTGAAGGCAGCAACGGTCATGTTTCTCCATGCTATATATAGAAGAACATTAATTGCAAGCCAAAAAATGCTCAACCGAACCACTGCTCAATTGAAACGCTGAAAAGCTGAACAACTGAAGTTCTGAATAGAACTTAAAAATTTCAAAAGAAGCAAGAACAACGTGAAAGATTCTGGGCTCACAATCAAATTTCATACACTTTGTGCTATACTATTTTAAGTGAAAAATCACAGTTGTGATATAGCTTTCTTAGAAGCAAACTTTGTTTCACTATCTGTAAAGATTTATATCTTGTAATTGTTCCTTGAGAGACCAAGGTTGGTCAGATTTTTCAAGTAGACTAGGACTAGTTTAAGTCTTAGTGGTGTGAGTCACTTGTAAGTTTACTTATGCATTGTTAGTCACAACAATTATTGTGTGATTGTAATCAGTTGATTATAGTGGATTAAGTCCTTGTTGAGAAAGGAGAAATCACCTTCGCGGGTGGACTGAAGAAGTTTGAGTTCAAACGAACCAGGATAAAAATAACCTTGTCTTTCCTTTATTGTTGTGCCTTTAAGATAAAGAAAAAGAGAAACTTATTCAACCCCCCCTCCTTCTGTGTGTTTTCTCCACCTTCAATGTACACTTCTTCTTTTAATTTGGATTAACTTGAGTTACATCTTAAATGTTGGTCTACTAGTCTGGTTTATGTGACAATTGATTATTTTTTATGTATGTTAAAGAGAAATAGAAGACAAAGTTACATGTTTTGCTTAAAAAAAGAATTCATTGTGTTTGATATGTATTTCTTATGGTTTATTGATTAAGAGTACTTGATGTTCATCACCCTAAATGTGATAGTTTTGTCTGTCTTGTAGGTTTCTCCTTATAGAAAAGGAATACGAAATAAACCTAAAGTTTTGAAGCCTCTTCGTGTACTTATCTTGTGCATGTAAGTTTTAGTGTGTTTATATTAATACATAAATTATATTGTGTTTATTCATTCAATGTTACTTGAATTTTATATTATGTTTATGTTTTTCTTTATCACACTTTAAATGGCTAGTAACGAGGAAAAATCACATTATGCTTCTAATAATGATGGAAATGAATCAATTCATGACGTGGAGAATGAAATTAGACGAGGAATAACTATTATGAAGTCAATCATTCATGCAAGAAATAAAGGTTTCAAATTTTACGTACATTGGAATGAAGACAAACAACTAGTTGAGCCTAACAGTTCAATATTGACAAGTTACATTGGTTCCTTTGTGAGGAGATAAGTTACAATCACTTGTGATGATTGGAGATATCGAGAGTTGAAACCTGCTAAATAAAAAATATGGAGTGATATATAGGTACCATATGTGATGTCATTTGTTTTTGTTGACTATTATGTCTTTAAATTACTAACACACTCTATGTATGTTTTTTCGTAGAGGTCTTTTAACATTGATGATGATCAAAAAACATATTGTCTTCAATTGGTCGGGAAAAGGCTCAGAGGGTTTCGATATTTTTTAACAAATAAGTTTCTTAGGGATGTCAATAACAATTTTATCGATACAAAATTCCAAAGATGTATGCATGCTTGATTTCACCTGAAGAATGGGAAACCTTTAAAGACAAATGAAGAACCTCAGATTTTTGGAATGTGAGTGTCGTAAGTTGCCAACGAGCATTAAGTCCTCCGTATCCATACAAAATAGAGTTTATGGGATATGCATGCTTACAATAAAGAATGGTAAATATATATAAATGCTATGATATACTTGTTCATCATGTGTTACAATTGATCTTATTATTTCTCTTAATGTGTAGTTAGAATAGGAAAAAAGTCAATAAACATCTCTTCCGGAATATGTTTTGTGGAAGGCTGCTTGTGTGGGTAAGGATGGAGTTGTTAAGGAAGATGTTCAACAAATTTATGAGCAGTGTGTAAGTATATAAGTATTCCTTTAATTAAATCAAAAGTTTATTAACATAAAAAATTTATGAGTTTTAATCACCACTATTTATTTCAATGTGCATATGAATTTCAGGAGAATCTATCTCATTCTTCAACTCAAGCTGAAGACCATGATTGCAGGAGCATACTTAGTCGAGTATTAAATGTTCCCGAGTATACCGGTTGTGTGAGGGGTAAGAGATTTAGGGTGACTTAAACATCTTTGGGTAACCTTTAAAAGAGCAAAGTTCATAGCAATAAAGAAGTGATGGAAGAGTTAGAAAAATTAAAAGCCAAAGTTTGTGAGTTGGAAATGGGTAAAGAAAGACATCAGTCAGAAAGGAAAGGTTCAAGGTTCAAAGATACTAGTGACAAAGATAATATCAATTGTGATTTCCAACAGAAAATTCCTGAGGTAATATATATTAGGATTAAATAAGTTTTTGGTCTCTCTAAATATCTCAAATTTCATTTTTAGTCCCTCTTAATTTTTTCTTCAAACAATGGTCCTCCTAGAGTATTAAATTTTAACTTTTGATCCCTCATGAGAAAATTGTAGCTAAAACAGTCTCTAATTTCGTCGCTAAATAAAAACCGTTGCTAAAACGTCGCTAAAACCTTCGTTAAGTTGTAAAAGCCGTCGCTAAATTGCAGGAGGGACCAAATGTTAAAATTTAATTTTATAGGAGGACTATTTTTTGAAGGAAAACTTTAGAGGGACTAAAAACGAAATTTGAGATATTTAGAGGAACCAAAAACTTATTTAACCTTATATATTATTATGAATCAGCACAATTTTTTTAATTGATATATATACACATTAGAAATTTCATATTTATTATTGGTTTAGGATATTTCACCTTGTTAGCTCTATTTATTGTCACCGACTTATCACATCATTGATAGGGGAAAAGTGCATAACACTTTGGGAGAAGTACTTCACCATAAAATGCTCCCTGCTAGGTTTTCAGTTTTAATTGATATTGCTTTAGAGAGGGATGCACCATTACCTGTACCTGACGATATTTCAGATGCAAAATTGGTGGGAGAGACAATAGGATTGTATGTTGCATGGCCATCAAACCTCATTTTCATAGAGGATGAGGTATGTTGAAAATCATTATGAATCTTTGAGTATTTAAAATTTTTATGACCATTTAACGTACATTTTTTCATGGTAATGTTAGACTCCTACAAAATCCAAATCAAAAGATAAGGGGATTACGCGGCAAACTGAGTCAGTTACATAAAAAAAAAGAGGTACATTGATATATATATATATATATATATATATATATATATATATATATATATATATATATATATATATATATATATATATATATATATATATATATATATATATATATATATACATAGAAAATGTTAATTCATGATCTTATACTTCACCTAACTTATATGCATATGATCTTTCGATTCATGCTAAAGAGATGCAACAAGTCAGTAGGAGTAAGAAACCTGAAATTAGCAACATGTCTATACAAAAAAAGGATGTTGCAAAGACCACGGCTAAAAAAAATCCTACTTCTCGGTATAAGTCGTGTCTTCAGACATTAATAGGTATATCAAATTTGGCTGACAGAGGTACTCGTAATATACCTATAGATGAAGGTATTTTTGATTTTTCCTATTACAAAACAATTAGTAAAGAGGATATGGATCAAGTTTTTGGACATTCAGAATTAGGCCTAGGTTTTATTGATACATATATTAGGTATACTCCGATCAACTTTATTTAATGAATTGAACAATTTATTTACTCATTTCAATGAATAGTCTTAATGTTAATGATGTTTTTATTTAAGGTTCATGTATGACAACTTGATGCGCCCACATCAATTGGAACAAAGATTATGTTTCTTATCTTCCAACAATATCAACTCACGATTAATCAATCAGAGACCATATGAAGTCAAAGAGTACTTTGTCCGTGTATTTATAGCCAACAAAATACAAAAAGTTTTTTTTTTTTCATTTAATACTGGAAATGGGTTAGATTTTCATTCTAACTTAATCTATTATAATTTTTCGTGTTTTGACATTGTGTAGAAAGTATTCATCTAACCTTTGTTAATCAAACAGTGGACACTGGTTGTTGGTTGCGATTAATCTTATAAGAGAAATTGTATATTATCTGGATTCGTTAGAAGGTGATTGGACAAAATACTCATATATGAAGAAGATGGTTGATACATAAGTTAGATTGTTCTAAATATTCGTTTGTATATTTATTTATTTATGTGAGATTTTTCTAAATATTCATTTATATTCTGATATATATTTGTATTTTTTTCCATGTGTAGTGTCCTTGTCAGCGAAATGGTATAGATTACGGTTATTTCATGTTGAGGTTTATGAAAGAAATTATTCTTTTGAATCAAATAGAGATTTCAACCATAGAATGAGTTTCAAACTTATGATTTATTTTAATATTTAATATATTTCATCTAATTAATTAGTTTTAACTAAATCATATTATGTTATATTATGTAGTACTTTGATGAATTCAAGTCTTCTACTTACTCGAAAGATCAATTGGACGAAATTAAGGAGGATTGGTGTCAATACATTATTGAGATGAGAATTTTATAAGGTATTGTGACACTTTCGTTGATGAGAATTTTGAGTATATATAAGTTTGAGTTTTGATGAGATATTATATTGTCATTAGTATGGTAAATTGTGTTGCAATGTTGTTGTTGTTATGTGGAATGTTAGTTATGATAGTATTGTAGTCAAATTCAAATAAATTTTTGTTTGTATCATGGTATGAATTTGAGAATTTTAATGGTGGGTTATAACGTATTCTTGATTTGTTTTTGTTATATTGCTTTGTGTTAAATTATAATAGTTATAAGATTTTAGTGTTATATAGTTTGGTCCTGATATGCCTTTGTTGGTTTTGTTCTAGGTAGGTGCATATGTAGAAGATATAGAGAAGATAGTAGTTCTAGAAGATAGTAATATGTACATTTGCATATATATACCAAAAACTAACAGATTTAACTATATATATATATATATATATATATATATATATATATATATATATATATATATATATATATATATATATATATATATATATATATATATATATATATATATATATATATATATATATATGCATTTTCAAGTTGTATCAAATTTATGTATATATAAATATGAAAATTTTGTGCATATTTTATTGGATTAAAGCTTCAAAATTATGAAATCTCGTGCAAATTTGAAAGACAGTGCTTATTTTAAGTGATTATTTGTAGATAGCGCTTAAAATATAAGTTGTATAAATTAAAAAATTAGTGAACATTAGACATCACTTTAAACAAAAAGTGTTGCCTATAGTGGGGAATAGAAAGCGCTTTTAAAGAAAGCGGTTCCTAAAGGGGTGTATTAGAAAGCGCTTCTTATGTAAAAAGCACTGCCTAGAACCTGATACCTCTACAAAACCAAAAAGTGGTTTCTCATTTTCTCTTCGTTTCAACTTCAAATCTTCCCACAAAATCCTTCATGGGCATCATCTAAAGCTACTTGAAGCATTACATAAGTTTGCCGTGACCTCTAAGTACCAACCCGATTCCTCCATTTTCATACCTCTGAAGCTTACCTGGAAAAGGTAGATATGAATTTCTATTTCACTCAAACGAGTTACCATCTTCTTCATCTTGCTTCACTGAACAAATCCCTAACTCCACTGGAATTTATTGTTTATATTTGGTATTTAATTTTACTTTGAAGTTTGTTAGTTTTTATGTGTTTTTCTGCAAATTCTCTTTGCTCAGATCAAATAAATTTATCTGAAGCAAAGAGACATGGATGATGATGTTTGGTGAAGCTAAAACGTGCATTGTTTAAGCTTAAATCCACAAGTTTAGGACCTGTAAATATCAAGGGTTCCAAGATTGAAGACGAAGGCGTTCACGCGTTATGGAGAAAAATTCAAATCCTCCAGCCAATGAGCGCGTGACACCTTTGCTAGTCGTTGGATGTTTCTTTTCCCCTTTTATTTTAAATGCCTTTTTATTTCTTTTTCTTTTAAAAATAGATCCTAAATGATTTTTAACTCCAATTTTTTTTCATAATTTCCTTAAAATATTTTCTACCTTTCGTAATTATTTTCAGAATTTTAAAAATATTTTTAGTATTTTTTTCTATTTTATTTTGTTTTCTATTTTAATTGATCTTAAATATTTTTTCTCCATCATTTTCAAATATTATGGATCCAAACTTTTGATATCTTAATCCTTGAAGTTTTTCTAACTTTCCATAATTTTCTTGAACATTTATTTGATGTGTTATCACATCATTTAAATTTTTCCATTTTTAAATCATTTTAAACCATTTTAATTGATTTTCTTCATCTATTTTGGTTTGATTTCTGGTTGACTTGGACCGTTGATTGGTTGATCAATTCTTCATTAAGATCAATGGACTTTGAATGATGCTTTGGTTGTTTGAACCTTCATCATTTTAAACTTATCATTAAATTATCATTTGGATTATTTTTAGTACTTTGGATTGATGATAGGTTTATCCCATTGTGCCATCAAGATATGTGATTGAAATTGATGATAAATGATCTCATGTTGTAATTGCTTTGGTTTTATCAATCTCTACATCTCCTCATCTCTTTCTTTTTTTATTTTTGTTTTAACATGGTGTTGCGTTGTTTTCAGAGAATGACTTTGTATCATTTCTCTAATAGGAATTACACCTACATTACTATTGTCCGGCCTCATATACGTACAACTTCTACATAATTTCACTTATGATTGCTTAACATAGCGCTAAATTATCACGAATTGGTTTATTAACTACTAACGTTAACATTAACTCAATATTATTGTGCTAACTTTACTTTTCCGCAATTTTACATTAATGACATTTAAATTCTCACCCCTTTACTTTAATGCCATTTATATTTCAAGCACTTTGTATTTCATTGTCATTTACATTTCATGCCATTTACTTTTGTGCCTTTTTTCCTTTTGCTCCTTGGGCTTTTCTTTATCTTTTGATCAAAAGACATTAATAAAGGCAAAACTCTAAAAAAGAACTTTTAATGTGTTCTTAAGGACTATTGGTTACTATCCTTTTCTTGAGGAGTTTTGGACTTTGCTCCTTGTACTTAAAACTTAGTTTTCCTTTTACTTAGAGTAATTACTTGATACATTGAGTTTCATCTGATACTTGGAATTTCATCTGATACATTGAGTTTCATCTGATACTTGGAATTTCATCTGATACATTTAATTTCATTTGATACTTTGGATTTCATCTGATGATTTTAAGATTCATTTGCTTTTGTGAATGTTCATCTGCTATGCTTGACTTGAGGCTTAATCTAAAGGGAAGGGAATGATGTTTTTGCCAATGTCAAATGCTTACTCTTCTTGTGGTTAGTTTAATTGCACAAACAAAGGCTTTCTCTTGGGCAACCTTACAATGAAACCTTTTATTTATTGTCCTTTAATTTTTATGATTTAGGATAGTCTCTTCATCTCATCTCCTTCTTTAATTTTCAAAATCCTCTCCCTATTTCAAAACTTCTTGTTTTCAAATTTCATATATTTTCTTAACAAGTCTTGACTTTGCCAAGAGACCCATAAAAGGTTTTTATTAACAAATGCTAAAAAAAACTTAATCATATTCAAAATCTTTCAAAAACCTCTAAAAAAACATCATCAAACTTCTTTTTGTGACTTAGTGCACATTTCTTTTCAAATCAGATATTTTTTCTGAAAGAAATGATATGAGTCTATTCTTGAAGTGATGCAAATTCTTATACTTCTACAATATGTTGCGAAATTGATTGACATTTTCCACATGAATGTTGAGACATGCTTTTTGAATAAATCCAAGTAAAATTCTCCATATCAAGATGATGTGAATGCTCATTTCCTCATACTTATGGGTAGTAAGTTGAGTTTTCCACTCGAATACGACAAAATGTCTTTTTCATCTAAAGTCAATCAACAAACAAAAGCTCATTTCATAAAATGATTGAAAGTGGTTCTTGTGGATTACCATAGATTGAGGGGTGCTAATACCTTCCCCTTGTATAACCAACCCCATACCTAAATCTCTCTTTTGTTTTGTTTTTCAAAACGTTGTAGGTTTTTTCCGACCTTTTCCCTTTTTCCTTTGGAGATAATAAAGTTCGATGGCGGCTCTTGCTTTTTCTGAGTTAAGTTAATCAATAACTTAATCTCAATTTTCCTGCCGCGACAGACTGGAGACTCTGCTGGAGAGTAGTCCTCAAGTGGGTTAAGCCTAGCTTGTTTTTGTTTATATTTTGCTTTTGATTGTTGTTTTATCTTTTGGGTGCTTGGTGATCTCTGTATGGTGAGATAAGTCCTATACCCAAACTTGAGTACACTTATGATTAGGAGGGTGGTATAGACATGCTTGACCTACCTGGTTGTAATACGGTGGGAGAACTGACTTTATTGGTTTTGCGTATTAATCGCAAATGTTGCGGTTAACAAGAGACGCCACCGACTTTTCTTTTATCCAACAAAGAAAAGAGTGAAAAGAACAGGAAAGACCTTTTTTAGTGATTTTTGAGTTCGGGGGGTAGGTTATGGAAAGGGAAGGTGTTAGCACCCTTTCCATCCGTAGTTATCTACGGAATCTTAGTTGCTAGATCACTTTTGAAAATGCTTTTTTTTGTGTAACTGTGTTTGAAAATATTTCAAAAAATACGCCTTAGTGCAACGAATTTTGTAATGTTTCTCGTATCATTGAGAACGTATACAAAGTGTTTTGTCTTTGAAAATATTTTAGAGAAAAGTTTGTGTATGTGTGAAAATTTTTTTTGTTTGTTTTTATGAGCAAGAACCTATAAATGGTCTACCTACTCGAAAGATATTTGTTCTTTTCCTCTTTTCCTTTAGACAATGCTATCCTACTATTAGTCAGTAGGTGGTCCTATTGTTGGATGTTGGAGGGATAAGCGCGGGTCATCGTACAGTCACGAAAGCAACTTGTAAGATACTTTAGCAATTACCCTATGGTTTTAAGACCATTTACCGAGGCAACATAGAAAGGGTCATCGAGGGACTTATGATCTTTAAAACAAAGGGTCTATGCTAAAATCTCTTACGTTCGAGCGATGTGACTGTTTATTCGGAAGGCAACAAGTGAAGGTACCTTAAAGGTGCTTGTGTGCGAAGTGTGTTATGTTTCAATTATGTTTATCTTGAGTGTTAGGTTTGCTAATGTTTGCTTTTAAGTATTTCTATACAAGCCTATTAGCATATATCTAGCAGTTAGTTGTATATAAGTACGGAAAATAAACTGCGGAAAATTGAATCTACGATATTACAAAGCTTCGGGATGGGGGAAATTATAAACCAAAATGGGGAAAGAAAATTGTAAAGGGTCCTAAATTAAGCTATTACAACATTTGGACAATTACATAATTTATGAAAATAATGCGAATAAAATAGATGAACGTGCAAAGAAGAAAATAGGGGAAAGATGTAAAACCTAAAAGTTATCTAAGTGCTGAAAAGAAATACTTTTGTTGTTTTTGTTTAGGAAAATATAATAATTAAATTAATAGAAACCTAATTCTAATTGATTAATTATTTTAAAAGAAAGTGATTAAATAATTAAATCAAAATTAATTTAATTAAAAAAACCTAAGTCTAATATTTTCGTGATTTTTGATTTTTATGATTAAAAGAAACTAATAAATTAAAAAAAAAAGAAAATGTAAATTAAGAAAAAAATAATAAAAATAAACAATGGACTGTTGAGAACAAGTAACTGAGGTGTATGAATCAAAAATTCCTAGGCCTTACAATGAGAAGGCCCAGGTGCTGAAAAAAGAAGGTTAGGGGGTGCAGGGAAGCGAACGAATCCAGGCCCATTTCATCAAGCCCAGGACCTGCAAAAAATAGTGAAACAAAACAAAATGTAAAACCTGGGGATCAAACCCAGGACCTGGAGAGGGAAGGACTTAGAAGCACACATGTTACCACTGGGCCATTCTGTTCACTCGTTATATGGACACAAAACAATAAATATAATATAAAAATCAATCATATTTTAAAACAGACAAAACGCGCGCGCCAGGTGGGTCCTGATTATTTTTAGTGGACAAATCCAGAACGAACGTTTGGCCACACAAGCTTCTACCAGAGTCAAAGAAAGTGAGAGACGCCAAAGTCAAACTCTGGTCGTCTTCTCCGACCAAGCAAAATTGAAAACCTGCAATTTTGTAAGATTCAAAACCAACTAAAAGGACTATACCATGTAAAATCTTCCCATGAGTTCAAATTTGGGCTTAAATTCAACAGACAATCATTGTATCATTTGGTTCAAACACGGTTCTAGATCGTGCCCTAACAATGGCATATATCGCATGGGGTGTTTATCTGCACATGTATTTGTCCCAACCTGCTCTAATCGGAGCTACTTGGTGTGGCTGTTTTAGACGCACTTCAGGTTTGAACAAGGGCTGGTATGAACCCTTGGGAGTCCCAGAAATACTTTGTGATACTTGGTTTGGATTGATATGGGCCGGAAGATTGATTTTCGAGTTTTGGCAAATTTGAGAGTTTTGAGAAATTTTGAGAGCTTAGCTATGCAATGTATCTGTGCCCCGACTTCTGAACGTACTATGTCTTATATTGAGGGAAGAGAGTTGTAGCTAAGTATGGTAAAGAATCAATGCATTAACCTTGGCCTTAAAACAAAAATCAAAATTTTAAAATTATCCATTTTTGTTGGATTCTTTCCATTTCTATTTGGTACATGAACCTGGACAGGTTGTTTGTATTTGGCTCAAGTTATTGGGCTTCAAGATGGATCAAGCCAAGCCCACATGCACTAACCCATGATTTCTTGTGTTTTTATTTAATTTATTTGATTTTAAATTAAATAAAATCAAGATAAATATAAATAAAAATCAATGCCATGCATAAATGGACTTAGAGATCCTATAAGATGTTATGGACATGTTTTAAGTCCAAAAAGTAGGCTCATTGATTCAAAATTGCAATTTTGCTCAATTTGCACTTCATGAATTTCTTCAAAATTCCCCAACTTGTGCAACGCATAACTTGCTCAATTGTTATCTTTTGAAGATGATCTTTGACTTTTTGGAAAGCTCAAGATGTCCTCTACAAAATCTATGTTGATAATTTTTGCTTTTGAATATATTATCTTGATGTAAGTTTCCTTGACAAAAATTGTGTTTTGTTGACTTTTAAAAATGACCTATAATGTATGAGCTCATATCTTCCAAATGAAGCATTTTTTGGACTTGAGAATAAAAGCAAAGATGTAGAGAATTGAATTTTCTTCAAAATTGGATTTGTTTAGGGATAAGTTGATGAAGCATGTGAAAGCTATGCCTGGTCAAAGTTCAGTTAACTTCTCCTAAGGAAACCCTAATTTGACAAATCTTGACTTTTGATGATTTGAGGGATTTCCTTGGGAAATCATGATCAAACCTTGATAAAATGCTGGATATAACTTCAAAATGTTGATGTTGACCAAAAAATATTGAAGTTTGACTGTATGTTGACCACAGTTGACTTTTTGACCAATATAGTTAATTTTCAAACATTTAAGCCATTGACTGAGCAAACTTGTGATGTAGGACTTGAAACTTGACATGAAACTTGTTGAGGACCTATGGAGAACCATGGAATCCACTTGATACCTTTGCAACCCAAAATTCCTTGAGAAAAATCAAAACCCTAATTGTAGGCTTTTGGCTTAGGAGGAGCATCTTGACTAGTCAACCGTTGAGTGTATTGAGTATTTGAGAAGTCTTGAAAGAATGTCTTGGAGAAAATTGGAGGGAAATTTTTAGGGTACAACAACTTCCCCTGTTCAATCTTCTTAAACCCTAAGAGTTAGATTGGCATGTTCGCCATTCTTGACTTGAAGGTAGAAGATGATTGAACACTTAAGTGCCCAGAAATTTGCACTCGCCTATGTAAGAAGTAACGTTGTTGGTTGATTATACCAGGAATGGGCTTATAGATGCCATTTGGAGAGGTAACGGAGAATCTTCAGAGATGGGCTTATAGATTCCATCCAAAGTAATCGTTGACTTCAACTGGAAGAAGAATCAGAATAATTCTTTAGGCGATTTAACTGAACCAGAGAAAGTGTCTACTGGAAACGAATCAGGATAAATCATTGATCGATTTAAACTGAACCAGCAGAGGTCTTGAATTGTCTTAAACTGGATAAGAATCAGAGAAATTTTAGGGTCAGTTTAACTGAACCAGAGAAAGGCGTCTACCGAAAAACGAATGAGGATAAATCATTGGTCGATTTAAACTGACCCAGCATAGGTCTTGAATTGTCTTTAACTGGATAAGAATCAGAAAAATCTTTGGGTCGATTTAACTGAACCAGAGAAAGGCATCTACCAGAAAAGAATCGGGATAAATCATTGGTCGATTTAAACTAAACCAACAGATGTCTTGAATTGTCTTTAACTGGATAAGAATCAAAGAAATCTTAGGGTCGATTTAACTAAACCATAGAAAGGCGTCTATCGGAAAACAAATCAGGATAAATCATTGGTCAATTTAAACTGAACCAGCAGATGTCTTGAATTGTCTTTAACTGGATAAAAATCAGAGAAATCTTAGGGTCGATTTAACTGAACCAGGGAAAGACGTCTACCAGAAAACGGATCACAATAAATCATTGGTCGATTTAAACTTAACCAGCAGAGGTCTTTAATTGTCTTTAACCGGATAAGAATCAGAAAAATGTTAGGGTCGATTTAACTGAACAAGAGAAAGTATCTATTAGAAACAAATCAGGATAAATCATTAGTCGATTTAAACTGAACCAGCAGAGGTCTTGAATTTTCTTTAACTGGATAAGAATCAGAAAAATTCTTAGGGTCGATTTAACTGAACCAGAGAAAGTTTCTACCGGAAAAGAATCAGGATAAATCATTGGTCGATTTAAACTGAACCAGCAGAGGTCTTGAATTTTCTTTAACTGGATAAGAATCAGAAAAATCTTAGGGTCGATTTAAAAGGACCAAAGAAAGTATCTACCAGAAACGAATCAGGATAAATCATTGGTCAATTTAAACTGAACCAGTAGAGGTCTTGAATTTTCTTTAACTGGATAAGAATCAAAAAAATGTTAGGGTTGATTTAACTGAACCAGATAAAGAGTCTACAGGAAAACGAATCAGGATAAATCATTGGTCGATTTAAACTGAACCAGCAGAGGTCTTGAATTTTCTTTAACTGGATAAGAATTAGAAAAATCTTAGAGTCGATTTAATTGAACCAGAGAAAGTATCTACCGGAAACGAAACAGGATAAATCATTGGTCGATTTAAATTGAACCATCAGAGGTATTTTGAGAAAGACCTTATGAAGAAAATGTTGAAATATCCCTTTGTCTGATGAAGTCTTTGAGAAGATTGTCAGGTCATATAAGTAGTTGATAATGTTCGTCTGTCAATTGATCTTTTTTGAAAAGGTAAAGAGTCAGTTTTATGTAATGTCATGATGTATGAAATTCATTGTGTAATGATGTTCTCAAAATAAATGAGATTGTGCTATATGCGTTTCGTATGCATATGCTATGATATTTTGTAAATGATATATGAATGCTACATGTTTTTGAAGTGCATTTGTAAACTCGAGAAGCATCTTTGTATGGGGAAAATAAATCCCTGACTGTCACTGGGGATGAAGAATATGTATATCTTTGATCTTCTGAGGATTGTTTCTGCTAGGGACCCCTGCTTTCAGTTTGAGGAAACCCCGCTGGGGAACATTGATTTCTGCTTTTTGATTGAGGAAACTCTGTTGGAGAGTGTTAATTCCTACTTGGAGAGAAGAGTTTAAGAATGTTGGTTGTTCATTGCTCTATTGGGGAGTTTATACCCTGACTGGGGATAAAAGAGATGGATAACCTTCTCGCTCGTCTGGGGAAGTTTAGATTCAGTATCAACTCTCTGGGGATAGTGGCAAATTCATTGGTAAAGGATTTTAGTCGGTGATTTATGGTAAAGGTATACTCAGGATGGGGGGTGTCATAATAAATCTATGTCTTGATTGTATCTGAAAATGTATTGAATGGTTATCAGAATGATATCCATATCTGGATTGTATCTGAACCGTATCTGAAAGATGTATTGAATGAGTATTAGAATGGATCTGTATCTTGATCATATCTGAATTGTATCTGGAAGATGTACTGAATGAGTATCAGAATGAATCTGTATCTTAATCGTATCTGAATTGTATCTGGAAGAAAAACCTGGAATGAGTGCCAGAATGAATCTGTATCTAGATCGTATCTGCACTGTATCTTGATTGTATCTGAAGATGTATTGAATGGCTATCAGAATGATATCCATATCTGGACTGTATCTGAACCGTATCTGAAAGATATACTGAATGAGTAACAGTATGAATCTATATCTTGATCGTATCTAAACTTTATCTGGAAGATGTACTGAATGAGTATCAGAATGAATCTATATCTTGATCGTATCTGAACTGTGTCTGGAATAGAAATATGGAATTATTTTCAGAATGAATTTGTATCTTGATTGTATCTGCACTGTTCTAGAAGTGGATCTGGAATAAGTGTCAGAATGAATCTATATTTATACTGTATTTGAACTGTATCTAGAAATGAATCTGGAATGAGTGTCAAAATGAATCTATATCTTGATTGTATCTGCATTGTATCTAGAAGAGAGCCTGGAATGAGTGTCAGAATGAATCTATATCTAGATTGTATCTGAAACGTATCTAGAAGAGAATCTAGAATGAGTGTCATAATGAATCTATATCTAGATTATATCTGAACTATATATAGAAGATGATAAACCATTGGAGAAATAAACCTTGTTGGGGAAACACTCTTGTTGAGGAAACACCCTTGTTAAGGAAATGAACTCTGCTGGAGATCGGAAGTTTGAAAGGGGGTTTTATAACCTTGGAGGAACAAGCTCAGCTGGGGAAGAGAAACTCCATGAACTGTACTGATTGGAACTCTGTAGGTTAGTGATATTTCTGGGTGGGGGGGAAATCATACTCCTTTATCAGCCAGAGTGATCTTTTGTGGCAATTGCGGGAAATGTATGAACTTGTGAAGTTGTACGGATTTGTAGGTGGATTGGAGGTTGTCCCAACTCCCAGAGTCTTAAGTAAATACTGATTGGGGTGATAAGTCTTCTACTGATAGACAGGTGGCGAGATGATGGGACATAGTCATAGACTTTAATCCCTAACTTTTGGCTGGACTGTCCTTTCAGATTTTCAGTCCACCGGAATACCCTTTTTTTCCTAAGCTTCCTTTTCAGGTTTTCAACTTGCCAGGTGTACAGTTTTATTTATACATCCCTAATTTTTTCCCGAACTTTTTTGGTTCGTCGGGATGCCCTTATTTTTGCCTAGGCCAGTTAACCTAGTGGGTCTTTTTTTTCTTCATGTGTAGTACAAGGTGCAGAGAATTGTTGTTGTCCATAGTAGTAAGTGTTGTAGCACTTCCAGAAAATGTTTGCTTGATCGTACATGGCCCTTTGTTGGAACTCATGTTCAATTCCCCAAGTAATTCAGATGGAGATCTACCCCTGGCTATTCAGAACTTTTGAGAGATTCTTTGAATCTTGACTTGACTGCCCTAGATCAGTTAGACACCACGTCATGCCCCTGGAATATGAAAGGCCTGCTACTGGAAATGTCTTTCCATTTGAGGTGATTCTGTTCATTGAGAGGATTTCCATTCATTGAATACCCGCCGTTCGAATTTCTCTAACAATTAGTCATATGCAAACAATGGCATTTATAAATGCAAAGCTTATGTCTGTCTTGAAGTTTTAAAAATGCATTTGTAGTAAACAAACAGAATTTTGTAAGAATATGAATTCAACTAAGGATTTATAGTAAATCTTACAGGAGTCAGGATACCTTTTGTAATAGTATGCTTTCGAACTAACCCATGCTTCAGCTAGGACTTTTAAGGGTTGTAACATGGCATGGTTCACGGTTTAAGAAACAAAGAATAAAGGCTCCAACTTTATTTGTACCCAACCCGTTCTTCGTGATATTCTTCAGTCCTATACTCATTTAATTGTGTGTTTAGATCCCAATTGACTCTGGAATATTTTCCCTGATATTCCGGTGATGGTTCAGATACCGAAAGTTTATTTGAGAAGGAAATCATTTTTTTGTAACATTTTTTCTTTTTTTCAGGATTCTTAGCAACCTATTTTATTTTATTTTATTATCCACACCTTTTTCTTGAACTGTTTCTTTTATGGTTACAGTTAGTGGGATGCCCCTATTTTTTCTTAAGTCTCCTTCATAGGTTTTGACTTAACGGGCTTTTCTTTTGAAAAATAATGACTGCCTATTTTAGTGATTACGGGGAACCATCACTGTCTTTTGATTTAGAAGAGCATCTTCTACACTATTTGTTGTGTATGAAGGTAGAGCTTGCGACTGAATGCACATTTGAATTAACTGAGAAACTACCATGCCCTAGGTTGTGATTAAAGGTTTCAATTTGCGTGAAAAAAATAAATCTCCTACCTCTTAGGCTCAAAGGGGTTGACTAGGGATTATCTTCCTTATAACTCTACTGTTTAGGATTTGAAACAACGCATGTACATCGTCAGTAAGGTCTATTCAAAAGGATAATATATGAGATTATGGTATTATTTTCGTCATCCTCCCTCAAATGGATTAATTGAAGACAAACATATGAAATGCATTAATGGAATAGAAATTTTTTACATAAAATAAGTGTTCGAAGAATCAAAAGAAAATTAAAAATTAAAAATTAAAAATTCTAATGAACAGAAAGCCTTTTCGTCTGAACTTGTCACTTCAGATGGTGTTCCTTTGAGGGATGACAACAAAATTCATTCTAACTATCTTTTGTGAACTCCAACACTCCTTCATCGATCAAGTCTTGAATCTTATTTTTAATGCCCAACAACTATTAGTGTCATGCCCAGGACTATTGGAATAATAAGCATATCTCACATTAGGATTGTACCGAGGAGAGGAGGTGTTGGGATTCTGAGGAGGATCCTTCAACGTAATCAACTCCAACCTCAACATGTGTTGCAATACTTGAGCCGAGGACATGTTGATTTTGGTGAATTTACTTTTGGGAGTGTCCTGTTTATACTGATTACCTTGTCGTTGCTAGTGCATTGGTACTGGATTAAAGGTCCGCACTGCCCCTACAGATTGGTTGAGATCACTCTTATTATGATCCTTCTGGTCGTACATAGTACTGGACTCCTTCTTTCCGTTGTATGATCTCTTATGAGTACTTGAAGATGAAATCCCTTGAATTTCACCACTCCTGGGTTTATTTTTAACATGTTCTCTCATGAACATGTCACCCAATTCCTTGTCTTCCAAGAGAGGTTGATCATTGACTAGGCCCCAAATTCTAGCAGTTTTCCCCATATGGTCGTATCTGTCATGATGAAGCTTGCTGATGAGAATTCTCAACTCTTCATGTCCCCGAGCTAAATTTTGTATAAGAGCCATCTGACTATTCATCTGGATTCTCATCCTTTCCATCTAAGCTTGTAGTTGTTCCAACTGGTCATCCTTGTTCTCATCAGGATTTTTCATGGTCAAGTTCCCAGTGAGGAGTGCTTTCAATTCTTCTTGCCCCTTGGATAGATTTAGGAACATTTCCTTGAATTGAGAATCTTGAGTTTGGAGATCTCTGTTGTTCTGTTCGGGATCCATCTTCCTTGCTGAAATAAACAGCGAGAAAATGAGAAACCTGTCTTGAGAATACATGTTATGTAATGACATGCATGCAATGTTTTCAAGGATCCCGCGGGGTAAACACAAGAATATGTTTGAATTTTGATTGGAGAACTTCGTATCATTGAATGTCCTTCTACGAGCATCAAGCTCACTATGTCAAGTGGGTCATAGCCTCTGACTCAAGTGATTATGCTTTGACGAAATTGGCTAGAGGAAAATAAATCCTCTTGCCCCTTGCTAGACGTCTAGTTCATCATAACTTGCATCACAGGACCTTTGAGATCCTTGAAATGGTTAATGAAAATGCTATAGCATGATGTCATGATGTGTATGCTATGCACCAAACAAAACTGAAAGTTGACGTAAACAAGTATATCATGCATCTCATTACATATCAGGTACTCATAAGATAGGTTTTCTCATATTCTTGTTGTTTATTTCAGCAGAAAAATGGATCTTGAACAAACAGTCAGATATCTCCAAGCTCAGAATGTCCAATTCCAACAGATGTTCCTGAACTTAGCCAAGGGGCAGGAAGAGTTGAAGGTACTGGTCACCAGTGAGAAGAATAAGAAAGAAAAGAAACAAATTGGCGTTCTTAACATGGGAAGAAGGTTCAGAGGTCCTGTCAAGCAAGCTTGAGATCTTAACATCCCATCTGATGAAGATGACAAGCAGGATGAAGATAGTAAGAGTGTGAAGACTGAAAGAAGCCGTGTTGTTTCAAATAAATGTCCTGATGAAGAAGAAGATGGTTACCTGGATGAGAAATATCCCCCCTGCTGATGAGAAATATAAATTTTTGGAAGAGCGTTTGAGGGCTATGGAGATCCAGAAGGTGCCTGGATTGAATTTTGAGGATCTGGGTCTGGTTTCAGGAGTTATCATCCCTCCTAAGTTCAAGACTCCTACCTTTGCTAAGTATGATGGTATTTCTTGTCCGAAGCTACATCTGAGGTCGTATGTTCGGAAGATCCTACCACACGCTGCTAACAAGAAGGGACTAATATTCACACTTGGGAAGATTTGGATGCTTCTTTTTATAAGCAATACCAATATAATGTTGATCTTACGCTAACCCGTATGCAACTGCAGAGCATGACCATGGGCTCTGATGAAGGCTTTAAAGAATATGCCAAAAATGGAGAGATCTTGCGGGCAGAGTTCCACCTCCTTTGGCTGACAGAGAATTAGTTGACATGTTCATGAGCACACTAACAGGTCCTTTCTATAATCATCTTCTAGGGAGTTCTTCGATTGGTTTCATTAAATTAAGTTTATTTGGGGAACGCGTTGAGAATGGAATTAGAAGTGGTAAAATTTAAGTGGCTATATCTTCAAATGTTATGAAGAAGCCTTATAATGATAAGAGGGAATCCAATGCTGTGTTTTGCCAAAAAGGTCATAATAAAAGCGATCATAACTAATATATGGGGGAACTATTGATCTTCAATCCCGCGCCAGTATAACAACAACAAAATAATCAGCATAGGCAGGACACACTCAGGAGACAATTTACAAAGATCAACATGTCGTTGGCCCAAGCATTGCAACACATGTTGAAAACATGGCTGGTTACATCGAGAGAACCTCCTCCAAATCCCAACACTTCCTCTCCCTACTACAATCCTAACTCGAGGTATGTGTATCACTCTGACAGCCTCGGGGACGACACTAACAACTATTGTGCTCTGAAGAATAAGATCCAAGACATGATTGGTGCTAAGGAAATTGAATTTGATCCTCCCGAGAATCCTAATATGATCACTGCACCTATGCCTAATCATGACAAGGGCGTTTATTCTATTGAAGATGTCCTTTATGTTTCTACTGTGAGTGATTTGACTACTCCCCTGATGATTGTTAAGTGTTATACGATAGGAGAACCGGCTTTTTGGTTTTATCCAAATGTGCGGATAGCTAGAGTCGCCACCGACTTTTCTTTTATCCAATATTTAGGAAAGGTGAAAAGAACAGGAAAAACATTTGATAGATTTTGAGTTCGGGGGGTAAGTTATGAAAAGGGAAGGTGTTAGCACCCTTTTCATCCGTAGTTATCTACATGCTCTTAATTGCTTAGCTTACTTTTGAAAAACTTGTTTTGTGTGTGATTTGTAAATATTTTGAAATTGCCAATGTAAGGCTATGTTTGTAATGATTCTTGTATCAGTCCTCAAGAATGCGTACAAAGTGTTTTGAAAATATTTGAAAAATGTTGTGCGAAAAATGTTTTGAGAAAAGTTGTGAGCAAGCAATTAGGAGTTTCTTACCAACTAAAGGTCTTTGTTGTTATTTTCCTTCTCATAATACTATCCATGCCATTAGTTGGTAGGTAGCCTTATCTATTGGATATGAAGGGGCAGGCGCAGGGTCATCGTATGGTCATCGAAGACAACATGTAAGGATACTTTAGCAATTATATCGAAAGGACTATCATTATTTTTCTCGTAAGATCGTCGAAGGGACTAGATCATTTTGTAGGAAACTTGAAGGGTCATCAAGGGATTATGATCTTTATTCGAAAGGGACTATGATGATTTGATCGAGGGTCTTTTTGCTAAAGTATCCCCACTTTCGAGGGACGTGACCAATATTCGTACGATAACAAGAGAGGATACCCTAGAGGTGCAAGTGTGAAGAGTGTATTGGTTTCAGTTATTTATCTTGACAATTAGGGTTTTCTACGTTTTTTTAGTCTTCTCCTACAAACTATAGTTACTAGCAGTATAATATAACAGGAAAAGTAAAGTGCGGAATGTAAAGTCCTAAGCTATTACATGGCTTTGGGAGAGGTACATAAGTATAAAAATGCGGGAAAATAAACCCTAAAACTATTACATCCTAGGAGCAGATACAAAATAGAGAAAAATTGTGATAAAATAAATCTAAGCTATTACAATTAAAGAGTGCAACCTATACACTTTTCTAAGAAAATAAATAGCAAAAAGAAATAAGAAAATGTTTAGAAAAATGTTTGAATGTTATAAAACCTAAGTTTGTATTTTTGTATTTTTATAGAAAATAATTTAAATGATAATAGTAATTTAAACCTAAATTCTAATTGAATTTTAATATTTAAGAAAATATTAATTAGCCTAATTAATTAGTGAATAAAAAAATGTCAAAAATTGATTATTGATTAAAAGAACCCTAATTCTAATTAATTTTAATATTAAAAAATGTTAATTAATTTAGTATATTATGGAAATTAAATATTAGTTAAAAAACCTAATACTTATTTATTAGTAAAACATTTAGGTTAGTTTAATAATGGGTTAATACAAATTAGGGTTAGAAAAGAGAAAAAAGGAAAGAAATTAGGTTAAGACAAAAATAGGAAAAAAAGTTGCATGGGGTGAGTGTTGAACCCATGTCCTCCTGCCTTTTTATTGCATCACTTTCCACTAAGCCAGACGCTCGTTGGTGTTTGAGAATAGGCGCTTCATAATATATGTGAAACCTGCATTAATTCATCTCAGGAATACATTATAATTGTTAGTTTCAATCAAAGCATCATGAATATTAAAATATGAATTTCACAAAAAAAAACATGAAAACAGTGATGCATGGAAGTGGTTGTTTTGGATGTGGAATTTCTTAGAAAGTGACTTGGATCAACTCCTTTGATCCTCATTAAGTGATTGTTGGCTTTGGTTTGGACTGAAACTGCTTGGAATTTGGAATTCAATTGCTCACTTTTCCTTGAATTATTGTGATTTCTTGAGACTTACTTTGGAGGCAATTTCGTGATCCCATTGCATGAATGTGTTCTATATGTATAGGCCATGAATTAGATCAACAAACATGAATCAAATCTTTGTATTTCATGACAAAATATTTGATTTTATTTTTTTGCATGGAAACATATCTTTATGAGCACAATCTTGTGGCAAATTCAATCTTCATGATCTCTCATGATTTTTTAGCATGATTATGTGATATTGGACTCATGATTTGATTCAAAATAGATCCCCACACCTTGTATCATTATTTGATATTTTATTTGATTTATTTTGCTTTTAAATAAATCAAAATCAAAATAAAAGCATAAAAATAAATGAATGGATTTAGGAGTCTATTATGAGCTCAGGAACACGTTTAGACCTTAAAAGATAAGCCCATTAGCCCAAAAATTCAAAAATTCTCAAATTGGATTTCATGCATTTTCTCAAAATTGCCCAACTTGCACAAATCATATCTCTCTCAATTTTTGTCATATGAAGGTGATCTTTGACTTTTTGGAAACCTCAAGATGTTCCCTACAATCTCTATGTCGATCACTTTTTCATTTGAAGTCTTTATCTTGATGTAAGTTGCCTCGACAAAAAGTGTATTTTTGTTGACTTTTAAACTGACCTGTAATGTTTTGATCCATGTCTCTCAAATGAAACAATTTTTGGACTAGAGCTTAAAGTGACAAAGTTGTAGAGAATTGAATTTATTTCAAAGTAAGCTTTGGTTGAGAATATTATGATGAAGTATGTGAAAGTTATGCTTGGTAAAAGTTCAATTTACTTCTCCTAAAGGAAACCCTAATTTAGTAACTTTTGACTTTTGATAAATATTGAGTTTTCTTGATAAATCATGATCAACCCTTGATCAAATGATAAATGTAACTTCAAAATGTTGATGTTGACCAAAAATCTTAAAGTTTGACTATAAATTGACCATAATTGACTTTTAGTCTAATATAGTTGATTTTCAATTATGTGAGCAATTGATTGAGCAAACGTGTGATGTAAGGCTTGAAACTTGACATTAGCATTCTTAGATACATATGAGAAACCATAAACTCCATTTGAGGCATTATAAGTCCAATTTTCCTTTAGAGAAGTGAAACCCTATTTAGGTCAACTTCTTATGAGGAGAATTTGTCTGATCAATCATTGAGAAACCTTGCAATTGGGAACCCTAGGAGAATGTCTTGGATAATGGGAGGGAAAATTTTGGGGTACAACATTAAGGAAAATCTACTACAAGCCGATTTATTTCAGGGTTGTGCCGAAGACTGCTACTACTGTGCATCCCAATCCAATGGTTGTGCATTACTGAAAAAAAGGTGTTCAGTGTTTGATGGATGGCCGTGAGATCCTATTTAAGAAGATTCCTTTTGAGAAGACTCATTATGTGGAGAGTACATCCCAATACCTGAATCTTGAAGACGTGTCTACAATTTCCAATACCCCTATAAGGATCACTTCTAAGGGCCCCGTGAAGATTACTGTCGAACTAAAGTTGGTCCCCTGATTATTACTGTGCCTGGGCCAATTCTGTATTCCTATGATAAGGCTATCCCTTAGAATTATGGAGTTGATGTCTACTATCATGGAGTCAAGCAAGAACCATTGACTATTGAAGAGAAAAATGTTGAAGTTACTAATCCCAATGTTGGCAATATTGCGGGGACTAGTAAGGTCACCAAAAGTGGAAGGGTTTTCTCTCTAGAGATATCTCCGAAGACTATTACTACACAAGTTCGTATCACTGCTACAGAATGTACTACTGAAACTCGAGGCGAAGAACATATGACTGAGCCTGCCCAGACAGAGGCACCAAAAAAAGTTACTGTCGAAGACCCCTCCAAGCAAGAGATGGAGGAAATATTAAAGATTATCCGAAAAAGTGACTATAATATTGTTAAACAGCCGGGGAAGACACCCTCTAAAACATCTATGACGTACCTGTTATTATGCTCCGAAGCCCATGCCCATGCTTTGGTGAGATATCTGAAATCTTCCCATGTACCACAAGAAATCTCTGTTGATCGGTTCGAAAATCATATAACTAGCCTGACGACTGATAATGGGCTAAACTTTTTGACACAAATTTAACTCCCGCAAGAAGGAATCATAATAAGGCCCTGCATGTCTCTATTGTGTGCAAGGGCACTTTCTTATCTCATTTGTTGGTGGACACAGGTTCCTCTTTGAATGTGTTGCCAAAGGTTACTTTAGATAAACTTAACTGTAAAGGGATTGTCCTAAAACCCAGTGACATTGTGGTGAGAACTTTTGATGGTTCAAAGATAACGGTGCATGGAGAGGTGAATCTTCCAATCAAAGTGGGTTTCCGGGTCTTCAAATCTACTTTCTATGTGATGGATATTCATCCTGCCTATTCTTGTTAGCTGGGACGCCGTTGGATTCATGAGGCAGGTGATGTTACTTCACCTTACACCAAAAGTTGAAGTATCCCATGAGGAGAAAGATCATTTCAATTTGCGGTGAAGAAGAACATATGGTAAGCTATTTGAACTCTTTCAAGTATGTTGAGGTGGATGGTGAATTATTCGAGACTCCTTTCCAGACTTTTGAAGTTGTTTCTCAGACAACCTCGTTTGATAAAGCTGCTCTTGTTGTTCCTAAAACCCCATAAAAATGGCTTCTCTGAAAGACGCTAGGGCTGTGGTTGAAGAAGGTTGTTGCACTATTTAGGGTCAGCTTCCGGATATTCCTTACAAATCCGAAAAGTTTGGTTTAGGTTTCACTTCTCAGGCTCAGAGGGCGGTCCTTCGTGCTCGTGCCAATTCCGGGAGGCCTCCATTCCGCATCAACAACAATGGAGTTCACAACAATCATATCAATACTGTAGAAGACGATGATAGTGGTTGCAACATAGATAGTTGGATCTTCCCTACTACCGGTAATGGGCTCAACAATTGGAAGGCTGAAGACTTTATACCAATCTCCTTATTCATGAGTAAATGATATTTTCTGCTTTCTTGCTTTCAAATTTTGGTTATGTAATTTAAACAATGATTTTAAGCCTTGTGCCTTACCCGGGGCACAACGGTCCATTTGTTAGGGTTGTCATCATTCATTAGTATATTTTCATTTAATTAATCATTAGACGTTTGTATTCAAATTTTGTGCTCTTTGTCTTTCTTTTATTTTATTTCTTTCAAAGTAGCTATGTGTTCTTACACACACCCACACCACAAATTGCAGATCCATATCCACCCTAGATCCCATTGATAATAATTCTGCTATTTCCAATTATGACTTTGAAAATTCGATCTACCAAGCCAAGGACGAAAGTGAGAAAGATTGTGAAATACTTGGAGAGCTTGCTAGGCTCTTAATGCAAGATGAAAGAGCCATACGACCACATGAAGAGTCAGTCGAGGTCGTGAACTTGGGTACTAAATAAGACAAGAAAGTAATAAAGATAGGGGCCAACCTAGAAGACTATGTCAAAAAAAGGTTAATTCAGATGTTGCGTGACTATGTTGAGATCTTTGCTCGGTCATATGAAGACATGCTAGGGCTTGATACTGATATTGTGGTTCACCCTCTACTGATGAAGGAAGGTTGTCTCCCTATAAAGAAGAAAGTTTGTCGTATGCATCCTAAGATGTCTGAAAAGATCAAAACTGGGGTTATGAAGTTGTTCAACGCAGGTTTCTTGGCTGTTATGTCCTATCCTCAGTGGGTTGCAAATATGGTGCCAGTACCTAAGAAATATGATAAGGTGCATATGTGTATAGACTACAGGAATTTGAATAGGGCAAGTCCCAAAGATGACTTTTCGCTTCCACATGTTAACGTTCTGGTTGACAACATCGCTCAACACAAGGTATTTTCCTTCATGGATGACTTCTCCGGTTATAATCAAATCAAGATGGCACCTGAAGACATCGAGAAGACTACTTTTGTCACACAAAGGGGCACTTTCTGTTACAAAGTAATGCCTTTCAGTTTAAAGAATGCATGTGGGACGTATTAGCACACTATGTTATCTTTGTTCCATAATATGATCCATCACGAGATGGAGGTTTATGTTGATGATATGATAGCCAGATCCCAGACCGAAGAAGAATATCTCGACCACCTGCACAAGTTGTTTGAGAGATAAAAAGTATAAGTTGAGATTGAATCCAAACAAGTGCACCTTTGGCGTAAGATCCGGAAAACTCCTAGGTTTCGTCATCAGTGGTAAAGGTATTGAAGTTAATTTTCCCATATGACCGCTACTTGTGAGCCAATCTTCAAGTTACTAAAGAAAGATCAAGCAGTGAAGTGGAACGTCGATTGTTAGATAGCCATCAACAAAATCAAAGAATATCTTCAGGAACCTTCAATTCTGATGCCACCGGCTGAAAGAAGTCCTCTGATCATGTACCTAACAATGTTGCAAAACTCGATGGGGTGTGTATTGGGGCAATATGACGAGTCTGGTCGAAAAGAGCATGCAATATACTACCTTAGAAAAAAGTTTATCGACTATGAAACAAGAAACTCACTGCTCGAGAAAACTTGATGCGCTTTGGCATGGACTGCTCGCCGACTAAGTCAGTATGTGTTGAATCATACCACTTTGTTGATCTCTAAGATGGATCCAATAAAATACATACTCGAGAAGCCCATTCTCTCAGAAAGAATAAATTTGTTGATCTCTAAGATGAATCCAATAAAATACATATTCGAGAAGCCCGCTCTCTCCGAAAGAATAGCATGATGGCTAATGATCTTGACAGAATACGACATTCAGTGTACTACTCAAAAGGCAATCAAAGGAAATATATTGGCATATCATTTGGCTCATCAGGCTTTAGATGACTATCAGTCTATGAAATTCGAATTCTCGAATGAGAATATTATGCTAATTACTGATTGTAGCAGTGAAAATCGGAGATCAAGCTATTAATAAACTTGACTCGCAAATAAGCAAAAGTCACCAATTATGTAGCGGTGAAAATCGAAGATCAAGCTATTGATTAACTTGACTCGCAAATAAGCAAGAGTCGCCACCGCGCTTTATTATTTCCAAGGGAAAAGGGAAAAGTGTGAAATAAAACCCATAAATATGCAAAGTAAGTGCAATACTAAAAATAAAGAAAAATATAATGCATTTGAAAGAGAATAAAGGTTCGGGGTTGGTTATACAAAGGAAAGGTACTAGCACCCTATGTATCTATAATATCATATATGAACCTTTTGAAATATCTGTTTTTTGGTTAAAATTGATTTTCTTGCTAAATGAAGTGGGGATGAGATTTTGAAAATGCAACAACCTAATGTCGATGTTTTGGCTTAAAAGAGTGTAAGTTTGAAAATTGAGTTTTTAAAAGTTTTAACTAAAGAAAAATAAATAGGATAAAAATAAACATGCAATAGACGCATAATGACATAAAGTCAACAAGACGGTCATTTCCCTTGGATTAAAATACAAAGACCATAAACATCACCTATCAACAAATGAATCATCAATTTCATGGCATCAAGAATAATCAGACAATCGAGCACAACATGACTCATGGCTTCAAAAACAAAGTAAAGATAATCAAACAAATAATCAAAATAAAGTATTTTTTTTGTATTTTTTACATAAAAAAGAAAGTCTAATTTCTATTTAATTTAAAAATAAAAAAAACTAATATATGTTTAATTCACTAATTAGAAATAGTTAAATTAATTTTAAAAAATTAAATAATAAAAACTAATCAATTAGAATCAATCAATCAAATTAATTAAAATATATTAACAAAAACTAACTAATTTAACAAAGTGTAATTAATTTAAAAAAAAAAACAAATGGGCTGAAATTAGAATTTAAAAAAATAAACAAAAAACTTGCCCATCAATACCAAAACAAATTAATGACAAATATGAAGTAAATGCTTTCTCTCTATCTTTCTAAACTCATGATGCACCACAAAAAAACTGACTTTTTTACTATTAGAAAACAATGCATATTTTTAAGTTTCTTAAAACTCATACAAACAGATATTCTAACACTTCTTTTCTTATTTTAACAATGACAACATAATATTTTATTTCAAGTATCTCTTTTTCATGCAAACAAAACACAACATGTATACATAATCAACACAATAAAATCAATAGTTAAAGTAATGTTCAATTTTTAAAAAATAATAACATAAAACTAACAACTCTCAAGCAGAACCATGGAGAAGCAAGTAAATAAAACACAATAATATGAAAAGATAGAGACACAATGTTCATCAAGGTAAGGTATCATGACATTAGTATTGATTCAAAACATGAGTTCGAAAGAACCAAATTAAAATGAAAATAAGAAAAAGAAAGTTAAAAGGTAGAAGCATGAAGTGTTGGTTATTAAGTCCAAGGTCCAAAACAAGATTTCTACCCACGTGACATCATAGATGATTTTTACTCATCTCACTAAATATTTTTTTTGTATTTGAAAGAAAAAGAAAATAACAACTATTCGCTCTTAATCTAATATAATGAAATAAAATAAAAGAACTTAAAGACTTTCCCTTCCCTCGTGCTATTCTTCTTCCCTGCATTTTGTGAAAGTCTTTCTACATATCAACAAACTCAATACAGATCCAAACATTATTTCTCTAATTTCTTCTGTTCACAAACAAAAAAAAACGTAAATCAAAACAGAATAGAGAAATACTAGCGAGAAAATGGAGGGCGATGCGGATTTGTTTTCGGGAGGTATTTGCGGAGACAGCCTGAGTCTTCGAAAATTTTGGTTTCGCAATGGTGTAGTCCGGCGAATTGAAGGGAGAGAAAACCGTAGCTGGCTATGGTGTATGATTGTTCAGTTGCGGTGAGTCTGTATGGTTCAGATTCGGTTAACAATCTGTCTGTAAAACCGAGATATTAATATTATCGACATATAAACAATTTGGAGCAATGCAAGAAACAAGTAAAGAGATAAAAATGAATGAAGTGAAATATCAGGTAATTTTCAACTACAAAATGACGTAAACTTCGATTTAAACTGATTTTTGATCAACTTAAATACGACTAATGATGCAAATTGTGATGAATGAAGATATTTATTAATGACTGTGACCAAATAACAAAATATGGTATGAAAGTGCGACTAAAAAATATTAGGGGCGAAATTTAGGATGCAAGACAGATTATGAAGAACTTGGACCGTATGAAGGACCTGAACTGGGATCCCGATGGACTATGGTTTTTGATGGAGCTTCTAACGCGCTTGGTAATGGAATTGGTGCTCTGATTGTCTCTCCCAAAGTTTTCCATACACCCTTCACCGTCAGACTATATTTTGACTGTACCAATAACATGGCAGAATACGAAGCATGCATCATGGGTATCAAGGCTGCTATTGATATGAGGATCAAATTCTTAAATGTATATGGGGACTCAGTCCTAGTAATCAGTCAAATTAAGGGAGAATGGGATACGAAGCATCTAAATCTAATTCCTTATCGAGAGCATGTGTTGACGTTAATTTCGTACGAAGAAATCGCTTTTGAACATATTCCACGAGAAGAGAATCAATTGGCAGACGCATTAGCTACAATTTCATCTATGTCAAAGTCAGATGGGACAATGAAGCTCCTTGAATCACTATTAAGAGATGAGATGAACCGACACATTGCTACGAAGTTGATACTGATGAAGTTGAAGAAAAACCTTGTTACTACGAAGTGAAAAGATACCTTGAGACTTAAGAATATCCTAAAGGGGTATCTATTAATGATAAGAAATTTCTATGGAGGTTCTCTGCCAAGTTCTTTCTGAGTAACAGATATTTGTACAAGCACAATCACGATTCGACTTTGCTTCGTTGTCTAGACAAGAAGGAAGCTGAGAAGATTATGGAAGATATGCACGAAGAAGTCTTTGGTACTCACTCTAATGGACATACGATGGCTAAGAAAATTCTGAGAGCGGGTTATTATTGGTCGACCATGGAAACTGATTGCCATCGTTATTCTAAAACTTGTCATAAGTGTCAAATTTATGCTGACAAAATACATGTGCCTCTGGTTCCCTTGAATGTCTTGATCGCTCCTTGGTCATTTGCAATATGGGGCATTGATATGATTGGAGAGATTAAGCCTACTGCGTCCAATGGGTATCATTTCATCCTTGTCGCTATTGATTATTTCACGAAGTGGATTGAAGCAGCCTTGTTTGTCTTCGTTACCAAGAATATGGTGGCCCGGTTTATTAAGCATAACCTCATCTATCGGCATGGCATACTTAAAAGGATCATCAGGGATAATGGTACCAATCTTAACAATACTATGATCACAGAACTCTACATGCAATTCAAGATTAAGCACCACAATTCTTCCCCGTATCGACCAAAGATGAATGACGCAGTGGAAGCCGTCAACAAGAATATTAAGAAGATTTTGTAGAAAGTGACGGTGACATACAAAGATTGGCATGATATGTTACCATTCGCTCTTCATGGTTGTCGCACTTCAGCACGTACATCAATTGGGAAACTGTGTTTTCTCTATTCTATGGTATGGAGGCTGTCTTTCCTGTCGAGGTCTAGATTCCTTCTCTAAGGATTATGAAAGACGCAATTTTGGATGAAGACGAGTGGATTCAGTCCAGACTTGACCAGATAAATTTGATTGATGAGAAAAGGCTTGCAGCTATTTGCCATGGCCAAATGTATTAAAAGCGCGTGATCAAAGCCTTCAATAAGAAAGTCAGACATCAGGTGTAACAGGCTAGCAGTTTGGTAATAAAGCACATCATCTTACTACAAGGTGATCCTAGGGGAAAATAGACTCCCATGTACGAAGGACCATTTGTGATTAAGAAGATATTTTATGGCGGTGCTATGATACTTACCACCATGGACGGTGAATGTAACACCCTAATTATACACGGCAGATAATAATAAAATCAGAGTTCAACATAATTAGGATGCTACATTTACAACTTAAAATCAAACTTCATTTAATCGCATACAAAACAAATACATAACATTTAATCGCATAATTAGGACACTTTTTTTTCAAGGCAACTTACATCAAGATAATGTCTCCTAATAAAAAATTTATTAAAAGAGAAAGTGTATAGGACATCCTGGGCTTTCCAAAAAAGTCCTAGATCATCTTCAAAAGATGAAATTTGAGCAAGTTATGAAGTGCACAAGTTGGACAATTTTCAAGAAAATACATGAAATCTCAATTGAGCGAATTTGTGATTTTAAGTTATTGGGCCTAACTTTTTGGAGTTCAAACATACTCATGATATGTCCAAGGACCTCTAAATCTATACATGCATTATTTTGATTTTGATTTTTGTTTATTTGAATTTTTATTCATTTAAATATGAATTCAATCAAATAAAATATGAAAACTAATGGGCTAGTGAATATGGGCTTGGCTTGATCCATCATAAAGTCCAATAATTCGTGCAAGATACATAGAAAGTGTCTGAGTTCATTCAAAATTCGGAAAGGGCAAGAATCAAAGAAAAATGGCAAGGGATCATGAAGTTTAGAAACTTTTCAAATTTTGATTTTTTGTTTTAAGGCCATGGTTAATGGATTGATTCTTTCCATGATGGTTTACACTCCTCTCCCCCCTCTATAAATACATGGCATTGCAAGCAAGAAAGGACACACACCAAACTTCCTAGAGAAGCTCTCAAAATTTTCACAAAATTCTCAAGAATTACAAAATTCGAAACTCAAACTTTCAGCCCATATTCATCAAAATCAAGCCTTGCATCGTGTTTATGAAGCTCCAAGGATCTCATTCCTATTCTTCTTATAGATTTATGCATGCTAGAATACGCCTACGAGGTTGCTCTAGTTGGGTAAATTTCTCAATCTCAAAATTTTTAATTCGCACGTTCTAAATTGTTTTTAAACACTCATACATGTTGACACTGATGCTTGGATTGTTTTAGAACCATTGCCTTTGAGTTTGACGTAAGAATCCAATTCTGCCATTGTTAGGGCTCACAAACTTTTGAGTTTCGGATCCAACACTACGAGTCATTTCAGATCAAACCAGTACCATGGTTGGATTCGTAGCATATGTCCCATTTATTATTATTTTTTGCTTTATTTCATTTTTCATAAAAGACATCAAAAAATCAAACAAACCAGAAATAATTAGACTTAGATTTTAATTAATTAAATTAATTTTAATTAGTTTTTTTAATCATCTTTATTTTTTAACTAATTAATCAATTAGAATTAGGATTAATTTAATTTCAAATCTTTTTCTTAATAATAATAAAAAAACAAAATAATATTAGATTTTCTTCTATAGTTAATTTTTAATCAATGTTCATTTTCTTCTATTAATTTAAATTAGATTCAGATTTTTAATTTTCTATTAAAATTTTTTTTTTTAAATAAACAAAACAAAAACAACAAAAATTGTCTTAATTTGCTTAGAACTTTTTTGGGTTTTTAGACGTTCCTTCTTAATCTTTGCGCATTCTTTATTTTCCGCATTATTACTTTTGAAATATTGTTTCTGCCCATGGTTTGTAATAGTTTAAAATTAAGATTTCTTTACTATTTTTACCCCCAGTTTTGGACTTGTAATTTCCCCCTCCCTGAAGCCATGTAATAGTTAGTTTAAATTCCGCACTTTAAACTTTCTGCATTTGTATATATATTGAACTGTTAGATGTATGCCTAATAGGATTGCATGACAAGAATTAAAAGTAAATGTTAGCAAACATAAACATCAAAGACAGATAACTGAAACACAACACACCCACACATGTGCACCTCTAGGGTACTCCCACTTCGGTTGCCTTCGGAATAAAACAGTCAAAACTCTCGAACGTGAGGGATTTTAGTGGCAACCCTTTGGTTCAAAGATCATAAAATGACCCTTTCGATGTTGTCTCGGTACATGATCTTAAAACCTTATGGGTGTTACTAAAATATCTTTCCAAGTTTCCTTTGTGACTGTACGATGATCCTCAATTGTCCCTCAAACATCCAACGATGGGGCTACCTACTCACTAATAGTAGGATATCACTGTCTAAAGGAAACGAGGAAAAGAACAAACATTTTCGAGTAGGTAGATAGTTCTTAGATGCTTGCTCAAAACAAAATATTTTCCACACCTACACTCCTTTCCAAAAATATTTTCAAAAACACTTTGTATGCGTTCTCAACAATACAAGAAACATTACAAAGTTTGCCGCACTAAGGCGTCTTTTCAAAATACTTTTTTCAAACATACAAACATAAGGTATTTTCTAATGAGCCAGCATCTAAGAGCCCTTAGATAACTACAGATGGAAAGGGTGCTAACACCTTCCCTTTCCATAATCTACCCCCTTACTCAGAAATAATCTCGAAAGGTCTTTTTCTGTTCTTTTCACTCTTTCGTTTGTTGGATAAAAGAAAAGTTGGTGGTGACTCTTGCTTACCCCAACATTTGTGAATACAAACACAAAACCAGTATAAAAGTAAGTTCTCCCACCGTGGGGTTACCTTAGAGTTAGATCATTTTAAATTGCTTTCCTTGTTTGCTTTGTCTGCTTTATTTTTAAAGGGTTTGGTGGGGTTATTGTTAAAGATTCTATACTCATATTTGGGGTACCTTTTTAGGTAACTAGCAATAAATCATAGAGGTTGTACAACATAGACCAATATGGACAAAGTGATGGCTACGTTAGCGTGATACTCTGGCTTGTACTAATGTTCCTTGAGTCAGTCAAGGATAACATTAGGCTTCCTCATAGTGTCATTAAGCGCTAACTGACCTTTAGAAACTTTAATTGACTCATCCTAGCCATTAGAAAGTAGTGAGATAGCTGGCTTTGGTTCTGACCCAAGATTGGTTGATACTCGATGCTACACTCATTGAGATTGGACTTTCTCGATATTTCAGACGCAATAATTTGGTGCTTAAGCTGAAATAATTCCTGACGGAAAGGTCAATGATATGAGACTCCTTAGAACCCGGTTACTATTACTAGGATAGGTTGAGCCAACTGAAACTTCAAGAAGGTACTTACCTTTAAAACCTCGTGCAAGCCTTTAAACCTAAGTTCGTTGTGTGACTTAATTATGTTTGCTATCTTTATTTTTAAGCATAATCATAACATCATGAACATCATAACATATCATTCACACTAACCATTTCAAGGACCTGTGGATTTATCTCTTCTCTGTTTTGTAGGTTATGGATTCAGCTCGCAAAAAAACCATCCGGATCAACATTGGAGAAATTCCTCCCAAGCTTAAGGAGTTGGTCTTAAAAGTTCCTGAAAGCTCATCATTCATCAAAATACACGGTCACTTGCTGAGTTTGGTTACAACTGGTTTTGAGGAAAGTTTGATGATCGTTTTATTCTAGTTTTTCGATCCTAAGAACCATTGCTTCACATTTCCAGATTATCAGTTGGTGCCCATGCTGGAAGAATTCTCTAAGCCACTTGGCTTGCCTATATTGGATAAGATACCTTTCACCGGTTTAGAACAAGATCCAACTACTTAAGATATTGCCATTTCCTTGCATTTGAAGCCATCTGACATTGAATCCAGTTGGGAAAGAAGAAGTGGGGTTAAAGGTCTTCTTGCAAAGTTTCTGATGGAGAAAAATCAGGTATTCCTAGACGCTATGAGTTACCATGCTTTTGAAGATATCGTGGATCTCTTAATCTATGGGTTGGTTTTGTTCCCTAATTCAGACTAACTTATAGACGTCAATGCCATCAATATTTTCCTTACTCACAATCCAGTACCTACATTGTTCGGGGATATTCTGCATTCACTTCATACCCGTACTATGAAGAAACGAGGAACTCTTATGTGTTGTATGCCTTTGATCTTTAGGTGGTTTATTTTGCATCTTCATTGATCAGTAATGAAGAATAAGTTAGGCTTAAGGTGTAATCAAAGGTTAATGTCTCTCTCACACTCTGATATCTATTGGTGTCCTCGCTCTCAAGAAGACATTTCTTTTATTGATCGCTGCGGAGAATTTCCTAATGTGCCACTCCTTGGCGTTAGAGGAGGCATCACCTATAACCCTTCTTTAGCCCTACATCAGTTTGGTTACGCACGAAGAGATGGTCCTCCTGATATGCTCATCCAAGGTATTGTGTTCGACTATTCAAATGATCTGCAAGGTTATTGTTAGAGGTTCATCCGCGCTTGGGGCATGGTTAAGAAGTCTGATAGTAAGACTTTAGGGCACAAGAACACCATCCCTTTAGAACCTTACCTCAAATGGGTGCGAGCTCGTGCTCAAAGTCTTATGATGCCATATACTGCCATCTTACCAGTGATCTTAGAGCCTATTGTTCAAGGGGACGAGTCTTGCATCATTCTTCATCCTGATATGCCAACAAACTTCAAAGAATTGCAAAGGTCTTGGATCCAAATCAAGGAAGAATGAGACACCTTCGAGACCCGATTCTATGCCAGTGAGAAGAAAGTGTTGGAACAGACGAAGCATCTTCAAGAAGAGCAGAATCTTAATGCCTATATCAACACAAAAAGGAAGCGTCCATGGGAAACCTAGAAGTTTTAGAAGTTTTTAATCATTATTTCTTTGTAAACTTTGATTTCATTTGAACTTAATAATAAAAAGTCTTTGTTTCTGTTTGATTAAAAAGAGTTTAAATCCTACGAGATCCTTGAAAACATTGCATAAACATATCATGCATATCATTACATAAGCAGGTATTTCAAGACAGGTTTCTTATATTTCCGCTGTTTACTTTTGCAAAAGGAAATGGCTCTTGAACAAAACATTAAAGATCTTCAAGCACATAACGCTCAGTTTCAACAGATGTTCTTGGCTCTAGCTAAAGGACAAGAATATCTGAAAGCTCTCATTGTTAAGGATAAGAAAAAGAAGGCAAAGAAACAGGTTGGCGTCCTGAACATGGGAAGAAGATTTAGAGGAACAACCAAGCACGCTCTAGAATTCGCAACTCCATCAAATGAGGGGAATAATCAAGAAGAGGATAACAAGAAGACAAAAGAAGAAGATAACAGCCAGGGTCTGATGAAGAGTTAGCTGATTTTTCTGAAGAATAATATCCTTCTGCTGATGACAAGTATAAACTACTGGATGATCGTCTTAATGCTATGGAGATTCAGAGGGTACCTGGTTTGGACTTTGAAGAGTTAGGGTTGGTCTCAGGAGTGGTCATCCCACAAAAATTCAAAGTTCCCACTTTTGCAAAAATATGACAGTGTTTCATGTCCCAAGCTTCATTTGAGGTCTTACGTCAGGAAGATCCAACCCCATACAGCTGATAGGATATTATGGGTTCACTTCTTTTAGGAGAGTTTGTCGGGGACACAGTTAGAATGGTTATATCAATTGTAAGGAACCAACATCCATAATTGCAAAGATTTGGCTGCTACTTTTTACAAGCAGTACCAATATAATACTGACCTAGCGCCGACTCGTGTACAGTTGCAAAACATTTCCATGAGCTTAAATGAAGGTTTCAAAGAATATGCTAAGAAATGGAGAGATCTAGCTTGAAGAGTGAAACCTCCTTTGACTGACCGAGAAGTGGCGGACATGTTCATGGGTACTCTGACAGGCCCGTTATTTAACTTGTTGATTGGAAGTTCTTCGTCTGGTTTAACAGAAATGGTTCTGACTGGAGAAAAGATCGAAAGCGGTATCAAGAGTGGGAATATTCTGATGGTTGCATCTTCTAATGCTGAAAAGAAGCCATTTTGTGGTAAGAAGGAAGCCAATGTTGTGTATGGCCAGAAGGGTTGTAATAAGATAGACTGCAACCAATCTGTAGGGGAAAAACTGGTCTCTAATCCAGCACTAGTGCAACAACGACAACAGAGCAATCATCGTAAAAAAGACACGCCCAAAAGAAAATTTACCAAAATCAACATGTCTTTGGCTCAAGCATTGAAACACATTTTGAATATGGGGTTCATTACATTGAGGGATCCTCTTCGGAATCTCAATACCTCCACTCTTAGCTATCATCCTAATGCAATATGTGCATACCATTCCAATAGTCCCAGACTTGATAAGAATGACTGTTGGGCGTTGAAGAACAAGATTCAATATTTGATTAATGCTAAGGAGATTGAGTTTGGCCCTCTTGAGACTCCTAATGTGATTACTGATCCCATGCCAAATCATGTTTAAGATGGAGAGTGTCCAGTTCATTTGAATTTTTTCAATTGTATTTTTTTTGTTTGTTCGAACACTTATATTTATATCAAACTATGTGTTTTTCCATTAATGCATTGCATATGTTGGTCTTGAATTAATCCATTCGTTTTCACTATACTTAAACTGTGCTTTTACTTCCTTTTTGTGATATTCAACTCTTGATTAAAAGCTATAAGCCTTTAGAGGGAGGATGACAAAAATACTACCACAATCTCTACAATATGCTTTGGACCAAACCTTGTTGATGATGTACAAGTGTTGTTTCAAATCCTAAACAGTGGAGTTATAAGGAAGATAATCCCTAGTTAACCCCTTTGAGCCTAAGAAGTAGGAGTTTTCTTTTTCACACAAATTGAAACCTTTAATCATAACCTGTGGCAGGGTAGTTTCTCAGTTAATTCAATGGTGCATTCAATCGCAAGCTTTCCCTTCGTACATGACGAGTAGTGTCAGAGGTATCCTTCCAAAACAAAAGATGGTGATGGTTCCACATAATCATTAAAACAGACAGTTATTATCTCTCAAAAGAAAAGCCCGCTAAGTCAAAACCTAAGAAGGAGACTTAAAAAAAAACTGGGGCATCCCGCTGACTATAATCATAAAAGAAACAGTTCAGGAAAAAGGTAGGGATAATAAAAAAAATGTCGCTACAAATCCTCAACAAAAAGAAAAGGTTACAAAAATGACTGCCTTCTCAAATAAACTTTCAGTATCCCAACCATCATCGAAATATCAGGGCCAAGATTCCAGAACTCAATTGGGATCTAAACACACAGTTAACTGAGTATAGGACTGAAGAACATCACGAAGAATGGGTGGGTACAAATAAATTTCGAGTCTTTATCCTTTGTTTCTTAAACCGTGAACTAGACCATATTACAACCCTTAAAAGTCCTAACTGAAGCATAGGTTAGTTCGAAAGCATACTGTTACAAAAATGTATCCTGACTCTTGTAAGGTTTATTACAAATCCTGAGTTGAATTCATATTCTTACAAAATTCTGTTTGTTTACTAAAAATGCATTTTCAAAATTTCAAGACATAAATAAGCTTTGCATTATTTAAATGCCATTGTTTTCATTTGACTAATCGTTCAACTGTAGATAAATTCGCACGATGGAAATTCAATGAATGGAAATCCTCTCAATGGACAGAATCACCTTAGCTGGAAAGACATTTCCACTAACAGGCCTTTCATAATCAAGGGGAACGACATGGTATCTAACTGATCTTGGGGAAGTCGAGTCAAGATTCGAGGAATCTATCAAAAGGGCCGAATAGCCAGGGGAATACCTCCATCTGAATCACAAGGGGCATGCCATGGTGTCTTACTGATCTGGGGGCAGTCGAGTCAAGATTCGAGGAATCTCTCAAAAGCGTTGAATAGCCAGGGGAAGATCTCCATCTGAATCACTTGAGACATTGAACGTGAATGCTAGAAAAGGATCACGTATGATCGAGAAAACATTTTTCTGGCAGTGCTACAACACTTACTACTATGGACAATGATAATTCTCCGCACCCTGTGAACGCGAACATAGTCGAAAAATACTACGCATGAAAAAAGACCCGCTAGGTTGACTGGCCTAGTAAAAAATAAGGGCATCCCGGCGAACCAAAAGAGTTCGGGAAAAAATTAGGGATATATAAATAAAACTGTACACCCGGTAATTCGAAAACTTGAAAAGGCGGCTTGGGTAAAAACAGGTATCCTGGTGGACTGAAAATCTGAAAGGACAGTCCAGACAAAAGTTAGGGATTAAAGCGTACGACTATGTCCCGTCATCTGGTCACTTGTCTATTAGTAGAATACTTATCGCCCTGATCAGCATTCACCAAGGGCTCTAGAAGTTGAGGCATGTCCAAGTCTCCACGGACCCCTACAGAGCCAATTCCATGAGATTATCTCCACAAAGTAATCTTCACAAAGTCATACATTCTCCACAATTTCCCCGGCAGATCTCTCTGGCGGATAAAGGAGTATGATCTTCTTCCTTGCAATATCACCAACCTACGGAGTTTCAATCAGTACAGTTCATGGAGTTTCTCTTCCCCAACTGAGCTTGTTCCTCCAAGGTTGTAAAACCCTCATCAGACTTCTGCTCTCTAGTAGAGTTCATTTCCTTAACAAAGATGTTTCCTCAGCAAGAGTACTTCTCCATCAATAGGGTTTATTTCCCCAAACAATTTATCATCTTCTAGATACAATGCATATACAATTAAGACAAAGATTAATTCTGGCACTCATTTTATATTTCTCTTCTAGATACAACACATATACAATCAAGACACAGATTCATTCTACCACTCATTGCAGATTTCTCTTCCAGATATGAATGTCATTCTGATACTCATTCAGTACATCTTCCAGATATGGTTGAGATACAGTCCAGATATGGATATTATTCTGATACCCACTGTTGTACCCCAAAATTTGCCCTCCCATATTCTTCAAGATTTTTCAAGATCAACCTTCAAATGGTTCAAAATCTCTCAAGGGTTGCACAGTCAAACATCCTCCTAAGCCAGCTGAAATTAGGGTTTTGGTTCCTTCATGGAATTTGAGGTTTTCAAGGGTCCAACCAAGCCTCATATGCCTACATATATTGTCAAGCATCTACATATCAAGTTTCAAGGCTCACAGCATCAAGTTGCACAGTCAAAAGCCCTATTTTGTTCACAATCAACTGTAGGGGCAAAATGGTCATTTGGCAGTCAAAAGTCAAATTTTTTGGTCAACATCTTATTTTGAAGCCACAATCATCATTTGGTCAAGTCTTGACCATGATTCCACAAGAATGGCTCAAAAATCATCAAGATGCAAAAGTTTCTATTTTTGGCCAGTTGAAAAGTCAACTGTAACTTGACCAAGGCATAACTTTTTCATGGTTCATCAGAAAAATCCCATCCAATGCTCATTTTGAAGGGGATGACATTTCCTACAACTCATCTTCACATTCCAAGTCCAAGAAATGCTCCCACAAAAAGTTATCAATTTCTACATTATAGGTCAATTTCAAAAGTCAACAAAAAGGCACTTTAAGTCAAAGACCATAACTTGAGATTGGTAAATACAAATGACATGGGACAAAAGGAATTGGTTAGAGGACTTCAAGACCTTTCCAAAATGTCCAAGAACATGTTCATAGGATCAAAATTGAGCAAGATATGCATTGGAGAAGTTGGGAAATTTTTGGGAATTTGCAAAAGTCAACTTTGCCCAAAACACCTCATTTTTGCTAATGGGCCTCAAATTCTTTCTTGAAACATTGTCCAAAGCATATGCACGACCCAATGAGCTTAAATTGATTTATTTTCTTATTTTTAATTAATTAATTGAATTTTTATTAATATTAATTCATTTAATTGATTTTAAATGTAGAAAATATAAAGATTTGGTTTTCAAATCTTTTGTGAAGCAAATAAGATCAGGGCAAGCTGGCAATTTCGTGCATCCATCAAAGAAGGCAAAAATATCCAATTTTGGCAAGGTTTTTCAATCAAAAAGATTGAAAAATATTTGATTGGAAATCAAAGATGCAAAACTTTATTCCATAGATTTGTGGATCAAAACTTGACCTAAAACCATTCTACTATAAGTGCATACCTCAACCCTAAAGCCTTGGACGTGAAAAAGCTGCTACAGAGCCATAAACAAATTCAGAAAATTCAAAGAAAAACCAAAAACTGTTTTTCATATTGCAGATCAATTCAAAGCCTTAGAGTGATTCCAATACGTTGCTGGGACACTGAGGAACCTATTGCAATCACAAACAAGCTCCAACACTCAAAGAATCACTCACTTCAGTCACACGGTTTTCCTAATTTTTCTAGAATTGAAACTCATAATTCTTGCATATTTAACATGATATAATTGTTGCTTTGCATTGCTATGACCTTTCTGAAGCTGATGATATAGGTTAATTGCATTATGGTGCCCTGAAACGTAAACTACCATGGACGAATTCTAGGTTTTCAAAGCTCTCAATTTAGGGCTTTACAACATAAGTAAAATCAGAACCAATGATACCCATGGTTGAAACCGTCTGAATGAGACGAAGACATTGCTACCCTCGCGCTCAATTTATATTACATGTAGACCTAATCACTATTAACTGTGCTTCCATGTTGTGGGGGTTAAAAACCCACGCTATTTGACATGTTTTCTGCAGGTTTCATGAAGAAGACGGTGAGCTGGCAATACCCCACTGGATCATTCAAACACGCGCGCCTCTTTTTTTTGTTTCAGCATGTGACTTGTTTTTTCTTATAATATATTTGTTTGTTATTATATTAATAAATGCAATGCAGTGGCTTGGTGGTTGATGACGTGCTTGGTAACTACTGGGACATGGGTTCGATTCCCAGGTCCCCCCCAAAACTCAATATTATTTTTTCTATTGTGTTCCTATGCAGGCCTCCAAACAGCGTCCATCATGCATCTCAAGCGATCAGCCTGCCAAGTGGCCACTAACGCCAATCTGATGGCCATGAGGCGTGGACCATGGTGTTCCCAGTCAATACTTGCACACTGGATTCCAGAAAGTAAACAGGCTTGGCTTATTGGGCCTCAGAAATTCCAGATCCACCTCTATTTTTGGTCCAGCACCCCTGGTTTATTATTCTTTTTTCATTTTCTTTTTCCTTTTATTTTCTTTAATAACTATTATTATTATTTAATTCATAGATAATTATTTTCATAAACAAAAATCAGAAAAAACTAATATTTTTATTATTATTATTATTTATTAGTTTCACTACTAATTATTTTTGTAAATAAACACTAATTTCAATTAATCTAGTTCAATTAGGTTTAACTTTAATTTTCTTTTACAATAAAATAAAAATGAATTAGACTTAGATTTCTTTTTCTTTTGACACTTTTAATTTAATTTTTATTTTATTTTTATTAAAAACATTAAAAACATAAAAAAATCCTTTTTCTTGTAAATATTAATTAATTAGCTATTAGGTTTAATATTAATTGCAAAAAGGACAAATCTAATTCTTTCTCAAAAAAAGGGTCAACACCCTAAAGACGCCCCAATTCAATTCTTTCGCGCGCAGTTTATTTTAATTCAATATTTTATATTTTTGTATCTGCTCAGGAAGTGTAATAATTAATTAGAACTTTATCGCTTTCTTTTAAATTCTCGCACTTTATTTTCCAAACGGGTTTTTGTTTTTGGCGATGTATAGACCCGCGCCTTGTAATAGCTATATTTACATTTCTGCAATTTATTTTCCGCACTCCTAACTGTTAATTATGCCTGCAAGAATGTATGACAAATAAAATCAATCCGTAGTTCACAAATAACATGCAAAGACAATTTAACTGAAAAACAACACACATGCACATGCCACTCTTAGGGTACGCCTCACTGGTTGCCTCGAACGTGGTCGTCAAGTATAGGGTGTTTTAGAGGTCGCCCTCCTGTCTAAGATCCAGTTGCCTCGAAACGGTTGCCTCAGATGAAAAGGATCTAGGACATTAGGGTTACTTCTAAGGTGTCCTACTATTGCTTTGGTGACCACACATGTCCCTAATAATCGAATTGACCCGATACCTCCAACGACGATGCTACCTACCTCTCAATGGTGGGATAGCACTATCTAAAGGACTCTTACACAGCCTAATTCCTTAGAGTAGGTAGATTTCTTCTGGGTACTTGCTCTCTCAAACAAACAAAACAACTTTTTGCACCCACACTTTCAAAAGTTTTCAAACATATTTTTCATACACTCCTGAGGACAGATACAAGAGTTACTTAGAAATTTTTCAAACGAAACTTTTTTCAAAACCCACACACACTTGAAAAGCAAACAATTTTTGAAAACATAAGAGCAAGTACCTAAGAGGCCGTGGATAACCATGGATAGAAAGGGTGCTAACACCTTCCCTTTCTATAAATCTACCTCCCGAACCGAGAAACATTCTCAAAGAAGGAATTTTGCTGTGCTTTTGTCCTTTCCATGTTGGAGAACATAAAAGACGGTGGCGACTCTTGCTTACCGCGACATTTCGCAAAACCAGCTTAAAAAACAGTCAGTTCTATTTCCACCGATCACAGAACTGGCGACTCTGCTGGGGACTTTATAAAAAGTAAGGTGTACCTTAGGATTAGACCACTCTTATGTTTTCAATTGCTTGCTTTGTTTGCTTTAATATTGTGGGTTTGCCTTGGAGTTTCATAGATCCTAACCCGGATCTGGGGGATACCTTTTAGAAGTAGCAACAAACTGTGAGGGAACTGTGCGGGGTATACCGACACGGTTGAAGCAATTGCTACGTTGATGTGGCACTTTGCTGAGTACCGGTAACCCTTGAGTCAAGTCAAGGAGAGTACGGGGCCGCCGCGTGGTGTCGTGAAGCATCAACTGACCTTAGAACCTTACTTGACCATCCTGGCCTCTTTAGGGGTAGTGAGATGACCGACTTTGGTGCAGTCCGAAGTTGGTAGATACTCGATACTACACTCATTGAGGGTTGTTTTCTTGGAATATTTTGATCGCCAGTTCAGTGGCTAAATCAAAACAATGAACATAGAAAACAATCCAATGATATTGAGCTCCTTAGAACCCGATTACTTTTGATAGGACAGGTTTTGATCCAACCAACTTCAAGAGGGTAGTACCTAAACTTCATGCTGGCCTGAACTCTAAGGCTTGTCTTGTGTGACTTGTGTGCCTTCAAACTTGACTACTTGCATGCTCTTTATCTGACACTTGAGTTTCTTGCAGGTTTTGTTTACAGTCCTTAATCTGGACTCATTACAGGGCCTACTTACATCACTCCATGCATAGCATAACATCATACCATCATACCATTGCATACATCCTGCATAAGGACTAACCCATTTCAAGGATCTCAAGGGTCTGTGATACAGGTCATGATGAACCAACTGTCTAGCAAGGGGCAAAAGGGGATTTATTTTCCTCTAGCCAAGTTTGTTTGGAGATCAAAACATGACAGCTTGAGTCAGGGGCTATGACCCACTCGATATGGTGAGCTTTGACTCTTGAAGAAGGACTCTCAACAACATGAAGTTCCTTCAATCAAGCTACCTGATTCTAACAATTTTCTTGTTTACCCCGCGAGATCCTTGAAAACATTGCATACATATATCATACATATCATTGCATAACAGGTACCCTTGTTACAGGTCACTTACCATCTTCGCAGTTTATTTCAGCAATGGATCTCCAACAAGATAACTAGGATCTCCATACTCAAGAGACTCAGTTCGGGGAAATCCTCCTAAATCTATCCAAGGGGCAGGAAGAGCTGAAAACACTCCTCATGGGGACTTTGGTCAGGAACAGTCCTGGAGACGATAAAGATGAACGGCTGAAACATCTGCAAGCTGAGATAGACGCAATGAGGAATCAGATGTTGGGGCAGATGGCCCTTATCCAAGGCTTAGCTCGGGAACAAGAAGAGTTGAGAACTGTGATCAACCAGCTTCAGCAAGATAGTATGAAGCAAGTAGTCAGGGTTGGGGACCAAAGCGGTAATCAGCCCCCAAGAAGTCAAAGGTTTGGTTTGATGAATAGACCTCTCCAAGCTGCTACTACTTTACAGGTCTAACAACGACCTCACCAAGAACAATGGGTTGATCAGAGCAAGCCAGACAAGCCCAGGAGGCAATTCACCCAGCTCAACATGTCATTGTTTCAAGCTTTACAATGCCCATTGAGATTGAATCTGATCACATTAAGGGCTCCTCCCCGGAATCCCAACACCTCTGCTCCTACCTATCATCCCAATAAAAGGTGTGCCTACCACTCTGCCAGTCCAGGACATGACACCGACGACTGTTGGTCTCTGAAGAACAAGATCCAAGACCTGATTGATGAAGGAGCATTGGAATTCACACAAGATGGTCAGGCGGAGTTCTTCTACCATCCCTCCAAAGTTCACCATTTGAAGTGACAAGTCCTGAGACGAGAAAAACTTTTGTTCATTCGAATGTTCAAGTTGTATCTTTCTTTGCTTATTCAAACAACTATTGTCATAGCAAACTCTTTTATTTCATTAATACATCGCATATGTCTGTTTTGAATCAATATATTCGCATTCGCTATATTCAAACTGCTTTCATTTTTTTGTGATGTTCAAACTCTCGATTAATAATTCTCAGCCTTTTGAGGGAGGATGACGAAAACGATACCACAATCTTTACAATATGCTTTTGAATAGACCCCGCTGATGAGGTACAAGCATTGCTTCAAATCCTAAACAGTGGAGTTATAAGGAAGATAATCCCTCGTCAACCCCTTTGAGCCAAAGAAGTCGGAGTTTTTTTTCTTTTCAAAAATTAAAACCCTTAATCATAACCTGGGGCAGGGTAGTTTTCTCAGCTGATCCATGTGCACAATGAATGGCAAAAGAAGTCCTCCCGAGACAAAAGACAGTGATGGTTCCTTATAATCGTAAAGACAAGCAGTCATTGTCTCAAAAAATAAAAGCCCAATAAGTCAAAACCTATGAAGGAGACTTACAAAAAACTGGGGCATCCCGCTGACTGTAATCACAAATGAAACAGTTCAGGCAAAAAATAGGGATAACAAAATCAAAAAGAAAGAGGTCCTACAAACCCTCAACGAAAATGACTGCCTATTCAAAATAAAATGTCAGTATATGAACCATCACCGGAATATCAGGACAAAGACTCAAACAAGGTCTAACGCACGATCAGCTGAGTTTAGGTTTGAAGAACATCACGAAGAACGGGTGGGTACAAATAAAATTTGAGCCTTTATCCTTTGTTTCTTAAACCGTGAACCAGGCCACGTTATAACCCTTGAAAGTCCTAGCTGAAGCATGGGCCAGTTCGAAAGCATACTGTTACGAAAGGTATCCTGACTCCTTAAGGCTTGCGGTAAAATAACGAGTTGACATCACATTTTACAAAACTTGCTTGTTTTACTGAAAAATACATTTTCAAAAACTTCAAGACAGACATAAGCTTTGCATTCCTGATATAACATTGCTTGCATATGACTATTTGTTTGAACAGCATAGAAGTTTGCACGAAGAATGTCTGATGAACAAAAGTACCTCCAACCAAGGGGCAGACATGATCATGGTCCGTCATCTGGGGCAGTTAAGTCAAGATTCGGAGAATCTCTCAAAAGGCCAACCAGCTTGGGGCAAATCTCCATCTGGGTCACTTGGGGCATTGGACGATCAAAACTAAGATCTTCTGGTGGTATGGTAACACAACGCTACTGACAGTGACCACTCCCTACATTCGGAGAGCACGGACATAGTCGAGAAAATACTACACACAATCAAAGACCTGCTAGGTTAACACACCTAGGCAAAAATAAGGGCTTTCCGGCAAACCAAAAGGGTTCGGGAAAAAATAAGGGATGAAAAATGAAAAAAATCTGTACACCCGGCAAGTCGAAAACCTGGAAAGGTGGCTTGGGCAAAAATGGGTATCCCAGTGGACTGAAAACCCGAAAGGGCAGTCCAGGCAAAAGTTAGGGATCACAGCGTACGACTATGTCCCGGTATCTCGTCACTTGCATACCAGAAGAAGATTTGTCAAATCGGCAGTCATCAAGCACCTCCACAGGTACCTTCTCCCACAGAAGCTGGGGCAATAAGAATTGTCCAAACTATACGACAGCTTTGCTCATCAGGTACAAAGGTAAATTCAGCTGAAGAACTAGACCAGGATACCTTCACTCCCAAGAGTAAGACCAGATTCAGCAATACTCTTCCCCCAGGAAGAGTTGGTCTCCCATCAGCCCCGAAAAGACACGGTATCTCCTAGCAAGTCAGCAACACTCTCCCCAAGCAGAGTTAGCCTACTGTCAGCCTTAAGGAAATTGGGTATCCCCAGAAGATCTCCATGTTCCCCAGTGGAGCCACTTCCCCGGTACCGTTCAGAAAGTTTCCCTAGGAGAGTTGAATCATCCTCCCCAGTAGATTCTGGAAGCCTCTCCCCGACCATATTCAAAGGTTATTCCCCGCCAGAGCTTATAACTGGGTTATCCTCAGCTAATTACCACGGAAAGATCATCCTCGGCGAAGTTCTTCCTATCCCCCAGCGGAGTTCATCAAATCCTCCAACAGAACTTATCAACGGTATCCCCAGCGGAGTTATCATCAAACCTCAGCGAAGTATCTCTTCCCACAGAGTAATTCCCTGCAGAGTAATCTCTTCGACAAGTTTATTCCCCAACGTAGTCATCTTCTCCTACCGGTTTATTCTTGCAACCATCATCCCTAGCGGAAACGAAGAACTCTACTCTTCAACATCAGCCCAGGATTCAACAAATTTCCCGGCAATCGTCAAGGATTTATTTTCCTAGATGAGAATACATTCATAAACATCACATTTTCATACATCATGATACATGCATATACGCATCATATCATACAATCTCATTTATGTCAAGAACATCATTGCTTGATCCATATCATGCATTGCATATGACTGACCTTTACCTTTCAGGAAGGATACAGTTAAATGATCAATCATGTCAAAGTAGACAAATACAGTCAAAAGAGACCAATCCAGTCAAAAAAGACAAGTACAGTTAAATCCCAAAGGTTTTTCTAATGCTCATCCAGTCAAAAAAGACAAGTCCAGTTGAAATTAATTCCTAAAGTCATTATAGACACCCGTCGTTATAGACACTCGTCGTTATAGACACTCATCATCATAGACACCCGTCGTTATAGACACCCGTCGTTATAGACACCCATCGTTATAGACACTCGTCGTCATAGACACCTGTCGTTATAGAAACTCGTCGTCATAGACACCCGTCGTTATAGACACCCGTCGTTATAGACACATGTCGTTATAGACACTCATCGTTATAGACACCCGTCGTTATAGACACTCATCGTTATAGACACTCGTCGTCATAGACACTTGTCGTTATAGACACTCGTCGTCATAGACACCCGTTGTTATAGACACCCGTCGTTATAGACACCTGTCGTTATAGACACTCGTCGTTATAGACACCCTTCGTTATAGACACTCGTCGTTATAGACACTCATCGTCATAGACACCTGTCGTTATAGACACTCGTCGTCATAGACACCCGTCGTTATAGACACCCGTCGTTATAGACACCTGTCGTTATAGACACTCGTCGTTATAGATACTCGTCGTTATAGACACCCGTCGTTATAGACACTCGTCGTTATAGACACTCGTCGTCATAGACACCTGTCGTTATAGACACTCGTCGTCATAGACACCCGTCAATATAAACACACGTCGTTAAAGACAACCTGTCAAAGAAGACCAAACCTCCTTTGGTTCAGTTAAATCAAATTCCTAAATATTTTTCTGAGATAATCTGTCAGTAGAGACAACTCATCCACCTTTTGAAGTACCAGATTCGATACCTGTATCTAGCCAGGGAATATCTGTGAGCGATTAATTGTAGGTTCGATACCTGTATCCAGCCAGGGCACATCTGCATGAAAAGTTTGAAGATCAACCCCTGTAATAGGCCAGGAAATTGTCTTTCTTTCTCAAAGTACGCAAGTTCTCGCTAAGGAATCTCTTACGCGATCGACACACATTTCCAAATGGCATCTATAAGCCCATTCCCGACAAGGTTCTGTCACATTTCCAAATGGCATCTATAAGCCCATTCCCGACAAAGTTCTGTCGCATCTCCAGATGGCATCTATAAGCCCATCCTCCTATCCATCATCTATCCAAATGGCATCTGTAAGCCCATTCCCGACATCACGTTGCTGATATTCTACTATGCGAGTGCAAATTTCTGGGCACTCTAGTGTTCAATCATCTTCCACCTTCGGATCACGAAAGGCACGCAAGCCAATCTACATCCTCAGGTTTAAGAAGATTTAACAGGGACAACTGTTGTACCCCAAAATTTGCCCTCCCATATTCTTCAAGATTTGTCAAGATCAACCTTCAAATGGTTCAAAATCTCTCAAGGGTTGCACAGTCAAACATTCTCCTAAGCCAGCTGAAATTAGGGTTTTGGTTCCTTCATGGAATTTGAGGTTTTCAAGGGTCCAACCAAGCCTCATAGGCCTACATATATTGTTAAGCATCTACATGTCAAGTTTCAAGGCTCACAGCATCAAGTTGCACAGTCAAAAGCCCTATTTGGTTCACAATCAACTACAGGGGAAAAATGGTCATTTGGCAGTCAAAAGTCAAAATTTTTGGTCAACATCTTATTTTGAAGCCACAATCATCATTTGGTCAAGTCTTGACCATGATTCCACAAGAATGACTCAAAAATCATCAAGATGCAAAAGTTTCTATTTTTGGACAGTTGAAAAGTCAACTGTAACTTGACCAAGGCATAACTTTTTCATGGTTCATCAGAAAAATCCCATCCAATTCTCATTTTAAAGGGGATGACATTTCCTACAACGCATCTTCACATTCCAAGTCCAAGAAATGCCCCCACAAAAAGTTATCAATTTCTACATTATAGGTCAATTTCAAAAGTCAACAAAACGACACTTTAAGTCAAAGACCATAACTTGAGATTGGTAAATCCAAATGACATGGGACCAAAGGCATTGGTTAGAGGACTTCAAGACCTTTCCAAAATGTCCAAGAACATGTTCATAGGATCAAAATTGAGCAAGATATGCATTGGAGAAGTTGGGAAATTTTTGGGAATTTGCAAAAGTCAACTTTGCCCAAAACACCTCATTTTTGCTAATGGGCCTCAAATTCTTTCTTGAAACATTGTCCAAAGCATATGCACGATCCAATGAGCTTAAATTGATTTATTTTCTTATTTTTAATTAATTAATTGAATTTTTATTAATATTAATTCAATTAATTGATTTTAAATGTAGAAAATATAAAGATTTGGTTTTCAAATCTTTTGTGAAGCAAATAAGATCAGGGCAAGCTGGCAATTTCGTGCATCCATCAAAGAAGGCAAAAATATCCAATTTTGGCAAGGTTTTTCAATCAAAAAGATTGAAAAATATTTGATTGGAAATCAAAGATGCAAAACTTTATTCCATGGATTTTTGGATCAAAACTTGACCTAAAACCATTCTACTATAAGTGCATACCTCAACCCTAAAGCCTTGGACGTGCAAAAGCTGCTACAGAGCCATAAACAAATTCCAAAAATTCAAAGAAAAACCAAAAACTGTTTTTCATATTGCAGATCAATTCAAAGCCTTAGAGTGATTCCAATACGTTGCTGGGACACTGAGGAACCTATTGCAATCACAAACAAGCTCCAACACTTAAAGAATCACTCACTTCAGTCACACGGTTTGCCTAATTTTTCTAGAATTGAAACTCATAATTCTTGCATATTTAAAATGATATAATTGTTGCTTTGCATTGCTATGACCTTTCTGAAGCTGATGATATAGGTTAATTGCATTATGGTGCCCTGAAACGTAAACTACCATGGACGAATTCTAGGTTTTCAAAGCTCTCAATTTAGGGCTTTACAGCATAAGTAAAATCAGAACCAATGATACCCATGGTTGAAACCGTCTGAATGAGACGAAGACATTGCTACCCTCGCGCTCAATTTATATTACATGTAGACCTAATCGCTATTAACTGTGCTTCCATGTTGTGGGGGTTAAACCCCCCCGCTATTTGACATGTTTTCTGCAGGTTTCATGAAGAAGACGGTGAGCTGGCAATACCCCACTGGATCATTCAAACACGCGCGCCTCTTTTTTTTTGTTTCAGCATGTGACTTGTTTTTTCTTATAATATATTTGTTTGTTATTATATTAACAAATGCAATGCAGTGGCTTGGTGGTTGATGACGTGCTTGGTAACTACTGGGACCTGGGTTCGATTCCCAGGTCCCCCCCAAAACTCAATATTATTTTTTCTATTGTGTTCCTATGCAGGCCTCCAAACAGCGTCCATCATGCATCTCAAGCGATCAGCCTGCCAAGTGGCCACTAACGCTAATCTGATGGCCATGAGGCGTGGACCATGGTGTTCCCAGTTAATACTTGCACACTGGATTCCAGAACGTCAAGAGGCTTGGCTTATTGGGCCTTAGAAATTCCAGATCCACCTCTATTTTTGGTCCAGCACCCCTGGTTTATTATTCTTTTTTCATTTTCTTTTTCCTTTTATTTTCTTTAATAACTATTATTATTATTATTTAATTCATAGATAATTATTTTCATAAACAAAAATCAGAAAAAACTAATATTTTTATTATTATTATTTATTAATTTCACTACTAATTATTTTTGTAAATAAACACTAATTTCAATTAATCTAGTTCAATTAGGTTTAAATTTAATTTTCTTTTACAATAAAATAAAAATGAATTAGACTTAGATTTCTTTTTCTTTTGATACTTTTAATTTAATTTTTATTTTATTTTCATTAAAAACATTAAAAACATAAAAAAAATCCTTTTTCTTGTAAATATTAATTAATTAGCTATTAGGTTTAATATTAATTGCAAAAAGGACAAATCCAATTCTTTCTCAAAAAAAGGGTCAACACCCTAAAGACGCCCCGATTCAATTCTTTCGCGCGCAGTTTATTTTAATTCAATATTTTATATTTTTGTATCTGCTCAGGAAGTGTAATAATTAATTAGAACTTTATTGCTTTCTTTTAAATTCCTGCACTTTATTTTCCAAACGGGTTTTTGTTTTTGGCGATGTATAGACCCGCGCCTTGTAATAGCTAGATTTACATTTCTGCAATTTATTTTCCGCACTCCTAACTGTTAATTATGCCTGCAAGAATGTATGACAAATAAAATCAATCCGTAGCTCACAAATAACATGCAAAGACAATTTAACTGAAAAACAACACACATGCACATGCCACTCTTAGGGTACGCCTCACTGGTTGCCTCGATCGTGGTCGTCAAGTATAGGGTGTTTTAGAGGTCGCCCTCCTGTCTAAGATCCAGTTGCCTCGAAACGGTTGCCTCAGATGAAAAGGATCTAGGACATTAAGGTTACTTCTAAGGTGTCCTACTATTGCTTCGGTTACCACACATGTCCCTAATAATCGAATTGACCCGATACCTCCAACGACGGTGCTACCTACCTCTCAATGGTGGGATAACACTATCTAAAGGACTCTTACACAGCCTAATTCCTTAGAGTAGGTAGGTTTCTCCTGGGTACTTGCTCTCTCAAACAAACAAAACAACTTTTCGCACCCACACTTTCAAAAGTTTTCAAACAAATTTTTCATACTCTCTTGAGGACAGATACAAGAGTTACTTAGAAATTTTTCAAACGAAACTTTTTTCAAAACCCACACACACTTGAAAAGCAAACAATTTTTGAAAACATAAGAGCAAGTACCTAACAGCCCGTGGATAACCACGGATAGAAAGGGTGCTAACACCTTCCCTTTCTATAAATCTACCTTCCGAACCGAGAAACATTCTCAAAGAAGGAATTTTGCTGTGCTTTTGTCCTTTCCATGTTGGAGAACATAAAAGACGGTGGCGACTCTTACTTACCGCGACATTTCGCGAAACCAGCTTAAAAAACAGTCAGTTCTATTTCCACCGATCACACCCACTCAATACATCTTCAGATACAATCAAGGCGTGAATTTATTCTAACATTCCCCAGCTTGAGTGTGCTTCTACCACAAATCACTGGAAAATCCCTCTATCCAGTGAAGTCGTCACTATCCCCAAAGAGTTGCTATGGAATCTAGAAACTGGACCAGATATCAGTCAACTTTATCCTCCCCATGCGAGCCGAAAGTTTATCCATCTCTTCTATTCCCAGTCAGGCTATAAACTCCCCAATAAAACAATGAAAATACAATGTTCTTAAACTCTTATCCCCGAGCAAGAATTAACACGATCCAACAGAGTTTCCTCAAGTAAAAAGCAAAAATCAATGTTCCCAGCGGAGTTTCCTCGAACAAGAAAGCAAGGATTCTGTGATCGATGGGAATGAGAACTGACTGTTTTCGAATGCTGGTTCGCGTTTGCGTTTGTTTTTGCAAAATGTCGCGGTAAGCAAGAGTCGCCACCGTCTTTTATTTTATCCAACAAGGAAAGGATAAAAGCACAGATAAAATTCCTTTTCAAGATGTTTCTCGGGTTCGGGAGGTAGATTATATAAAGGGAAGGTGTTAGCACCCTTTCTATCCGTGGTTATCCACGGGCTCTTAGGTACTCGCTTACTATGTTTTCAAAAGTTTGCATTTCTTTGTGTTTGTGGGTTTTGAAAAGAATTTTGTTTTTGAAGAGAGTGTTAGTGCGAAAAGTTTTGTTTTGTTTTAAAAGGAGCAAGTACTTAAGAACATCTACCTACTCAAAAAGGAATTAAACTGTGCTAATGTCCTTCAGACAATTCCATCCCACTATTGAGGAGTAGGTAGCTTCGTCGTTGGAGTTTTCGGGTCAATTCGATTTAAGGGACGTGTGGTCATTAAAGTAATGTTAGGACGCTTTAGCGGTAACCCTAATGTCTTAGATCATTTTTTGAGGCAACCGTTTCGAGGCAACTTATGATCTTTGGACAAGAGAGCAACCTCTAAAACATCCTATACTCAATGACCACGTTCGAGGCAACCAAGTGAGGTGTACCCTAAGAGTGGCATGTGCAAGTGTGTCAATTTTCAGTTTATATTATCTTTGTACATGTTATGGTGAGCTACAGTTGATTTTAAATTAAAGGTTAATCTTGTCATGCAATCCTAGTTTGCATACATCTAAACAGTTAACATATGTATAGGAATTTAAAGTGCGGGAATTGTAAATCCTACGCTATTACAAGGCTTCAGGGAGGGGGATTATTTACATGTCCAAAATTGGGGGAATAAAGCAGTAAAGTGTAAAAGTCTTAGTTAAGCTATTACAAACCAGTAGCAGTTATAATAAAATAAACGCACACGAATCTGAACATAACCTCTAAAAATCCTAAGAATAAAATATTTTTGTTGTTTTATTTTATTTTGGGAAAATGATCTAAATCTACTTAATTTTAATTTTGAGAAAATGTTAAGATAATTAAATGATTAATTAACAAAGTTAATTTAATAGGAAAAAACTAGCCTAATGTTTTTGTGGTTTTTTTTAATTGATTTTATGTTGATTAAAAAAAGGAATAAAATAGTCAAAATAAAGATGAAATCGAAGGAACAGGCAGTAAATCAAGAAAGGTATAATTCTGGAGGCCTGGGTCGAAAGAGGTGTGGGCTGTCTTTCGACCCAGTGAAGAGGCTTGATCCAAGGTGCATGAGGGGCTGCACTTTGGGGGTGTTCGATCTGGATATGTCATCCTTCGATCTGGGAACCCTGGATCCAGTTCGAAGCTAAGCTGCTAAGCTTCAAAGCTCTGAACAAGATTCTGAGAATATATTTCCTGCAAAACGAGACAAATGTTAAAGACCCAGGGGGGACTTTACCCCCTGATTCGAATCTCCTCCCAATTCGGATCCTCCCTCAACTTGAATTTGCTGAATCTGGGTCTGGGTTTGTTTTATCCTGAGATTCGAAGGAGAAACTCAGATCGTGCCCAAGCAATGGCATGATCTCATCTTTGCGCTGTAGCTTACATGCAACATAGTCAGTAATAACAAGAATACATATGCAATGTGTATTTAAATGTCATGAAGGTGCAATTTTGGTTTTGCAAACCCTTACCAATCGAAGATGTATGATCTGTGGCTCTGGGTGTGGAGATGTTTGCAGAATGGCTGCTTTGGCTTGGATTACTTCTGAAAATGTTGACAACCTTTGGTGGGTTTGTGGGCAGCGTATCTCCAAATCCTCCGTTTTTTCTCTGTCTTTTTTTGTTTTTTCTCCGTTTCTGTTTATTTGTTCCCCTCTGCACTGTATGCTTGCCCTTGTATTTATAGGAGTATGATGGTGCAGTAACGGCAAGAGACAACCAATTAAACAGGCCTTTAAAGCCATGAGACAAGAATCGTACATATTAAAAGATTTCCTTTTTTGAAATATTCATGTCTCTTTGGAATCTTGAATGAACCTGAACACTTTTGATTTTCGAATGCCTTCAGGCCCTGCTCTTCGATTGGTCTTGATTTGCCTCATTCGAATGGATTTCTTATGTACCCTTCGAATGGGCCTTCTTTGCCAGCTTCAAAGTCCAGTTCGAATCTATTTAGAACATTCCCTATTAGACAACTTCGACCAGACCTTGGCCTTGTGATGAGTCTAAGTTCTGATTCGAAGTGTTCAGAACTTCCTTCATCAAAGCATCTTAGATTAAGAGAAACTCTTCACTGAAATGCCATTCGAAGGTCATTTCGTTCTGATGTTCTTATTAAGGGAAACACTGAAGTTCTAGTCGAAGGACACTCTGAAGTTCCAGTCCAAGGACCTTTTGAAATGCCAATTGAAGGGTATTTGTCCATATACCAATCAAAGGGTACTTGTTAAAATTCCAATCGAAAGGCTTTGTTAACAGGCCAATTGAAAGGTGCTGTTCATGCTAATCGAAGGACATGGTTAACATGTCTATCGAAGCTGCCTTGACACAATGCTAAATCGAAGGATCCCTTGGCATGCCAATTGAAAGGCTTGGCCCAGGGTGCCAAACGAAAAGGTCTTTCAGAATTCCAATCGAAGGCCTTGACACAATGCCAATCGAAGTGCTTGTCCATAATGCCAATCGAAGTGCTTGTCCATAATGCCAATCGAAGCATTTTTAGAATGTCAATCGAAGTGCTTGTCCATAATGCCAATCAAAGGGAATTTTCCATGCCAATCGAAAGGCTCCTTCAGAATACCAATCGAAGGGTCTTTCAGAATGCCAATCGAAAGGTACTTAAAGCACCACTCAAAAATTTTCTTTTTCCTTAAGCAAGGGTTTATGATCAACCATGCAGGGGGAAGACTTTGGAAAACATGAGAGGGCAAATTTTGGGGTACAACAGTTGCCCCTGTTCAATATTCTTAAACCTGAGGATGTAGATTGGCTTGCGTGCCTTTCGTGATCCGAAGGTGGAAGATGATTGAACACTAGAGTGCCCAGAAATTTGCACTCGCATGGTGTAGTATCAGCATTGTGATGTCGGGAATGGGCTTACAGATGCCATTTGGAGATAGTTGGTAATTGGTTTTATCTTCGTTGACGGGTTGTCTCTTCTGACAGGGTGTCTCCTTTGACGAGTTATCTCCATTGACAGGTTGTCTCTATTGACAGGTTGTCTCCATTGATGGGTTGTCTCCATTGACAGGTTGTTACCATTGACCGGTTGTCTCCATTGACAGGTTGTCTCTATTGACAGGTTGTCTCTATTGACGGGTTGTCTCCATTGACAGGTTGTCTCCATTGACAGGTTGTCTCCATTGACGGGTTGTCTCCATTGACAGGTTGTCTCCATTGACGGGTTGTCTCCATTGACATGTTGTCTCTATTGACAGGTTGTCTCTATTGACGGGTTGTCTCCATTGACAGGTTGTCTCTATTGACAGGTTGTCTCTATTGACGGGTTGTCTCCATTGACAGGTTGTCTCCATTGACAGGTTGTCTCCATTGATAGGTTGTCTCCATTGACGGGTTGTCTCCATTGACAGGTTGTCTCCATTAACAGGTTGTCTCTATTGACAGGTTGTCTCTATTGACGGGTTGTCTCTATTGACAGGTTGTCTCTATTGACGGGTTTGGCCACAGAAAAAACTGATTTTGTCTCCATTGACTGGCTTTGCCTCAGAAAAATCTTTAGGAATCGATTTAACTGATTTTGTCTCCATTGACTGGCTTTGCTTCAGAAAAATCTTTAGGAATCGATTTAGCTGATTTTGTCTCCATTGACTGGCTTTGCCTCAGAGAAATCTTTAGGAATCGATTTAACTGATTTTGTCTCCATTGACATGCTTCGCCTTAGAAAAATCTTTAGGAATCGATTTAACTGATATTGACATGCTTCGCCTCAGAAAAATCTTTAGGAATCGATTTAACTGATTTTGTCTCCATTGACTGGCTTCACCTCAGAAAAATCTTTAGGAGTCGATTTAACTGATTTTGTCTCCATTGACTGGCTTCGCCTCAGAAAAATATTTAGGAATCGATTTAACTGATTTTGTCTCCATTGACTGGCTTCGCCTCAGAAAAATCTTTAGGAATCGATTTAACTGATTTTGTCTCAATTGACTGGCTTCGCCTCAGAAAAATCTTTAGGAATCAATTTAACTGATTTTGTCTCCATTGACTGGCTTCGCCTCAGAAAAATCTTTAGGAATCGATTTAACTGATTTTGTCTCCATTGACTGGCTTCGCCTCAGAAAAATCTTTAGGAATCGATTTAACTGATTTTGTCTCCATTGACTGGCTTCGCCTCAGAAAAATCTTTAGGAATCGATTTAACTGATTTTGTCTCCATTGACTGGCTTCGCCTCAGAAAAATCTTTAGGAATCGATTTAACTGATTTTGTCTCCATTGACTGGCTTCGCCTCAGAAAAATCTTTAGGAATCGATTTAACTGATTTTGTCTCCATTGACTGGCTTCGCCTCAGAAAAATCTTTAGGAATCGATTTAACTGATTTTGTCTCCATTGACTGGCTTCGCCTCAGAAAAATCTTTAGGAATCGATTTAACTGATTTTGTCTCCATTGACTGGCTTCGCCTCAGAAAAATCTTTAGGAATCGATTTAACTGATTTTGTCTCCATTGATTGGCTTTGCCTCAGAAAAATCTTTAGGAATCGATTTAACTGATTTTGTCTCCATTGACATAATTGGGAATTTAACTGCATCTTTCCTGAAAGGTAAAGGTCAGTCATATGCAATGCATGATATGGATCAAGCAATGATGTTCTCAACATAAATGAGATTGTATGGTATGATGCGTATATGCATGTATCATGATGTATGGAAATGTGATGTTTTAGTTGGGGAAAATAAATCCCAAACGGCTGCTGGAGAGTAGGGTTGAGTTCTTTGTTTCCACTGGGGATGATGAACGAAGATGATTGCAAGAATAAACCTGCAGGAGAGGATGACTCCGTTGGGGAATAAACTGGTGAAGAGATTACTCTGCGGGGAATTACTCTGTGGGGAAGAGATACTTTGCTGAGATTTTAATGATAAACTCCGCTGGGGATTCCGTTGATAAGCTCTGTTGGGGATTTTGATGATGAACTCCGCTGGGGATAGAAAGAACTTCGTTGGGGATGATCTTTCAGTTGCAACTTGCTGAGGATAACCCAGTTAGACTCTTGTGGGGATAACCTCTGAATTTGGCTGAGGAGACTTATTTGTGCTTCGCAGGGGATAAGCTTCCAGAGTCTACTGGGGAAGATGATTCAACTCCATTGGGGAAGCTTTTTTAGACTGCGCTGGGGAAATGACTCCACTGTGGTACCTTGTATTCCACCGGGGAACATTCTTATATTCCGTTGAGGAATATTAAGACTGCCGGGGATGTTCTTACGCTTGCTGGAGAATATCTTTATACTCCGCTGGGGAATATTAAGACCTTTTGGGGATACCCAACCTTTTTAGGGCTGATGGTAGACCAACTCTGCTTGGGGAGAGTATTGCTGATTTGTTCATAGTTGCAAGTCTCAACTGAGAGAGCTATCATTACTGTCTTACTCTGCGGGGAGTGAAAGTATCTTAGCCATATTCTTCAGCTGAATATATACCTTGGTACCTGGTGGACAGAGCAACTTGTACAGTTCGGACAATTCTTATTTGCCCCTGTTTTTTGCGGGAGAAGGTGCCTGCGGAGGCCCTGTGGATCGAGTATTATCCCCACCTATGAGGTGCTTGGTATCTTTCAGTTAAAACGACAAGCCTTCTTCTGGTAGGCCAGTGACGAGATGACGAGACATAGTCGTACGCTTTGATCCCTAATTTTTTGCCTGGACCGCCCTTTCGGGTTTTCAGTCCACCGGGATACCCTTTTTTGCCCAAGCCGCCTTTTCAGGTTTTCGACTTGCCGGGTGTACAGATTTTTCATTTTCATCCCTTATTTTTGCCCGAACCCTTTTGGTTCGCCGGGAAGCCCTTATTTTTGCCTAGGCCAGTCAACCTAGCGGGTCTTTGATTATGCGTAGTACTTTTTTGACTATGTCCACGCTCTCAGAGATGTAGGGAGGTGTCACTGTCGGTAGTGTTGTGTTGCCATACTACCAGAAGATCTTCGTTTGATCATGCAAGATTCGTTGCGGGAATCCATGTCTAATGCCCCAAGTGACTCAGATGGAGATTCGCCCCTGGCTATTTGGCATTTTGAGAGATTCCTTGAATTTTGACTTAACTGCCCCAGATGATGGACAATTCTCATGCCGTGCCCCTTGGTTGGAAGTGTTTTTCCACTTGAGGTGATCCTTTTTATTGAGAAGGTTTCTTGTTCACTAGATATTCGTCATGCGAATTTCTCTGTTGTTGAACAAATAGTCATATGCAAACAATGTTATTTTAAGAATGCAAAGCTTATGTCTGTCTTTTGAAATTTTTGAAAATGCATTTTTCCAGTAAATTTTTTTTTTGTAAAATGTGATGTCAACTCAGGATTTACAGCAAGCCCTACAGGAGTCAGGATACCTTTTGTAACAGTATGCTTTCGGACTAACCCATGCTTCAGCTAGGACTTTTTAAGGGTTATAACGTAGCCTGGTTCACGGTTTAAGAAACAAAGGATAAAGGCTCAAATTTTATTTGTACCCACCCGTTCTTCGTGATGTTCTTTGATCCTAAACTCAGCTAATCGTGCATTAGATCTTGTTTGAGTCTTTGCTCTGATATACCAGTGATGGTTCAGATACTGACAATTTATTTTGAACAGGCAATCATTTTTTTGTTGTTGAGGGTTTGCAGGATTTCTTCCCTTTTTGATTTCGTTATCCCTGTCTTTTTGCCCGAACTGTTTCTTTTGTGATTACAGTCAGCGGGATGCCCCGGTTTTTTTGTAAGTCTCCTTCATAGGTTTTGACTTAGTGGGATTTTATTTCGAAAGGTAATGACTGTCTGTCCTTACGATTATACGGAACCATCACCGTCTTTTGTTTCGGAAGGACTTCTTTGATGCCATTCATTGTGCACCTGGATCAACTGAGAGAACTACCCTGCCCCAGGTTATAATTAAGGGTTTTAATTCATGAAAAGAAAAACTCCAACTTCTTTGGCTCAAATGGGTTGACTAGGGATTATCTTCCTTATAACTCCACTATTTAGGATTTGAAACAATGCCTGTACCTCATCAGCGGGGTCTATTCAAAAGCATACTGTAAAGATCGTGGTATCGTTTTCGTCATCCTCCCTCAAAAGGCTTAGAATTTTTAATCGAGAGTTGAACATCACAAAAAATGAAAGCAATTTGAATATAGTGAAATACGAATGGATTGATTCAAAACAGACATATGCAATGCATTAATGAAATAAAAGAGTTCGACATGATAATAATTGTTTGAATAAGCAAAGAAAAATACAACTCCAGAATTCAAATGAACAAAAGTCTCTTAGTTTGAACTAGTCATCTCAGATGGAGAATTCTCAGCGGAAGATTTTCATCTCGCCATCCGGCATGAACTCCAACACCCTTCCGTCAATCAAGTCTTGGATCTTGTTCTTTAAAGTCCAACAGTTGCGGTGTCTTGTCCAGGACTATGGGAGTGGTATACACAAAATGCATCGGGACGATAGCCAGGAGCAAAGGTGTTGGGATTCTGGGGAGGATCCTTTAAAGTAATCAGATTGACCTCCAACAAGCATTTCAGTATTAGAGATAATGGTATATCAGTCTCAGAGAAATGTCTTCCAGACGTATTTCGCTTACGCCGATTACCCCGTTGATGCTGGGCTTGTGACCCTGAAGCAAGCTGAGGAGCTTTTCCCTTGTCTTCTTGCCCCAAAGGTGGTTGAATGATGGCCTGATCTTCAACCCTAGTTGTTTTCCCCACTTGGTTATTTTGAAGCAGTTTGTTGACGAGGACCCTGAGCTCTTCTTGTCTTTGAGCCAGGTCTTGAATGAGAGCTATTTGGCCCACCAGCTGTCCCATCATCTAGATCTTCATTGTTGCCAACTCAATTTGTAGCCCTTCCAACTGATCATTCCTGACGCCGCCTGGATTCCCTAGGACTACGCCCCTTGTGAGGAGAGCTTTTATTTCTTCCTGCCCCTGGGATAGGTTCAGGAACATTTCTTGAAGTTGAGCGTTTTGAGCCTGGAGATCTTGGTTGTCTTGTTGGAAAGCCATTGCTGAAATAAACAGCGAGAACATGAGAGACCTGTACTGGAAGACCTATTATGCAATGATATGTATGATATATGTATGCAATGTTTTCAAGGATCTCACGGGGTAAACAAGAAACTGATAGAATTTGAATCTTGTAGCTTTGATTGAAGGAACTTCATGTTGCTGAGAGTCCTTCTTCAAGAGTCAAGCTCACCATATCGAGTGGGTCATAGCCCCTGACTCAAGTTATCATGTTTTGATCTCTAGACGGCATTGGCTAGAGGAAAATAAATCCCCTTGCCCCTTGCTAGACATTTGATTTACCATAACCTGCATCACAAACCCTTGAGATCCTTGAAATGGTTAAGGAAATGTTAAAGCATGATGTTATGATGTGTATGCTATGCGTTTAAGCAAAAGTGTGAGGTGATGTAAGTAAGCCCTGCAATAAATCCAAATTATTGGATAAGGACTGTAAACAAAACCTGCAAGGAACCCATGTTGTCAGATAACAAGAATGTGCAAGTAGTTCAAGTTTGAAGGCACACAAGTCACACATATAGCCTTAAGTTTAGGCTGACATGGAGTTTAGGCATTACCCTCTTTCAGTTTAGTTGGTTTAAACCTGTCCTAAAAATAGTAACCGGGTTCTAGAGAGCTCAATATCATTGGATTGTTTTCTATGTTCATCGTTTTGGTTTAGCCACTTAACTAGCGACCAAAATATTCCAAGAAAAACAATCCTCAATGAGTGTAGTATCGAGTATCTACCAACTTCGGACTGCACCAAAGTCGGTCATCTCACTACCCCTAAAAAAGGCCAAGATGGTTAAGTAAGGTTCTAGTTCATTAGTGCTTAATGACATCACTCAGCGGCCCCGTATTCTCTTTGATTGACTCAAAGGCTACCGGTACTCACAAATATGTCGCACTAATATAGCTATTGCTTCAACCGTGTCGGTATACCCCGCATAGTTTCCACAACGTATTGCTATCTATGAATGTTTCCCAAATCCGGATGGAGGATTTCAAACCCAAACAATAGAACCAAGTGTAAAGCAAACAAAGCAATCAAGGTAAGCAAGTAAAGGTGATCTAAACCCTAAGGTAACCCCACTTTTAAAGAAGTCCCCAGCAGAGTCGCCAGTTCTGTGATCGGTGGGAATGAGAACTGACTGTTTTGGAATGCTGGTTCGCGTTTGCGTTTGTTTTTGCAAAATGTCGCGGTAAGCAAGAGTCGCCACCGTCTTTTATTTTATCCAACAAGGAAAGGACAAAAGCACAGAAAATTCCTTTTCGAGATGTTTCTCGGGTTCGGGAGGTAGATTATAGAAAGGGAAGGTGTTAGCACCCTTTCTATCCATGGTTATCCACGGGCTCTTAGGTACTTGCTTACTATGTTTTCAAAAGTTTGCTTTTCTTTGTGTTTGTGGGTTTTGAAAAGAGTTTTGTTTTTGAAGAGAGTGTTAGTGCGAAAAGTTTTGTTTTGTTTTAAAAGGAGCAAGTACTTAAGAACATCTACCTACTCAAAAAGGAATTAAACTATGCTAATGTCCTTCAGACAATGCCATCCCACTATTGAGGAGTAGGTAGCATCGTCGTTGGAGTTTTCGGGTCAATTCGATTTAAGGGACGTGTGGTCATTAAAGCAATGTTAGGACGGCTTAGCGGTAACCCTAATGTCTTAGATCATTTTTTGAGGCAACTGTTTCGAGGCAACTTATGATCTTTGGACAAGAGAGCGACCTCTAAAACATCCTATACTCAATGACCACGTTCGAGGAAACCAAGTGAGGTGTACCCTAAGAGTGGCATTTGCGAGTGTGTCAATTTTCAGTTTATATTATCTTTGTACATGTTATGGTGAGCTATGGTTGATTTTAAATTAAAGGTTAATCTTGTCATGCAATCCTAGTTAGCATACATCTAAACAGTTAACATATGTATAGGAATTTAAAGTGCGGGAATTGTAAATCCTACGCTATTAGAAGGCTTCGGGGAGGGGGATTATTTACATGTCCAAAATTGGGGGAATAAAGCAGTAAAGTGTAAAAGTCTTAGTTAAGCTATTACAAACCAGTAGCAGTTATATTAAAATAAACGCGCACGAATCTAAACATAACCTCTAAAAATCCTAAGAATAAAATCTTTTTGTTGTTTTATTTTATTTTGGGAAAATGATCTAAATCTACTTAATTTTAGTTTTGAGAAAATGTTAAGATAATTAAATGATTAATTAAAAAAGTTAATTTAATAGAAAAAACTAGCCTAATGTTTTTGTGGTTTTTTTTAATTGATTTTATGTTGATTAAAAAAAGGAATAAAATAGTCAAAATAAAGATGAAATCGAAGGAACAGGCAGTAAATCAAGAAAGGTATAATTCTGGAGGCCTGGGTCGAAAGAGGTGTGGGTTGTCTTTCGACCCAGTGAAGAGGCTTGATCGAAGGTGCATGAGGGGCTGCACTTTGGGGGTGTTCGATCTGGATATGTTATCCTTCGATCTAGGAACCCTGGATCCTGTTCGAAGCTAAGCTGCTAAGCTTTGAAGCTCTGAACAAGATTCTGAGAATATATTTCCTGCAAAACGAGACAAATGTTAAAGACCCAAGGGGGACTTTACCCCCCTGATTCGAATCTCCTCTCAATTCGGATCCTCCCTCAACTTGAATTTGCTGAATTTGGGTCTGGGTTTGTTTTATCCTGAGATTCGAAGGAGAAACTCAGATCGTGCCCAAGCAATGGCACGATCTCATCTTTGCGCTGTAGCTTACATGCAACATAATCAGTAATAACAAGAATACATATGCAATGTGTATTTATATGTCATGAAGGTGCAATTTTGGTTTTGCAAACCCTTACCAATTGAAGATGTATGATCTGTGGCTCTGGGTGTGGAGATGTTTGCAGAATGGCTGCTTTGGCTTGGATTACTTCTGAAAATGTTGACAACCTTTGGTGGGTTTGTGGGCAGCGTATCTCCAAATCCTCCGTTTTTTCTCTGTCTTTTTTTGTTTTTTCTCTGTTTCTGTTTATTTGTTCCCCTCTGCACTGTATGCTTGCCCTTGTATTTATAGGAGTATGATGGTGCAGTAACGGCAAGAGACAACCAATTAAACAGGCCTTTAAAGCCATGAGACAAGAATCATACATATTAAAAGATTTCCTTTTTTGAAATATTCATGTCTCTTTGGAATCTTGAATGAACCTGGATACTTTTGATTTTCGAATGCCTTCAGGCCCTGCTCTTCGATTGGTCTTGATTTGCCTCCTTCGAATGGATTTATTATGAACCCTTCGAATGGGCCTTCTTTGCCAGCTTCAAAGTCCAGTTCGAATATATTTAGAACATTCCCTATTAGACAACTTCGACCAGCCCTTGGCCTTGTGATGAGTCTAAGTTCTCATTTTAAGTGTTCAGAACTTCCTTCATCAGAGCATCTTAGATTAAGAGAAACTCTGCACTGAAATGCCATTCGAAGGTCATTTCGTTCTGATGTTCTTATTAAGGGAAACTCTGAAGTTTCAGTCGAAGGAGACTCTGAAGTTCCAGTCCAAGGACCTTTTGAAATGCCAATTGAAGGGTATTTTTCCATATACTAATCAAAGGGTACTTGTTAAAATTCCAATCGAAAGGCTTTGTTAACAGGCCAATCGAAAGGTGCTGTTCAGGCTAATCGAAGGACATGGTTAACATGTCTGTCGAAGCTGCCTTGACACAATGCTAAATCGAAGGATCCCTTGGCATGCCAATTGAAAGGCTTGGCCCAGGGTGCCAAACGAAAAGGTCTTTCAGAATTCCAATCGAAGGCCTAGACACAATGCCAATCGAAGTGCTTGTCCATAATGCCAATCGAAGTGCTTGTCCATAATGCCAATCGAAGCATTTTTGGAATGTCAATCGAAGTGCTTGTCCATAATGCCAATCGAAGGGAATTATCCATGCCAATCGAAAGGCTCCTTCAGAATACCAATCGAAGGGTCTTTCAGAATGCCAATCGAAAGGTACTTAAAGCACCACTCAAAAATTTTCTTTTTCCTTAGGCAAGGGTTTGTGATCAACCATGCAGGGGGAAGACTTTGGAAAACATGAGAGGGCAAATTTTGGGGTACAACAGATCCCCAGTGGAAACAATTCCTAGAAGATCGAATATACACATACTCTTCATTCCCAACAACAGTCAGGGATTTATTTTCCCCAGACAAAGATGCTCGAGTTTACAAATGCACCTCAATAATATTTCAAATTCATACATCATTTACAAACGGCATAGCATATGCATACAAAAGCCATATAACACAATCTCGTTTATTTTGAGAGCATAATTACACAACACAATACCTACATCATGTCATTGCATAAAACTAACTTTGTCTTTTCAGGTTAGTTCCCGAATAGATAGATTTTGTTAACAGTTTGTCATCATTCAGATACAGTTCAGATACGCTCTACATACGGATGTCATTCTGATACTCATTCAGTACATCTTTCAGATACAGTTCAGATACACTCCAAATACGGATGTCATTCTGATACTCATTCAGTACATCTTTCAGATACAATTCAAATACGCTCCAAATATGGATGTCATTCTGATACTCATTCAATACATCTTCAGATACAGTTCAGATATGCTCCAAATATGAATGACATTCTGATATTCATTCAATAAATCTTTCAGATGCGGTTCAAATACGCTCCAGATACAGATGCCATTATGATACCCATTTAGTACATCTTTCAGATACAATTCAGATACACTCCAAATACGAATGTCATTCTGATACTCATTCAGTACATCTTTCAGGTACAGTTCAGATACAGATGTCATTCTGATACTCATTCAGTACATCTTTCAGATACAATTTAGATACGCTTCAAATACAGATGTCATTCTGATACTCATTCAATACATCTTTTAGTTCAGATACAGTCAAGATATAGATTCATTATGATACTCATACTCAATACATCTCCAGATACAATCATAACATAGATTCATTCTGACACTCCCCAACACATCTGCTAGATACAATCTGACACAAACTCATTTTAGTATACTCCTCATACGAAGTCAGATACAGAGACCTCTTTTGGCTCAGATAAAATCAATCATAGATTTATTCTGATACATTTTCCAGTTTGGAGTCAACATTTACTTTGGATGGAATCTATAAGCCCATCTCTGACGACTATCAGTCATCTTCTCCAAATGGCATCTATAAGCCCATTCCCGATATCATCATCCAACAACGTTACTTCATACACAAGCGAGTGCAATTTTTTGGGCACTCTAATGTTCAATCATCTTCCACCTTCAGATTACGAATGGTAGATAGGCCAATCTAACTCTTCAGGTTTAAGAAGATTGAACATGGGAAGCTGTTGTACCCCAAAATTTGCCCTCTCATTTTATTCAAGACATACTCATAGAGGTCCCCAAATGCTCAAGGTTGACTAAGAATTGACTAGACAAATTCTCCTCCTAAGCAATAGACTTGCAACTAGGGTTTCACTTTTCACAAAGAAGTTTGGGTTTCAAAGGCCTCAAGTGGTTTCCATGGTTCTTAATATGTCCTCAAGAATATCCATGCCAAGTTTCATGCCTTGCATCAAAAGTTTACTCAGTAAATGGCTCAAATGTTTGAAAATCAACTATATTGGTAAAAAAAGTCAATTGTGGTCAATATACAGTCAAACTTCAAGATTTTTGGTCAACCTAAACATTTTTAAGTGATATAAATCATTTTGTCAAGGGTTGATTATGATTCCTCAAGGAAAGTCCTCAGATCATCAAAAGTCAAGAATTGCCAAATTAGGGTTTCCTTAAGAGAAGTCAACTGAACTTTGACTTGACATAACTTTCACATGCTTCATCAACTTTTCCCCAAAAAAATACCATTTTGAAGAAAATTCAATTCCATAAAACTTTTCTTTTATTCTCAAGTCCAAAAGATGCATCATTTGAAAGATATGATCTCATACATTATAGGTCATTTTCAAAAAGTCAACAAAAACACTTTTTGTCAAGGAAAATTACAACAAGATAATTTCTCCAAATGAAAAAATGATTAAAAGAGAAAGTGTATAGGACATCTTGGGATTTCCAAAAAGTCAAAGATCATCTTCAAAATATGAAATTTGAGCAAGTTATGAAGTGCACAAGTTGGGCAATTTTCAAGAAAATGCATGAAATCTCAATTGAGCAAATTTGTGATTTTAAGTTATTGGGCCTAACTTTTTGGAGTTCAAACATACTCATGATATTTCTAAGGACCTCTAAATCTATCCATGCATTATTTTGATTTATTTGAATTTTTATTCATTTAAATATGAATTAAATCAAATAAAATATGAAAACTAATGGGCTAGTGAATATGGGCTTGGCTTGATCCATCATAAAGCCCAATAATTCGTGAAAGATACATAGAAAGTGTCTATGTTCATGCAAAATCAGAAAAGGGCAAGAATCAAACAAAAATGACAAGGGATCATGAAGTTTGGAAACTTTTCAAATTTTGATTTTTTTTTGTTTTAAGGACATTGTTAATGGCTTGATTCTTTCCATGATGGTTTACACTCCTATCTTCCCTCTATAAATACATGGTATTGCAAGCAAGAAAGGACACACACCAAACTTCCTAGAGAGGCTCTCAAAATTTTCACAAAATTCTCAAGAATTGCAAAATTCAAAACTCAAACTTCCAGCCCATATTCTTTAAAACCAAGCCTTGCAACGTGTTTCAAAAGCTCCAAGGGTCTCATTCCTATCCTTCTCGTAGATTGGAGCACACTAGAATACGCCTACGAGGTTTCTCCGGTTGGGTAAATTTCTTAATCTTAAGATTTTTAATTCTCACGTTATAAATTGTTTTTAAACACTCATACATGTTCACACTGATGCTTGGATTGTTTTAGAACCATTACCTTTGAGTTTTGATGCAGGAATCCAGTTTTTCCATTGTTAGGGCTCATGAACTTTTGAGTTTCGGATCCAACACTACGAGCTATTTCAAACCAAATCAGTACCATGGTTGGATTCATAGCATATGTCCCATTTATTATTATTTTTTGCTTTATTTCATTTTTCATTTGTCTCTTTTATTTCAATAATTTCTTTTCCTGTTAAAAAAATCATAAAAGACATCATAAAATCAAACAAACCAAAAATAATTAGACTTAGGTTTTCATTAATTAAATTAATATTAATTAGTTATTTTAATCACCTTACTTTTTTTAATTAATTAATCAATAAGAATTAGGATTAATTTAATTTCAAATATTTTTCTTAATAATAATAAAAAAACAAAATAATATTAGATTTTCTTCTATTGTCAATTTCTAATCAATGTTCATTTTGTTCTATTAATTTAAAATAGACTTAGCTTTTTAATTTTCAATTTAAATGTTTTTTTAAAAAATAAACAAAACAAAAACAACAAAAATTGTCTTAATTTGCTTAGAATTTTTTTGGGTTTTTAGACGTTCCTTCTTAATCTTTGCGCGTTCTTTATTTTCCGCATTATTACTTTTGAAATATTGTATCTGCCCATGGTTTTTAATAGTTTAAAATTAGGATTTCTTTACTGTTTTTACTCCCAATTTCGGACATGTAATTTCCCCCTCCCGAAGCCATGTAATAGTTAGTTTAAATTCCGCACTTTAAACTTTCTACATTTGTATATATATTGAATTGTTAGATGAATACCTAATAGGATTGCATGACAAGAATTAAATGTAAACGTTAGCAAACTTAAACATCAAAGATAAATGACTAAAATACAACACACCCGCACATGTGCACCTCTAGAGTACTCCCGCTTCGGTTGCCTTCAGAATAAAACAGTCACAACGCTCGAACGTGAGGGATTTTAGTGGCAACCCTTTGGTTCAAAGATCAAAAAATGACCCTTTCGATGTTTCCTCGGTACATGATCTTAAAACCTTAGGGGTGTTACTAAAGTATCTTTCTAAGTTGCCTTTATGACTGTACGATGAACCTCGATTGTCCCTCAAACATCCATCGATGGGGCTACCTACTCACTAATATTAGGATAGCATTGTCTAAAGTAAAAGAGGAAAAGAACAAACGTTTTCGAGTAGGTAGATAGTTCTTAGATGCTTGCTCAAAACAAAACATTTTCCACACCTACACTTCTTTCCAAAAATATTTTCAAAAACACTTTGTATACATTTTCAACAATACAAGAAACATTACAAAGTTCGCCGCACTAAGGCGTCTTTTCAAAATACTTTTTTTCAAACACACAAACACAAGGTATTTTCAAACGAGCTAGCATCTAAGAGCCCGTAGATAACTACGGATGGAAAGGGTGCTAACACCTTCCCTTTCCATAATCTACCCCCTTACTCTGAAATAATCTCGAAAGGTTTTTTCTGTTCTATTCACTCTTTCCTTTGTTGGATAAAAGAAAAGTCAGTGACGACTCTTGCTTACCACAACATTTGCAAATACAAATGCAAAACCAGTATAACAGCCAGTTCTCCGACCGTATTACACACTTCATTCTGAAAAGCATCTCCTTCATAATTTTTATTCTCAAAAGCATCTCCTCTAAAATATCATTTTGAAAAGAACTTCCCCTTTAGAGATAGAATTCTGAAAAAAATTTCCACCAGAGACTGAGTTCTGGCGACCATTTCCTTCATAGGAGTTCTGAAATTCATTTCCTCTTCAGTGCTTCATTCTGAAAAGCATTTCCATTTCAAAGATGGAATTCTGAAAAGCATTTCCACCAGAGACCGAGTTTTGGCAATTATTTCCTTCAGAGGAGTTCTGAAAAGCATTTCCCATTCAACACTTCGTTTTGAAAAGCATTTCCTTTAGTAGATTATTCTGAAAAGCATCTACTTCAGCGTTTTGTCCTGAAAAGCATTTCCCCTTCAGAGATGGAATTCTGAAAAGTGTAACACCCTTCTAAACCCCACAAAATATTCATAATTATTTAAAATAATATCAGAGTAATACAACAAAAGGGCGTCACATTTTATTCGTGAAATAATCATACATGCTAGTCTTACTCCGTAACATGAGTTTTCAAAATTATTCATGTGTATATCCATTATCAAGGTTTCATATACTTGCAGCGGAATCATAGTTCAAATAAGTTCATTAAAACACTTCATAGTTCCCCATGATTCATGGTTCATAATTCAACATAATTTAAACTCCATGGAAACAATTTCAATGTCATAACAAAACAAGAACAAAATAGTTTTCAAAACAAAGAATTCCCATCCCCGATGTTACATATAAGAGAAATACCTTCTAGACTCAACGAAAATAAAACACACGCTCCAAGCTATTCTTCTAAGCCTTTAGGGACTACTTCTGATTACCTACATGTTACATACGTAGAGGCAACATTCAAGCAGAAAGGGTGAGTTCATCATAATCATTATATAAGATATAAGTAATAGATGTAACACCCGTAATTTAATTAAATTATTTTTGGAATATTTGAGAAGATGTGTTGTGTTTAATTGGATTTAAGTATTTTATTAAGTGGAGAAATAATATTAGAATTATAATATTGTTTGGTGTGGGCTTATTTTGAAGGAACATAAGTGTTAAGGGGGTGTATTAGTTTTGAGCCCAATAAGGAATAAAGAATAATAGGTTATTCTTTTGTTGTTAGAAAGAATAGAAAGAAGAGGCAGTAGAAGAATAAGGATTGAGAAGAAGAATGTGAAGCTGCTGAAAAAAAGTGGAAAACGGCAGAACGAGAATTCAACAGGAAAATTATAGAGCGACCTTCAATCCAAGGTAAGAGTGAGGTTCTGACTTTATAATTGGGTTCATTATGATTGATATGTGGGGTTAGAGGTGATAGCTGTCTTGTTCTTGAATTGGATGTATATGATGATGTATGATGAAGATTGATAAATTTTAGATGAATAATGAGGTCCCAATGTTGTTTAATCGATGTAGTATTATAGGATAATTGTAGGTGATGATTTATCATGATTATATTAAGTTTGTAGGGTTAAAAACATGAATCCCGTAGCGAAATGCATAGAAAATCGCAGAATTATGCAGGAAGAATCAGGATATGTCGACCTCAAACTTGATGTATCGATACATGAGGGCCTAGAGACTCAGTATGAGTCGACACTAAGAGGCTTGCATCGATACATGAAGGTTGAAAGACTCAAGATGAGTTGATCTGTGGGATGCATGTGTCGATACATGCTTTGTGCAAGACTCGGGATGAGTCGATCCATGAGAGGATGCTTCGACTCATGTTGTGCAGTTAGAGCAGTACGCGTCGATCCAAGGGGTTTTGCGTCAACCCATAATGCCTAATTTTTGGCAGATTTAGTTTTAAAGTGCTGTAACTTGAGTTTTAGGATGCCATTTGAGATGCCGTTTGAAGTGTTGAATAGCTAACGCGATGAACATTATTCTAGAGAATTAAAATGAATAATAGGGAGTGTAATCCTAGTAGCCAATTTAGGATTTAGAGTTAATTTCTGTGTTGATTGTTGCGCTGGTTTTGTACAGAATGATGAAGATGAGATGCTTAGAAGCTGTTGTTTGAATTATAACAGTAGGATTAGTGACAGTAACGATGTAAGAATTACAGAATAGCAGAATGAATTACTATGGTATTAATGTACAACTGAGTTGTTAGTGAGAAGTTGTTAATGATGTTGTGTTGATGATTTATAATAAATAAATGATGTTTGATGAATTATTATGATGATATGAGATGTTGATGAAGAGACGTTGAGATGCTTTTGAGATGTTGTAAATTTGAGATGTTGTTAATTTGAGATGTTGTTAATTTGGGTGTTGTTATTACATTCATGATTGTGTCGCGTACATTGCATTTTTTTGAGATGGAGCTTATGCTCATTAAGATGGCTTGTATTGGCGAATTTTGAGATGAAGGCTTATGCCTTGTTGATGCCTCTATTAATTGGCAAATTTTTGAGATGGGAGTTCTGCTCCAATGGTACCACATGCATTTGCATAGTATTGAGTTGCATTATATGATTGCATAAAGAAGTGTGTGATGATGCTGTGAATGTATTATTATTGTTGATTATGAGATGAGAAGTGGTGATGTTATGTGATCTAATTTAATATATTAATTATCATGCACTTTATTATATTGTTAGATATCTCACCCCTTCTGTTTGAATGTTGCCCTTATGTTGGTAACGTGCAGGTAATCGAGAGTGAAGGCTATATACCTTCAGTAGTTCGAGTCGGTGTCATTACTCTGATATGTAACACTCGGGGGGATGAACGCTTGCTGTTTTATATTGTTGATTATTATTAAATAGTGTTTTTTTGAAGTTGCTGTATTGAAGATAAAATTGTTATTGAGAATTCCGCTGCGTAGATGTTGAGTTATTTAATTAAAGATCTTATGATGGTTCATCCGATGTTTTGGAAGTGTTATATATCCATGGTGAATACAATGAGTTTTATAAAAGAATTTGTGACGCCCTGGTTCATTTGCATGATTGAATTTTATAACTCAGATTTATTTTATATAATTGCTTGGGGTAGAATTGGGGTGTTACAAAATTGGTATCAGAGCAAAAGGTTGGTCTGACCTTGTCATCGAGTCATAGTTGTCTAACAGTCGAGTATTGTTAATTTGAGTTCTAATCATTGTTTATGTTGTAGTGAGAATTTGAGATGGCTGGAAGGAATGATGCTGCACTTGCTGCTGCTTTAGAAGCAATGGCTCATGCGATGGAAAATCAGCCGAATGCTGACGGGAATGCTGGATCTCGTAGCTTGGCGACCTTCCAGAGAGAGAATCCACCTATGTTCTAGGGAAAGTATGATCCTGACGGAGCATTGGAGTGGTTGAAAGAGATTGAGAGAATCTTCCGTGTGATGGACTGCACTCCAGCGCAGAATTTTTGGTATGGGACTCATATGCTATCAGTCGAGGCTGATGAATGATGGCTAGAGACTTGTCAGAAGTTAGAAGCTGCAGGTGAGAATGTCCTTGGGCTATGTTTCGTAGGGAGTTTTTGAGGAAGTAATTTCCTGAAGATGTCTGTGGTAAGAAGGAAATTGAGTTTCTTGAGCTGAAGCAAGGAAGTATGTCAGTTGTTGAGTATGCTGCCAAGTTTTTTGAGCTGTCTAAGTTTTATCCGCATTACGCTGAAGTAAATGCCAAGTTTTCAAAGTGTATCAAATTTGAGAATGGGTTGCGCCCGGAGATTAAGAAGGCGGTTGGATACCAAAAATCCATGTCTTTGCTGATTTGGTTGATAGCTGCAGGATTTATGAAGAGGATAATAATGCTCATTACAATATTATCAGTGAGAAGAAGGGTAAGCACAAACAGAATCGTGGTAAGCCTTTTGATACCCCAACTGGTAAAGGTAAACAAAAAGTTGCTCAGAGTCAGAGGACTAGTGGGGGAGATGCTCCTACTGGTGTGGTTTGTTTTAAGTGTGGAAAACCTGGACACAAGAGTAATGTGTGCAGTACTGAAGTGAAGAGGTGTTTCCGTTGTGGTAAGAAAGGACATGTTGTATCTGAGTGTGAACACAAAGATGTGATTTATTTCAATTGTAGAGAAGAAGGGCACATTGGTAGCCAGTGTCCGAAACCGAAAAGAGCTCAGTCTGGTGGGAAGGTGTTTGCTTTAGTGGAGGATCAGACAGTTGTTGAGGACAGACTTATCAGAGGTACATGTTTCGTTAATAGTACTCCTTTAGTTACTATTATTGATACTGGTGCTACGCATTGTTTTATTGCTATTGATTATGTTGAAAGATTGGGTCTTATGTTGTCTTCTTTGAATGGAGAAATGGTCTTCGATACTCCAGCCTAGGGGTCGGTGACTACATCTTCTATGTGTTTGAAGTGTCCCTTGTTGATCTTCGACAGAGACTTTGTTGTTGACTTAGTTTGTTTACCGTTAAGAGGTTTGGATGTGATTCTAGGTATGAACTGGTTAGAGCATAACTATGTTCATATTAACTGTTATGACAAGTCTGTGAGGTTTTCTACTCCTGAAGAAGAGGAAGATGGTTTGTTGTCTGCTAGACAGTTGAGGAAGTTGATGCAAGAGGAAACACATATGTTTTCATTGATGGCGTCTCTATCTGTAGAGACTCAAGCTATAATTGAGGAATTGTAGGTGGTGTGTGAATTTCCTGAAGTTTTCCTTGATGAGATTCCTGATGTACCGCCGAGGAGGGAAGTTGAATTTGCAATTGATCTTGTACCTGGTACTAGACCTGTGTCTATGGCACCATACATGATGTCTGCATCTGAATTGTCAGAGTTAAAGAAGAAATTGGAAGAGTTACTTGAACATCATCATCATTCATGTATTCACCAACCTCATCATATAAACCTCACCATATGTACTCATATAAGCAAAGCATCATCATCATATCATCATATAAAATAGAATCATTATATTAATAACATATCATCATCATACCTCATTACCACAAAACATCATAGCAATTCAACATGGGGAAACTAATTCTATCCTAACTTGGGTACTATAATTATCCTTATTATTCTTCATTTTACTCCTTATGAATATAGTTAATCGTGTTAGCTATCCAACACTTTGAACGACACTTAAAACAGAGTCCGGAAACTCAAGTTACGACCTTTAGAAAAATCTGTCAAAAATTGGATTGCTTGAGTCGACGCATGCCCCCTTTGAGTCGACACATAGGTATTTTGTCTGCCTCGGGTGTGCTCAGGTCGACCCAATGAGTCGACGCATACTGATTCTTGAACCTGCATGAGTTGATGCATGACCTCTTTGAGTCAACACATGCTGTTTTGTGCTAAATTTTTCTACGGTTTTTTCTGTGATTTCACTGCCTTATAGGTCCTAAAACATCATCTAATCATAGAGATTCATCATCTACTAACAACTTAATATACTACATCAATTAGACAACATTTACGGGTCATTATTCATCACTAATCTATCAATTCTCCATCAAACAACATCAAATCACCATTTATAAAACCTAAGGCAAACCATACCTCTATCTACCACTTAAATCAAATATAATAATCAGATAAACACCCCTTACCTTATTGCTTCAAGTGATTTATTATGTTCTTCGTGCCTCTTACGATGATTCTCTCCAAAGGCTTTGTACCCTAGCCTCTCTTCTCAAACTTTCACGATTGATTGTGAGAATAACAACTATCTCTTCTCTATTATCATAAAGAGCCCCTAATATATTCCTCAATTACCCTCACTTAGTCAACCTCTATTTACCATCGTGTCCTCACTCTTCCTACTAATTACCAACACACCATGCTAATTAAAATAACCATTTAAATAATTATTCCTATTATTATATTCTCAATATTAATCCAAATAATTACTAAGTAATTATTTAACCATTCTAATACTTCTAATCATTATAATTCGCATCATGCACAACCTCATACCAGCACATCACACATATAATCATATAAAACATTAATTATTCACAAATACTTCTAATAATTCATTAAATAAATAACTTCTAAAAATTATGGTGTTACAACTCTCCCCACTTAAAGAATTTTTGCCCTTGAAAATTACCTGAGGAAAACAGAGCCGGGTACGACTCCTTCATCTGATCCCCACGCTCCAAAGTCAAACTTTCACCTGCTGATCCACCCCATAACACCTTTACTTAGACAATATACTCACCTCTCAATTGCTTCACTTCATGACCTTCTATTCTCAATGGTAATGCTTCAACAGTCAAATTATCTCTCACATGTACATCATCCATCTGAATTACATGTGAGGGATCTGGAATGTACTTTCTCAACTGAGATACATGAATAACATCATGAAGATTCGCAAGTGACAGAGGTAACGTAATCCGATAGGCTACCTCAACTATCTTCTCAGATATATGATATGGACCAACGAAATGCAGCGTAAACTTCCTTGATTTCAGAGCCCTACCAACACCTATTACCAGAGTAACTCTCAAAAACACATGATCATCTTTCTGAAATTCCAATGCCTTCCTTCTCTTATCATGATAGCTTTTCTGACGACTTTGAGAAGCCTTCATCCTCTCTTGGATCATCTTAATCTTCTTAGTTGTTTCTCGCACAATTTCGGGTCCGAGTACAACACTCTCTCCCGACTTATACCAACACAATGGAGTTCTACACCTCCTACCATACAATTCTTCGTACGGTGCAATTCCAATACTTGAATGGAAACTATTATTGTATGTAAATTCAATCAACGAAATATGACTATCCCAAGATCCTCCTTGTTCTAACACACAAGCCCTCAGCAAATCCTCCAAAGACTGGATAGTCCTCTCTGTTTGACCGTTCATATGCGGGTGATATGCAGAACTCAACTTTAACTTGGTACCGAAAGAATTCTGCAAACCTGTCCAGAATTTCAATGTAAACCTCAGGTCTCTATCCGACAAGATACTCAAAGGTATCCCATGCAACTTTACAATCTCATCAACATACATCAGCCATCTTTTCTATAGGATGATTGATTTTCATCGGCAAGAAATAATTGACTTAGTCAACCTATCCACTATTACCCAAATTGAATTATCACCTCTAACAGTCTTCGGTAACCCCGACATGAAATCCATAGAAACATTGTCTTATTTACACTCTGGAATACTCAAAGTTTGCATAAGACCTATAGGCTTCTGATGTTCAATCTTCGACTTCTGGAAAGTCAAGCAAGCATACAAAAACTTAGGAATTTCTTTCTTCATACCTGGCCACCAAAAATTTTCTTTAAATCCTTATACATTTTTGTAGCACCTGGATGAATACTCAAATCGCTTTGATACCCTTCCTCAAGAATGCTCTTCTTAAGTTCTAGAATATAAGGAACACATACCCTATCACCATGTCTCACCACACCATTCTCATCCAATCAGAATTCACCTCTGTTTCCTTGGTTAATCAATGTTAGTCGATCCACCAAACTTAAATCAGATTTCTAACCTTCTCGGATCTCTTCAAGAATCCCACTAGTCAGTTTCAACATTCCCATCTTTACACTGTTGGATATTTCTTTGCATACCAAGCTCAAATATCTAAACTGTTCGATCATCTCTAACTCTCAAACCCTAAGAATTGACATATGCAAAGATTTCCTACTCAAAGCATCAACTACTACATTTGCTTTACCAGGATGGTAACTCAAATCAAAATCATAATCCTTTAACAATTCGAGCCATCTTCTCTGCCTCATGTTTAACTCCTTATGATCAAATAAGTATTTTAATCTCTTATGATCACTGAACACTTCAAATTTAGAGCCAAAAAGATAATGCCTCCAAATTTTTAGCACGAACACCAAAGCCGCCAATTCTAAGTCATGTGTAGGATAATTCCTTTCACGAACTTTTAACTGTCTAGAAGCACAAGAAACAACTTGTCCATTCATCATTATCACACCACTAAGTCCTATCTTAGACACATTCGTAATACACTACAAATGACTCACTCGGATTAGGCAAAACCAATACAGAAGCAGTCATAAATTTTTTTTAGTTCTACAAAACTTTCTTCACATGCAACATCCCATACTTGAAATGATGAACGACTATCATTTCGATAGAACATCAATCACTTTACACACCATCAAGCTAATAAAACAAGTCTATCTCTTCCAACACGATCCCCTCTACTATCAATAAGAGATTAAGGGTGATCAGTTCCTCAATTTGTCAATAGGTAGCCGACAATCATGATGGCGCATAAACCATCGTTACTAAACTGGAATAATGTTTCTTTAGAACTTATGCTCAAAGTTACCTAAAGCACCATGGTCCAATTAATCTCTCCTCAAACCATGATCTACACCTTGATAACTTAGCATAAAGTTTCTTCCCTTTCAACATTGTAATTTATAACATTCGGCATTCTCTTATTCTGACTTAGATTAACTCATGATGTCCTCAACAAACACCGCAACAAACTAATCCAAATATTCGTAATGCCTACACAAGTTCTAAAATCTGTCCTCTAAGTATCCTCACCCTTCATCCAAATCTAAAGGTTACCCTCCTTAATTCGATTATACTGTAGACATTGTGATACGGTGGCAGAACCGACTGTTTTTACTGGTTTGCGTTTTGCATTTTTTTTGTTCGCAAAATATCGCGGTAAGCAAGAGTCGCCACTGACTTTTAATTCATCCAATCATGGAAAATGAAAAAGAATAGAAAAAACCTTTTTTCGAGATATTCTGAGTACGGGGGGTAGATTATATAAAGGGAAGGTGTTAGCACCCTTTCTATCCGTAGTTATCTATGGGCTCTTAGGTACTTGCTCATTTTTCAAATTGCTTGTGTTTGTTTGTCTTGAAAATGTTTTACTTCGTGATAACCCTTGTATCAGTCCTCAAGGATGTGATGAAGTTTGTTTTGAAAATTTGTTTTGAAAGGTGTTTGTGTGAAAAGTTTTTATTGAGCAAGCACTTAAGATTCTACCTACTCGAAAAAAGATTGTTCGTTCTTGTTTCCTTTAGACAGCGCCATCCTACTATTAAGGAGTAGGTAGCACCGTCGTTGGAGTTGTAAGGGACATTCGAAAGGGACAAGTATAGTCACTAAAGCAATAGTAGAAAACTTTAGTAGTAACCCTAGAGTCTTAAGATCTTTCCGAGGCATCATTTCCGAGGCAACATTTGAATGAGACATTTTGATCTTTTTAGACTGGAGAGCGACCACTAAAATCTCCTATGCTTAATGAATGTTTATCGAAGGCAACCGAAGTGAGGTAAACCCTAGGAGTGAATTTGTGCATATGACTTGTTTCAGTTATTTAATCTTTGCACATTAGGTGATCTACCGTTTTAATTTTCCAAACATTCTTGCCATACAATCCTATTAGCATACATCTGACAGTTAAATATTTGCAGGAATTAAAAATGAAAGAAAATAAACCTAGCTATTACAAGGCTTCGAGGATGGGGATTAATTACATAACCAAAGAATGGGGGATTAAAGCAATAAACAAAACCCTAATTTAACTATTACAAACCATCGGCAGTTACAAAAATAATGGAAAAGAAATAATTAAATGCACAGCGAGTTAAATACGAGGAGAAATTGAAAACTCCAAAATCTAATTGAACAAATAATTGAGTTATTTTTGAGAAAAGAATTAATTGAGTTATGTACGACTAAAACCCTAATTCTAATCATTTTAATTATGAAAAAGAAATTGAAATTAATCTAATCTAGCTAAATTAAATAATTTCAAGAAAATAAAATATTTTACAAAAAAAACAAGATTCTGTGTATTTTTTGGTTTTTATTTATTTGAGAAAAGAAATATAATTGTAAAATTAAAACCTAGTTTCTATTTGATTTTAATTATAAAAGAAATTAACTTAACCTATATTTCTAATTAAATTAAAATGAATATTTTATTAAAAAATGCTTTTTTTGGTATTTTTGTGATTTATTGATTTCATGATTAAAAAAAGGTAATTAATTTGGTGAAAAATAATTAAACAAAATAATAAAATGAAAGAAATAAATAAAGAAAAAGAGAATGAGCCTGTGTTGAATAGCAATTCTGGGGGGTGTCATTCTGAATTATCTAAGGCCCTAAATGCTCCAAGCCTGATCAATATTGGATCCTGTGCAGCGTTGACTTGAACGTGTACCATGGTCCCTCATGGATGTAGCGTTAGATCTGATGGCACGCTGGATCAAGTGGCTGGATGTTGATGGAGTATGGTAGACCCTTTGATATGAAGTGCATGCAATCTGCGTTCAGAAAATAGGAAAATAGGCATTGTTGGGACCTGGGATCGAACCCAGGTCCTCTACCCTTTCCACTATGCTTTCTTGCCATCTATGCTACGCGCTTTTGTTGTTAGTATAAGGAAAACAAAATATAATATAAAGAAATCAAGTCCCTAATTCCCATGCGCGCGAATTTTTAAATGGTCCAATGATGATTGGACACGCCATCATCTTCTCCAGGGAACCATCGCTTTTGGCATTGACCCTTTACCTACAGACAAACTCGTCACTATAGGCTATAGTGAAGGTTTTTACGCGTAGCTAAAACCAGCAAAAATCTCAAAAACGACATACAAGCAACATGAATTCCATTTAGAGGCATGAATCAAGCCTACTTCATCCCCTGAACATGGGGAGGCTCTTAATTTGGCCCAATTTTGCCTCTAGCTAGGGTTCCCCAATTTGGAGCTCGGAAACCCTAACTATGGCAAATAGCTATTCCTACATCAAAGCTTAAATCCAGGCTATCAAAAAGCTTTCTGGCATGATCATAAACATTTATATGCAAACAAATTAGACTGAAAACGCATAAAAATAGAAGAACAAGTTTGAGTTTATAGGATGCAAACCGTGATGTGTAGCTTGCGTTTCTGATGGTTTGATGACTTGGGAGTGATTGGAATAGCTTCAATGCACGCCCAGGAAGAGATTGCTGGCCTTAAATTGCTTTGAATCGTCCCCTAACCTAAAAACCGAATCACACTTTTTGCCAACTTTTTTGAGTTTGTTCTATGCCTCTCACGACTGTTGAACCCTTGTTTTTTCTTTGTTCTTGTCCAATATACACCTCGGGATGAATTAGGGTTACAAACTTGGATTGAATCTTGTAATTTGATGAGATTTGATTTGATTCTTTAGCCACATACAAACTTGCTATTTTGAGCCAAATCTTCCCTTTATTGTACCAATTATGCTTGATTCATTTTGGCCTTGATAATTCACATTATTTTGATTGCCAACCTGTCCAAAAACCAAATCAAATCATATTTTTGCTATTATTCACCAATTATTTGATTTAATTCAATTTTTAATTAATAAAAAATCAAGATAAATTTAAAAATGAAGCAATTAATGTGTGGGTGAATATTTGAGTCCTGGAACATATTATAAGTGAGGTTCAAGCATAAAAAGTTAGGCCCATTTAGCAAAAAATGCATTTTTGAGCACATTTGACTTTTGGCAATTTTGCAAAAAAGGTCAACTTTGACAAGGCATATCTCTTCCAATTTTAACCCTAGAGAGGTGTTCTTTGACTTTTTAGAAATTTTAGGGTATCCCCTAAGCAACCCTTTTGGTATCATCTCAGTTGAGTCTTCCATGTTCATGTAAGAAGCTTTGGGCCAAAATGTGTTTTTGTTGACTTTTCAAAAGGACCCATAATGTAGAAATTCATATCTTTTTATGAGTGCACATTTTGAACTTGGGAGATGAAGATGAATTGTAGGGAATTGCATCCTCTTCAAAATGAGCTTTGTATGGAAAACTTCTTGTAAAGCATGTGGAAGTTATGCTTGGTCAAAGTTTGGTTGACTTTTACTAAGAAACCCTAATTTAGCAACTTTTGGGTTTTGATGAATTTGGAACATTCCTTGAGGAATCATGATCAACCCTCGACAAAATGATGAAAGTCACTTCAAAATGTGGATGTTGACCAAAAATCTTGAAGTTTGACTGTATGTGGGTCATAGTTGAATTTTGACCTAATACAATCGATTCTCAAGCATCTGAGCAGTTGACTGAGCAAACTTCTTGTGAAAGGCATGAAACTTGACATGTAGGGTCTTGAGAACATATTAAGACTATGGAGAGCATATGAGGTATTTGGAGTTCACCCATCTTGATGAAAATGGAAACCCTAGTTTGAAACACATTGCCTTAGGAGAGAGTTTGTCTCGTCAACTCTTTGGAAACCTTGAGCAAATTGAGGATCTCTAGGAGTATGTTTTGGGTAAAATGAGAGGGCAAATTTTGGGGTACAACAGCTGCCCATGTTCAATCTTCTTAAACCTGAGGATGTAGATTGGCTCGTCTGCCTTTCGTGATCTGAAGGTGGAAGATGATTGAACACTAAAGTGCCCAAAAATTTGCACTCGCATAAAATGATACTTGATTTGGTGATATCGAGAATGGGCTTACAGATGCCATATGGAAGTTGATGATGGAAGATTGTCGGAGATGGGCTTAAAGATTCCATCTAGGATGTGACTGAGTACCGTCGGAGATGGGCTCAAAGATGCCATCTAGAGGATGTTGATTTCCTGAAATATTCCTTCAATGAGAGTCCCTGCTCCTGTTGTTGATGAAGAATCTGCTCAGGATTGTTGGTATCTGTCTTGGGAGAAATAGAATTTTAGGAGCTTCAGTTGTCCGTTACTCTACTGGGAAATAACTTCGACTTGAGGAAGCGGAAGTGAACTGGATATCTGGTCAGGGTATATGCTGCACTGCGACTTACTGGGGAAATGCGAAACCAATCGTGTTTAATTAGGTCCCGGTCTTACAGTGTTGTGAACTGTTGTCTGGAGATAAGAGAGAAGGAACCTGGATAGTAAGGTTATGAGAAGGAACCTGGATAGTAGGGTTACTTCGATATGAAAGCCTGGATAGTAGGGCTGTAAGAAAGAACCTGGATCGTAGGGTTACTTCGATACGAAAGCCTGGATAGTAGGGCTATGAGAAGGAACCTGGATCGTAGGGTTACTTCGATACGAAATCCTGGATAGTAGGGCTGTGAGAAGGAACCTGGATAGTAGGGTTACTTCGAAATAAAAGCCTGGATAATAGGGCTATGAGAAGGAACCTGGGTCGTAGGGTTACTTCGATATGAAAGCCTTGATAGTAGGGCTGTGAGAAGGAACCTGGGTCGTAGGGTTACTTTGATATGAAAGCCTGGATAATAGGGTTGTGAGAAGGAACCTGGGTCGTAGGGTTTCTTCGATACAAAATCCTAGATAGTAGGGCTGTGAGGAGGAACCTGGGTCATAGGATTACTTCGATATGAAAGCCTGGATAGTAGGGCTGTGAGAAGGAACCTGGGTCGTAGGGTTGCTTCAATATGAAAGCCTGGATAGTAGGGCTGTGAAAAGGAACCTGGATAATAGGGTTACTTCGATATGAAAGCTTGGGTAGTAGGGCTGTGAGAAGGAACCTGGATAGTAGGGTAACTTCGATACGAAAGCCTGGATAGTAGGGTTGTGAGAAGGAACATGGGTCATAGAGTTACTTCGATATGGAAGCATGGATAGTAGGGCTGTGAGAAGGAACCTGGGTCGTAGGGTTGCTTCGATAGGAAAGCCTGGATAGTAGGGTTACTTCGATATGAATGCCTGGATAGTAGGGCTGTAAGAAGGAACCTGGGTCGTAGGGTTACTTCGATATGGAAGCCTGGATATAAGGGCTTTGAGAAGGAACCTGGGTCGTAGGGTTGCTTCGATACGAAAGCCTGGATAGTAGGGCTGTGAGAAGGAACCTGGGGCGTAGGGTTACTTCGATATGAAAGCCTGGATAATAGGGCTGTGAGAAGGAACCTGGGTCGTAGGGTTACTTCGATATGAAAGCCTGGATAGTAGGGCTGTGAGAAGGAACCTGGGTCGTAGGGTTTCTTCGATATGAAAGCCTGGGTAGTAGGGTTGTGAGAAGGAACCTGGATAGTAGGGTTACTTCGATATGAAAGCCTGGATAGTAGGGTTGTGAGAAGGAACCTGGATAGTAGGGTTACTTCGATATGAAAGCCTGGATAGTAGGGCTTCTGAGAAGGAACCTGGATAATAGGGTTACTTCGGAGTGATAGAATAGATTAGTTGACCCGTTTTATTTTGGGAACTTATTTTCCATTAGTCGTCTGTAGATGTGATCTGTATAACTACTGACTTTGTTGAAGCTAGTCCTCTTTTCCTGAAAAGATATCAGGATTAGTCATATGTGATGCATGGAATGCAGGATGAGATGATGTTCTCAAAATAAATGTGATTATGTTGTATATGATATGCATGTGTATGTCATGATGTATGCTCATGAAATGCTATCGGGGTATGCTAGCGTCTGGGAAAATAAATCCCTAACAATTGCTGGAGAAATAAACTCCGCTTGGAGGGTGAAATTTACTAAATCGCCCGCGATTATGAATCTTGACTGGGGAGAGTTATGTCCTATTTCGAGGAAGCTGACATCAATGCCTTTGGATACTTTTACTCTGTGGGGAGTGTATGTACCCGTGATTGTGTTCTAAAGTTGACTCTATCCCGATACCTGATGGGAAGAGTAACTGTAGGGTTTGACACTTCTTGTTTTTCTCTGTTTCTAGAATTACAAGTAATTGTCTTTTGTTTCTTATGTAAATATTTATGAGCAGCAATCATTTTCAAATTCATATATGAAAAATAAATCATTGGAAGTTCTTGCAAAAGAAAACAGAAAAAGAAAAAACTAATTGAAGTTTCTTGTGAAAATAATTTGTATTGATTTTGAAGTCGGCCTATAATAGGCGTTTTGTACAAAGAGGTTAGCGTACTAGTAAAAGAACGCCGCCAAAAGATAGAAATTACAATTTGTGTAAAAGAAAGAAAAAACAGCTATGTGAAACAACCCCATTAGGTTCCAACTCTGCTATTGCCTTTATATCTTCAAGCGTCTCATCACTTTGCTACTTGGCCGAAGGTTGATCAGATTGGTTGGTGTCGTCCGAGCTTGGTAGTTGATACCGAAGTCTGGTCACAAGATGATCTAATGAGACATAGTGGTACGCTTCAATCCCTAACTTTTCCTGGATTTCCCTTTTGGGTTTTTAATCCACCGGGATACCCTTTTTTGCCCAAGCCTCCCTTTCGGGTTTTCGACTTGCCGGGTGTACAGATTTTTTCATTTTCATCCCTTACTTTTTCCCGAACCCTTTTGGTTCGCCGGGAAGCCCTTATTTTTTCCTAGGCCAGTCGACCTAGCGGGTCTTTGATTAGGCATAGTATCTTTTCACTATGTCTGCATTGACAGGGTAAGGAAGGTCGTCACCATACATGGTGGTTAAAATCATAGCTCCTCCCGAGAAAATGTTCTTAACCACAAATGGCCCTTCGTACGTGGGGGTCCATTTGCCCCTGGGATCACCTTGCGGCAGTATGATGCATTTGATCACCAGATCCCTGACTTGATATTTCTGGCATCTGACTTTCTTGTTAAAAGCCTTGATCATTCGCTTTTGATACGTCTGATCATGGCAGATAGCAGTAAGTCTCTTTTCATCGATTAGATTTAACTGATCAAGTCGGGTTTGGATGCAGTCGTCTTTGTTCAAACTTGCATCCTTCATAATCCTGAGAGAAGGTATCTGGACTTCGATGGGTAGGAATGCCTCCATGCCATATACCAGAGAGTAGGGTGTTGCCCCTGTCGACGTACGTGCTGAGGTACGATACCCATGAAGAGTAAATGGCAACATCTCATGCCAGTCTTTGTATGTCACCGTCATCTTCTGTACAATCTTCTTGATGTTCTTGTTAGCTGCTTCAACAACGCCATTCATCTTCAGCCGATAGGGAGAAGAGTTATAATGCTGTATCTTGAACTGTTTATAGAGCTCGATGATCATTGTGTTGTTGAGAACTGTACCATTGTCAGCAATAATCCTCTCTGGAACACCATATCGACAAATCAAATTGTGTCAGATAAACCGCGCCACGACGTTCTTGGTTACTGTAGCAAAGGAAGCTACCTCAACCCACTTCGTGAAGTAATCAATGGCTACCAGAATGAAATGATGCCCGTTAGACGTAGTAGGTCTGATCTCGCCGATCATGTCGATGCCCCACATTGCAAAGGGCCACAGAGCTGTCAAGACATTCAGGGGAACCAGAGGTATTATCACCTTATCAGCGTAGACTTGGCACTTATGACAGGTTCGAGAGTGCTGATAACAATTGGCTTCCATAGTGGACTAGTAATATCCTGCCCGTAGGATCTTCTTAGCCATGGTGTGTCCACTAGAATGGGTTTCGAAGGTGCCTTCATGTAGATCTGTCATGATCCTCTCTGCTTCGTTCTTGTCTACACATCGTAGTAGTGTGGAGTCATGGTCGCGTTTATAGAGGATTCCATTACTGAGGAAGAACTTTGTAACGAACCTTCTCAGAAACTTATTATCATTGACAGATGCCCCTTCGAGATATTCCTGAGCCTCGAGATACCTTTTGACTTCGTGAAACCAGGGTTTGTCTGCCACTTCTTCGGTATCGATCTTGCAGCGGTGTGCTGGTTCATCCAACCTCTCAATGGTAATTTGGGGAGCTTCATTGTCCCACCTAACCTTGAACGTAGAAGACATGGTAGCTAGCGCGTCCGCCAACTGGTTCTCCTCTCATGGGAAATGTTCAAAAGTTACCTCCTCAAAGTGTGGGAGCAATGTCAGTACATACTCTTTGTAAGGAATGAAATTCGGGTGCTTCGTATCCCACTCGCCTTTGATATGACTTATCACCAAAGAGGAATCTATGAATACACTTAAGAACTTAATCCTCAGGTCAATAGCAGCTCGAAGACCCATGATACATGCTTCATACTCCGCCATGTTGTTGGTACAGTTGAAACATAATCGGGCGGTGAACAGAGTATGACAACCCTCGGGAGATATGATTACAGCGCCAATGCCATTACCTAGTGCGTTTGAGGCTCCATCAAAATACATAGACCATCGGGATCCCTCCTTAGGTCCTTCATTCGGTCCAGGTTCTTCGTAGTCAGTCACCAACACGATATTCTCATCCGGGAACTCAAAATTCATGGACTGGTAATCATCCACGGCCTGATGAGCCAAATGATCAGCCAATACACTCCCTTTTATTTCTTTTTGGGTTGTGTATTATATGTCGTACTCAGTTAAGATCATCTGCCACCTTGCTATCCTTCCGGAGAGAGCGGGCTTCTCAAAAATATACTTGATCAGATCCATCTTAGATATCAACAAGGTTGTGTGAGTAAGCATATACTGTCTCAGTCGGAGAGCAACCCATGCCAAAGCGCAACAACTTTTCTCTAGAAATGATTATCGTGTCTCATAGTCGGTAAACTTTTTGCTAAGGTAGTATATTGCATGCTCTTTTCGATCAGACTCTTCAAGATGCCCCAGCACACACCCCATTGGATTGTCTAGCACAGTCAAGTATAATATCAAAGGTCTTCCTTAAACTGGAGGCATCAGAATTGGTGGTTCTTGAAGGTATTATTTGATTCTTTTGAAGGCGGTCTGGCATTCGTCATTCCACTTTACCACTTGATCTTTCTTCAGAAGCTTGAAGATTGGCTCACAAGTAGCAGTCAGACGTGAAATGAACCTGGCGATGTAATCCAGGCGTCCTAAGAAACCTCTAACTTCCTTCTCTATGTGGGGAACCGACATCTCTCGTATAGCCTTTACGTTTGCAGAGTCTACTTGAATACCCTTATCGTTGACGACAAAGCCCAGAAGCTTACCAAATCTTACCCCGAAGGTACACTTGTCCAGATTCATCCTCAGCTTGTATGTCTTCAACCTGTCAAACAATTTTTGGAGATGATCAAGGTGTTCTTCCTCAGTCTGAGACCTGGCTATCATATCATCAACATAAACTTCGATCTCGTGGTGAATCATATCGTGGAACAAAGAGACCATGGCGCGCTGATAGGTTGCCCCAACGTTCTTCAACCCAAAAGGCATTACCTTGTAGCAGAAGGTGCCCCACTGTGTAACGAAGGTTGTCTTCTCCATGTCTTCAGGAGCCATCTTGATCTTGTTGTAGACAGAGAAACCATCCATGAAGGAGAAGATTTTATGCTGCGCGGTGTTGTCGACCAGAACGTCAATGTGAGGAAGTGGGAAGTCATCCTTGGGGCTTGCCCTGTTCAGATCTCTGTAATCTACACACATCCGTACCTTACCGTCCTTCTTAGGTACCGGAACGACGTTGGCAACCCACTACGGATAAGAAGTGACAGCTAAGAATCCTGCGTCGAACTATTTCATAACCTCTGCCTTGATCTTCTCTGACATTTAGGGACGCATACGGAGGACCTTCTGCTTAACCAGAGGACATTCTTCTTTAGTCGGCAGGTGATGTACCACAATATCAGTGTCTAAACCAGGCATGTCTTCATAGGACCAGGCGAAGATCTCAACGTAGTCGTGCAGCATTTGTACCAACCTCTGTTTGACACTAAGTTCCAGATTTACACCTATTTTAACCTCTTTTCTGTCTTCCTAAGTACCCAAATTCACTGTCTCAACCGGCTCTTCATGAGGCTGTATGGCCCTTTCTTCCTATCGTAGTAGTCTAGCAAGTTCTCCAGGCACCTCACAATCATCCTCACCTTCGTCCTCGGCTTGGTTGATCGGATTTTCGAAGTCATAACTGGAAATAGCAGAGCTGTTATCAATGGGATCCATAATGGATATGGATCTGCATTATGAGACGTGAGTGTGTGTAAGAGAATAGTTGTTTTGATAAAGTGAAAACAGAAAAGAAAAACAGAGAGCGCAAAATTTGTATGCAAGAAACGTCCAATGCTTTATTAATGATATATGAAATGACAAATAATAGCCCTCACAAGCAAAGCCGAGGTTCCTCAGGCAAGGTACCAAGCCGTAAAGTTTCAAATTGTTTATTACAAATCTCAAAACAAGTAAGTCAATTACTGCGGAATAAAAGAAACATGTACAAAGTCCCTAGCCGTCCATTTACTCAGTCCACCGTTGGTAGTTGTGTAGATCCAATTGTCGATGTCTGAGTCCTCTTCGTTGTCTTTAATGGCGTTAATTCCCCGATTGCTGGTGCGTAGGGGAGGTCCTCCAGCCCGAGCGCGTCTAATATCCCTTTGAGCCCCTGTAGTAAAGCCCAAACCAAATTTGTCAGTTTTCTTAGTGAAATCAGAGAGCTGACCCCAATTGGCACACCCACATTCTTCAACCACGGCCCTGGCGTCCTTGAGGGAAGCCATCTTCAAAGGAGGTTTGTTGGTAGTAGTTTCAGTCGATGCCAAGATCTGAGGGACTTCTTCGATGTTCTGACAAGGAGTTTATATGAATTCCCCGTCCATCTCTATGTAGCAGAAGTAATTGAGGTGGCTCACCGTATACTCTTCTTCACCCCACACTGTGACAATCTTTCCTTTCACCGAATATTTTAGCATTTGGTGGAGTGTGGAAGTAACTTCCCCAGCCTCGTGGAACCAAGGACGACCCAGCAAACAAGAATACGACGGCCTGATATCGATCACATAGAAGGTGGACCCAAAAGTCTGAGAACCCACTTTGATAGGGATATCCACCTCCCCGTGCACCATTCTCTTAGATCCGTCAAAAGCCCCTACCACAATGTTACTAGGCTTTATAGTCAAACCCTCGCAATCCAAACGGTCCAACGCCTTCTTCGGCAGAACATTCAGTGAAGACCCGGTATCTACCATCACATCAGCCATAGTGGTGCCCCTGCATTCAATCGAGACATGCAGAGCATCATTATGCTTCCTTACCTTCGGTGTTAAGTCTGCATCTGAGAAACCCAACCCATTATCGGCAGTCAGGCTGGCCACACAATTTTTGAACTGATCAGCTGAAGTTTCCTGCGGTACATGTGCAGTTTTGAGAAATGCAATCAAAGCCTTCGCATGGGCTTCAGAACACAACAGCAGAGACAACATGGATATCTTTGATGGGGTCTGCCCCAGCTGCTCGACCACATTGTAGTCGCTCTTCTTAATGATTTTCAGTATTTCCTCTATTTCTTTCTTAGAGGCTTCCACAACAATTTTCTTAGGCGCCTCCGTCCGGGAAAGCTCACCTATGATTTCCTTGCCGCGAGTATCAGACGATTCACCGACAGGAGTAATAACTAGAGTAAAACCAAGAACAATAGTGGATGTACTAGCAGGAACAACAGATGGAATGACAATAGGCTTGTTAACAGTCTTAGGGGAAATCTCGGGAGAGAAGACCCTTCCACTTCAGGTGATTTTGTTGGTTCCGACAATGTTATCAATAACAGGATCAGCCTCTTCATCTTTCAGATCTTGTTTGATGCGATGATAGTACACATCGGCACCATAATGCCATGGGACAACTTTGTCCGAGACATACGGGACAGGACCAGGAATAGTGATTATCAGCGGAGCAATTCTTGGAGCAGATGTAATCCTAACAGGTCTTCTCGAGGAAACCTTGGAAGCATTGGCGGAAATGGTTATAATGGCAACGTCTTCAATTGGAACAACAGGAAACATAGTCTTCTCGAACAAAATGTCTCTGTTATCCATCATGCGCTGAATACCTGACTTCAGCAAATGGAAACCAGAAGGTAGAAACGAACACATGTGGCAACCTTGACCACAACCCGAAAATAAATCGGCCAACAACAAATTCTTCTTGACAGTCATGAGAGGAGTAGAAACTTCATCAACAAAGGTAACAAACAAATCAATATCAACAACATTAACTGCACGACCGTGTTTGGGAATAGGATCCGTTATGACATTTGGCTTCTCTGTAGCATTGAAATCTATTTCCTTGGCTTCAATCAAGTCTTGTATTTTGTTCCTCAGAGCCCAGCTATCATTTGTATCGTGGCCAGGACTCTCAGAATGATAAGCACACCGGGCATTCAGATTATATCTGGGAGATGTGGTATTTGGATTCTTGGGAGCCTCTTTCAAGGTTCCCAAGTTGGATCTCAGTAGATGAGGTATCACTTCAGCCAATGTCATGTTGATGCAAGTAAACTGTCGTTGTGGTCTTTCCACCCTTTGTTGATTGTTGTGTTGTGGAGCAACTGCAGGTCTAGGTATCATCACGGCACTTACTGTCTGACGATGTTCATCCCTATATTGGCCCATCGGGCTATAGATGGCACTGGCTTCCTTTTTACCAGCGAATGGCTTCTTTACTGAGCTTGAAGAGGCATATTTCTGTATCTTGTCGCTCTGAATCCCAACTTCTACTCTTTCTCCAGTTAGAATTAGCTCAGTGAAACCAGCTGATGAGCTACCGATAAAATGATTGAAAAATGGACCAGATAGTGTCCCCAGAAACATATCAACCAACTCCCTATCAGACAAAGGGGGTTTAACTCTCCCATCCAAGTCTCTCCATTTATGTGCATAATATTTAAAGCCTTCACTTGCACCCATGGACATACTCTGGAGTTGAGTACGAGTAAGAGAAAGGTCTGCGTTGTATTGATCTTGGTTGTAGAAAGCAGCAGTCAGATCTTCCCAGTTTCGGATATTTGTTCCCTCTAGCTGGTAGAACCATTCAAGCTGAGTCCCTGACAGACTATCTTGAAAGAAACGAACCCACTGATTTCTATCAGCAGTTTGGAGCTGGATCTTTCTGACATAAGAACAAAGATGGAGTTTTGGGCAGGACACCCCATCATACTTAGCAAAAACTAGAGCTTTGAACTTCAGCGGGATGACCACTTCCGACTCTAATCCCAATTCTTCGAAATCCAGTCCAGGTATCTTATGAACTTCCATGGCACTCAGACGATCTTCCAACTGTTTGTATCTATCCTCAATAGGAGGATATTGCTCATCATTGTAATTGGTATCATTGTCAGAAACTGCAGGACTGGGATCCTTCTCTTCTTTCTGATTCTCCCCTTCCTTAGATGAAGAGGTTAGATCGACTTGTCGCTTTAACCGCTCTCCAAACCTTCTGCCTATATTCAGAATACCAACAACCTTCTTCTTTTTCTTCTTTTCTTTCAGGATGAGGGCTTTCAGATCCTCCTGCCCTTTTGCCAGACTTATGAACATTTGTTGGAACTGGGCGTTCTGTGTCTGAAGGTCCTTGATGGTTTGTTCGAGAGACATTTCGTGCTGAAATAAATAGCAAAGAAGATGAGAAACCTGTAATGGTACCTGTAATAATTTGTATGATAATGGGATGCGCATGCAATGATTTCAAAGACTTCGGGAAATTTAAATTTTCAAACCAAAATAAACAAAGATTTTATTAGATGAATTTGAAGGTTCAAAATGCCTTTTAGGCTTTACAATAAATCTAAAACTAGAAAAGAAAATCAAAAGTCCCATGGATGCTTTCTCTTTGTGCCGAGATAATCATTGAGTCCCTTTTCTTCATGCAGTTGCTTTGTGAGTGTGATCGGTGGATCTGGAACTGACTGTTTAACGCTGGTTCGCGAAATGTCGCGGAAGCAAGAGTCGCCACCGTCTTTTATTTTCTCCAAATGGAAAGGACAAAAGCACAGAAAAATTCCTTATAGAGATTGCTCTCGGTTCAGGAGGTAGATTATAGAAAGGGAAGGTGTTAGCACCCTTTCTATCCATGGTTATCCATGGGCTCTTAGATACTTGCTCATTTGTGTTTTCAAAATAGTTTGTTTGCTTTTCAACTGTGGGTTTTAAAAAGTTTCTTTGAAAATTTCAGTTCGACTCTTGTATCAGTCCTCAAGAGTGTTTGAAAAGTTGCTTTCGAAAGCTTTTTGAAAAGGTGTCGGTGTGAAAAGTATTTTTGATTTGTTTTTTGAAATTAGAGCAAGTATCTAGAGTCTTCTACCTACCCTAAGGAATTCGTCTGTGTAAATGTCCTTAAAGTAGTGCCATCCCACCATTGAGAGGTAGGTAGCACCACCGTTGGAGGTGTTCGGGTCAATTCGAGGGTTCGGGACGTGGTGATCACCGGAGCAATAGGAAGACACCTTAGAAGCTACCCTCATGTCAGGTTCCTGGATCATGAGGACTTACTAAAACATCCTCTACTCGACGACCACCTTTCGAGGGGCAAGGCAACAGTGAGGCGTACCCTAGGGGTGGTGTGTGATTTGTGTGTCATGTTCATTTATTTTTGTCTTGTTCATGCATTGGTGATCTACGCGTTGTTTTTATTTTAGCATTCATTCTTTCATGCAATAGTTAACAGTTTAAAAGATGCGAGAATTAAAATTCCTACGCTATTACAAAGGCGTGGGTCCACATCGCCAAATTAATCCAGGACCCGATTTGAATAAAAATAAAGTGCGAGAAATAAAAACCCTAATTGATCTATTACACAGCTTTGGGAGAATTACATGAATATTCACAAAAAAGGAAACAAGAATAAAATGCGCGAAGAGGTAAAGTCGAGAATGCGAGGGCGTTGGACCCCTTTTTTAGGAAATTAAATTACGATTATGAAATTAATTTTAATTGGAAAAGAAATTATTTTTTTTGAGTTTTTGTATTTATGGAATTTTAATAAGAATTAATGGAACTTAAAACCTAATTCTAGCTATTTTTAATTTATTAAAAAAAACATGTTAAAGTTACCTAGAATTAACCTAATTATTTAATACAAATTGATTTACAAAAATAAATAATTAATAATTAATATGGTGAAAAAGAAAAAAAGATAAAAAATATAAAAGTGTTTAAAACCCTAATTCTAATTTTTTTTAAGTTTATCAAGAAAATGTTAAAATTAATCCTAGAATTTAAAAACTAAATTAATTGATAACATTTATTTATAAAATAACATCTAAATAAAATATATTTATTTTTTGTCTTTTCTGATTTATATTATTTTTTATGTTAAGAAAATATTAATTTAAAGATCTAAGAGGAAATAATTAAATTAAACAAATAATAAAAAAAGATAGAAAAAGAAAAGAAACACAAACCCTAGGGGGTGTTGACCCCAATTTGGAGGTATCATCTAGCATTTTTGGCCCAATGTTTAAGGCCTTCAGTTGACTTTCCTGGGAACATGCGTATGCATTGACTGGTGCCCATGGTGTCCTTCAAATCATGACCTTTGGATTAAGATTATTGAACGCGTGACAAGCGTGGATGGTGGACATATGATGAGCCCCTGGAATATGCGCTGCATAGGAATATAGAAAGGAAAATAATATGAGAAAGGGAGGGGACCTGGGAATCGAACCCAGGTCCCGTTGCTTACCAAATCATGTGCCTGCCAACTGAGCTGTTAATGCGCTTTGTTTATAATATAACAAATAAACAATATCAGTCAAAACGATGGTTAGTGATGTTTTTCCGCGCGAAATTCAAACGCGCCAATCCCCAGCTTACACCTCACCTTCTTCTCCAAGTGTCCTGCGTTTTCCTGAAAAACATAAAACAAGATTGCGGGGGTTTTAAACACCCACTACATGATATATGCAAAAATAGCGAATAGGCCGTCGTTGATCATAAATTGATCGCGACCTATGGGTTGAGTTCGTATCAAGCTTCTGGTTCTAATGGTACAAGTCTTGTTGCCTGATTTTCCTTAAACGTAAAGCCCCAATTTTACAGTTTGGAAACCCTAACGAGCTTCAATGGTGAATTCGTGTATGATGCACAAAAACTCAATTAAAATACATGGTTAGCTTCAGCATGATCATATTAGTGTAAAACAATAATTAAATGGTATGAAAAATGCCCAGAAACTTAAACACGATTATGCATATTTTCATGAAAAGTGAGACATGTTTCTACCAGTTCTTTGCGTTAGAATCAGTGGTTTTGATCCAGAAATGTTCCCTGATGCCTTGGGAGTGCAATGGAATAAGTATCTTTCCTTGAAACGCTTTGGAATCGTGGTTTCAGTTTTTAAAAATTTCACAAAAGTGCAAAGTGTATATGAGGTTTTTAGCGCAGCTTTCAGGTTCCAAGCTTTAGGGTTTGCTTCTGACTTATATGAGGGATGGATTAGGGTTGAAAAATATGTCCAAAACCTTTTGCATTGATGGAAGAAATATTTGATTTTCCATGCATATTTTTTTCAAATCTTTTCATGTGATTTTGATTCCAATCATGGCCAATCTTTCCAATTTTGGTATGCACGAAATCTTGGGTATCCAATGAGTGATTACACTGCATAAAAAGATTCAAACCTATTTGTTTAGTATTTTTTCATATTTTATTTAATTAAATGAATTAATAGTAATTAAAAATTCAAATAAATAATAAAAAATGATGAAATAAATCTCCTTTGGGCCAAATGGTCGTGCATAGCCTTTGGATGATGAATCTTGGAAGAAAATGTGGCCCATTAGCAATTTTGAGGTATTTGAAGTAAAGTTGACTTTTCAAAATTCCCAAATATTTCCCAACTTCCACAAGGCATATCTTGCTCAATATTTAGGATTTGATCATGTTCTTGGCCATTTTGGAAAGGTCTTGAAGTCCTCTAACCAATGCCTTTGGTCCCATGTCATTTTGATTTACCAATCTCAAGTTATGGTCTTTGACTTAAAGTCCCTTTTTGTTGACTTTTGAAAATGACCTATAATGTTGAAATTGATAACTTTTTGTGAGAGCATTTCTTGGACTTGAAGTGTGAAGAGGAGTTGTAGGAAGTGTCTTTCTCTTCAAAATGAGCTTTCGATGGAATTTTTCTGATGAACCATGTGGAAGTTATGCCTTGGTCAAGTTGCAGTTGACTTTTTCAACTATCCAAATATGGAAACTTTTGCATCTTGAGACTTTTTGAGCCAAGCCTTGAAAATCATGATCAAGAATTGATCAAATGATGTCTGTGGCTTCAAAATAAGATGTTGACCAAAAATTTGAACTTTTGACTATCAAATGACCATTTTGCCCCTGCAGTTGACTGCTGAGCAATTAGGGTTTCTGACTGTGCAATTTTGTGTTGTAAGTCTTGAAACTTGGTATGAGGATGCTTGACCATGTTTATAGGAATGTGGGACTTGATTGGACCCTTGGAAACTTCAATTTCTTTGTCAGAACCAAAACCCTAGTTTTTGACTGTTAGGAGGCCCTTGAACTGTGCAAACCTTGGGGAGATTTTGAAGCATGCTCTTTGCAATCCTTGAAGAAAATGGGAGGGCAAATTTTGGGGTACAACAGTTGCCCTTGTTCAATCTTCTTAAACCTGAGGATGCAGATTGGCTGACGTGCCTTTCGTAATCCGAAGGTGGAAGATGATTGAACACTAGAGTGCCCAGAAATTTGCGCTCACATAGTAGTGTGATGTGGGGAATGGGCTTACAGATGCTATTTGGAGATTGATGGATAGGATGATGGGCTTATAGATGCCATGCTAAGAGATGATGGATAGGTGGATGGGCTTATAGATGCCATCTGGGTGTTGATCGCGTAAGAGATTCCTTAGCGAGAACTTGCGTACCTACAAAAGAAAATGATTACCTGGCCTGTTACAGAAGCTGGTCTTCAAACTCTTTGTATAGATGCACCCTGACTGGTTACAGGAATTGAATCTGGAGCTTCAAAAGGTGATGAATCAACCAGGGATGGTTACTACCTCAACGGGACGGTGAGAGAACCTTGGACGATTACTACCTTAACAGGAATGCTGAGAGAATCTTGGGCGACTTCAACCTCAACAGTAACGCTGAGAGAATCTTGGGCGACTTCAACCTCAACAGTAACGCTGAGAGAATCTTGGATGTCTTCTACTGAGTCTTTATCAGGAAAATCTGTTAGGGATCGATTTAACTGGACTAGAGAAGGCCTTTGACTGGATAAGAAACAGGAAAATCTTAGGGTCGATTTAACTGAACCGGTCTAGGTCTTGAAATCTTCAACTGGATAAGAAACAGGGAGATCTTAGGGTCGATCTGACTGAACCAGAGAAGGCCTTTGACTGGATAAGAAACAGGAAAATCTTAGGGTCGATTTAACTGAACCGGTCTAGGTCTTGGAATGTCTTCAACTGGATAAGAATCAGGGAGATCTTAGGGTCGATCTGACTGAACCAGAGAAGGCCTTTGACTAGATAAGAAACAGGAAAATCTTAGGGTCGATTTAACTGAACCGGTCTAGGTCTTGGAATGTCTTCAACTGGATAAGAATCAGGGAGATCTTAGGGTCGATCTGACTGAACCAGAGAAGGCCTTTGACTGGATAAGAAACAGGAAAATCTTAGGGTCGATTTAACTGAACCGGTCAAGGTCTTGAAATATCTTCAACAGGATAAGAATCAGGGAGATCTTAGGGTCGATCTGACTGAACCAGAGAAGGCCTTGAAGTATAGTTGAGAATTTAACTGGATCTTTCCTGAAAGATAAAGGTCAGTCATATGCAATGCATGATATGGACCAAGCAATGATGTTCTCAACATAAATGAGATTTGTAAGATATGATGCGTATATGCATGCTATAATGTATGAAAATGCGATGTTTATGAATGTATGTTTGTCGTCTAGGAAAGTAAATCCTTGACGGGTGCCGGGAAGTCACATCCTGGGCTGATGTTGAAGAATAGATTTTTGCTTCCGCTGGGGATGATAGTTGCAAGAATACCGGTAGGAGAAGATAACTCCGTTGGGGAATAAACTTGGCGAATGGATTACTCTGCGGGGAGAAAAGTACTCTAACGATCTTGCTGGGGAACAATACTCTGTGGGGAGAGAGGTACTTTGCTGAAATGTTGATGGTAACTTCGCTGGGGATACCATTGTTGTGTTGGAAGTGTTTAATAGACTTCGCTGGGGATAAGAAGACTTTGCCGAGGACGATCTTCTCATGGCTTTTGGCTGAGGATAACCCAGTTATATCATGGTAGGGAAATAACTCTTTGAATAAAGCCGGGAGACGCGTAAGTGCTCTGCGGGGATAAGCTTCCAGAATCTACTGGGGATAAGCTTACTGCTTGGGGAGATGGACTCCAACTTTCCTGGGGAAACTGGATTGGACTCTCCTGGGGAAATTTTGAACTTCATTGGGAAGTGACTCCGTTGAATGTTTGATATACTGCCGGGGAACAATCTTTAGGTTAAGACTGCCGGGGATGCTTGTTAAGAATACCTGTATATTGCTGGGGAATGTTGAGATCTGCTGGAGGATACCCAACTTCCCTAAGATTGACGTTATATCTTTGCTTGGGGAGAGTGCATTGACTTGCTGACGCGCTCTCTGGGGAATTAAGATATGTTGGTTATGTTCTTCAGCTGAACCTACCTTGATACCTTAGAGGACAGAGCAATTAGATTGCTTAGACAACTCTTTATTGCCCCTGTTTCTAATGTTACCTGTAATTAACTCCTTGTTTCGTATGCAAATATTCATGAGTTAGCAAATTATTGTCAATGCATATATCACAAATTGAACCTTGGACGTTCTTCGCAAAACAAAACAGAAAAGGGAAAAACAAAAGGCAATTTGTCTAAAAAGTGTATTTTTGTATTGATTTTGAATTTGCCTGTAAAATAGGCGTTTATGTACAAGAGGCTGACGTCCTAGTAAGAGAATGTCGCCGAACAAAAGAATTTATACAAGTTTGTACAAAAGAAAATAAAACAGCTGTGTGAAAAGAAATGATCCCACTGGGTTCCAACTCTGCTATCGCCCTTATATCTTCGAGCGTCTCATCACTTGATGACCTTAGTTGAAGATGAAGCTGACTGATCGATGCCGTCTGAACTTGATGTAGATATCGGATTCTGGATGCAAAGTGATCCAATGAGACATAGTATTACGCTTTATCCCTAACTTTTGCCTGGACCGCCCTTTCGGGTTTTCAGTCCACCGGGATACCCTTTTTTGCCCAAGCTGCCTTTTCAGGTTTTCGACTTGCCGGGTGTACAGATTTTTTTCATTTCATCCCTTTATTTTGCCCGAACCCTTTTGGTTCGCCGGGAAGCCCTAATTTTTGCCTAGGTATGTCAACCTAGCGGGTCTTTTTCATGCGTAGTATGTTTTTACTATGTCTGCATTGGCGGGGTGAGGAAGGTCGTCACCATCCATGTTGGTTAGAATCATGGCTCCTCCTGAGAACACATGTTTAACCACAAATGGCCCTTCATACGTAGGGGTCCATTTGCCCCTTGGATCACTCTGAGGAAGGATGATTCGCTTGATTACCAGATCCCCAACTTGATATTCTTGTGGTCTGACCTTTTTGTTAAATGCCCTGATCATCCGTTTTTGGTACGTCTGACCATGACAGATAACAGCGAGTCTCTTTTCGTCAATTAAGTTTAGCTGATCAAGTCGTGTCTGGATCCAATCATCTTCGTTCAGATTTGCATCCTTCATTATCCGGAGAGAGGGTATTTGCACTTCGATCGGTAAGACTGCCTCCATACCGTAGACCAAGGAGAAAGGAGTTGCCCCGGTTGACGTCCTGGCTGAGGTACGGTATCCATGTAGAGCGAACGGTAACATCTCGTGCCAATCTTTATAAGTCACTGTCATCTTCTGCATGATTTTCTTGATATTTTTATTTGCTGCTTCTACAGCCCCATTCATCTTCGGTCTGTAAGGAGAAGAGTTGTGGTGCTGTATCTTAAACTGCTCGCAGAGCTCAGTGATCATCTTGTTATTAAGATTGGTACCGTTGTCTGTAATAATTCTTTCTGGGACGCCGTACCGACAGATCAGATTATGCCGAATGAACCGTGCCACAACAGTCTTGGTTACCGTAGCGTAGGAAGCTGCTTCAACCCACTTCATGAAGTAGTCAATCGCTACCAGGATGAAGCGATGCCCGTTAGATGCCGTAGGTTTAATCTCACTGATCATATCTATGCCCCACATTGCAAACGGCCAAGGCGCAGTCAGAACATTTAGAGGAACTGGGGGAACATGCACCTTGTCTGCATATATCTGGCATTTATGGCATGTCCGAGAATGTTGGTAGCAGTCAGCTTCCATGGTTGACCAGAAATACCCTGCCCGAAGGATCTTCTTTGCCATAGTGTGCCCACTGGAATGTGTTCGGAAGGTCCCTTCGTGCAACTCTTCCATGATCCTTTCTGCTTCGGTCTTATCCATACAACGCAGTAAGGTCGAATCATGGTTTCGCTTGTACAGGATGCCGTTGCTAAGGAAGAACTTCGCTGCGAACCTTCTCAGAAACTTCTTATCATTGACAGAGGCACCTTCAGGATACTCCTGGGCTTCCAAGTATCTCTTCACCTCATGGTACCAAGGCTTCTCACTTACCAACTCAGTCTCGAGATCACAACAGTATGCCGGTTTGTCCAGTTTCCAGATGATGATCCGGGGAGCCTCATTGTCCCATTTGACCTTGAACATAGAAGACATCGTAGCTAACGCGTCCACCAACTGATTCTCCTCTCTCGGGAAATGTTCAAAGGTTATCTCTGTGAAGTGGGGGATCAAGGTCAACACACATTCTCTGTAAGGAATAAGATTCGGATGTTTCGTATCCCACTCTCCTTTGATCTGATTGATCACGTGAGCGGAATCTCCGAAGACACTCAGAAACTTGATCCTTAAGTCAATCGCAGCTGGGAGACCCATGATGCACGCCTCATACTCCGCCATGTTGTTGGTACAATTGAAACATAGCCGGGCAGTGAGTGGAGTATGAGTGCCTTGGGGGGATATGATCACAGCGCCGATACCGTTACCCAAAGCGTTGGAGGCTTCGTCAAAGTGCATAGACCATCGGGATCCTTCCTCAGGTCCTTCATCCGGTCCAGGTACTTCACAATCAGTCACTATCATGATACTCTCGTCCGGAAACTCGAAGTTCATTGACTGATAGTCGTCTACTGCCTGATGTGCCAAGTGGTCTGCCAATACACTTCCCTTGATGGCTTTCTGGGTCGTGTACTGAATGTCGTATTCTGTCAAGATCATTTGCCATCTTGCTATTCTCCCAGACAAAGCAGGCTTTTCAAATATGTACTTTATAGGATCCATCTTTGAGATCAACAAGGTAGTGTGAGTCAGCATATACTGTCTCAGCCGGCGAGCAGCCCATACCAAAGTGCAGCAAGTTTTCTCAAGCAGTGAGTATCGGGTCTCACAGTCGGTAAACTTTTTGCTAAGGTAATAAATGGCATGCTCTTTTCGGCCAGACTCGTCATGCTGCCCCATCACACACCCCATTGAGTTGTCAAGTACTGTCAGGTATAGTATCAGAGGTCTCCCCTCAACCGGTGGCATAAGAATGGGTGGTTCTTGGAGATACTCTTTGATTCTGTCAAAAGCGGCCTGACATTCATCATTCCAACGTACTACCTGATCTTTCTTCAGCAGCTTGAAGATTGGTTCACAAGTAGCAGTTAGATGCGAGATGAATCGAGCAATGTAGTTCAGGCGTCCTAAAAAGCCTCTGACCTCTTTCTCTGTCTTAGGAACTGGCATCTCTTGAATAGCTTTAACCTTGGAAGGGTCCACTTGAATACCCTTATCACTTACAACGAAGCCTACCAACTTCCCAGATCTTACCCCGAAGGTGCACTTGTTCGGGTTTAGCCTTAGCTTGTACAACTTCAGTCGGTCAAACAATTTCTGCAGATGATCTAGGTGTTCCTCCTCAGTCTGGGACCTTGCGATCATGTCGTCAACATACACTTCTATCTCATGATGGATCATGTCATGAAATAAAGCAACCATGGCACGTTGGTAGGTTGCCCCAGCATTTTTCAATCCAAAAGGCATGACCTTATAGCAGAAGGTGCCCCACTGAGTAACAAAGGTAGTCTTTTCCATGTCTTCAGGTGCCATCTTGATCTGATTGTAACCTGAGAAACCATCCATGAAAGAGAACACCTTATGCTGAGCAGTATTGTCAACCAGGACATCAATGTGAGGTAGAGGGAAGTCATCCTTGGGGCTGGCCCTGTTCAGATCCCTGTAATCGACACACATTCTGACCTTTCCATCCTTCTTTGGTACCGGCACCACATTAGCAACCCACTGAGGATAAGAAGTCACTGCAAGAAGCCCATCATCAAACTGTTTCATAACCTCGGCTTTGATCTTCTCATACATCTCTGGACGCATACGGTGGACCTTTTGCTTAACCGGAGGGCAGTCTTCCTTGGTAGGCAAATGATGGACCACAATATCGGTATCCAACCCGGGCATGTCTTCGTAGGACCAGGCAAAGATCTCCATATAATCATGTAACATTTGAGTCAACCGTTGCTTCACGCTGAGCTCTAGGTTGGCGCCAATCTTAACTTCCTTCCTGTCCGTCTCAGTACCCAGATTTATTGTTTCCACTGGCTCTTCATGGGGTTGAATTGCCCTATCTTCCTGGAGTAACAGTCTTGCAAGCTCGCCAGGCACTTCGCAATCATCTTCACCTTCTTCTTCGGCTAAGTTGATCGGATTTTCGAAGTCATAACTGGCAGTAGCAGAGTCGTTACCAGTGAGATCCAGAGTGGATTGAAACCTGTATGAGTGAGTGTGTGTAAATACAGCTGTTTTGCGATATATAAAGAAAGGAAAGAAAAGGAGCATAAGATTTGAAATGCGAGAAAACGTCCAAGATCTTTATTCATGATATATGAAATGACAATTTATATGCCCTCACAAATGAAGCCAACGGTGCCTCGGGTAAGACACCGGGCCATAGAGTTTTAATTGTTTATTACAAATAACAAAACAAAGAAGTTTATTACTGCGTAACAAAAGTAACAGGAGTATGATCCTTAGCAGTCCAATTGGTCAATCCCCCATCAGACGTTGGGTAGATCCAGCTTTCAAATTCTGACTCTTCCACTTCACCTTCGTCCCCAACAGCATTCACTCCTGGGTTGGTAATGAGCACAGGAGGTCTTCTGGTCTTTGCCTTGCGCATAGCCTTCTGACCCTCTGCAGTAAAACCCAGTCCAAATTTGTCAGTTTTTTGTGTAAAGTCAGGGAGCCTGCCCCAGTTAGCACATTCACCTTTCTTGATCACAGCCCGGGCATCCTTTAAGGAAGCCATCTTCAAGGGAACATCCTCTTCGACCACTGTTTCTGCTGCTGCCAATGTTGGAGGTACCTCTTCGAAATGCTGAAAGGGGTTTCAATAAACTCCCCGTCCATCTCAATATACCTGAAGGAATTCAAATGGCTCACCATATACTCCTCCTCTCCCTGCACAGTGACAATCTTCCCTCTGACGGGGTACTTGAGCTTCTGGTGCAGGGTAGAGGTCACTGCCCCAGCTTTGTGGATCCAAGGTCGACCCAGTAGACAAGAATACGATGGACGGATATCCATCACATAGAAAGTAGAGTCGAAAACTTGAGAGCCCACACGAATAGGAATGCCTACCTCTCCATGAACCATCCTCTTAGAACCGTCAAAGGCTCTGACGATGATGTTGCTAGGTTTCAGCTCCAGGCCTTCACAATCCAACCGGTCTAAAGCCTTCTTGGGTAGCACATTCAGGGAAGAACCAGTAACCACCAATACGTGCGCCAGAGTAGTGCCCCTGCATTCAATAGAGACATGCAGGGCGTCATTGTGGTCCTTTCCCTTAGCCGTAAGGTCAGCATCCGAGAAACCCAAACCGTTGTCCGCTGTCAGATTTGCTACGCAATCAGTGAACTGGATGGCAGATGTCTCCTGTGGCACATGGGCCATCTTGAGAAATGAAATCAGGGCCTTAGCATGGGCCTCTGAGCACAGTAATAAGGAGAGCATTGAGATCTTGGAGGGGGTATGCCCCAGCTGCTCGACAACATTAAAGTCACTCTTCTTGATTATTTTCAGGATTTCCTCCATATCTTGTTGGGAGGCCTCAGCATTTACAGGCTTTGGTGCCTCCATCCGGGCAGGCTCATCTTCAATCCCTTTGCCCCGAGCATTAGATGACTCGGCAGCAGGGGAAACAACTTGATCAGAAATGGGAACAGGTATACTTGCAGGTGTTATAGTGAGGGGTCTTCGAATAGCGGGTGGTGCAATGTCAGGCGAGAAGAGCCTGCCACTGCGGGTAACCTTTGCTGGACCAGTGATATTGCTGATGCTGGTGCCAGTGTTGAACTCTTGCTTGATTCCATGCACATACACGTCTGCCCCATAGTGCCAGGGGACAGCCTTATCAGATTCGTAGGGGAGAGGCCCCGAAACAGTAATAACAACGAGCGCGACAGTCATGATTTGAACTGGCTTCCTTGGGAGAGCCTTGATCGGATTATTAAAGATTGTAACAACAGAAACTTCTTATACCGGAACTAACTGAACAACAGTCTTCTTGAACAGGATCTCTTTGCTGTCCATCAGGCTTTGGATGCCCAACTTCAGCAAAGGACAACCAGATAGGGAAACAGCACAGAAAAGGCAACCTTCACTACAACCCGGAAATAAACCGGCCAGCAGTAGGTTCCTCTTGACGGTCATCAGAGGAGTAGCTACATCATTCACAGAAACGGCGTATACATCTTCATCAATAACATTCACTCCATGCTGGGGCATAGAAGCAGTCACCACATTTGGCCTCTCAGGCGCTTCAAACTGTATCTCTTTTGCGTCAATAAGGTCTTGCACCTTATTCCTTAAGGCCCAACAGTCATCAGTGGAATGCCCCGGGCTATCGGAGTGATAAGCACAGCGGGCATTTGGATTGTATTTCGGAGAGGCAGTATTCACAACTTTCGGGGCCTCCCTGACAGTCACTAGGTTGGTGGACAGCAACTGCGGCAAGATTTGCGATAAAGTCATACTCAAACGGGTAAACTCTCTTCTGGGTCTTTCAGCCCTTTGAGGATTGGTTTGCCGAGGAGCGGCAACAGGTTTAGCAATCATCACCGCGTTGACAGATTGGCGGCGCTCAGGTTTCTCTTGTCTTCTAGACCCATATACAGCACTGGCCTCCTTCTTAAAGGGTTTCTTCTCAGAACTTGCAGACGCACCCTTCTGAATTTTACCAGACTTCATCCCAGCTTCTATTCTTTCTCCAGTCAGAATAAGATCAGTAAACCCTGCAGATGAGTTACCGATAAGATGATTGAAAAATGGCCCAGATAGGGTCCTTAAGAACATGTCTACCAACTCCCGGTCAGTCAACGGAGGCTGCACCCTGCCAGCCAGATCCCTCCACTTCTGTGCATACTCTTTGAAACCTTCGCTTGACCCTAGCGACATACCCTGGAGTTGGGTACGTGTAGGGGCAAGGTCGGCATTATATTGATACTGCTTATAGAAAGCAGTAGCCAACTCCTCCCAGTTACGAACCTTGGTCCCATCCAGCTGATAGAACCATTCGAGATGAGTCCCTGAAAGACTCTCCTGGAAGAAGTGGATCCACAAATTCTTGTCCACTGAGTACGGTTGAATCTTCCGCACATAAGACCTGAGGTGTAGCTTGGGACAAGACGCCCCGTCATATTTGGTAAAAGATGGTGCCTTAAACTTATGAGGAATAATCACACCAGTAGATAAGCCCAAGTCTCTAAAATCCAGCCCAGGCACTTATTGGATCTCCATAGCATTCAGTCTATCTTCCAACTGCTTATATCTGTCTTCAGCCGGAGGATACTGTTCCTCATTGAAGTCAGTCTCGTTGTCAGAGACTACTGGACTAGGACCTTTTCCCCCTTGGGGACTGCTCTTGCCTATAGAAGAACCAGCCTCTTCATTCTACAGAGTGTTGCCAAACCTTCGGCCCGAGTTGAAAAGAACAATTCTCTTCTTCTTCTTCTTCTCCTTCTTCAGGAGCAGAGCCTTCAGCTCTTCTTGGCCCTGAGCCAAACCCATGATTAGTTCCTGAAATTGCGCATTCTGCGCCTGAAGAGCCTTGATGGACATCTCGGTTGATGATGAGTCAGGATTCATGATGCTGAAATAAACAGCGAAGAACGGTAAGCAACCTGAAAAGAAGAAAACCTGCTATGCACATGATGAATGATATGTGTCTATGCAATGCATTCAAGGGTTCGAAAGTTCAAATTTGTTGTAGACAAAAAGGAACACACGTTATCATTAAGGAAATAATTGTTCAGTACATCAAAGCCTCATGGGCACAAATTACAAAGCAAATCAATCCCAAAAGACACTACGCATCCTCTTTGGAGCTATGTAGGTGTTGAGATTCCTCTCCTCATGCAATAGGCAGGTGAGCTCCAAGACCTTCTTTTCACTAGCATGTAGACTGGTCTCAAGAGAATTCCGTTCTTCCTTAAGCTGGATCCAGCTCTTCTGCATCTCTTCCCAGGACGTGGGCATGTCAGGATGTTGAATGGTGTAGGACACCTCTCCTTCCAAGACTGGCTCTTTGACCACAGGGAGCACATGAGGATAAGGCATTACTAACTTCTGGGAGTGGGCACGTACCCACTTGAGATAAGGTTCCAACGGGATGGAGTTACTGTGCCCTAGTGTCTTACTGTCTACCCTACTTGGCATCCTCCAAGCTCTGATAAATCTCTGGCGAAGTCCTTGTGCATCGTTGTCGAAGTCAAAAACTATGTCAGGAATTAACATGTCATGAGGGCCATCCTTCCGAGCATAACCAAACTGTCTCCAAGCCAGGCATGGGTTGTAAGTAATACCTCATATGATTCCAAGTAAAGGAACATTAGGGTACTCCCCACAACGATCAATGATAGTAACATCCTCTCTGGACCGAGGGCACCAATGTATATCTGCATGTGTGAGAGTCATCAACCGTTGTGACCATCTCAAACCCCGCTCATTCTTCAAAGCTGATTGTGGAAGGTGCGAAATAAACCACCTTCCCAGGAGGGGAGTGCAACACATAAGGACACCTCTTTTTCTCATGGTTCGAGTGTAACATGAGTGAAGGATGTCCCCCAGCAACATAGGTATAGGATTCCTGGACATGAAGATCTGGACAGCACTGATATCTATAAGCTGATCTGGGTTAGGGAACAACACCAAACCATAGACAAGGAGGGCCATAACTTCTTCAAAAGCTTGTAAGTCAAGGGAGTTCCAACATTCATGGGCCTTTTCAAACAGAAACCTGGCTAAGAACCCTTTGATACCACTTCTAACTTCCCAATGTCCCTTGAGGTCAGATGATTGTAGGTGTAAGGCTTTAGCAATCTCTTCAAGCTTGGGTTCCTTTTCTGTACCGTTGTAGGGTAGTTGATCAAGGATAGGGATCTTCAGAAGCCGGGAGAACTCCTCCAATGTAGGTACCAGCTGATAATCCAGGAAAGTGAAACAGTGATGCAGAGGGTCAAAGAACTGGAACAGGACATTTATCATATCTTCCTTAATGTTGGTATTGACCAAGCTAATGAGTCTTCCATGTCTTTCACTGAATGAAGAGCTCTCGGGAATCCTGGATATAAGCTCCTTAAGCTGAGGAGGGATCCTTACAAGGCTGATTTGAATTGTCTTTCTGCGAACAATTTCCATGTCCTACAAAACAAGAACAAAGATGAAGACTCGAACCCCTGAAATGGTTAGTCAATGCATATGATGCTGGATGATGTCATGATGCTATGATTAAACACACCACGGATATTTACAAAGGCAAACATGTAAGGCACACAAGTCACGCAAGACAATCCCTTAGAGTTTAGGCCAGCATGGGGTCTGGGTATTACCCTCTTGAAGTTGGTGGGCTCAACCTGTCCTATTAGAAGTAACCGGGTTCTAAGGGTCCCAATATCACTGGATTGCTTTCATTGTTCATTGTTTTGATTTAGCCACTGAACTGGCGACTGAAATATTCCAGGAAAGCAACCCTCAATTGAGTGTAGTATTGAGTATCAACCAACCTCGGACTGCACCAAAGTCAGTTATCTCACTACCCTAAAGAGGCCAAGATAGTTCAATTAAGGTTCCTAAGGTCTGTTGATGCTTCACGACACCACGCGGAGGCCCCATACTCTCCTTGACTGAACTCAAGGGTTACCGGTACACACCAAAGTGCCACATCAACGTAGCAGACTGTTTCAACCATGTCGGTATACCCCGCACAGTTCCCTCACAGCCTTGTTGCTACTTTCTAAAAAGGTATCCCCCAGATCTGGGTTAGGATCTATAGAACTCCCAAGACAGTCCCACAATTTAAAGCAAGCAAATCAATACAATTGAAAACACAGTTATGAACTAACCCTAAGGTACACCTCACTTTATAAAGATGTCCCCAGCAGAGTCGCCAGTTCTGTGATCGGTGGATCTGGAACTGACTGTTTAACGCTGGTTCGCGAAATGTCGCGGAAGCAAGAGTCGCCACCGTCTTTTATTTTCTCCAAATGGAAAGGACAAAAGCACAGAAAAATTCCTTATAGAGATTGCTCTCGGTTCGGGAGGTAGATTATAGAAAGAGAAGGTTTTAGCACCCTTTCTATCCATGGTTATCAATGGGCTCTTAGATACTTGCTCATTTGTGTTTTCAAAATGGTTTGTTTGCTTTTCAACTGTGGGTTTTAAAAAGTTTCTTTGAAAATTTCAGTTCGACTCTTGTATCAGTCCTCAAGAGTGTTTGAAAAGTTGCTTTCGAAAGCTTTTTGAAAAGGTGTCGGTGTGAAAAGTATTTTTGATTTGTTTTTTGAAATTAGAGCAAGTATCTAGAGTCGTCTACCTACCCTAAGGAATTCGTCTGTGTAAATGTCCTTAAAGTAGTGCCATCCCACCATTGAGAGGTAGGTAGCACCACCGTTGGAGGTGTTCGGGTCAATTCGAGGGTTCGGGACGTGGTGATCACCGGAGCAATAGGAAGACACCTTAGAAGCTACCCTCATGCCATGTTCCTGGATCATGAGGACTTACTAAAACATCCTCTACTCGACGACCACCTTTCGAGGGGCAAGGCAACAGTGAGGCGTACCCTAGGAGTGGTGTGTGATTTGTGTGTCATGTTCATTTATTTTTGTCTTGTTCATGCATTGGTGATCTACGCGTTATTTTTATTTTAGCATTCATTCTTTCATGCAATAGTTAACCGTTTAAAAGATGCGAGAATTAAAATTCCTACGCTATTACAAAGGCGCGGGTCCACATCGCCAAATTAATCCAGGACCCGATTTGAATAAAAATAAAGTGCGAGAAATAAAAACCCTAATTGATCTATTACACAGCTTTGGGAGAATTACATGAATATTCACAAAAAAGGAAACAAGAATAAAATGCGCGAAGAGGTAAAGTCGAGAATGCGAGGGCGTTAGACCCCTTTTTTAGGAAATTAAATTACGATTATGAAATTAATTTTAATTGGAAAAGAAATTATTTTTTTGAGTTTTTGTATTTATGGAATTTTAATAAGAATTAATGGAACTTAAAACCTAATTCTAGCTATTTTTAATTTATTAAAAAAAACATGTTAAAGTTACCTAGAATTAACCTAATTATTTAATACAAATTAATTTACAAAAATAAATAATTAATAATTAATATGGTGAAAAAGAAAAAAAGATAAAAAATATAAAAGTGTTTAAAACGCTAATTCTAAATTTTTTTTAAGTTTATCAAGAAAATGTTAAAATTAATCCTAGAATTTAAAAACTAAATTAATTGATAAAATTTATTTATAAAATAACATCTAAATAAAATATATTTATTTTTTTCTTTTCTGATTTTTATTATTTTTTATGTTAAGAAAATATTAATTTAAAGATCTAAGAGGAAATAATTAAATTAAACAAATAATAAAAAAAGATAGAAAAAGAAAAGAAACACAAACCCTAGGGGGTGTTGACCCCAATTTGGAGGTATCATCCAGCATTTTTGGCCCAATGTTTAAGGCCTTCAGTTGACTTTCCTGGGAACATGCGTATGCATTGACTGGTGCCCATGGTGTCCTTCAAATCATGACCTTTGGATTAAGATTATTGAACGCGTGGCAAGCGTGGATGGTGGACATATGATGAGCCCCTGGAATATGCGCTGCATAGGAATATAGAAAGGAAAATAATATGAGAAAGGGAGGGGACCTGGGAATCGAACCCAGGTCCCGTTGCTTACCAAATCATGTGCCTGCCAACTGAGCTGTTAATGCGCTTTGTTTATAATATAACAAATAAACAATATCAGTCAAAATGATGGTTAGTGATGTTTTTCCGCGCGAAATTCAAACGCGCCAATCCCCAGCTTACACCTCACCTTCTTCTCCAAGTGTCCTGCGTTTGCCTGAAAAACATAAAACAAGATTGTGGGGGTTTTAAACCCCCACTACATGATATATGCAAAAATATCGAATAGGCCGTCGTTGATCATAAATTGATCGCGACCTATGGGTTGAGTTCGTATCAAGCTTCTGGTTCTAATGGTACAAGTCTTGTTGCCTGATTTTTCCTTAAACGTAATGCCCCAATTTTACAGTTTGGAAACCCTAACGAGCTTCAATGGTGAATTCGTGTATGATGCACAAAAACTCAATTAAAATACATGGTTAGCTTCAGCATGATCATATTAGTGTAAAACAATAATTAAATGGTATGAAAAATGCCCAGAAACTTAAACACGATTATGCATATTTTCATGAAAAGTGAGACATGTTTCTACCAGTTCTTTGCGTTAGAATCAGTGGTTTTGATCCAGAAATGTTCCCTGATGCCTTGGGAGTGCAATGGAATAGGTATCTTGCCTTGAAACGCTTTGGAATCGTGGTTTCAGTTTTTAAAAATTTCACAAAAGTGCAAAGTGTATATGAGGTTTTTAGCGCAGCTGTCAGGTTCCAAGCTTTAGGGTTTGCTTCTGACTTATATGAGGGATGGATTAGGGTTGAAAAATATGTCCAAAACCTTTTGCATTGATGGAAGAAATATTTGATTTTCCATGCATATTTTTTTCAAATCTTTTCATGTGATTTTGATTCCAATCATGGCCAATCTTTCCAATTTTGGTATGCACGAAATCTTGGGTATCCAATGAGTGATTACACTGCATAAAAAGATTCAAACCTATTTGTTTAGTATTTTTTCATATTTTATTTAATTAAATGAATTAATAGTAATTAAAAATTCAAATAAATAATAAAAAATGATGAAATAAATCTCCTTTGGGCCAAATGGTCGTGCATAGCCTTTGGATGATGAATCTTGGAAGAAAATGTGGCCCATTAGCAATTTTGAGGTATTTGAAGTAAAGTTGACGTTTCAAAATTCCCAAATATTTCCCAACTTCCACAAGGCATATCTTGCTCAATATTTAGGATTTGATCATGTTCTTGGACATTTTGGAAAGGTCTTGAAGTCCGCTAACCAATGCCTTTGGTCCCATGTCATTTTGATTTACCAATCTCAAGTTATGGTCTTTGACTTAAAGTCCCTTTTTGTTGACTTTTGAAAATGACCTATAATGTTGAAATTGATAACTTTTTGTGAGAGCATTTCTTGGACTTGAAGTGTGAAGAGGAGTTGTAGGAAGTGTCTTTCTCTTCAAAATGAGATTTCGATGGAATTTTTCTGATGAACCATGTGGAAGTTATGCCTTGGTCAAGTTGCAGTTGACTTTTTCAACTATCCAAATATGGAAACTTTTGCATCTTGAGACTTTTTGAGCCAAGCCTTGAAAATCATGATCAAGAATTGATCAAATGATGTCTGTGGCTTCAAAATAAGATGTTGACCAAAAATTTGAACTTTTGACTGTCAAATGACCATTTTGCCCCTGCAGTTGACTGCTGAGCAATTAGGGTTTCTGACTGTGCAATTTTGTGTTGTAAGTCTTGAAACTTGGTATGAGGATGCTTGACCATGTTTATAGGAATGTGGGACTTGATTGGACCCTTGGAAACTTCAATTTCTTTGTCAGAACCAAAACCCTAGTTTTTGACTGTTAGGAGGCCCTTGAACTGTGCAAACCTTGGGGAGAATTTGAAGCATGCTCTTTGCAATCCTTGAAGAAAATGGGAGGGAAAATTTTGGGGTACAACAGTGAGCTCTAAAACCTTCCTCTCCTGAGCATGGAACTGATCCCTTTAAGTATCCCGCTCCTTCATCAACTGAATCCAAGACCTCTATAACTCTCCAAGATCCATGGGCATGTAAGGATAGAGAACCGTGTAAGGGATGCCCCATTCAGTAGTTGGTTCCACAATCACTGGTAAAACGGACACATAAGGCATCATAAGCTTATGGGCACGAGCTCGTACCCATTGGAGGTAAGGCTCCATATGAATGGAAGTTTTTGGCCCCAAAGTCTTGACGCCAGATCTGTTTACCATGCCCCAAGCTCGTATGAACCTCCGGAGATATTCTTTAACATCATCATCATATTTGAACACAATTCCCTCGATAAGTAACTCATGGGGACCATCCCTTCGAGCGTGACCAAATTGTCGCAGAGCTAAACAAGGATTGTAGGTTATACCCCCTCTGATACCAAGCAATGGGACATTAGGGTACTCCCCGCAGCGGTCAATAATAGCAGTGTTTTCCATAGCACGAGAACACCAAAGAATATCCGTATGAGCGAGTGACATTATCCTTTGTGACCAACCCAAATCTTCTTCATTCTTCAGTATGGACTTAGGGAGGTGAGAAATAAACCACCTCGACAGCAATGGCATGCAGCACATAAGAATCCCTCTTCTCTTCATGGTACGAGTATGGAGAGTGTGCAAAATATCTCCGAGCAATGTTGACACAGGGTTGCGGGAGAGGAAGATCTTGATAGCATTCACATCTACGAATGAGTCCAGATTAAGGAATAGGACTAACCCATAGATTAGAAGAGCCAAGACCTCCTCAAAAGCCTAAAAATCCATATCATCCCAAAACAGCTAGGCCTTGTCTATCAGAAACTTAGCTAGCAAACCCTTGACTCCGCTTCTGGTTTCCCAACTGGATACCATGTCGGCCCGTTTCAGATGCAAAGCTGAGGCAATGACTTCTGGCTTAGGAACTTCTTCTAGACTTGTGAAGGGAAACTGTTCAAGAATGGGTATATCCAACAGTTGAGAGAATTCTTCCAAGGTAAGGTACCAACTGATAGTCTGGAAAGGTGAAGTAGTGGTGCTTGGGATTAGGGATGTCAGTTTGGACCTGTTAATGGGGATCCCCGCGGGGAACGCCCCGTTCGGGGCCCCAAAGATGGGGAATTTTCCCCCGTGGGGGCGGGGATGGGGAGAAAAATTCCCCCGAGAGCATTTCGGGGACGGGGACGGGGAATACACCCCCCGCCCCGCCTATTATTTTAATATAGTTAATTTAATATATATATTTTAGATTAGGTTTTTTATTGAGGAAGAAGACCTTGCAAGGAGAAGTTGGAAAGAGAGACATGATTGATCATTACTTGTTTGGATATTTTGCTTAATATTTTAGTTTATTTATATGTAACTTTGTTTTAAGTATTTTGATATTTCTACTTTACGTGTGTTATCAATTGAGCAAATAGAGATATGTTGACTTTTGCTTTTAGTTGACTTATTATGAAGTATTTTTTAGCTTTTCAAGCATACTCATGATGCTAAATTTTATAATTATCCCTTATTAGTTTTGATGAAGTATAGTTTTTTAAGCATAATTATGTTGTTGGATTTTTTTAGTTGTTTAGGCATATTGTTACTTTAAAAAGTATTATAGTTCATTTTGTTGAATTTTATAGCATTTTATAGAAATTTATAAAAAAAAAAATTATTATTTTGTGTTCCATTAGTATTTTTAATAAAAAATAATAAATGTCAAATACTAGTATTTTTTAATAACATAATAAATATGTGAATTCTTTGTGCTTTTTATTTTTATAGAAAATATAAACATTTTAAAAAAATAAAATATTAATGAATAAATATAGGATCTATGGGGATCCCCGCGGGGAACGGGGATCCGCGGGGAACGGGGATGGGGATAGAAATTCCCCCGTGACGGAGATCGGGGACGGGGACGGGGAATGAATTTGATGGCGGGGAAAAAGATGGGGAAGTGTCCCCCCGGCCCCGCCCCGCCCCATTGACATCCCTACTTGGGATCGAAGAACTGAAAAAGTACACTCATCATCTTTTCATCAAAGTTTGAAGTGACCAGGTTGAGAAGTTGACCATGTCTCTTAGTGAACGCAAAAGTTTCAGAAACCCTTGATGCTAGCTCTTTGAGTTGGGAAGGTATCTTCACAAAGCTGATTCGGATAGTGTTTCTACGAATGGAAGCCATGATCTGCAAAACAGAACAAAGATAAATTCCCTTGGTCTTTGAAATGGTTAGTGCAATAATAATGGATGCCATGTTATGATGCATGGTGTTATGATAAACCACAGGTATGGCAAACACAGGTATAACAAACACAGGTATAGCAAACACAGTCAAGTCACACCAAGTCCATAGGTTTAAGGCTTTTATGAGGTTAAAGATAATACCCTCTTGAAGTTTAGTTGGTTTCAAACCTGTCTTAAAAAGTAACTGGGTTCTAGAGGATCTCAATATCACTGACCATCCTTTAATGGACATTGTTTCAGCTCAATCAATCTTTTCTTGCGGCCGAGATATCCCGAAAGTCTGATCTCAATAAGTGTAGCATCGAGTATCAACCAATCCTCAGCTGTACACCGAGGCCGTCTATCTCACTACTTTCTAATGGCCAAGTTTATTCAACTAAGGTTCTAAGGTCCGTTAGTGCTTCACGACAACACGCGGCGGCCCCGTATTCTCCTTGTTTCCCCATGAAGGATACCGGTACCCACCAAATTGCCACACCAACACAACCATCACTTAAACCATATCGGTCTACACCGTACAGTCTCCACGATCTATTGTTGTTTACCTAATGAGTTCCCTAGATCTGGGTGTAGGATCTATAGTAACCCCAAACAAACCCTCAAAAGTAAGCAATCAAGACAATCAAGAGAAGCAATTTTAATGACCTAGATCCTAAGGTATACCCCACTTATTTTCCCCAACAGAGTCGCCAGTTCTGTGATACGGTGGCAGAACTGACTGTTTTTACTGGTTTGCGTTTTGCGTTTTTTTTGTTCGCAAAATGTCGCGGTAAGCAAGAGCCGCCACCGACTTTTTTTCATCCAATCATGGAAAAGGAAAAAGAATAGAAAAAACCTTTTTTAGAGATATTCTGAGTACGGGGGGTAGATTATAGAAAGGGAAGGTGTTAGCACCCTTTCTATCCGTAGTTATCTACGGGCTCTTAGGTACTTGCTCATTTTTCAAATTGATTGTGTTTGTTTGTCTTGAAAATGTTTTACTTCTTGATAACCCTTGTATCAGTCCTCAAGGATGTGACGAAGTTTGTTTTGAAAATTTGTTTTGAAAGTTATTTGTGTGAAAAGTTTTTATTGAGCAAGTACTTAAGATTCTACCTACTCGAAAAAATATTGTTCGTTCTTGTTTCCTTTAGACAACGCCATCCTAATATTAAGGAGTAGGTAGCACCGTCATTGGAGTTGTAACGGACATTCGAAAGGGACAAGTACAATCACTAAAGCAATAGTTAGAAAACTTTAGTAGTAACCCTAGAGTCTTAAGATCTTTCCGAGGCAACATTTCCAAGGCAACATTCGAATGGGACATTTTGATCTTTTTAGACTGGAGAGCGACCACTAAAATCTCCTATGCTTAATGACTGTTTACCGAAGGCAACCGAAGTGAGGTAAACCCTAGGAGTGAATATGTGCATATGACTTATTTCAGTTATTTAATCTTTGCACATTAGGTGATCTACCGTTTTAATTTTCCAAACATTCTTGCCATACAATCCTATTAGCATACATCTAGACAGTTAAATATTTGCAGGAATTAAAAATGCAAGAAAATAAACCTAGCTATTACAAGGCTTCGGGGATGGGGATTAATTACATAACCAAAGAATCGGGGATTAAAGCAATAAATAAAACCCTAATTTAACTATTACAAACCATCGGCAGTTACAAAAATAATGGAAAAGAAATAATTAAATGCGCGGCGAGTTAAATACGAGGATAAATTGAAAACCCTAAAATCTAATTGAAAAAATAATTGAGTTATTTTTGAGAAAAGAATTAATTGAGTTATGTACGACTAAAACCCTAATTGTAATCATTTTAATTATGAAAAAGAAATCGAAATTAACCTAATCTAGCTAAATTAAATAATTTCAAGAAAATAAAATATTTTACAAAAGAAACAAGATTTTGTGTATTTTTTGGTTTTTATTTATTTGAGAAAAGAAATATAATTGTAAAATTAAAACCTAGTTTCTATTTGATTTTAAGTATAAAAGAAATTAACTTAACCTATATTTCTAATTAAATTAAAATTAAAATTTTATTAAAAAATGCTTTTTTTGGTATTTTTGTGATTTATTGATTTTATGATTAAAAAAAGGTAATTAATTTGGTGAAAAATGATTAAAAAAAATAATAAAAGAAAAGAAATAAATAAAGAAAAAGAGAATGGGCCTGTGTTGAATAGAAATTCTGGGGGGTGTCATTCTGAATTCTCTAAGGCCCAAAATGCTCCAAGCCTGGTCAATATTGGATCCTGTGCAGCGTTGACTTGAACGTGTACCATGGTCCCTCATGGATGGAGCGTTAGATCTGATGGCACGCTGGATCAAGTGGCTGGATGTTGATGGAGTATGGTAGACCCTTTGATAAGAAGTGCGTGCAATCTGCATTCAGAAAATAGGAAAATAGGCATTGATGGGACCTGAGATCGAACCCATGTCCTCTACCCTTTCCACTATGCTTGCTTGCCATCTGTGCAACGCGCTTTTGTTGTTAGTATACGGAAAACAAAATATAATATAAAGAAATTAAGTCCCTGATTCCCACGCGCGCGAATTTTTAAATGGTCCATTGATGATTGGACACGCCATCAACTTCTCCAGGGAACCATCGCTTTTGGCATTGACCATTTACCTACGGACAAACTCGTCACTATAGGCTATAGTGGCGGTTTTTACGCGTAGCTAAAACCTGCAAAAATCTCAAAAACAACATACAAGCAACATGAATTTCATTCAAAAGCATGAATCAAGCCTACTTCATCCCCTGAACATGAGGAGGCTCTTAATTTGGGCCAACTTTGCCTCTAGCTAGGGTTCCCCAATTTGGAGCTCACGAACCCTAACTATGGCAAATAGTTATTCCTGCACCAAAGCTTAAATCTAGGCTATCAAAAAGCTTCATGGCATGATCATAAACATGTATATGCAAACAAATTAGGCTGAAAACGCATAAAACTAGAAGAACAAGTTTGAGTTCATAGGATGCAACCCGTGATGTGTAGCTTGCGTTTCTGATGGTTTGATGACTTGGGAGTGATTGGAATAGCTTCAATGCATGCCCAGGAAGAGATTGCTGGCCTTAAATTGCTTTGAATCGTCCCTAACCTGAAAACCGAATCACACTTTTTGCCAACTTTTTTTAGTTTATTCTATGCCTCTCACGACTGTTGAACCCTTGTTTTTGCTTTGTTCTTGACCAATATATACGTAGAGATGAATTAGGGTTACAAACTTGGATTGAATCTTGTAATTTGATGAGATTTGATTTGATTCTTTAGCCATATGCAAACTTGCTATTTTGAGCCAAATCTTCCCTTTCTTGTACCAATTATGCTTGATTTGTTTTGGCCTTGATAATTTAGCATATTTTGATTGCCAACCTGTCCAAAAACCAAATCAAATCATATTTTTGCTATTATTCACTAATTATTTGATTTAATTCAATTTTTAATTAATAAAAAATCAAGATAAATTGAAAAATGAAGAAAATAATATGTGGGTGAATATTTGAGTCGTGGACCACATTATAAGTGAGGTTCAAGCATAAAAAGTTAGGCCTATTTAGCAAAAAATGCATTTTTGAGCACATTTGACTTTTGACAATTTTGCAAAAAAGGTCAACTTTGACAAGGCATATCTCTTCCAATTTTAACCCTAGAGAGGTGTTCTTTGAATTTTTAGAAATCTTAGCATGTCCCCTAAGCAACCCTTTTTGTATCATCTCAATTGAGTCTTCCATGTTCATGTAAGAAGCTTTGGCCCAAAAGGTGTTTTTGTTAACTTTTCAAAAGGACCCATAATGTAGAAATTCATATATTTTTATGAGGGAAATTTTTGAACTTGGGAGATGAAGATGAATTGTAGGGAATTGCATCCTCTTCAAAATTAGCTTTGGATGGAAAATTTATGATAAAGCATGTGGAAGTTATGCTTGGTCAAAGTTTGGTTGACTTTTACTAAGAAACCCTAATTTAGCAACTTTTGGGTTTTGATGAATTTGGAACATTCCTTGAGGAATCATGATCAACCCTTGATCAAATGATGAAAGTAACTTAAAAATGTGGATTTTGACCAAAAATCTTGAAGTTTGACTGTATGTGGGTCACAATTGACTTTTGACCTAATATAGTCGATTCTCAAGCATCTGAGCAGTTGACTGAGCAAACTTCTTTTGCAAGGCATGAAACTTGACATGTAGGGTCTTGAGAACATATTAAGACTATGTAGAGCATATGAGGTCTTTGGAGTTCACCCATCTTGATTAAAATGGAAACCCTAGTTTGAAATACATTTCCTTAGGAGAACGTTTGTCTGGTCAACTCTTGGGCAACCTTGAGCAAATTGAGGATCTCTAGGAGTATGTTTTGGGTAAAATGAGAGGGAAAATTTTGGGGTACAACAGACATACTCGCCTAACAGTTTCTCCATCAAATCTTCAATCCTTTTGAAGTGGATATTTAATCTCAATCATTAACTTACCCAATGGTCGGTAATTGTGATACGGTGGCAGAACCGACTGTTATACTGGTTTTGTGTTTGTATTTGCAAATGTTGGGAATGTCATCCCATTTGAACTGATTTTGTTCACTGAGAGAGCTTTCATTTGCTGAATATTCGTCGTATGAATTTCTATGTTGTCAAACAATTAGTCATATGCAAACAACAATATTAAAAATAATGCAAAGTTTAAGCTTGTCTTGAATTTTTGAAAATGTGTTTTAGCAGAACAAAGAATTTTGCAAGTATGTGAATTAAAATAAGGATTTAGAGTAAGCCTTACAGGAGTCAGGTTACCTTTTGTAACATTATGCTTTCGAACTAACCCATGCTTCAATTAGGACTTTGAAAGGTTGTATTGTGGTCTAGGTTCACAGTTTAAGAAACAAAAGATAAGGCTCAAAGTGTAATTGTATCCTCCCGTTCTTCGTGATGTTCTTCAGTCCTAAACTCAGTTAATTATGCATTTGAACTCTAATTGAGTATGGAATAGCATTTTGGTGATGGTTCAGACAAGTTAAGTTTGTTGGAAGGCAGTCATTTTTGCCATATATTCCATGTTACTGAGGATTTGTAGTGACCTGTTTTTGATTTATTATCCCTGATCTTGCCTGACTGTTCTTGTTTTTGAGATTACAATCAGCGGGATGCCCCAGTTTTTCTTAAGTCTCCTTCGTAGGTTTTGACTTAGTGGGCTTTTCTTTTGAGAGATAATGACTGCCTATTTGATATGGAACCATTACCATCTTTTGGTTTAGAAGGAATGTTTTTGATGTCATTCATTGTGTACGAAGTGAAAGTTTGCGACTGAACATGCGTTTGAATTAACTGAGAGACTACCCTGCCCCAGGTTTTGATTAAAGGTTTCAATTTGTGTAAAAAAGAAAACTTCTACTTCTTTGGCTCGAAGGGGTTGACTAGGGATTATCCTCCTTATAACTCTAGTGTTTAGGAATTGAAAGAACGCATGTACATCGTCAGCAAGGTCTGTCAAAAAGCATACTGTGTGAGATTATGGCATTGTTTTCGTCATCCTCCCTCTAAAGGCTTGTAACTTTTTGAAACAAGAGTTTAATATCATAAAGGGAGTAAAAAAGCATAGCTTAAATGTAGTGAAAATTAATGGATTGATTCAAGACAAACATATTTAATTCATTAATGAGAGTAACCAAAGTCTGACATAAAGATAAGTGTTTAAGCAAATAAAGAAATTACAACTGAGAATTCGAATAAATAGAAAATTTCCTTGCCCAGACCGTCGCTTCATGTGGAAGCCTTTGAGAGGTGATAGAAGAGTTCCAACTGATCGTCTTGTGTAAATTCTAACACTCCTTTGTCGATTAGGTCTTGAATCTTGTTTTTCAATGTCCAACAACTATCAGTATCATACCCCGGACTGTTGGAGTGATATGCACATCTTTCATTGGGATGATAATTAGGAGCAATAGTGTTAGGATTCCGAGGAGGATCCTTCAGTGTGACCAAATTCAGATTCAACATGTGTAGAAAGACTTGCGACATTTGCATGTTGAGTTTGGTATATTGCCTATTGGGTGCATTTCATTTACGCCGATTATCCTGTCCTTGTTGACGAGGTGGTTGTTGGGCTCATGACGTGGCCGTAAATTGGAAAGTTCTACTTTCCACCAAATTGGCTCCTTGCCTCATGGGAGGCTGAACGATGACTTGATCCCCAATCTCAACGGTTTATTTCATACGGTTGCAACTGTCTTGATGAAGTTTATTGACGAGGTTCCTTAGCTCCTCTTGTCCCCGAGCTAAGTTTTGGATAAGAGCCATCTGGCCCACCAGTTGTCCCATCATTTGGACTTTCATTGTTTCCATTTCAGTTTATATCCGTTCCAACTGGTCATCCTTGTTGTCCTCATGATTTCCCATGATCATGCCCCTAGTGAGGAGTGCTTTCACCTCTTCTTGTCCCTTGGACAGGTTCAAGAACATTTCCTAAAGTTGAGCATTTTGAGTCTAAATGTCCTTGATAGTATGTTCTAGAGCCATATCTACTGAAATAAACACTAAGCAGATGAAAGACCTGTGTGGGAAAACCCTGTCATGATATGATGCATGGTATGTGGATGTAATGTTTTCAAGGTCTTAGAAGATTTAAATTTGTTATAGACAAAGAAAGGAGCAAACACAAATTGTATTAATAAGTTTAAATTGATCACAACCATGCCCTTTGGGCTTACAATGGAGGAAATAAATCAAAATAAATTCCTAAGACAAAAAGGTCGAACGCATCCTCTTTGGCGCAATGTAGGCGTTCAAATTTTGCTCCTCATGAAGCTATTTTGTAAGCTCCAGAACCTTCTTTTCACTTGTGTAGAACTAGGCTTCGAAGGTGTCTCATTCTTCCTTCAGCTAAATCCAATCTCTTTGTAAGTCTTCAAGATAAGTAGGCATGGTAGGATGAAGGATAGCATAAGGAACATCTTATTCAACTAAAGGCTCCATGATGATAGGAAAAGTGGCAGGGTATGGCATATCGAGTCTTTGAGAACGAGTTCGTACCCACTAAGATAAGGATCCAAAGGAATGGAGTTCTTATGCCCCAATGTCTTGCTATCCACTTTGTTTACCATTCTCCAAGCTCGTATGAACCTTTGACGGTAGCCTTGGTTGTCGTCCTCATAGTCGAATACCTGACCTTGGATGAGCGTATCGTGAGGACCATCTCTTCACGCATACCCAAATTATCGTAATGCAAGAGAAGGGTTATAGGTGATACCTCCCCTAATGCCTAAGATTGGGATATTAAGGAATTACCCACAACGGCCAATAATAGTGGTATCCTCCAAGGATCGAGAACACCAATAAATGTCAGAGTGTGTGAGGGACATCATCCTTTGAGACCATGTCAATCCTTGCTTGTTCTTCAGTATTGATTGAGGTAGGTGAGAAGTAAACCACTTGGCGAGTAGGGGAATGCAACACAAGAGAGTACCTCTTTTCTTCATTGTGCGAGTGTGGAAACAATGTAAAATGTCTCCAAGCAAAGTAGGTATAGGATTACGGGAGAGGAAAAACTTGATGGCATTCATATCTATGAATTGGTCCAGATTTGGAAATAGAACCAAACCATATATTAGAAGGGCCGAGATATCTTCAAAGGCTTGAAAATCCATATCTTCCCAGAATGAACGAGCCTTCTCCAACAGAAACTTGGCTAAGAAACCATTAACTCCGCTTCTTGTTTCCCAATTTGCTATAATGTCGGCTCTCTTCAGATGCAGGGCTTCGGCAATGACTTCAGGCTTTGGAGTCCCTTTTAAACTAGTGAATGGTAATTGATCAAGCACGGGAACTCCCAACAGTTGAGATAACTCCTCTACTGTATTGACCAACTGATAGTCAGGAAAGGTGAAGCAATGATGCATGGGATCAAAGAATTGGAAGAGCACACACATCATTTCTTCTGGGAATTTGGAGGTAGCCAAGCTGTGAAGTCGACCATATTTCTCGGTGAAGGGAGAATCTCCAGGCACCCTTGATGTTAATTCTTGGAGTTGAGGGTGTGCTTTCACGAATCTGATATGGATGGTATTCCTTCAGATGGGATTCATGGCCTTCAAAACAAAACAAAGATAAATTCCTAAATCCTTGAAATGGTTAGTGAGAATGCTTATTATGTTATGATGTTTATGATGTTATGTACAAGTATGCAAAGTAAGCAAGTTGTTATGTACTAATAGTCGTATATACACAAAGCAGACAAATCCTTAGGTTTAGGCTTACATGGGTTTGTAGGTAAGTACCCTCTTGAAGTTTAGTTGGCTCAACCTTTCCTAGTAATAGTAATCGGGTTCTAGGGGATCTCAATATCACTGATCTTTCTTCATCGGGCATTGTTTCAGCGCAAGCCTCTTTAATGGCGACCAAAATATCCTGAAAGTCTAATCTCAATGAGCGTAGTATCGAGTATCAACAAACTTTGGACTGCACTAAAGTCGGCTACCTCACTACTTCCTAATGGCCAAGTTGTTCAAGTAAAGGTTCTAAAGTCATTTAGTGCTTCATGACACCACACAGCGGCCCTGTATTCTCCCTGACCACTTAAGGTCTACCAGTACCAACAAATGTGTCACACTAATGTAGCTATTGCTTAGACCATGTCGGTATACCCCGCATAGTTTCCACAACTTATTGCTACTCACCTAAAAAGGTGCCCCAGATCCGTGTAGAGGATCAAAGAAAACCCAAACAAGGAACCATAATATAAAGCAAACAAGTCAAACAATGAAAATCAAGTAAAGATAGTCTAGCCCTAAGGTAACCCCAATTTTATCGATTCCCCAGCAGTGTCGCCAGTTCTGTAACACGGTGGGAGAACTGACTTGGGTGTTTTGCATTTGATCGCAATTGTTGCGGATAGTAAGAGTCGCCACCGACTTTTCTTTTATCCAATAAGGAAAGGGTGAAAAGAACAGGAAAGACCTTTGAGATATTTTTCTTGAGTTCAGGGGGTAGGTGATGAAAAAGGAAGGTATTATCACCCTTTTCATCCGTAGTTATCTACGGGCTCTTAGTTTCTTGCTAGATCACTTGCTTTAGTTTGAAAATGTGCTTGTGGTGTGGGTTTTGAAAGTATTTTGAAAAGTGTCTTTGTAATGGTTCTCGTCTCTATAAGGACGCGTACAAAGTGTTATTTGGGAAATAGTTCAAAGAAGTGTTTGTGGAATGTGTTTTTGAAAGTGATTTTGAAAAGGTGTCTTTGTAATGGTTCTCGTTTCTATAAGAACGCGTACAAAGTGTTTGTCTTTTCAAAATGTTTCAAAATGAAAGTGTTGGTGTATAAAATGTTTTTATAATGAGCAAGCGATCAACTAGGAACAACCTACCTACTCAAAAGGTCTTAAATGTTCTTTTCCTCCTCCTTTAGATGTTGCTATCTTACCATTGATTTGGTAAGAAGCCTCATTATTAGATGTGAAGGGACGGGAATGGGACGTTTTTATAGTCACTAGATTGTTTACCGAAGGCCACATTGAGGGACATCAAGGGATTACGATCTTTTATCTAGGGTCTTTGCTAAAATGCCCATTTTCGAGGGACATGACAATTTTTTTTCGAGGAAACAAGTGGAATTATGTTTGGGGTGCATGTGTGTGAGGAGTGTGTTTGATTGCATGCATTTTGTCTTTTGAACTTTTGGTTATCTACTTGTTGTTTTTATCTTACCATATATCCTAGTTACTAACATTTATACAAAAATAATAAAATGCAGAAATATAAAATCCTAAATTATTACAACCATATTGAATAGCATGGAAATATAAAGGCAAAAATAAAATAAAGGCAAGAAAAATGGGTCTTTCTATTTAAGAAGAAACACCCTTGGATTCTGCATTTGCTGGCTCCCTTCAATTGAGGTCTGGAATCAGTGGAGTCATGCCTTTCGTCTGGGCCTGGAAGTCAGAATAGTTCTATCTTTCGCTTGAGACTTGGAGATAACAAGGTTTTGGCCTTCGTTTGAGCGTGGAGACAGCAAGGTTCTGGCCTTCGTTTGAGGCCTAGAAGCAGCAAGGCTCATACTTTGCCACAGGCTCTTTGCTGACTCCTTCGACTGTAAGCATATTGGGCCCTCAGATTGTGATTTAAAAGGCTTGTGCAGCTAGCCAATCGAAGGGTATAATAAACCTGTTTTAAATTCTTAAAATGCAATATCTAAACATAACTACAGTCCAGGGGTTAGCATAAAAACCAATGGGTCTCAATGTCCTAAGCCTACCTAATTAAGGTTGAGTTTTCAGCATACAGGTAGTCAGAATCGAAAGCTAAAACATGGTCTAGTTCCCTATATAAAATATTTACATTTTTCTTTACTGGCATGTCCACATGATATTAAAATAGAATAGACTCAAGTTTGAAGGAAACTTACCTCTTGAAGCTCTTAAGTCGAAGGGAAATGAAAGTGCTTTCTTTGATGGATAATGGAAGTTCGTTGGGACCTTCCTGAGGCTAATCCAGTTACCACTTTGTGAAAGCAGTGACTGAATCGAAAGAGGTTGTGTGAGTGGATCGAAGGCTCTTTTATAACAAGTGATGGAATGACTCAAAGGCCTACTGTATGGTAGTTGGGTAAGTGGGTCGAATGATTGTTTGATGGTCACTTGGAGGTTGAATCGAAGGTTCTTACTTAGTGTATAGAAGTGTTTGAAAAAGAATGTTACGAAGTGTTTGAGAATTCTTGAGAATTTTCACAAATGTTTTCTTGCAATCCTTCCAGCGCCCTCAACATGTGTGGTGATGTCTCTTGTGATACGGTGGTAGAATCGACTGTTTAATATTGGTTTGCATTTTGCGCTTTTCATTCGCAAAATGTCGCGGTAAGCAAGAGTCGCCACTGAATTTTATTTTATCCAATTAGGAAAAGGAAAAAGAACAGAAAAAACCTTTTTTGAGAATATTTCTGAGTACGGGGGGTAGATTATAGAAAGGTTAGCACCCTTTCTATCCATGGTTTTCCATGGGCTCTTAGGTACTTGCTCATTTTGAAATTGCTTGTGTGTGCTTGTTTTGGAAAGTTTTACCTCGTGATAACCCTTGTATCAGTTCTCAAGGGTGTGACGAAGTTGTTTTGAAAATTGTTTGAAAAGTTTTGGTGTGAAATTTGTTTGTTTGAACGAGTACCTAGGAACTATCTACCTACTCGAAAAAGACTGTTCGTTTAGACAGCGCTATCCCATTATTAAGGAATAGGTAGCACCGTCGTTGGAGTTTTAAGGGACGTTCGAAGGGACAAATACAATCACAAAAGCAATGTTAGGAGGTGTTAATAATCATCCTAAAGCCTTAAAGTTCTTTTTCCGAGGAAACATCTGAATGGGTCATTTGAGATCTTTCAGGGCTAGAGGACGACCACTAACAATCCCTATACTTCATGACCGTGTAACTGAAGGCAACCGAAGTGGAGTAAACCCTAGGAGTGAGCATGTGCGAGTGAACTTTTTCAGTTAATTTGTCTTTGCACATTTAGGGTTTTCTACCATTTTAATTTTCAAGCATTCTTCCCATACAATCCTATTAGCATACATCTAACAGTTAATAATTGCGGAAATTTAAAGTACGGAAATAGAAATCCTAACTATTACATGGCTTTCACAGATACAGAATTATTTTGACTGAAAATAAAATGCGGAATTAAAACCTAATTAAATCTATTACAACCTCGAAGTAGTTACAAGAATAATTAAGAAAAGGTAATTAAAATACGCGCGACGAATTAAATGAGAGGACGATTAGAAGACCTAAAAATCTAATTTGAGAAAAAATATTTAAGCTATTTTAAAGAAAAACTTAATTATTTACAAAATCAAATCCTAATTCCTAATTGATTTTAATTTACAAAAAATAAGATTTAATTGCCCTAATTTTGAATTATTTAATTAAAGAAAATAAATATTTTATAAAAAAAAAAGATTTTTGGTGTCTTTGTGAGTTTTTTGGTTTTTTTGTAGTTAATTAAAAAAAGAGAAATTTGTGAAAACAAATAATTAAACAAATAAAAGAAATAAAAAAAATTAAATTGGGCATGTATAGCAATCCAAAAAAGGGGGGTGTATTGTTGAAAATATTCCAGGCCCACCAAGCTGAAGCCCAATCAGCGCTTGATCTAGTGGGGCTCCCTCCTGATGGTGCACCATGGTCTCTGGCAGGTGGGAACGTTGGATTGGACAGAGATGCATCCATTGGATGGATGTTGATGGCGCATGGTGAGCGTTGGAGAGGGCGATGTATATGATCTATAGAAGGAAAATAAGAAAACAAAATTTGCTGGACCTGGGATCGAACCCAGGTCCCTCCATTTAAATCATACGCGCTTTACCAACTGAACCACTTGTTTGTTTGTTAGTATAAGAGAAACAATAAGTATTATATAAAAAAGAATGGATTAATGAATCAAAATAAAAAAGCGCGCCAGCATTCAAACATCCCAATGGGGTGATGACAAATCACCATCTTCTTCCTTCTGTCCGTCATCTTAGGTATGTGACTTATACCTACGGACATCGTCTGTAACTACAACCCTACAAATTTCCAAAATTCACAAAAAAAATGATAAATGAAATTGAAGACTAGAATTCAACTGATCTTAATGCCACGATCCTTATGGTGGATTGTTCTCGGTCTAATTTTACCTGTGGACAAAAACCCTAAAACGAACACAAAAACCCTAGCAATGGCAAATGCATATATAGGCATCAAAAATTCAATTAAACCATGCAGACATGTTATAAATACATCAATGATAACAAATATATCATTAAATCATGCTAGTGATATAAGAATGATTGTAATCGATTTGAAAAAAACAAGTAAACCGTATGAGGTGTAGCGAGCGTTTCTGGGCGCGAGAGTGCTTGCTACTGATCGTGTTAGCTTCTGGGAAGGTCCAGGAATCGTTTAGGAATGTTGGAAGGCCTGGAATCCTCCTCTAGGGTAGAGATCAGATCACCACTTTTTGCCAAAATTTTGAGTTTTGTATTGTGCTTTCCACCACTGCTCATCCCTATTTTCGTGTCTGCTCTTGCTCTCTATATATCCCTAAGTGAATTAGGGTTATAAAAACAGCTAACATCTTTGCAATTTTTGAAGATTTGATTTGATTTTCATCTTGTATGATATCTTTTTAAATTAGGCTTAATCATGCCATTCTTGTGCAAATCAACATTGATTCGATTTGATTGTCACATTCCAGCATAATTAGCTTGTGATCCTGTCCAAAAATCAGATCAAAACAAATCTTTGCTATTATTTGTCATTTATTTGATTTAATTCAATTTTTAACTAATAAAAAATCAAAATAAAATGAAAAATGAAGAAAATAACATGTGAGTAAATATTTGGGTCGTGGACCATGTTATAAGTAAGGTGCAAGCATAAAAAGTTTGGCCCATTTGGCAAAAAATGCAATTTTGAGCTTATTTGACTTTTGGCAATTTTGCAAAAATGGTCAACTTTGACAAGGCATATGTCTTCCAATTTTAAACCTAGAGAGGTATTCTTGGACTTTTTAGAATGCTTAGGATGTCCCATAAACAACCCTTTTGGTCTCATCTCAATTGGGTCTTCCATGTTCATCTAAGAAGCTTTGACCCAAAAAGTGTTTTTGTTGACTTTTCAAAAAGACCTATAATGTGGAAATTCATATCTTTTTGTGAGTGCATATTTTGAACTTGAGGGCCGAAGATGAATTGTTGGGAATTGCATCCTATTAAAAATGAGCCTTGGATGTAAAATTTTTGATAAAGTATGAGGAAGGTATACTTGGTCAATGTTTGGTTGACTTTTCCTGAGAAACCCTAATTTAGCAAGTTTTGGGTTTTGATGAATTTGGGGCATTCCTTTAGGAATCATGGTCAACCCTTGATCAAATGATGGATATAACTTCAAAATGTTGATATTGACCAAAAATCTTGAAGTTTGACTGTATGTGGGCCACATTTGACTTTTGACCTAGTACAATCGATTCTCTAGCATCTGGGCAGTTGACTGAGCAAACTTCTTGTGCAAGGCTTGAAGTTTGACCGTATGTGGGCCACATTTGACTTTTGACCCAGTACAATCGATTCTCCAGCATCTGGGCAGTTGACTGAGCAAACTTCTTGTACAAGGCTTGAAATTTGACATGGAGGGTCTTGAGAACATATTAGGACCATGGAGAGTATATGAGGTCTTTGGAGTTCACCTATCTTGATAAAAATGGAAACCCTAGTTTGAGGCACATTGCCTTAGGAGAGAATTTGTTTGGCTAATTCTTGGGCATCCTTGAGCAAGTTGAGGATCTCAATGGGCATGTGTTAAGTAAAATGAGAGGGCAAATTTTGGGGTATAACAACTTCCCCTGTTCAATCTTCTTAAACCTGAGGATGTAGATTGGCTTGTCTGCCTTTCGTAATCTGAAGGTGGAAGATGATTGAACACTAGAGTGCCCATAAATTTTCACTCGTATGAAGTGATACTTGATTTGGTGATATCGGGAGTGGGCTTACAGATGCCATTTGGAAGTTGATGACAGAAGATTGTCGGAGATGGTCTTAAAGATGCCATCTAGGATGTGACAGAGAATTGTCGGAGATGGGCTTAAGGATGCCATCTAGAGGATGTTGATTTCCTGATATATTCCTTTGATGAGAATTCCAGTTCCTGTCGTTGAGGAGGAATCTGCTGAGGAATGTTGGTATCTGTCTTAGGATAAAATAGAATTTTAGGAGCTTCAGTTGTCCGTTACTCTACTGGGGAATAAACTCCTACTTGAGGAACCGGAAGTGAACTGCATATTTGGCCAGGGTACAGGCTGCTCAACGGCTTACTGGGGAAAGGTGAAATCGACCGAAACTGGTTGGGTCCAGGTTTTACCGTGTTGTAAATTGCCGTCTGGAGATAAGAGAGAAGAAACCTGGATGCTAAGGTTGCTTTGAAATGAAAGCCTGGATAGTAGGGCTATGAGAAGGAACCTGGATACCAGGGTTACTTTGAAACGAAAGCCTGGATAGTAGGGCTGTGAGAAGGAACCTGGGTCATAGGGTTACTTCGGAATGAAAACCTGGATAGTAGGGTTGTGAGAAGGAACCTGGATAGTAGGGTTACTTCGGAATGAAAGCCTGGACAGTAGGGCTATGAGAAGGAACCTGGGTCGTAGGGTTACTTCAAAATGAAAGCTTGGATAGTAAGGTTGTGAGAAGGAACCTGGGTAGTAGGGTTACTTCGGAATGAAAGGCTAGATATTAGGGCTATGAGAAGGAACCTAGATACTAGGGTTACTTCGGAATGAAAGCCTGGATAGTAGGGATATGAGAAGGAACCTGGGTCGTAGGGTTACTTAAAAATGAAAGCCTGGATAGTAGGGCTGTGAGAAGGAACCTGGGTCATAGGGTTTCTTCGAAATGAAAGCCTGGATAGTAGGGTTGTGAGAAAGAACCTGGGTAGTAGGTTTACTTCGGAATGAAAGCCTGGATATTAGGGCTATGAGAAGGAACCCGGGTAGTAGGGTTACTTCAGAATGAAAGCCTGGATAGTAGGGCTATGAGAAGGAACTTGGGTCGTAGGGTTTCTTCGAAATGAAAGCCTGGATAGTAGGGCTGTGTTGCACCCCAAAATTTTCCCTCCCATATTCTTCAAGATTTGGCAAGATCAAGCTTCAAAATCTCTCAAGAGCTGCACAGTCCAATTGCCTCCTAACACAGTCAAAATTAGGGTTTTGGTTCCTGCAAAGAAAATGAGGTTTCCAAGGGTCCAATCAAGTCCCACATGCCTATATACCTTGTCAAGCATCTACATGTCAAGTTTCAAGACTCACAGCATCAAGTTGCACAGTCAAAAAACCCTAAATGCTTCACAGTCAACTGCAGGGGCAATATGGGCATTTGACAGTCAAAAGTCAAAAATTTTGGTCAACATCTTATTTTGAAGCCACAATCATCATTTGATCAATTCTTGATCATGATTCTTAAAGCATGGCTCAAAAAGTCTCAAGATGCAAAAGTTTCTATTTTTGGACAGTTGAAAAAGTCAACTGCAAATTGACCAAGGCATAACTTCCTCATGGTTTATCAGAAAAATCCCATCCAAAGCTCATTTTGAAGAGGATGACATTTCCTACAACTCATCTTCACACTTCATGTCCAAGAAATGCTCTCACAAAAAGTTATCAATTTCAACATTATAGGTCATTTTCAAAAGTCAACAAAAAGGCATTTTAAGTCAAAGACCATAACTTGAGATTGGTAAATCAAAATGACATGGGACCAAAGGCATTGGTTAGAGGACTTCAAGATCTTTCCAAAATGTCCAAGAACATGATCATAGCTTCAAAATTGAGCAAGATATACATTGGAGAAGTTGGGAAATTTTTGGGAATTTTGAAAAGTCAACTTTGCCTAAAACACTTCAAATTTGCTAATGGGCCTCAAATTCTTCCTTGAATCATTACCCAAAGCCTATGCACGACCCATTGAGCTCAAAATGATTTATTTTCTTATTTTTAATTAATTAATTGAATTTTTATTCTTATTAATTCATTTAATTAGATTTAATTATGAGAAAATATCAAATAATGCTTTTTCAAATCTTTTTATGCAGCAAATATACTCCAAATATGCTAAAGATTTTGTGCATCATCTCAAGGGGACGAGATCTTCCATAATTGGCAAAGTTTCCATGGAAAAAGATTGGAAAATATATGATTGGCAATCAAAGATTCAAGTCATCAATTCATGGACTTTTGGGCTCTTTCTTGACCTAATTTGCTTCACATACTTATGCACAACCTAACCCTATTCCACAAGACACGAAAAGCTTCTCACAAACTCATAACCAATTTGCAACTTTTCAATAAAAACTTGAAAACTGAAATCATAGTTGCAGGATCATTCAAGGCCTAAAGTCTATTCCAACACCTTGCTGACATTGCTAGGAAGCTATTGGCATCAAGAACAGGTCCTCATACCCAAAGAAACGGTAAAATATGGTTATGGTTTGAACGAATATGTTGATAATCGAAACATGATTTCTATGCATTATTCATATGTTTTATTCATTGATTTACACTACTGACATCTCCCTGAAGCTTTTGGTATAACTTAATTGTGTTAATATTGCCTAAAACGAAATTCACCATTGAAGGACATTAAGGTTTAAGAGTTTCAATATTAGGGGTTTCCATATACTGTAAAATTGGATCACCAAACCTACATGGACGAACTCGTTGCAGCAAGCCTGATTCATTGAGATACTCGCGCCCTTTTTATACTTCCTCCTCTTCTAATCGCTATTTTCACAGTTTCAGTTTAGTGGGGGTTTAAAACCTACGCTATTTGTTTCATATAATTGCAGGAAAACGAAGAAGAAGCATACGTGGCTCTGTGTGGTTGGGAGGTTTGAATCTGTGCGCGTTTCCCAGCGTAGTGGTTACTTTTTCATATATTATATTTACTATCCATTATATATACAAATGCGTTTGGCAGCTCAATTGGAAAGGGACACGCTTGGTGAGTGTTGGGACCTGGGTTCGATTCCCAGGTCCCCCCACATATTCCATAATTTTTGTTTTAACACATTCCTATGCATCGTTCGTTCAAAGGCCTACCATGAATCCTCACACGTTAGCCTGCCAAGTGGTCTTGAGCACTCATCCAAAGGCTGCAGAGTGAAGTCCAGGGTGTACCTCAGTCAGCCATCAAACACGTGATACCAAAAGGTCAAACAGGCTTTGTCTAATGGGCCAAGATTCTTCCAATAACAACTCCATTCTGGGCCTGATACCCCCTTGGTTTGCCTCTTTTTAATTTTATTTTCTTTTCAATTCTAATTCTTTTTAAATTGTTTTAATTGTTTTTTTTCCCACCATAAAATAATTTTCCATAAAAAAAATCAGAAACCAAAAAATGTTTTATATTTAATTATATTTAATTTCACCATTAAAATATTTTTGTAAATAAACTCTAACAATTAATCTAGTTAAATTAGGTTTTGATTTTAATACTTTTCTTAAATAAAAAATGTATAGAATTAGGTTTTGACATTTTTATTGTTTTTTTTCTTAATTAATTATTTCCATCATTATTTATTATTATTATTAATTATTATTTTTGTAAATAAACATGTAAATTAATTAACTAGTAAATTAGGTTAATTTTAATATTTTCTTAATAATTAAAATAATTTAGAACTAGGGTTTCCTTCTAATTTTAATTTTCTTTATTATCATAAATACCAAAAAATACAAAAAAACACTTTTCTTTAATTAAATAATTAAATAGACTTTAATTTAATTTAATTTCAAGCAAAGGGTCAAAACCCTCGGACGTTCAATTTTTATTCTTTTCGCGCATTATTTTCTTTTGAATATTATGTAACTGCTCAAGGATGTAATAGTAATTAGGTTTACCGCATTTATTTACTTTCCGCATCTGTTATTAAAACGGGTCTTTGTATTTTGGCGATGTATAGACCCGCGCCTTGTAATAGCGTAGCTTTATATTTCCGCTTTTTAATTTTCCGCACTCTTAAATTCTAACTTTGTATGAAAGAATGTATGCTAATTAAAAACAAGCGTAGCTCACAATGCCCTGATCAAAGATAACTGCTAAACTGAAAACAACACACAAATACACACACCACTTCTAGGGTACGCCTCACCTGTTACCTTCGAAACGTGGTCGTCAAGTATAGGACGTCTTAGTAAGTCCTTATGTCCATGATCCAGTTGCCTCGAAATAGTTGCCTCGAAACAGTTGCCTCAGAATAGTTGCCTCGAAACGGTTGCCTCGTATTAAAAAAGGATCAAGGACATAAGGGTAGCTTCTAAGGTGTCCTAACTGTTGCTTCGGTGACCACACTGTCCCTACACTCGAATTGACCCGAACACCTCCAACGGTGGTGCTACCTAACTCTCAATGGTGGGATGGCACTACCTTAAGGACATTTACACAGCCTAATTCCTTAGGGTAGGTAGATGACTCATAGATACTTGCTCTATTCAAAAACAAATCAAAAACCTTTTCACACCGACACTTTCAAAAAGCTTTCAAAATAATTTTTCAAACACTCTTGAGGACAGATACAAGAGTTATTCAGAAATCTTTCAAAGAAACTTTTTCAAACCCACTCACAATTGAAAAGCAAACATTTTGAAAACATAAAGAGCAAGTATCTAAGAGCCCATGGATAACCATGGATAGAAAGGGTGCTAACACCTTCCCTTTATATAAATCTACCTCCCGAACCGAGAAACGATCTCATAAGGAATTTTGCTGTGCTTTTGTCCTGTCCATGTTGGAGAAAATAAAAGACGGTGGCGACTCTTACTTCCGCGACATTTCGTGAACCAGCGTTAAACAGTCAGTTCTATTTCCACCGATCACAGAACTGGCGACTTTGCTGGGGATATTATAAAAGTGAGGTGTACCTTAGGACTAAGATCACTTGTGTTTTCAATTGTCTGAATTGTTTGCTTTATTATTGTGGGTACTGTCTTGGGAGTTCTATAGGTCCTTACCCGGATCTGGGGGATACCTTCTTAGAAAGTAGCAACAAGACTGTGAGGGAACTGTGCGGGGTATACCGACACGGTTGAAGCAGTCTGCTACGTTGATGTGGCACTTTGGTGAGTACCGGTAACCCTTGAGTTAAGTCAAGGAGAGTACGGGGCCGCCGCGTGGTGTCGTGAAGCATCAACTGACCTTAGGAACCTTAATTGAACCATCTTGGCCTCTTTTGGGTAGTGAGATAACTGACTATGGTGCAGTCCGAAGTTGGTTGATACTCGATACTACACTCAGTTGAGGGTTGTTTTCTTGGGATATTTTGATCGCCAGTTTAGTGGCTAAATCGAAACGATGAACACAGAAAACAATCCAATGATATTGAGCTCCTTAGAACCCGGTTACTTTGATAGGACATGTTTGAGCCCACCAACCTCAAGAGGGTAATACCTAGACCCCATGCTGGCCTAAACTCTAAGGGCTCTTTGTGTGACTTGTGTGCCTTTAAACTTGACTATTTGCATGCTTGTTATCTAACAACACGGGTTCCTTGCAGGTTTTGTTTATGGTCCTTAATCTGGACCCTTAACAGGGTTACACATATCACTCCATGCATAGCATGCCATCATACCATTGCATACATCCTGCATAAGGACTAATCCATTTCAAGGATCTCAAAGGCTTGTGATGCAGGTCATGATGAATCAAAATGTCCAGCAAGGGGCAAAGGGGATTTATTTTCCTCTAGCCAAGGTTGTCAGGGACTATGACCCACTCGATATGGTGAGCCTTGACTCTTGAAGAAGGACTCTCAACAACATGAAGTTCCTTCAATCAAGCTACCCAGATTTAAATTCTAACAATTTTCTTGTGTACCCCGCGAGATCCTTGGAAACATTGCATGCATATCATACATATCATTGCATTACAGGTACCACTGTTTACAGGTCACTTACCTTCTTTGCTGTTTATTTCAGCAGTCTCATCATGAATCCTGAATCATCTACTGAGCAATCCATCAAGGCCCTCCAGGCTCAGAACGCCCAGTTCCAGGAGTTGATTAAGATTCTAGCCCAGGGTCAACAGGATTTGAAGACTCTGCTCTCGAAGAAGAAGAAGAAGAGAACGGTGTTGTTCAACCCGAGACGCAAATCTGGGAATGGGTCACTAAATGAAGTTGAGCATACTACCCCATCTGTTGGAAAGGACAGCCCCCATGAGAGAGAGGTTCCTAGTCCAGTAGTCTCCGACAACGAGACAAATTTCAATGATGAACAGTACCCTCCTACTGAGGACAGGTACAAACAGCTCGAAGACCGGTTAAGTGCTATGGAGATACAAAGGGTGCCCGGCCTGGACTTTGAAGATCTAGGTCTGTCTTCCGGGGTAGTGATCCCACACAAGTTCAAGGCACCTGCTTTTGCAAAATATGATGGGGCTTCCTGTCCTAAGCTGCATCTCAGGTCATACATAAGGAGGATTCAGCCCTACACGGCTGACAAGAATTTGTGGATTCACTTCTTTCAGGATAGTCTGTTAGGAACTCAACTCGACTGGTTCTATCAACTGAATGGAGCCAACATCCGCAGTTGGGAGGACTTGGCCACTGCATTCTACAAGCAGTACCAGTATAATGCCGACTTTGCTCCCTCGCGCACTCAGCTTCAGGGAATGTCTATGGGTGTAGGCGAAGGTTTTAAAGAATATGCGCAAAAATGGAGGGACCTTGCTGGAAGGGTACAGCCACCTCTGACTGACCGGGAACTCGTTGACATGTTCCTGGGGACCCTGTCTGGCCCGTTATTTAACCATCTGATTGGAAACTCTTCTGCTGGGTTTACAGACCTCATTCTGACTGGGGAGAGAATTGAAGCGGGCATCAAAAGTGGGAAGATTCAAGAGGCCGCACCTTCTGATACCCACAAAAATCCTTACATGGGGAAGAAAGAGTCTAATGCTGCATACAGTCAAAAGAGTCGTCGTGACCAACATGCAGGGGCAGTCATGATCTCTGGTTTTGCACCCCGCCGCCAACCACAAAAGGGAAATCAACGAAGGCCCGACGAGCCTAAAAGACAATTCACCAACATCAACATGCCATTGTCACAAGCATTGCAGCACATGTTGAAAATGAATCTGATTGCGGTGATCAACCCTCCTGCAAATCCCAAGACCTCCTCTCCAAACTACAACCCATAAGCGAGGTGTGCTTATCATTCTGATAGCCCAGGGCACGATACCAAGGATTGTTGGGCGTTAAAATACAAGATCCAGAATATGATCGACACTAAGGAGATTGAATTCGAGCCTGCTGAGACTCCCAATGTGACCACTGCTCCCTTGCCAAAACATGGCTAGGATTGGAAATTTTTTGTTCATTCGAATGTTCAAGTTGTAATTTTCTTTGATGGTTCAAACATTTTATTTCATGTCAAACTTGGTTATTTCATTAATGCGTTACACGTGTCTGTTTTGAAGTAATTGTGTTCACTATATTTAAAATTGCTTTTATTTTTGATGTTCAACTCTCGATTTTACAATTCTAAGCCTCTTGAGGGAGGATGACGAAAACGATACCACAATCTACAGTATGCTTTTGGACAGACCCCGCTGATGAGGTACAGGCATTGTTTCAATCCCTAAACACTGGAGTTATAAGGAAGATAATCCCTCGTCAACCCTCTTTGAGCCAAAGAAGTAGGAGTTTTTATTTTCGAAAATTAAAACCCTTAATCATAACCTGGGGCAGGGTAGTCTTCTCAGTTGATCCAAGTGCATAACAAATGGCACCAAAGAGGTCCTTACAAAACAAAGAAAGACAGTGATGGTTCCGAACAATCATAAAGACAGGCAGTCATTACCAAAAAAAAAAACTAAAGCCCAATAAGTTGAAACCTATGAAGGAGACTTACAAAACTGGGGCATCCCGCTGACTGTAATCACAAAAGAAACAGTTCAGGCAAAAAAAAGGGATAACAAAAAAAAAAAAAAAAGAGGCCATAGAAACCCTCAACAACAAAAAGAAACGACTGCCTATTCAAAATAAATTTTCAACATCCGAACCATCATTGGAACATCAGGACAAAGACTCAAACAAGGTCTAACGCATGATCAACTGAGTTTAGGTTTGAAGAACATCACGAAGAGCGGGTGGGTACAAATACTTTGAGCCTTTATCCTTTATCCTTTGTTTCTTAAACCGTGAACCAGGCCACACTACAACCCTTAAAAGTCCTAGCTGAAGCATGGGTTAGTTCGAAAGCATACTGTTACAAAGGTATCCTGACTCCTTAAGGCTTGCGGTAAAATAACGAGTTGACATCACAGTTTACAAAAATTCACTTGTTTTTATGGAGAAAATGCATTTTCAAAATTTCAAGACAGACATAGGCTTTGCATTTTTAACATAACTTTGTTTGCATATGACTTTTTGTTCGAACATCAAAGAAATTCGCACGAAGAATATCTAGTGAACAAAAGTACTTCCAATCAAGGGGCATGGCATGATCATGGTCCATCATCTGGGGCAGTCCAGTCAAGATTCGGAGAATCTCTCAAAAAGCCAACCAGCTTGGGGAAAATCTCCATCTGGATCACTTGGGGCATTGGACGATCAAACGAAGATCTTCTGGTAGTATGATAACACAATACTACCGACAGTGATAACTCCCTGCACTCTGAGAGCAGGGACATAGTCGGAAAAAATACTGCGCATAATCAAAGACCCGCTAGGTTGACACACCTAGGCAAAAATAAGGGCTTCCCGGCGGACCAAAAGGGTTCGGGCAAAAATAAGGGATGAAATGAAAAAATCTGTACACCCGGCAAGTCGAAAACCTGAAAAGGCGGCTTGGGCAAAAATGGGTATCCCGGTGGACTGAAAACCCGAAAGGGCGGTCCAGACAAAAGTTAGGGATCAAAAGCGTACGACTATGTTCCGTCATCTCGTCACTTGCCTACCAGAAGAAGATTTGTCAATCGGCAGTCATCAAGCACCTCCACAGGTATCTTCTCCCACAGAAACATGGGCAATAAGATTGTCTGAACGATCTAGTTGCTCTGTCCACCAAGGTACCAAGGTAAGTTCAGCTGAAGAACATGACCAAGTTACGTCCACTCCCCGCAGAGTAAGGACAGGTTTCAGCAATACTCTCCCCCGAGCAGAGTTGGTCTCTCCCGACAGCCCTAAAAGGCACAACATCTCCAGCAAGTCAGCGATACTCTCCCCAAGCAGAGTTAGCCTACTGTCAGCCTCAAGGAAGTTGGATTATCCCCCGAAGATCTCAACATTCCCCAACGAAGTATGCAAACATTCCTAACAAGCATCCCCGGCAATCTGGGTCTAAGATTGTTCCCCGGCGGAATACAGAACACCCCAGTGGAGCCACTCCCCAGTGCAATCTCAAAAGTTTCCCCAGGAAAGTTGAATCAATCTCCCCAGTAGGAAGCTTATCCCCAATAGATTCTGGAAGTTTATCACTTATAGAGTACGAACGCTCCCCCGTCTTTATTCAAAAGTTATTCCTCATCAGAGCTTATAACTGGGTTATCCTCAGCCAATTGCCACGGAAAGATCGTCCCCGGCAAAGTCTTCCTATCCCCAGCGAAGTTCATCAAATCTTCCAACAGAACTCAACAACGATATCCCCAGCGGAGTTATCATCAACCTCAACAAAGTACCTCTCTTTCCCCACAGAGTTCACTCCCCGCAGAGTAATCTATTCGCCAAGTTTATTCCCCAACGGAGCCATCTTCTCCTACCGGTATTCTTGCAACATCAGCCCAGGATTCAACAAGCTCCCGACATTCGTCAAGGATTTATTTTCCCAGACGAGAATACATTCATAACCATCACATCTTAATACATTATAGCATGCATACGCATCATACAACACAAATCTCATTTATTTTTGAGAACATCTTAAAATCATGCAGTTCATGCATCATGAAATTGCATACAACTAATACTTTGCCTTTTCAGGAAAAAGTCAATCAAAAGATGATTACCATCTACTTTTACAGTTCCAGATCAACACCGGTAACAAGCCAGGAAAATTCTGTAGACGACTGATCGTGGGTTAATATCCGAAACCAAATAGGACAAGTATCTACTTGATCATCCTCGGGCAACCCTACACCGGTTCCTTTTCTTTCAAAAGAAGTCTTACACGGGCTCATCAATAGGCAACCCTACACAGGTTCCTTCTCAACCTCAGATGTAGTTTTACACGAACTCATCCTCAAGTAACCCTACACCGGTTCCTTCTCAATTTTCAGAAGAAGTCTTACACAGACTTATCACCAAAGAAACCCTACACCGGTTCCTTTCATTTCAGAAGAATTCTTACATGGACTTATCTCAAGATGACCTTACCCCGGTTCATCCAAAAGTTTTACACGAACTTATCCTGCAATAACCTTACCCCGGTTCCTCCAGAAGTCTTACACGGACTTACCTCAAGATGACCTTACCCCGGTTCATCCAGAAGTTTTACACGAACTTATCCCGAAGAAACCCTACACAGGTTCTCTCTCTCCAGACGCAGTTTTATACGGGCTCGTCGTCAAAGAAACCCTACACAGGTTCTCTCTTTCCAAAGATGCAGTTTTACACGGACTCGTCATCAGAAACCCTACCCAGATTTTACTTCTTCCAGGATGCAGTTTTACACGGGCTCATCATCAAGGTAACCCCACACAGGTTCCCTCCTCAAACTCCAGGCGTAGTTTTACACTGAATCGTCATCAGTAAACCCTATTAAAGTTTCCTTCTCAGCTCTAGATGCAGTTTTACACAGACTCGTCATCAAAGTAACCCTACACAGGTTCCTTCTCCCTTTCAGATGCAGTCTTATACAGACTCATTATCAGTAAACCCTACACAGGTTTCCTTCCTTCAAGGATGCAGTTTTACACGGACTCATCGTCAGTCAACCCTACACAGGTTTCCTTCTTTCAAAGATGCAGTTTTACATGAGCTCATCATCAGGCAACCCTACACAGGTTCCCTCTTTCAACTCACAAAAATTACAATTCAACAGACAACCTCCAGATGGCATCTATAAGCCCATCCACATACCAACAGTCTCCAAATGGCGTCTATAAGCCCATTCCCGACAAGGTTTCTTCACATTTCCAGATGGCATCTATAAGCCCATCCTCCTATCCACTACACTTCCAAATGGCATCTGTAAGCCCATTCCCCCACATCACACTGCTGATACTCTACTATGTGAGTGCAAATTTCTGGGCACTCTAGTGTTCAATCATCTTCCACCTTCGGAATACGAAAGGCACGCCAGCCAATCTACATCCTCAGGTCTAAGAAGATTGAATAGGGGCAACTGTTGCACCCCAAAATTTGCCCTCCCATATTCTTCAAGATTTGGCAAGATCAAGCTTCAAAATCTCTCAAGAGCTGCACAGTCCAATTGCCTCCTAACACAGTCAAAATTAGGGTTTTGGTTCCTGCAAAGAAAATGAGGTTTCCAAGGGTCCAATCAAGTCCCACATGCATATATACCTTGTCAAGCATCTACATGTCAAGTTTCAAGACTCAAAGCATCAAGTTGCACAGTCAAAAAACCCTAAATGCTTCACAGTCAACTGCAGGGGCAAAATGGGCATTTGACAGTCAAAAGTCAAAATTTTTTGTCAACATATTATTTTGAAGCCACAATCATCATTTGATCAATTCTTGATCATGATTCTCAAAGCATGGCTCAAAAAGTCTCAAGATGCAAAAGTTTCTATTTTTGGACAGTTGAAAAAGTCAACTGCAAATTGACCAAGGCATAACTTCCTCATGGTTTATCAGAAAAATCCCATCCAAAGCTCATTTTGAAGAGGATGACATTTCCTACAACTCATCTTCACACTTCAAGTCCAAGAAATGCTCTCACAAAAAGTTATCAATTTCAACATTATAGGTCATTTTCAAAAGTCAACAAAAAGGCATTTTAAGTCAAAGACCATAACTTGAGATTGGTAAATCAAAATGACATGGGACCAAAGGCATTGGTTAGAGGACTTCAAGACCTTTCCAAAATGTCAAAGAACATGATCATAGCTTCAAAATTGAGCAAGATATGCATTGGAGAAGTTGGGAAATTTTTGGGAATTTTGAAAAGTCAACTTTGCCTAAAACACTTCAAATTTGCTAATGGGCCTCAAATTCTTCCTTGAATCATTACCCACAGCCTATGCACGACCCATTGAGCTCAAAATTATTTATTTTCTTATTTTTAATTAATTAATTGAATTTTTATTCTTATTAATTCATTTAATTAGATTTAATTATGAGAAAATATCAAATAATGCTTTTTCAAATCTTTTTATGCAGCAAATATACTCCAAATATGCTAAAGATTTCGTGCATCATCTCAAGGGGACAAGATCTTCCATAATTGGCAAAGTTTCCATGGAAAAAGATTGGAAAATATATGATTGGCAATCAAAGATTCAAGTCATCAATTCATGGACTTTTTGGCTCTTTCTTGACCTAATTTGCTTCACATACTTATGCACAACCTAACCCTATTCCACAAGACACGAAAAGCTGCTCACAAACTCATAACCAATTTGCAACTTTTCAATAAAAACTTGAAAACTGAAATCATTGTTGCAGGATCATTCAAGGCCTAAAGTCTATTCCAACACCTTGCTGACATTGCTAGGAAGCTATTGGCATCAAGAACAGGTCCTCATACCCAAAGAAACGGTAAAATATGGTTATGGTTTGAACGAATATGTTGATAATCGAAACATGATTTCTATGCATCATTCATATGTTTTATTCATTGATTTACACTACTGACATCTCCCTGAAGCTTTTGGTATAACTGAATTGTGTTAATGTTGCCTAAAACGAAATTCACCATTGAAGGATATTAGGGTTTTAGAGTTTCAATATTAGGGGTTTCCATATACTGTAAAATTGGATCACCAAACCTACATGGACGAACTCGTTGCAGCAAGCCTAATTCATTGAGATACTCGCGCCCTTTTTATATTTCCTCCTCTTCTAATGGCTATTTTCACAGTTTCAGTTTAGTGGGGGTTTAAAACCCCCGCTATTTGTTTCATATAATTGCAGGAAAATGAAGAAGAAGCATACGTGGCTCTGTGTGGTTGGGAGGTTTGAATCTGCGCACGTTTCCCAGCGTAGTGGTTACTTTTTCATATATTATATTTATTATCCATTATATATCCAAATGCGTTTGGCAGCTCAATTGGAAAGGGACACGCTTGGTGAGTGTTGGGACCTGGGTTCGATTCCCAGGTCCCCCCACATATTCCATAATTTTTGTTTTAACACATTCCTATGCATCATTCGTTCAAAGGCCTACCATGAATCCTCACACGTTAGCCTGCCAAGTGGCCTTGAGCACTCATCCAAAGGCTGCAGAGTGAAGTCCAGGGTGTACCTCAGTCAGCCATCAAACACGTGATACCAAAAGGTCAAACAGGCTTTGTCTAATGGGCCAAGATTCTTCCAATAACACCTCCATTCTGGGCCTGATACCCCCTTGGTTTGCCTCTTTTTAATTTTATTTTCTTTTCAATTCTAATTCTTTTTAAATTGTTTTAATTGTTTTTTTTCCCACCATAAAATAATTTTCCATAAAAAAAATCAGAAACCAAAAAATGTTTTATATTTAATTATATTTAATTTCACCATTAAAATATTTTTGTAAATAAACTCTAACAATTAATCTAGTTAAATTAGGTTTTGATTTTAATACTTTTCTTAAATAAAAAATGTATAGAATTAGGTTTTGACATTTTTTATGTTTTTTTCTTAATTAATTATTTCCATCATTATTTATTATTATTAATTATTATTTTTGTAAATAAACATAAAATTAATTAACTAGTAAACTAGGTTAATTTTAATATTTTCTTAATAATTAAAATAATTTAGAACTAGGATTTCCTTCTAATTTTAATTTTCTTTATTATCATAAATACCAAAAAATACAAAAAAACACTTTTCTTTAATTAAATAATTAAATAGACTTTAATTTAATTTAGTTTCAAGCAAAGGGTCAAAACCCTCGGACGTTCAATTTTAATTCTTTTCACGCATTATTTTCTTTTGAATATTATGTAACTGCTCAAGGATGTAATAGTAATTAGGTTTACCGCATTTATTTACTTTCCGCATCTGTTATTAAAACGGGTCTTTGTATTTTGGCGATGTATAGACCCGCGCCTTGTAATAGCGTAGCTTTATATTTCCGCTTTTTAATTTTCCGCACTCTTAAATTCTAACTTTGTATGAAAGAATGTATGCTAATTAAAAACAAGCGTAGCTCACAATGCCCTGATCAAAGATAACTGCTAAACTGAAAACAACACACAAATACACGCACCACTTCTAGGGTACGCCTCACCTGTTGCCTTCGAAACGTGGTCGTCAAGTATAGGACGTCTTAGTAAGTCCTTATGTCCATGATCCAGTTGCCTCGAAATAGTTGCCTCGAAACAGTTGCCTCGGAATAGTTGCCTCGAAACGGTTGCCTCGGATTAAAAAAGGATCAAGGACATAAGGGTAGCTTCTAAGGTGTCCTAACTGTTGCTTCGGTGACCACACTGTCCCTACACTCGAATTGACCCGAACACCTCCAACGGTGGTGCTACCTACCTCTCAATGGTGGGATGGCACTACCTTAAGGACATTTACACAACATAATTCCTTAGGGTAGGTAGATGACTCATAGATACTTGCTCTATTCAAAAACAAATCAAAAACCTTTTCACACCGACACTTTCAAAAAGCTTTCAAAACAATTTTTCAAACACTCTTGAGGACAAATACAAGAGTTATTCAGAAATATTTCAAAGAAACTTTTTCAAACCCACTCACAATTGAAAAGCAAACATTTTGAAAACATAAAGAGCAAGTATCTAAGAGACCATGGATAACCATGGATAGAAAGGGTGCTAACACCTTCCCTTTCTATAAATCTACCTCCCGAACCGAGAAACGATCTCATAAGGAATTTTGTTGTGCTTTTGTCCTGTCCATGTTGGAGAAAATAAAAGACGGTGGCGACTCTTGCTTCCGCGACATTTTGCGAACCAGCGTTAAACAGTCAGTTCTATTTCCACCGATCACAGGCTGTGAGAAGGAACCTGGGTCGTAGGGTTTTTTCGAAATGAAAGCCTGGATAGTAGGGTTGTGAGAAGGAACCTAGATAGTAGGGTTACTTCGGAATGAAAGCCTGGTTAGTAGGGCTGTGAGAAAGAACCTGGGTCGTATGGTTACTTCGAAATGAAATCCTGGATAGTAGGGCTATGAGAAGGAACCTGGGTCATAGGGTTACTTCGAAATGAAAGCCTGGATACTAGGGCTATGAGAAGGAACCTGGGTCGTAAGGTTACTTCGAAATGAAAGCCTGGATAGTAGGGCGTGAGAAGGAACCTGGGTCATAGGGTTACTTCAAAATGAAAGCCTGGATAGTAGGGTTGTGAGAAGGAACCTGGATAGTAGGGTTACTTCGAAATGAAAGCCTGGATAGTAGGGCTGTAAGAAGGAACCTGGATAGTAGGGTTACTTCGAAATGAAAGGCTGGATAGTAGGGTTGTAAGAAGGAACCTGGATAGTATGGTTACTTCGAAATGAAATCCTGGATAGTAGGGATATGAGAAGGAACTTGGATAGTAGGGTTACTTCGAAATGAAAGCTTGGATAGTAGGGCTGTGAGAAGGAACCTAGGTCATAGGGTTTCTTCGAAATGAAAGCCTGGATAGTAGGGCTATGAGAAAGAACCTGGGTAGTAGGGTTACTTCCAAGAAATAGTGTAGATTAGTTGACCTGTTTGGTTTCGGGAACTGAGTTTCAATTAGTCATCTGTAGACGTGACCTATATAACTGCTGGATTTGTTGAAGCTAATCATCTTTCCTGAAAAGATAACAGGGTTAATTATATGCGATGCATGAAATGCGGGGTTAGATGATGTTCTCAAAATAAATGAGATTATGTTGTATATGATATGTATGAGTATGTCATGAGTATGTTCACAAAATGCTATCGGGGTATGCTCGCGTCTGGGAAAATAAATCCCTGACTGTTGCTGGAGATTTATAAATATTCTTTCGGGAAGAGATGCTACTTGAGAATAACTCTGCGGAGAACAAACTTAGGAAGTGAATTTTTGTAGCTGAAGTGATGAAATTTGTCGGGGATTGAGCCTCTGTATCTAGAGAATAAACTCTTCTTGGGGGATGAAATTTACTGACCCGCCCATGATTACGAAATTCGGCTGGAGGATATAGCTGTCCGGTTTCAGAATGACCCTGGCTGGGGAGGTTACGTCCTGTTTCGAGAAAGCTGACATCAACGCTTTTGAATACTTTTACTTTGTGGGGAGTATATGTACTAATGATTATGTTCCCAAGCTGGTTCTATCCCGGCACCTGCTGGGCAGAGTAACTGTTGGGTTTGGCACTTCTTGTTTTTGCCCCTGTTTCTGGAATTACGAGTAATTGTCTTTTATTTCTTATGCAAATATTTATAAGCAGCAATCATTTTCAAATGCATATATCAAAAATAAGTCATTGGACGTTCTTACAAAAAAAATAGAAAAAGAAAAACGAATCGAAGTTTCTTGCGAAAATGATTTATATTAATTTTTGAAGTTGGTCTATAACAGGCGTTTTTGTACATAGAGGTTGACGCTCTAGTAAGAGAATGCCGCCATAAAAATAGAAGCTATAAAAATTTATGTAAAAGAAAAAAAAACAAAACAGCTATGTGAAACAACCCCATTGGGTTCCAACTCTACTATTGCCTTTATATCTTCAAGCGTCTCATCACTTTGCTACTTGGCCGAAAGTTGATCAGATTGATTGGTGTCGTCCGAGCTTGATAGTCGATACCGAAGTCTGGTCATAAGATGATCCAATGAGACATAGTGGTACGCTTTATATCCCTAACTTTTGCCTGGACCGCCCTTTCGGGTTTTCAGTCCACCGAGATACCCTTTTTTGCCCAAGCCGCCCTTTCAGGTTTTCGACTTGTCGGGTGTACAAATTTTTCATTTTCATCCCTTATTTTTGCCCAAACCCTTTTGGTTCGTCGGGAAGCCCTTATTTTTGCCTAGGCCAGTCAACCTAGCGGGTCTTTTGATTAGGCGTAGTATATTTTCACTATGTCTGCATTGACAGGGTGAGGAAGGTCGTCACCATCCATGGTGGTTAGAATCATAGCTCCACCCGAGAAAATGTTCTTAACCACAAATGGTCCTTCGCACGTGGGGGTCCATTTTCCCCTGGGATCACGTTGCGGCAGTATGATGCACTTGATCACTAGATCCCCGACTTGATATTCTTGACATCTGACTTTCTTGTTAAAAGCCTTGATCAATCGCTTTTGATACGTTTGACCATGGCAGATAGCAGTAACTCTCTTTTCATCAATTAGATTTAACTGATCAAGTCGGGTTCGGGTCCAGTCGTCTTTGTTCAAACCCGCATCCTTCATAATCCTGAGAGAAGGTATCTGGACCTCGATGGGTAGGACTGCCTCCATGCCATATACGATGTCTGTGTTGAGGTACGGTATCCATGAAGAGCAAATGGTAACATCTCATGCCAGTCTTTGTATGTCACCGTCATCTTCTGTACAATCTTCTTGATGTTCTTGTTAGCGGCTTCAACAACGCCATTCATCTTCGGCCAGTGGGGAGAAGAGTTATGATGCTATATCTTGAATTGCTTACAGAGCTCGGTGATCATCGTGTTGTTGAGATTTGTACCATTGCCAGTAATAATTCTTTCTTACACACCATATCGACATATCAGATTATGTCGGATAAACCTCGCCATGAAGTTCTTGGTTACTGTAGCAAAAGAGGCTTCCTCAACCCACTTCATGAAGTAATCAATGGCTACTAGGATGAAGCGATGTCCATTAGAAGCGGTGGGCCTGATTTCTCCGATCATGTCGATGCCCCACATTGCAAAGGGCCACGAAGCTGTCAAGATGTTTAAGAGGACCAGAGGCACATGCACCTTATCAGCGTAGATTTGGCACTTATGACAAGTTTGAGAGTGCTGATAACAATCGGCTTCCATAGTGGACCAGTAGTATCCTACCCATAGGATATTTTTAGCCATGGTATGTCTACTAGAATGGGTTCCAAAGGTGCCTTCATGTAGATCTGTCATGATCCTCTCTGCTTCACTCTTGTCTACACACCGTAGTAGTGTGGAGTAATGGTTGCATTTATAGAGGATTTCGTTGCTGAGGAAGAACTTTGCAGCGAACCTTCTCAGAAACTTCTTTGTTAGAACAAAGTTTGAATCTACTACCCTAAGTTTAAGTTTTGATGATAACAAAATGCAAAGACATATAAATTGTATGATTCATGTAAGACATATATGCTACCTAAAAATCACATTCTGTTTTACAGAAACTCTGATGGACATCAGCAAGAGAATATCATCATCAGCATCAGAAGATGAAATATCAACATCAGCATCAGAGGATGTTATATTAGATGCCAGAATCAGAAGATCAACATGTGCTTACGCTGAAGCTTGATGAAAAGATCTGCGCGTAACAATCTAACTCTGATCAAGACAATAACAATTCATCAGCATCTTGCAGCGTCAGAATAAGCCAAAGCCAGAACACGCTCAAGTTGCAACGGTACTGTGCATTCATGATACTTTATTATCAACGGAATTATTCCAGACAAAGATCTTCTCAATTTGGAAAGAATGTTATTGGCATTGAAACGGAATTAACTGACTCCAACGTACCATTTTCCAATGCTATATAAACAAGTCAGTGAAGATTGAATTGGCTAATGCTCTACCACTCTCTACACGCCTAAAACTATTCATCATCTTCCTCACTCTCAGTTTGCTAAAGCTCTCAAATTCTTTACTCAGTTATTTTAGCACTCTAGTTCTCATAAGCTTAACGTGTGTAGTATCACAGTTGTGATAAACAGTTTTTGTAGAAAACATTCAACACACTTAGATTTCATTTATCTGTAAGAAAGTATTTCCTTGAGAAACCGGTTTGTGGTTTAAATCAAGAAGACTTTAGCAGTTGTTAAAGCAGTTGTAATATTCAGTTGAATATAGTGGATTAAGACCTCGTTGGAGAGAGGCGAAATCACCTTGACGGGTGTACTGGAGTAGTTTGAGATCAAACGAACCAGGATAAAAATACCGTGTTGACTGCAATTGATTTGAAGTTTTTACAATTCAACCCCCCTTCTTGTGTTTTTCACTTCTTCAATTGGCATCAGAGCGCCTGGTTCTGAGCTAAAACACTTAACCGCGTCAGTACAAGATCCAACGTCAGAAAAACACAATGGCAGGAACATATCAACACACCAGCAATGACAACAATGAAGACAGAGACAGATTCAGCGGCAAACCTCCAGTCTTTGATGGAGAAAATTTTGATTACTGGAAAGACATAATTGAAAGCTTCTTTATGGCACATGATGCTGATCTGTGGGACATGGTGACAGATGGATACACGCACCCAGTGAATGCAAGCGGTCAGAAGATTGACAGGAAGCGTGACTTCAAAAATCACCACAAGGCTAGAACCATTCTTCTCAGCGCCATCTCTTATGCTGAATATGAAAAGATCTCTAACAGAGACACAACAAAGAACATGTTTGACTCACTCAGAATGACGCATGAAGGCAACATTCAGGTCAAAGAAACTAAAGCTCTTGCGCTCATTCAGAAGTATGAGGCATTCAAAATGGAAGAAAGTGAATCCATTGAAACAATGTTCTCAAGATTCCAAATTCTAGTGGCTGGTCTCAAGGTTCTAGACAAAGGATACTCTACTGCTGATCATGTCAAGAAGATCATCAGAAGCTTGCCAAAACAGTGGAGGCCAATGGTTACAGCGCTGAAGCTAGCTAAAGATCTCAACAAAATTTCTCTGGAGGAACTTATCAGCTCCCTCAGAAGTCACGAGATAGAGCTAGAAGCTGATGAACCTCAGAAGCAAGGTAAGCCTTTAGAATTAAAATCTAACAAAAAATATGAGTCTAAAGTTTTTCAGGCAGTTGAAGAAACATCTGATGGATCCTCATCAGAAGAAGACGAACTTTCCCTCCTCTCCAGAAGAGTGAACCAACTATGGAAGCAGAGGCAAAGGAAGTTCAGGAATCCCAGAAGATCTGATCAGAATGAGTCCTCTTCCAGATACAGAAGGTCAGACTCTTCTTCTGGATACAGAAGATCTGAAGGCTCCTCAGGAAGCAGAAAGCCAAACACCAAGGACATCATCGGCTATGAATGCAATGAGCAAGGACACTACAAGAGTGACTGCCCAAAGCTTCAGAGGGAAAAGCCCAAAAAGAAGTTTGGAAGAGAAAAGAAGAAAAGTCTCATGGCTACATGGGATGACTCTGACTCAGAATCAGATGATGAGAGAGCAAACATAGCTCTCATGGCCAACATTTCAGAAGACAGTAAAGCTTCTGAATCAGACTCAGAATCAGACACTGAAGAGATATCTTTAGCAGCAAATCAGAAACACCAGTCATGGTACCTGGACTCTGGCTGCTCGCGACACATGACGGGAAGAAGGCATATGTTCCAAAGCCTGGAACTTAAGCCTGGAGGCCACGTTTGCTTTGGAGGCAATCAGAGGGGAAAGATCATTGGCTCTAGAACTGTAGGTAATGGAAATCTTCCCTCTATAAATAATGTTCTGCTAGTAGATGGATTAATGCATAATCTGTTATCCATAAGTCAATTAAGTGATAATGGTTATGATATAATCTTTAATCAAAAATCATGTAAAGCTGTTAGTCAGAAAGATGGGACTATCCTATTTAATGGAAAGAGGAAAAACAACATTTATAAAATCAAACTTTCTGAACTGAAAAGTCAGAATGTAAAGTGCCTTCTGTCTGTTAACAACGAGCAATGGATCTGGCACAGAAGATTGGGGCATGTTAGTATGAGAAGAATATCTCAGATTAACAAACTCAATCTGGTCAGAGGACTTCCTAATCTGAAGTTCAATTCAGATGCTCTGTGTGAAGCATGTTAGAAAGGCAAGTTTGCAAAACCTTCTTTCAAATCTAAAAATGTTGTTTCTACCTCTAAGCCATTAGAACTTATGCACATTGACTTATTTGGACCAGTTAAAACTGCTTCAGTCAGTGGCAAGAAGTATGGGTTAGTAATCGTAGACGATTATAGCAGATGGACATGGGTAAATTTCTTAAGACACAAGGGTGAGTCACACTCTGTGTTTGTCACCTTCTGTAACCAAGTTCAGAATGAAAAGGATCTTAGAATCGTTAAAGTCAGAAGTGATCATGGTGGAGAGTTTGAAAACAAAGATTTTGAGTCATTCTTTAATGACAGAGGCATTCTGCATGATTTCTCTTGTCCTAGAACTCCCCAACAAAATGGAGTTGTAGAACGAAAGAACAGAACATTGCAAGAAATGGCCAGAACCATTATCAATGAGACAAACGTTGCTAAGATCTTCTGGGCAGAGGCAATAAACACAGCGTGCTACATTCAGAATAGAATCTCCATAAGACCTATTCTGGATAAGACTCCATATGAATTGTGGAAGAACAGAAAGCCCAACATTTCATATTTTCATCCATTTGGACGTACTTGTTTTATGTTAAATACAAAAAGTTATTTGAACAAGTTTGACTCTAAAACACAGAAGTGTATTATGTTAGGATACTCTGAACGCTCAAGAGGGTACAGAGTATACAATACAGAAACACAAATTGTGGAAGAATCAATCAGTGTTCGTTTTGATGATAAGCTTGACTCTGAAAAGTCAAAGCAGAATGAAGTCTTTGCAGGTATGGAAGTTGAATTCACATTTTATGAAGACAAGTCATCAGAAGCTCTCAACAACGACACTCCTTCAACATCAGAAAGAGGCATTGCGAGCAATTCAGTAACACCTGTTGATCAACCTCAGAAAAGACTACCCAGAAGCAGCTTGGATCACCCAGAAGAAACTATCTTAGGAAGAAAAGAAGATCCAATCAGAACAAGAGCCAGCTTCAGAAACTCTAAAGAATCCCTCATGGGACTTGTTTCTCTGATTGAACCTTCCTCAATTGATGAAGCACTTCTGGACAATGATTGGATTCTAGCAATGCAAGAAGAGCTGAATCAATTCACCAGAAATGACGTATGGGATCTTGTTCCCAGACCAAAAGGATTCAACGTCATTGGAACAAGATGGGTGTTCAGAAATAAGCTGAACGAACAAGGTGAAGTTATCAAAAATAAAGCACGACTGGTAGCACAAGGTTATAGTTAGCAAGAGGGAATAGACTATACAGAAACCTTTGCTCCAGTCGCCAGGTTAGAATCTATCATACTTTTAATTTCGTTTGCTGTTAATAAAGGCATCACTCTGTATCAGATGGATGTCAAGAGTGCATTCTTAAATGGCTATATAGAAGAAGAGGTTTATGTGCACCAACCCCCTGGTTTTGAAAGTACAAAAAATCCAGAATATGTTTTCAAACTAAAGAAGTCACTATATGGTCTGAAACAAGCTCCCAGAGCTTGGTATGAAAGACTAAGTAACTTTCTGTTAGAAAATGAATTCACCAGAGGGAAGGTGGACACTACCTTATTCTGTAAATCAGTTAAGAATGACATCTTAGTTTGTCAAATTTACGTTGATGATATTATTTTTGGATCTACTAATCTTTCTCTTGGAAGAAAATTTGCTAAGTGTATGCAGGCAGAATTTGAGATGAGCCCCATGGGAGAACTGAAATTCTTTCTGGGAATTCAGATCAATCAAAATCCAGAGGGAACTTACATTCATCAGAGCAAATATGTCAGAGAACTTCTGAAGAAATTTGACCTCTCAGAATGTAAGTCATCAAAGATTCCAATGCATCCCACGTGCATTCTGGAAAGAGAAGAGGTAAGCAAAAAGGTAGAACAAAAGGTCTACAGAGGTATGATTGGTTTTCTCCTTTATCTGACGGCTTCAAGGCCTGATATCTTATTCAGCGTATGTATTTGTGCTAGATTCCAATCAGATCCTAGAGAATCTCACTTAACAGTTGTTAAGGGAATTTTCAAGTATCTGAAAGGTACTACTAATCTGGGTCTATTTTATAGAAAATCTAGTGATTACAGCTTAGTAGGTTACTGCGATGCTGACTTTGCTGGAGACAGAGTAGAGCGTAAAAGTACTTCTGGAAGCTGCCAGTTTTTGGGAGAAAATATGATCTCTTGGTCCAGCAAAAGGCAATCCATAATTGCACTATCAACAGCAGAAGCTGAGTACATAGCAGCAGCTGGATGCAGCACACAAATGCTCTGGATGAAAAGTCAGCTTGAAGACTTCCAGATTTTTGAGAGTAACATCCCTATACTCTGTGACAATACTTCTGCCATTTGCTTAAGTAAAAATCCTATTTTACATTCTAGGGCTAAGCATATAGAAATAAAACATCACTTCATTAGGGACTATATTCAGAAAGGAATTTTGAACTTAAAATTTATTGATACAGACCATCAATGGGCTGATATCTTCACTAAACCACTTTCTGAAGAAAGGTTCAACTTCATTCTAAAACATCTCAGCATGAAGCTCTGCCCAGAGTGAAAATGTTTTAATTTTATATATTAACCTTCAGAATGTGTTTTGTTTTACTGTAAACCTCTGATCAATCTTCTTTCAGAAAGATAGACATGCAGATTGTATCAGATTCTATTCTTAAAGATCTGAGCGTTTCAGCTCAAGGATAGACGTGCTGCTCACTATATCAAACAAGTGTCATCCAATCATCAGCAAATCTCTGAAGCAGAACACGCGTGCACGCTTCTGAGAAGGCAAAACGCTGATTGGATGCATTGAGACACATGTCTGGTAACCGTTCCAAGTATCTTTCTCAAATCCCCCAAAATCAGCAAGCATTAAATGCACGTAATCATGAGTTAAACTGTAATCATGAATTAATTCTCTTTCTTAAAACCGTTTACGTTTTCAAAACACTTTTTGAAATCTATTTAAGCACATTAACATCATTCATTAAACTTTTACCATCTCTTACAATCATCCAAAATATTTTCTGCATTCTCACTTGTGTGTTCATCCTTTTTCAAAAGAAACCCTTTCTCAAACTTTTTCTCAGAAAACCCCAGTGTGAACATGGCAACCTCTAGCATTGTTTCTGCAGGTTCTCAGAAGGAGGCTTCATCTGAAAAATACCAAATTCCCTTCAGAACGCTCCTTACACCAGTGAAGAACTTGGAAGTTCTGTCTGAACTGATTGTTGATTTCACCAGTCTGAAAGAAAATGGATTTGATTTGACAGAAGAAATTAGGGCACAAGGATGGGAGAAATACTTTGATAGGTTGGTGGGTCCAACGTTTCCAGTATTGGTCAAAGAATTCTGGATTCATGCGTCTTCATCAACACATCAAGTCACTTCCTATATCATGGGAAAAAAGATTGTCATCACTGAAGATCACATTTCAAGATTGATTGGATACACTGGTGGTGGCATCCGCTGTATCGACATGGCAGAAAGATACTCTGACGCTGCTGTCATTGCAAGAGAGATTTTCACCCATGGGGTTCCCAGTAGCAAAATCATAGATTTGAACGATCAGCACAGAATATGGGCGAAGATTATTCTGGGGTGCTTCAATCACAGGAAGCCCACAAGCTCTCCTGATTATATAAACATAGATCAGCAATTTCTGATCTATTTTATTAATCAGAAGGTAAAGATTAACTTGGCTCATCTTTTGTTTAATCACCTCAGGACCAACGTCAAGGAGACAAGAGAAGAAGAAAGGACAAAAAGGGGCTGGATACCCTTTGGCAGGTTAATATCAGATATTCTAACTGAGAATAGGCTGATTGAACACCTTACAGAAGCACAGGAATTGAGCTCCATTGAACCTACTGTTGGCAAGCCTCTGAATGCCAAGAATCTAAAGAAAATGAAACTGATAGAGAATATCAGAAGGGAGCCCAGCGTCACTCCTCTTGCTGACATCACCAGCAGAAGAGTCCCTCTGGACGACTTTCCAATATTCTCTGAGATTGACTCTAAACCAGTCATTATTCTCAGATACTTGGATGCTTGCAAGGCTGATGGCACAGATCCCACTCTGAACATTAAAGATCTGCACCAGCAAACTCCAGAAGTTACTGTGAAGAAGACGAAGAAAAGAAAGGCTACTTCAGAAGGACCATCCCAGCAGACCCCGAAGAAGAGAGGTAATCTATCTGCTGTTAATGTTTTAAATTCTTCTGCCATTCCAACATCTATTCCAACCCCAGCTTCACATGAACTACCAATCCCCATTCCAACCATTGATGACACCGAACCAGAGGCTGACCCTTCTGAGTCACTAACTCTCAGGAGATCCCGCACCAAAAATCCAAAACCCACAACATCAACAGAATCAGAACTTGATAAAGTTCTTTCTGAAATTGATCACCGTTCTTCCGCTCCCCTCTCAGAAAATCTAAACACTCAACCAGAAACTCCCCATTCACCACAACCAGCAACTACGCTATCTCCAATACCAGAGGAACCAGAAATTCCACCTCCCTCTCCACAACCAGAAATTCCACCTCCCTCTCCATAACCAGAACTTCATCCACCTTCACCTCAACCATCATCTCCACAACCTGAGTTCCAACACTCTGAAACTCCATCACCTGAACCTAAAACCCCTGAACCTCATTCTCCTCAATCCTCTGAACCTCAACCCTTGGCAATTCAACTACCATGTGGTACAACTGTAAACATAGCCCAACTGCCATCCTCACCAGAAACTACCCCTCCAAATACTCCCAACAGTCCAATAATCATTTCTGATTCTCCCACTCCATCTCCCAAAAAAAATATAGAAGACCACAGCAGGACCTTCATTGATTTAACAATCCTTGACCGTCTTGCTGACCTCAAAAACAAAATAGCCATCCCCAAACCCAAACAACTAGATGTTGGTGCTGGCATTTTGAATTTTGAAACAGGCTTGTAGAATTGGATTGCTTCTCTAAAGCAGGTTTGTCCTGGAATGATTGATCCTGCTGCCTCAGACTAACTCTGGACACAATTCAGAATGTGGGTATGCGCTGAAGCCCTCAAGCTGCAAGACATCAATTATGAACAGGCTCAACAGAACTTCAACAAACTGCTGAAAGAAGTTGAAGGTCAAGTCATGAGTCAGCTGTTGAAGGAGGAAGTGCTCTTTCTGGATAGTGAGCCATGGTCTGAAAAGCGTCCAGCATCAACCGTTCAACCAGCTGAAGATGTTAGTCAAGCAGAAGATGTTGCAGAAAGCTCTCAGAAGCATCCTGTTTCTGACGTTTCTCAAGCTGCCTTGGACAGGCAAACTCTTGAAGAGCTGAAGCAGAATGATATTCGTCTGCAGCAAAGAATGGATGAGAATGATCAAAGGATGAAGGAAAGGATGGATGTGCAAGATGGCAAGATTGATACAGTAGTCAGCATGGTGCATCAGCAGAAGGAAACTACTGATCAGATCAAGAACATGCTAGAAGCTCTGTTCACACGCTTTCCACCCCAACCTTAGTCTTTCATTCATGATGTTTTCATTGTTTTCTTCCCATGTTTTATGTACTCTCTTCTATGCTTTGAATTAAATATAACAGTTTTTCTGCTCTGATCGTTTTAGCTTATATTACTTGCACTTTGTGATTACTGACAAAAAGGGGGAGAAAAAGAATGATATTTTTAAATAACGGACTACTGAGACAAAAAGTCTCAAACATTCTAACACTATGATATTCTTGAATGTTTTTGTTTTGCATAAGCCTACAGGTACAAGAAGTTAAATCATCTCTGATACACTGAAGCTCTGATGTTCTGATGTTCAAAGAAAGTCAATAAAGATCTGATCCTGAAGGACTCTTGGAATTAAAAAGGGAAGTAATAAATTCAGGGGGAGTATCTCCGATCTAAAACTCTGATATCTCTTTATCCCTTATCCTTTTATCTTTGATAACTTCCAATTTAATTCTGACACAATTTATTATTTGGTTATCTCGGATACTTTTTACGTTAACTTTCAATTGAAAAAATCTAGTTTTTGTCATCATCAAAAAGGGGGAGATTGTTATAACAAAGTTTGAATCTACTACCCTAAGTTTAAGTTTTGATGATAACAAAATGCAAAGACATATAAATTGTATGATTCATGTAAGACATATATGCTACCTAAAAATCACATTCTGTTTTACAGAAACTCTGATGGACATTAGCAAGAGAATATCATCATCAGCATCAGAAGATGAAATATCAACATCAGCATCAGAGGATGTTATATCAGATGCCAGAATCAGAAGATCAACATGTGCTTACACTGAAGCTTGATGAACAGATCTGCGCGTAACAATCTAACTCTGATCAAGACAACAACAATTCATCAGCATCTAGCAGCGTCAGAATAAGCCAAAGCTAGAACACGCTCAAGTGGCAACGGTACTGTGTATTCATGATACTTTATTATCAACGGAATTATTCCAGACAAAGATCTTCTCAATTTGGAAAGAATGTTATTGGCATTGAAACGGAATTAACTGACTCCAACGTACCATTTTCCAATGCTATATAAACAAGTCAGTGAAGATTGAATTGGCTAATGCTCTACCACTCTCTACACGCCTAAAGCTATTCATCATCTTCCTCACTCTCAGTTTGCTAAAGCTCTCAAATTCTTTACTCAATTATTTTAGCACTCTAGTTCTCATAAGCTTAACGTGTGTAGTATCACAGTTGTGATAAACAGTTTTTGTAGAAAACATTCAACACACATAGATTTCATTTATCTGTAAGAAAGTATTTCCTTGAGAAACCGGTTTGTGGTTTGACTCAAGAAGGCTTTAGCAGTTGTTAAAGCAGTTGTAATATTCAGTTGAATATAGTGGATTAAGACCTTATTGGAGAGAGGCGAAATCACCTTGACGGGTGGACTGGAGTAGTTTGAGATCAAACGAACCAGGATAAAAATACCGTGTTGACTGCAATTGATTTCAAGTTTTTACAATTCAACCCCCCTTCTTGTGTTTTTCACTTCTTCATTCTTATCATTGACAGATGCCCCTTCGGGATACTCTTGAGCCTCGAGATACCTTTTGACTTCGTGAAACTAGCGTTTGTCTGCCACTTCATCGGTATCGATTTCACAGCAGTGTGCTGGTTCATCCAACCTCTCAATGGTGATTTTGGGAGCTTCATTGTCCCACCTAACCTTGAACATAGAAGACATGGTAGCTAGTGCGTCCGCTAACTGGTTCTCCTCTCGTGGGAAATGTTCAAAGGTTGCCTCCTCAAAGTGTGGGAGCAATGTCAGTACGTACTCTTTATACGGGATGAGATTCGGGTGTTTCGTATCCCATTCGCCTTTGATCTAACTTATCACCAAAGCAGAATCCCCGAATACATTCATGAATTTGATCCTTAGGTCAATAGCAGCCCTAAGACCCATGATGCACGCTTCATACTCCGCCATGTTGTTGGTGAAGTTGAAACATAATCGGGCAGTGAACGGAGTATGAAAGCCACCAGGAGATATGATTATGGTGTTAATACCATTACCCAGTGCGTTTGAGGCTCCATCAAAATACATAGACCATCGGGATCCCTCCTCAGGTCCTTTATTCGGTCCAGGTTCTTCATAGTCAGTCACCAACATAATATTCTCATCCGTGAACTCAAAATTCATGGACTTGTAGTCATCCACGACCTGATGAGCCAAATGATCAGCCAATACACTTCCATTGATTGCTTTTTGGGTTGTGTATTAGATTTCGTACTTGGTTAAGATCATCTGCCATCTTGCTATTCTTCCGGAGAGGGCAGGTTTCTCGAAAATGTACTTGATCGGATCCATCTTCGATATCAACAAGGTATTGTGAGTCAGCATATACTGTCTCAGTCGGCGAGCAGCCCATGCCAAAGCGCAACAAGTTTTCTCGAGCAGTGAGTATCTTGTCTCACAGTCGGTAAACTTTTTTCTAAGGTAGTATATTGCGTGCTCTTTTCGACCAGACTCGTCATGCTGTCCCAGCACACACCCCATTGAATTGTCTAGCACTGTCAAGTACAATATCAAAGGTATTCCTTCAACTGGAGGCATCAGAATTGGTGGTTCTTGAAGGTATCCCTTGATTCTTTCGAAAATGGTCTGGCATTCATCATTCCACTTTACCACTTGATATTTCTTCAGAAGCTTGAAGATGGGCTCACAAGTAGCAGTCAGATGTGACATGAACCTGGCGATATAATTCAAGCGTCCCAAGAAACCTATAACTTCCTTCTCTGTACAGGGAGCTGGCATTTCTTGTATAGCCTTTTACCTTTGCGGGATCTACTTGGATGCCTTTGTCGCTGACAATGAAACCTAGAAGTTTACCAGACCTTACCCCGAAGGTACACTTGTTCGGATTCAACCTTAACTTATATATCTTCAACCTGTCGAACAACTTTTGTAGATGATCAAGGTGCTCTTCCTTGGTTTGAGACTTGACTATCATGTCATCAACATAGACTTCTATCTTGTGGTGAATCATATCATGGAACAAAGCGACCATGGCGCGCTGATAAGTTGCCACAACATTCTTCAACCCAAAAGGCATCACTTTGTAACAGAAGGTGCCCCACTGTGTGACGAAGGCCGTCTTCTCCATGTCTTCAGGAGCCATCTTGATCTGGTTGTAGCCAGAGAAATCGTCCATGAAGGAGAAGATTTTATGTTGCGCGGTGTTGTCGACCAGAACATCAATGTGAGGAAGAGGGAAGTCATTCTTGGGGCTTTCCCTGTTCATATATCTGTAATCTACACACATTTGTACCTTACCATCCTTCTTAGGTACCGGAACGACGTTAGCAACCCACTGTGGATAATAAGATTTCTTCATGATGAGCCCGGGTAAAGCTGTATTTGGTTGCACAGATAATTACTCTGTTTTGTTTCAGGAGCTAATCCCAGACCTGTTGAAAATTGTTGATGATAAATATCTGTTGATTGATCATTCTTGAAAAGGTAAATCGTTAGTTGTTTGCAATGTCATGATGTATGAAGTGTATTGTGTAATGGTGTTCTTAAAATAAATGAGATTTGGATGTATGCATTTGTACTGCAGATGTTATGACGTTTGTAGAATGATGTATGAATGCAATATGTGAATGTATCAGTTGTTCTATTACAACATTGTTGAACTAGGGAAAATAAATCCCTAATTGCAGCTGGCGATGAAGAATTTAGGTCTTCAGATTTTGTTGAAGCTGAACTGCTGGGAGATGATCTTCCGTTTTTAGAGAAATAAACTCTGTTGGGGAAGGAAAACTTTGTGCACTGCCTAAGGATTTTGTGAAATCCTATTGGGGAATCCTGAGAAGTTTGACGACTTTATTGGGGAAAGCTTGATGTCGGAGCAGTAGTTGGAAATTCTTGTTCTTCCGGGGATACAAGAACACCTAGCATCACTAGGTTGTAAGCTCAGGATACAGTGACGTCCTTTTAGTAAGATTCCCCTGCCTCTGTACCTACTGAAGAAAGTACCTGCAGAGACTTTGTGGATGGTTTGAGTGTCATCCCAACTCCTGGGGTGCTTGGTAAATGTTGATCAGGATGATAAGTCTTCTATTGATAAACAAATGACAAGATGACGGGTCATAGTCGTACGGTTTTAATCCCTAACTTTTTCCTGGACTGCCCTTTCGGGTTTTCAGTCCACCGGGATACCCTTTTTTGCTCAAGCTGCCTTTTCAGGATTTCGACTTGCCGGGTGTACAATGTTTTGTATATATCCCTAATTTCTGTTGGAATCCCCGATCAATGTAACAACCCCCGAGTGATTTAGATGGAGATCTTCCCCTGACTATTCATCATTTTTGGAGAGATTCTTTGCATATTGGCTTGACTGCCCCTGAATAATTAGACACCATGTCATGGCACTTGATTATGAAAGGCTTGTTATTGGGAATGTTTTTTCCGTCTGAGGTGATTTTGTCCATTGAGGGGGTCTTCGTTCACTGAATATTCGTTGAGTGAATTTCTCTGCCATTTGAATAATTAACCATATGCAAACAATGTCATTTAAAGAATGCAAAGCTTATGTCTGTCTTGAAATTTTTTGAAAATGCGTTTTTTGTAGTAAAACAAAATTTGCAAGAATGTTATATCAACTCATGATTTATAGCAAACCTTACAGAAGTCAGGATACCTTTGTAACAGTAAGCTCTCGAACTAACCATGTTTCAGCTAGGACTTTTAAGGGTTATAACATGGCCTGGTTTACGCTTCAAGAAACAAAGGATAAAAGCTCAAATTTTATTTGTACCCAACCCCTTCTTCGTGATATTCTTCAGTCCTATGCTCAATTAATTTGTGCATTTCGAATCCCAGTTGAGTTCTGGAATGTTGCCCCTAATATTATGGTAATGATTCAGAAATTGAATGTTTGTTTGAGAAGGCAGTCATTTTTGTGACCTTTTCCTTTTGTTGAGGATTTGTAGGACCTCTTTCTTTTTTGATTTTGATATCCCTGTCTTTTTCCTGAACTGTTTCTTTTGTGATTACAGCCAGCGGGATGCCCCTGTTTTTTTCCTTAAGTCTCCTTCATAGGTTTTGACTTAATGGGCCTTTATTTTGAGAGATAATGACTTCCTGTTCTTAATGATTATGTGGAACCATCACCATCTTTTGGAGAGCATCTTCTACATTATTTGTCGTGTATGAAGGGAAATCTTGTGACTGAATGCACATCTGAGTTAACTGAGAAAACTACCCTGCCCCAGGTTATGATTAAGGGTTTTAATTTGTGTGAAAAGAAAACTCCTACTTCTTAGGCTCAAAGGGGTTGACTAGGGATTATCTTCCTTATAACTCCATTGTTTAGGATTTGAAACAACGCTTGTACATCATCAGCGGGGTCTGTTCAAAAGCATACTGTAGAGATTATGGTATCGTTCTCGTCATCGTCCCTCTAAAGGCTTAGAGCTTTTAATCAAGAGTTCAATATCACAAAAGGGAAGTAAGAAAGCAGTTTAAGCATAATGAAAACAAATTAATTCAAGACAAACATGTGCAAGGCATTAATGAAATAACAAAGTTTGACATGACAATAATTGTTTGAACAAACAAAGAAAATACAACTTGAGAATTCAAATGAACAAAAATGCTCTCAATCCTGGCCATGATTTGGCATGGGAGTAGTGATCACGTTGGGAGTCTCAGTAGGGTCGAAGTCAATCTCCTTGGCGTCAATCATATTTTGAATCTTGTATTTCAGTGCCCAACAATCGTTAGTATCGTGCCCAGGACAGCCAGAATGATAGGCACACCTTGCACCAGGATTATAGTTTGGATAAGAAGTCTTAGGGTTTGAATGAGGTACTATCAACGTAATCAAATTCATCCTCAACATACGTTGTAATGCTTGAGATAGTGACATGTTGATCTTGGTAAACTGTCTCTTAGGCTCATCTTGCCTTCGTTGATTACCCAGTTGTTATGGTCGTTACACGCATTCCGAATTAGAGACCAACACTACCCCTATAGATTGGTGGTAGTCTGCCTTATTACGACCCTTCTGGTCATACACAGTATTGAATTCCCTCTTACCAGCAAATGGCTTCTTCTCAGCATTAGAAGATGCAGCCATCGGGACCTTCCCACTCTTGATACCACTTTCGATCCTTTCTCCAGTCAGAACCATCTCTGTGAACTAGGATGAGGAACTCCTAATCAACAGATTAAAGAACGGGCCTGTCAGAGTGCCCATGAACATGTATACCATTTCTTGATCATTAAGAGGAGGTTGTACCCTGCCAGCTAGATCCCTCCATTTCTGGGCATATTCCTTGAAGCCTTCGCTAGAACCCATAGACATGCTTTGAAGTTGTGTATGAGTTAGAGCGAGGTCAGCATTATATTGGTACTGCTTGTAGAAAGAAACAACCAAGTCTTCCCAGGTATGAATGTCTGTTCTTTCTAGCTGATAGAACCACTCCAGTTGCGTGCCAGCTAAACTTTCTTGGAAGAAATGGAGCCATAACTTCCAATCAGCAGTGTGAGGCTGGATCTTCCTCACATAGGACCTTAAGTGCAACTTAGGGCAGGAGACACCGTCATACTTAGAAAATGTGGGAACCATGAAATTTGGTGGGATGACCACTCCAGGAACCAGCCCTAACTCTTCAACCTCCAAGCTAGGTACCTGCTGAATCTCCATAGCATTGAGGCGGTCCTCAAAAATTTGTTTTTATCGTCAGCAGGAGGATATTGTTCCTCAGAGGAATAAGCTTCTTCTTCATCAGCCTCGGGGTTGTTGACTTCTTCATGATTATCCCATTCGTTTGATGGAGTTGTGAGATCTAGAGCTCGTTTAACCGGTCCTATGAGTCTTCTTCCCATATTTAAGATGCGGGCCGGTTTCTTTGCCTTCTTCTTCTCTTTGATGACGAGAGCTTTCAGTTCTTCCTGCCTCTGGGCCAAAGCCATAAACACTTGTTGGAACTGAGGTCTTAGGTTTAGGCTTGCCTGGGTCTGTAGGTAAGTAACCTATTGAAATTTAGTTGACTCAACCTATCCTAGTAATAGTAATCGGGTTCTAAGGGATCTCAATATCACTGATCTTTCCCATAAGTTTCGTTTCGATCGACAACTGATCTGACTCCAAACAAAACTCAGGAGTCAAATCTCAATGAGTGTAGTATCGAGTATCAACCTACTTAGGACTACACAAAAGACGGATATCTCACTACCTCCTAATGGCCAAGTTGGTAAGTTAAAGGTTCTAAGGTAAGTTCGTGCTTTATGACACCACGCAGCGGCCCCGTATGTAAGTTCGAAGTGCGCCTAAGAGGGGGGGGGGGTGAATTAGGTACTTTAAAAATTCTGGTTTTTAGTGATGATGGTTCTTATTTTTCTGGTTAATGGTGAGTTTAGGAAAGCGTAAAATGCACAAAAATAAAATACACGGGAGATATATCCTGGTTCCCCTTACAGTCCGAGAGTACTCCAGTCCCCTTTCAACATGAAAGAGATTTCCTTGTTGTGGCAATCTTAAACAAGAACTACCAAAAAACCAAGAATAATCCTCTTGGACCAAGAACAATCCTCTTGGATTTTCACTATGTCAACTATGATAACAATCCTCTCAAAGTATCTACACTTGTATCCAACAACTTTGGAAAGACAAGATTTCAAAAACACTTAAACTTATTTCCAACAATCCTGGAAAAATAAGTAAGTAACTATCAATATTTGACTTTGAGAGAGTTGACTAGTATTGATCACTTAGAGTGATTTAACAATGTATAATCTTCTCTTCGAATAATACTATTGTACAATGACTCAATATATAATTGCTCAAAGTTTTCTGTTTAACAATATATAAAAATGTGCAGAAAACTTATGCATGAAAGTGAAGGAATGCTTGAGTTTGTATTTTGAAAATTCAGAAAATATATTTGGAAGAGGTGTTGAAACAGATTTTGAAAATGAATATTTATATGTTCATAACACCCTTTTGAAACATTATGAAGTTCTGAAAATGTATCATGAACAAATGCCATGTTTGAGTGAAAGGTTTTAATGAAAAGGCATGATGAACATGCATGTGAAAAGCTGCTATTTTTCAAAATCGTGCAGCATGCAATCGATTGCACCCTTTGTGTAAATCGATTGCACAAGGTTTCAACATCTATGTTTTCAAAAGTTTTAAGTGTGCAATTGATTGCACTAGCAATGTAAATCAATTGCATGTAAAGTCAGTAGCAAAAAGTAAGTGAGTGCAATCGATTGCACTAGCAATGTAAATCGATTGCACTGAGAAATAGAAGCAAACGTTTTGAAAATTTTAAGTATGAAATCGATTTCACAAGCAATGTAAATCGATTGCACAGAGAAACAGAAGCAAAACATCTAAAAAAATGAAGCATGCAATCGGTTGCACTAAAATGCAAATCGATTGCACTCAAGTGAAAAATGAAATTTTAACTTTGAAAAACTTGAGTAATGATTTTTTAAACATTTCTTTTTCAAAATTGAGCATCTATATCTTAAGATCAAAGTAAGTAATATTATTATACCTTGAAAGTTGTTGAGAGTTTTGAACTGAAGATATTGTCCTTAGATGCTTTGAGCTTGATCATAAATCTCTGTCTTCTTTGTCAATCATGGTTTGTCTTCATCAAAACAAAAGCTTATTTGAGAAGCTTGATTTTACATTCTCCCCCTTTTTGATGATGACAAACAATCTTGCTTTATGCGATGTACTTTCCGGAAGAGCTTCTCCCCCTAAGATGCAAAACTCCCCCTATGTAGGAGAGGGTTGGAATCCTTTGTATTTCTTCCTCTTGGTTGGAGAGTACCTTAAAAATTAAGACAAGGAAAATACAAGCATAAAGTACCACATCTTTCTCCCCCTTTTACATTATCAAAAATAAGGAAAAGATGCACAAAACAAATAATAATAGAGCAATATATTGAGAAATTTTAGAATTAAACAAGTAACACAAATTGTTTAAGGATTGCACAGAAATTTGAACAAACAAAACATTGAATAACAAGACAAGAACATAACAGAAAAAAAGTTAGCCAGAACTTTAAGGGTGATGCATGTCCGGATGGTTTTAAGACCAAGAGCCTTGATTCGGGAATTGTTGTTGAAGTGGGGGTTCTGTTTAGTGTTGAGGAGGTGCAATTGGATTATTTGGATCATATGGTGGAATATGAAGATGAGAGTAAAGGTATGAAAATTGTTGATTCACATCTGTGCGGAAGTCATTAATCTGGGTTGTAGTGGAATCATTGATCGCACTCCATTGATTGTTGATGTTGGTGTTCATGGAAGCAAATTGTTGAGACATGTAATCCATAAGCTCTTGATTGCTTGGACCAGAGGGAGCAGTAGGAGAAGGAGGCACAGCTTCATCGCCTTCGACTTCTTGGTCATTTCCTTCATCTCCAACAACATCTTCACCAATGTACGTGATTGTTTTTGTTTCCGGATTTTAATGCACGCCCATTATGGAGTCAACATTCTTAATGGAAATCTTGTTTAGAATAGGATCCATATTCACCTTTTGAAACCCAGCAAAATTCACACCAAATTCCTCCATAATTAGAGTAACAAAATAAGCATATGGAAGAAATTTAGATTTTGCATCAACTCTCAGCATATGCACCATGATAAGTCTTGCCCATTTTACACTTACCCTTTTCTTTCTTACATAAATTAGCTGCATTTCCAAGTCGGTAACAGTGCAGTGGTTTCCAGCTCTTGGAACCATAATATAGACCAAAAAATAATGATATAAGCGACCGTCTATATGGAGGTTACCTGCACTCTAGGAGTCTCTGAATGGAATTACTCCGCCAAGACCACGAATCTGTTTGGCGCGAAATTCAGCTTCACTTAACCGCCCAATGCTGTAAAAGAACTCCTTTTTCGGGTAGTCATCCCATATCTCGTTTTCAGGATCATATAGGGAACTTCCAGTGTAAGGAATATGAAGGATCTCACCAACAACCTGAGGAGTTAGAGAGATACGAGTACCCAGCACATATGTGACCATTTTGCCTTTTGGGGTGTTAGATTGCTGAAAAACATTCTTACCAAATCCGGGTAATATGGACCGAACGAAGAAATTAATGGTTCGAGACCATAAGCAGCTAGATCATTTTGAAAGGAAAAGAATTATTGAGGAAAGGAGGATAGCATACCATATTTGGGGTTGGATACTATTTTCCTTTGAAAGTCTTTGATAAATATGGCTTCTTGCTCTTCGGTGAGAGTTGAAAGCAATGGATTGGATGTTGAATCAATCTTTTTCTTCCCTTTTTCTGAAGCTGGAGCCTTTCTCTTTTGTCTTGAAGACATGGGTATGGAGTTTTAGGGTTTTGTGAGAGAGAAAGGTGTTTGTGAGCTGAGATTTGGAAATGATTTGGGTAGATAGGGAATGAGTGTTTTGAATTAAAGTGTATTTGGCTTGGGAATATGAGAGAGAGGAATTCTGACCAACATAATTTTTCTGTCATAAAAGCAAGTTGCAGTACGTGCAATTGATTTTCACTTGAAACAGAATGGACAGAATTGAAAGTACTCAGTGAGAAATCAATTGACACTCTTTGTGCAATCGATTTGCAACAACAAAAAAGTCCAAAACCAATTTTTTCTTAAAAATTTAAATACCACATAACATAGATTCACATATAGCATGTACAAAACATATATAAAATTATATCAAGGGTAGAATGCACCTTCTAAGTCGTGTTCGTCAAGTATGCCAAGCTCTCGTCAAATTTTGTAGAATGTTTCTCTTGGCAAAGGTTTGGTGAAGATATCGGCAAGCTGATTATGAGTATCTACAAAGGTTACCTCGACATCTCCTTGAAGAACATGACCATAGAGGAAATGATGTCGAATGTCTATGTGTTTAGTTATTGAATGCATGACGGGATTCTTCGTAATGTTAATTTCACTTGTGTTGTCGCACCTTAGAGGAATTCACCCTAGATCGAGTCCGTAGTCACGAAGTTGTTGTTTTAGCCACAAAATTTGAGCGCAACTACTACCCGCTGCAATATATTCAGCTTCGGCCGTGCTCAGAGAAACACATGCTTGTTTCTTGCAGGCCCATGATACTAATGCATTACCAAGAATGTGACAAGTACCACTTGTGATTTTTCTATCCGTTTTACAACCTGCATAATCCGCGTCAGAATAACAAATTAAGTTGTAGACACTATCTTTAGGATACCATAATCCGACATTTGTTGTTCCTTTGAGATACTTCATGATACTCTTTATCGCCGTGAGATGAGATTCCTTTGGGTTAGCTTGAAAGCGGGCACAGAGACAAACACTAAACATTATGTCAGGACGACTTGCCTTCAAATACAATAAGGAGCCAATCATACCTCGATACTTAGTGATGTCGATGGAAACACCTAATTCATCTTGATCAACATATGAACTAGAACCCATTGGTGTAGACATTGCCTTACAGTTATCCATGTCAAACCTTTTCAAGAGTTCCTTTCAATATTTGGATTGGTTGATGAAGATGCCATCTTTTAGTTGTTTGATTTGAAGTCCAAGAAAATAGTTCATTTTACCCATCATGGACATTTCAAATTCTCCTTGCATCATTGATGAGAATTCTTCACACATTTCTTGATTTGAAGAACCGAAAATGATGTCATCAACATAGACTTGTGCTAGCAAAGTGTCGTCTTTGATTTTCTTGATAAATAGAGTCTTGTCAACTTTTCCCTTTTCGAAACCTTTTTCGCATAAGAAGTTGCTTAAACGATCATACCATGCCCTTGGTGCTTGTTTCAGTCCATAGAGATCTTTTCTCAATTTAAATACATGAGATGGATTCTTGAAATCTTCGAACCATGGGGTTTTTTTAACGTAGACTTCTTCAGTGATATATCCATTCAAGAATGCGCTTTTGACATCCATTTGGAAAAGCTGAAAATTTAATGAACAAGCATAGGAAAGTAAGAGACGAATAACTTCTAACCTTGCAACTGGAGTGAAAGTTTCTTCAAAGTCTATTCCTTCTTCTTGATTGTAGCCTTGTGCTACCAATATTGATTTGTTACGAACAATTATTCCATTTTTGTCAAGTTTATTTTTGAACACCCATCTTGTTCCAATAATGTGTTTGTTGCTTGGCCTAGGGACGAGTTCCCAAACTTGATTACTTTCAAATTGATTCAATTCTTCTTGCATAGAGATAATCCATTGGTCATCGCCCAAGGCTTCATCAACTTTGGAAGGTTCAATTTGAGAGACAAACACCATGTTTAAGCAAGCATCCTTGAGATTTAATCTTGTAGACACACCTTGACTTATATCACCAATTACTTTATCAATAGGATGATATCTATGAGTTCTCAATTCTTTTGGTAGATCATTGAGCTTTGATTCTTGTTGAGGTGATTAATCGTGTTGAATAGGTTGATCTTTGGATGAATTTTCTTAAGGACTATTGTACCTCAAAATTTTCCCTCCTATATTCTTCAAAGTTTGTCAAGAATCATCTTCAAATGGTCCAAGACTTCTCAAGGGTTGCAGTTCAAATCACCTCCTAAGCCAGCTGAAATTAGGGTTTTGGTTCTTGCAAGGAAGTTGAGGTTTCCAAGGGCTCAATCAAGTTCCATATGCCTATATACATTTTCAAGCACCTACATGGCAAGTCTCAAGACTCACAGCATCAAATTGCACAGTCAAAAACCCTATTTGGTTCACAATCAACTGCAGGGGTAAAATGGTCATTTGGCAGTCAAAAGTCAAAAATTTTGGTCAACATCTTATTTTGAAGCCACAATCATCATTTGATCAAGTCTTGATCATGATTCCACAAGCATGGCTCAAAAATCATCAAGATGCAAAAGTTTCTATTTTTGGACAGTTGTAAAGTCAACTGTAACTTGACCAGGGCATAACTTTTTCATGGTTCATCATAAAAATCCCATCCAATGCTCATTTTGAAGGGGAAGACATTTCCTACAACTCATCTTCACATTCTAAGTCCAAGAAATGCTCTCACAAAAAGTTATCAATTTCTACATTATAGGTCAATTTCAAAAGTCAACAAAAAGGAATTTTAAGTCAAAGACCATAACTTGAGATTGGTAAACTAAAATGACATGGGACCAAAGGCATTGGTTAGAGGACTTCAAGACCTTTCCAAAATATCCAAGAACATGTTCATATGATCAAAATTGAGCAAGATATGCATTGGAGAAGTTGGGAAATTTTTGGGAATTTGCAAAAGTCAACTTTTCCCAAAACACTTCATTTTTGCTAATGGGCCTCAAATTCTTTCTTGAAACTTTGTCCAAGGCCTATGCACGACCCATTGAACTTAAATTGATTTATTTTCTTATTTTTAATTAATTAACTGAATTCATATTAATATTAATTCATTTAATTCATTTAATTGTACGAAAATTCAAAAGATATGGTTTTCAAATCTTTTTGTGATGCAAATGAACTCAAGACAAGCTGAAGATCTCGTGTACACATCAAGGGGACCAAAATATCCAATTTTAGCAAGTTTTGTCAATCAAAAATGTGCAAAAAGATTTGATTGAAATCAAATATTGAAAACATTATTTCATGGATTCTTGGACAAAGATTGAACCCTAATTCCATTCTACTATAAGAGCATAACCTTACCCTAATGCTGAAAACGTGCAAACTGCTGCAAAGAACCCTTACCATATTGAAAAAATTCAAAGAAAGCTTGAAACTGAATTCCACTTTCCAGGACCTTTCAAGGAGATTTAAAGATTCAAACACCTTGCCAGCATTCCCAGAAACCTTTTGCAATCAAAATCACACGCTAACACTCAAGGAATCCTGAGATAATAGTTTCACGGTTTGAATATTTTTTCATAAACGCATACTTCGATTCATGCATCATTAACGTATTTTATGGATTGTTTTGTGCTCATAAGGACTGTACGAAGCTTTTGGTATAATTTAATTTGATTATGGTGCCCTGAAACGAAAACTGCCATTGGAGAATTCTAGGTTTTTCAAGCTTCAAAATTAGGGCTTTACAGCATAAGCAAAATCAGGACTGATGACGCCTATGGTTGAATTCGTCAAGGCCAGACGAATTCAACCTAACCATCGCGCCATATTTATATGCATCAGGGACCTAATCGCTATTTTTTCTCTTTGAATTTTGTGGGGGTTAAAAACCCCCGCTATCTAACTCTTTTTCTGCAGGTTTCATGAAGAAGACGAGGACATGGTGTTGTATCATTGGGCAATTCAAATATAGCGCGCGTTTTTGTTAATCTCCAGCATTGCGTTGTTTTCATATATTATGTTTATTGCCCATTATAATAACAAAGACATGCGCTTGGCTTAGTGGAGGATGAGGTGGTTGGTCACCATTGGGACCTGGGTTCGATTCCCAGGTCCCCCCCCCTAAATGCATTATATTATTTTTCTTCTCATACTTGCATGCAACTTTCCAAGGGTGGTACACCATATGCCCTCCAGGCATCATCATGCCATGTGTCCCAATCAACAATCCAAAGGCCAGGGATGGATGACTACCATATTCCTCAGTCAACATGCACGTGGGCAATTCCAAAGTCAACGCAGGCTTAAGCTTACTGGGCCTCAAAGTTGCAAACACACCTCCTATTGGGCCATCAAACCCCCCTGGTTTTACCATTATTTTTAATTTCTTTTTCCTTTTAATTCTTTTAACTAATTATTATTATTATTATTAACTAACAAATTAATTTTCATAATAAATTCAGACTATTAAAATGTAAATATTTTTTATTACTAATTGTTAATTTCACTTTAATTCATTATTTTGTAAATAAAATACTAACAAATTAATTAGTTTAATTAGGTAATTTTGACCCTTTTTTAATAATAAATAAAATAAACTTAGAACTAGGGTTTTCTTGACTTTTAATTTCCTTTTTCTTTTTATTTTCATTAAAAACCTTAAAAACACAAAAAAAAACTTTTTTTCTTTTAATTAAAAAACTAATTAATTAGTTTAGGGTTAATATTTAATTAAATGCAAAGGGCCAAAATTTCTTTATTTCTCAAAAGGGTCAAAACCCTAAGGACGTCCCGATTTAATTTCTTTCGCACATTATTCTTATTTTGATTATTTATGTATCTGCTCAAAGGATGTAATAGTTAATTAGGTTTTACCGTTTTCTTTACTTTCCGCATTTATTTTCCAAAACGGGTTATGTTTTTGGCGATGTATAGACCCGCGCCTTGTAATATCGTAGCTTTACCTTTCCGCACTTTATTTTCCGCACTCTTAACTATTAATATGCATGAAAGATTTGCCTGAAAAATAAAACCAACTCGTAGCTCACTATGATACATGTACAAGATAATATAACATGAAAACAAAACACATGCACATGCCACTCCTAGGGTACGCCTCACTGGTTGCCTCGAACATGGTCGTCAAGTATAGGGTGCTTTAGAGGTAGTCTTCCTGTCTAAGATCCAGTTTCCTCGAAACGGTTGCTTCCGATAAAAGGATCTAGGACATTAGGGTTACTTCTAAGGTGTCCTACTACTGCTTCGGTGACCACATTGTCCATTAATCGAATTGACCCGAATAACTCCAACGACGGTGCTACCTACTTCTCAATAGTGGGATAGCACTATCTAAAGGACTCTTACACAGTCTAATTCCTTAGAGTAGGTAGATTCTCCTGGGTACTTGCTCTCTCAAAAACAAACAAAACATATTTTCGCACCTACACTTTCAAAAGGTTTTCAAACAAATATTTCATACACTCTTGAGGACAGATACAAGAGTCACTTAGAAATTTTTCAAACGAAACTTTTTTTCAAAACCCACACACACTTGAAAAGCAAACAATTTTTGAAAACATAAGAGCAAGTACCTCAGAGCCCGTGGATAACCATGGATAGAAAGGGTGCTAACACCTTCCCTTTCTATAATCTACCTCCCGAACCGAGAGACATTCTCAAAGAAGGAATTTTGCTGTGCTTTTGTCCTTTCCATGTTGGAGAACATAAAAGACGGTGGCGACTCTTGCTTACCGCGACATTTCACGAACCAGCATTTCAAAACAGTCAGATCTATTTCCACCGATCATAGAACTGGCGACTCTGCTGGGGATATTAAAAGTGAGGTGTACCTTAGGATTAGACCACTCTTATGTTTTCAATTGTATACCTTGATTGCTTTTATATTTGTGGGCTTGCATCGGAGTTTCATAGATCCTAACCCGGATCTAGGGAATACCCTTTAGGTAGCATAAGCTGTGAGGGACCTGTCCGGCGTAGACCGACACGGGTGAAGCAGTGGCTACATTGGTGTGACACCTTGGTCTGTACCGATATCCCTTGTGTTGCAACGAGGAGAATATGGGTCTTCTGAGGAGTCATTAAGCACCAACCGACCTTAGAACCCTAAATTGACCCAACTTGGCTATAGAACAGTAGCAGTATGCTACGCTCATTGAGGCTAAACTCTCGCGATGGTTCTGTCCGCAAGAAAAGATTGCGATGCTGGAGTTATGACCGATTGAGGGTAGTCGATGATATTGAGATCCTCTAGAACCTGGTTACTATTTTCTAGGACAGGTCTTAACCAACGAAACTGAAAGAGGGTAGTACCTAAACTTCATGCTGGCCTAAACTCTAAGGGCTGTCTTGTGTGACTTGTGTGCCTTCAAACCTAACTACTTGCATACTTGTTATCTGACACACGAGTTTCTTGCAGGTTTTGTTTACAGTCTTTAATCTGGGCTCATAACAGGGTTTACTTACATCACTCCACGCATAGCATAACATCATACCATCATACCATTGCATACATCCTGCATAAGGACTAACCCATTTCAAGGATCTCAAGGATCTGTGATGCAGGTCATGACGAATCAAAATGTCTAGCAAGGGGCAAAGGGGATTTATTTTCCTCTAGCCAAGGTTGATAACTTGAGTCAGGGGCTATGACCCACTCGATATGGTGAGCTTTGACTCTTGAAGAAGGACTCTCAACAACATGAAGTGCCTTCAATCAAGCTACAAAGATGCGAATTTTAACAATTTTCTTGTTTACCCCGCGAGATCCTTGAAAACATTGCATGCATACATACATATCATTGCATTACAGGTACCCCTTTTACAGGTCACTTACCTTCTTCGCTGTTTATTTCAGCAATCATCATGAATCCTGAACCATCCACTGAACAAGCTATCCAGGCCCTCCAGGCCCAGAATGCCCAGTTCCAGGAGTTGGTAATGAGCCTAGCCCAGGGTCAACAGGACTTGAAAACTATGATTCTGAAAGAGAAGAAGAAGAAGAAGAGGACTGTTTTGTTCAACGCTAGACGCAGATCTGGGAATGGTTTACCGAATGAGGCTGAGCTGACTACCTCATCTGTTGGCAAAGACAGTCCCCAAGAGAGAAGAGTTCCTAGTCCCGTGGTCTCCGACAACGAGACAGATTTTAATGATGAACAGTACCCTCCTGCGGAGGACAAGTACAAACAGCTCGAAGACCGGTTAAGTGCTATGGAGATACAAAAAGTGCTCGGCATGGACTTCGAAGATCTAGGTCTATCCTCTGGGGTAGTGATTCCTCATAAGTTCAAAGCACCTGTCTTTGCAAAGTACGACGGGGCTTCCTGTCCTAAGCTGCATCTCAGATCATATGTAAGGAAGATCCAACCTTACACTGCTGACAAGAATCTATGGATCCATTTCTTCCAGGAAAGTCTTTCAGGGACTCAACTCGAATGGTTCTATCAGCTGGATGGAGCCAGTATTCGTAACTGGGAGGACTTAGCTACTGCATTCTACAAGCAGTATCAGTACAATTCCGACCTCGCTCCTACGCGTACCCAACTCTAGGGTATGTCACTAGGGACGGGTGAAGGATTCAAGGAATATGCACAAAAGTGGAGAGACCTTGCTGGAAGGGTGCAACCACCTCTGACCAACTGTGAGCTCGTTGATATGTTCTTGGGGACCCTGTCTGGTCCTTTCTTCCACCATCTGATTGGGAATTCTTCTGCTGGGTTCACAGATTTGATCTTGACCGAGGAGAGGATTGAAGCTGGTATCCAGGCTGGAAAGATTCAAGAAGTTGCACCTTCTGATGCTCATAAAAAGCCTTACCATGGTAAAAAGAGTCGTCCTGATCAACAGGTAGGGGCAACCCAGATCTCTAATCCTATGCCTGCTCAGCAAAGACAGGGGCAGCAACGTAAGGAGGTCGCACCAAAACGGCAGTTCACTAAGATCAACATGTCACTGGATCAAGCGCTACAGCAAATGTTGAAGGCAGGGTTGATTACCTTAAGGGCTCCCCTCCGGAATCCAAACACTTCTGCTCCTAACTATCATCCCAATGACAGGTGCACATATCACTCTGATAGCCCGGGGCATACTACGGACAACTGTTGGGCTCTGAAGAACAAGGTCCAGGACATGATTGATGCCAAGGAAGTCCAGTTTGAAGCGCCAGAGACTCCAAACATAATCACTGCTCCTTTGCCAAATCATTGAAGGCTTTTGTTTTATTTGAATTTCCGAGTTGTATTTTTCTTTGCTTATACAAACAATTAATGTCATAGCAAACTTGTTTATTCCATTAATGCATCGCATATGTCTGTTTGAATTAATCTATTCGTATTCATTATATTCAAAATTGCTTTCATTTTTCTGTGATGATCAACTCTCAATTTAATAATTTTAAGCCTCTTGAGGGAGGATGACGAAAACGATACCACAATCTACAGTATGCTTTTGAACAGACCCCGCTGATGAGGTACAGGCATTGTTTCAATTCCTAAACACTGGAGTTATAAGGAAGATAATCCCTCGTTAACCCCTTTGAGCCAAAGAAGTAGGAGTTTTTCTTTTCGAAAATTAAAACCCTTAATCATAACCTGGGCAGGGTAGTTCTCTCAGTTGATCCAAGTGCACAACGAATGGCACCCAAAGGAAGTCTTTCCAAAACAACAGGCAGTGATGGTTCTGAATAATCATAGAGGCAGGCAGTCATTACCAAAAAAAAACTAAAGCCCATTAAGTCAAAACCTATGAAGGAGACTTACAAAACTGGGCATCCCGCTGACTGTAATTACAAAAAGAAACAGTTCAGGCAAAAAACAGGGATAACAAAATCAAAAAAGAAAGAGGTCTTACAAACCCTCAACAAAAAAATGACTGCATGTTCAAAATAAATTGTCAATATTCGAACCATCACTGGAATATCAAAGCAAAGACTCAAACAAGGTCTAACGCACGATTAGCTGAGTTTAGGATTGAAGAACATCACGAAGAACGGGTGGGTACAAATAAAAATTTGAGCCTTTATCCTTTGTTTCTTAAACCGTGAACCAGGCCACGTTATAACCCTTAAAAGTCCTAGCTGAAGCATGGGTTAGTTTGAAAGCACACTGTTACGAAAGGTATCCTGACTCCTTTAAGGCTCGCTGTAAAATCTTGAGTTGACATCACATTTTACAAAATTCGCTTGTTTTACTGAAAATTGCATTTTCAAAAACGTCAAGACAGACATAAGCTTTGCATTTTAATATAACATTGTTTGCATATGACTTTTTGTTCGAACAGCAGAGAAATTCGCACGAAGAATATCTAGTGAAAAAAAAGCACTTCCAACCAAGGGGCAGACATGATCATGGTCCATCATCTGGGGCAGTTAAGTCAAGATTCAGAGAATCTCTCAAGATGCCAAAAAGCCAGGGGCAAATCTCTGTCTGAATCACTTGGGGCATTGGACGTGAATTCCAGCGACGAATCTTGCATGATCAAACGAAGATCTTCTGGTAGTACAGCAACGCAACACTACTGACAGTGACAACTCCCTGCATCCTGAGAGCATGGACATAGTCGAAAAAAATACTACGCATAATCAAAGACCCGCTAGGTTGACACACCTAGGCAAAAATAAGGGCTTCCCGGCGAACCAAAAGGGTTCGGGCAAAAATAAGGGATGAAAATAAAAAAATCTGTACACCCGGCAAGTTGAAAACCTGAAAAGGCGGCTTGGGCAAAAATGGGTATCCCGGTGGACCGAAAACCCGAAAGGGCGGTCCGGGAAAAAGTTAGGGATCACAGCGTACGACTATGTCCCGGCATCTCGTCACTTGCCTACCAGAAGAAGATTTGTCAATCGGCAGTTATCAAGAACCTCCACAGGTACCTTCTTCCATAAAAGCTGGGGCAATAAGAATGGTCCAAACTGTACAAGCTGCTCTGTCCTCCAAGGTACAAAGGTAGGTTCAGCTGAAGAAACGACCAAGATACCTTCACTCCCCGGGAGTAAGACAAATCAACAATACTCTCCCCAAGCAGAGTTGGTCTCCCATCAGCCCTAAAAAGGCACAGTACCCATAGCAAGTCAGCAACACTCTCCCAAGCAGAGTTAGCCTACTATCAGCCTTAAGGAAGTTGGGTATCCCCAGAAGACCTCAACATTCCCCAGCGGAGTATACAAATGTTCCTAAGCAAGCATCCCCGACAGTCTTAATATAAGATTGTTCCCCGGCGGAATACCAGACATCCCAGTGGAGCCACTTCCCCAGTGCAGTCCAAAAGTTTCCCCAGGAGAGTTGAATCATCCTCCCTAGTAGATTCTGGAAGCTTATCCCCGGTAGATTCTGGAAGCTTGTCTCCCGTAGAGTACAACGTCTCTCCCCGACCATATTCAAAGGTTATTCCCCACCAGAGCTTATAACTGGGTTATCCTCAGCTAATTGCAACGGAAAGACCGTCCTCGGCGAAGTTCTTCCTATCCCCAGCAGAGTTCATCAATTCCCCCAACATAAGTTATCAATGGTATCCCCAACGGAGTTATCATCAAAGTCTCAGCGAAGTATCTCTCCCCACAGAGTAATTCCCCGTAGAGTAATCTCTCCAACAAGTGTATCCCCCAACGGAGTCATCTTCTCCTACCGGTTTATTCTTGCAATCATCATCCCCAGCGGAAATGAAGAACTCTATTCTTCAACATCAGCCCAGGATTCAATTTCCCGGCATTCGTCAAGGATTTATTTTCCTAGACGAAAATACATTCATAAACATTTCACATTTTATACATCCTGCTTACATACATGATAAAGTGCATCCGACACTATCTCATTTTTGAACATCATGACATCATGCATTTCATACATCATGACATTGCATACAACTGATGTTTTGCCTTTTCAGGAAAAAGGTCAATCCAAAGATGATTACTATCAACTGTCGCAGTTCCATATTCGATACTTGTATCTAGCCAGGGCATATCTGTGAGCGATTGATTGTGGATTCGATACCTATATCTGGCCAGGGCATATCTACATTAAAGAGATTTCAGAGATAGCTTAGAGATCCTCCAGATATGGATGCTATTCTTTTGCTTATTCAAGATTTTCCTTTCAGATATAGCTGGGAAATGCTCCAGATATGGATATTGTTCTTTTGCTTATTTAGATTCTCTCTTCAGAGATAGCTTGGAAATGCTCCTGATATGGATGCTATTCTTTTGCTTATTCAAGAGTTTCCTTTCAAAGATAGCTTGGAAATGCTTCAGATATGGATGCTATTCTTTTGCTTATTCAAAGTTTCTTCTCAGAGATAACTTAGAGATGCTCCAACCACGGATGCTATTCTATTGTTTATTCAGAGATTCCTTCTAGATATAGTTCAGATGCGACCCAAACATGGCTACATTCTAATACTTATTCTAGATTCCCTTCTAGAGATGGTTCAGATGCGACCCAGATATGGCTACATTCTGATACTTATTCCAGATTCCCTTTCAGAGATAGCTTAGAGATGCTCCCGACGCGGATGATATTCTATTGCTTATTCAGATTCCCTTTCAGATATAGCTGGGAAATGCTCCAGATATGGATGTTGTTCTTTTGCTTATTCATATTTTCTCTTCAGAGATAGCTTGGAAATGCTCCTGATATGGATGCTATTCTTTTTCTTATTCAAGAGTTTCCTTTCAGATATAGCTGGGAAATGCTCCAGATATGGATGCTGTTCTTTTGCTTATTCAAATTTTCTCTCCAGAGATAGCTTAGAGATGCTCCAGATATGGATGCTATTCTTTTGCTTATTCAGAGTTGCTTTTCAGAAATGGCCTAGAGATGCTCCAGACCCGGACGCTATTCTATTTCTTATTCAGATTTCCTTCTAGAGATGGTTCAGATGCAACCCAGGCACGGCGACATTCTGATACTTATTCCAGATACCATCTGGAGATAGTTCAGTTGTAACCCAGACATGGCGACATTCCGATACTTATTCCAGAGTTCCTTTCAGATATAGCTTAGAAATGCTCCTGACCCGGATGCTATTCTATTGCTTATTCAGATTCAAACTTCTAAAGACAACTTAGAGATGCTCCAGACCCGGAGGCTATTCTATTGTTTAGTCCAGATTCATTCAAAAGACAGTCCAGATACGATCCAGGTTCGGATGACATTCTGTCACTCATTCAGATGCAGTATGGATATACCCCAGACGCGACGGTCATTCTACTACTCGTTCAGACGTCAGCAATTAGATATAGACTAGATATGCTCCAGACACGGAAGCCACTCTATTTCTTATTCAGATTCAACTATCCATCACATTTCCAAATGGCATCTATAAGCCCATTCCCGACAAGGTCCTGTCACATCTCCATATGGCATCTTTAAGCCCATCCTCCTATCCACCATCTTTCCAAATGGCATCTGTAAGCCCATTCCCGACATCACATTGCTGATACTCTACTATGCGAGTGCAAATTTCTGGGCACTTTAGTGTTCAATCATCTTCCACCTTCGGATTACGAAAGGCACGCAAGCCAATCTACATCCTCAGGTCTAAGAAGATTGAACAGGGGCAACTGTTGTACCCCAAAATTTTCCCTTCCATATTCTTCAAAGTTTGTCAAGAATCATCTTTAAATGGTTCAACACTTCTCAAGGGTTGCAGTTCAAATCACCTCCTAAGCCGGCTGAAATTAGGGTTTTGGTTCTTGCAAGGAAGTTGAGGTTTCCAAGGGCTCAATCAAGTTCCATATGCCTATATACATTGTCAAGCACCTACATGGCAAGTCTCAAGACTCACAACATCAAATTGCACAGTCAAAAACCCTATTTGGTTCACAATCAACTACAGGGGTAAAATGGTCATTTGGCAGTCAAGAGTCAAAAATTTTGGTCAACATCTTATTTTGAAGCCACAATCATCATTTGATCAAGTCTTGATCATGATTCCACAAGCATGGCTCAAAAATCATCAAGATGCAAAAGTTTCTATTTTTGGACAGCTGTAAAGTCAACTGTAACTTGACCAGGGCATAACTTTTTCATGGTTCATCATAAAAATCCCATCCAATGCTAATTTTGAAGGGGAAGACATTTCCTACAACTCATCTTCACATTCCAAGTCCAATAAATGCTCTCACAAAAAGTTATCAATTTCTACATTATAGGTCAATTTCAAAAGTCAACAAAAAGGCATTTTAAGTCAAAGACCATAACTTGAGATTGGTAAATCAAAATGACATGGGACCAAATGAATTGGTTAGAGGACTTCAAGACCTTTCCAAAATATCCAAGAACATGTTCATATGATCAAAATTGAGCAAGATATGCATTGGAGAAGTTGGGAAATTTTTGGGAATTTGCAAAAGTCAACTTTGCCCAAAACACTTCATTTTTGCTAATGGGCCTCAAATTCTTTCTTGAAACTTTGTCCAAGGCCTATGCACGACCCATTGAACTTAAATTGATTTATTTTCTTATTTTTAATTAATTAATTGAATTTTTATTAATATTAATTCATTTAATTCATTTAATTGTAGGAAAATTCAAAAGATATGGTTTTCAAATCTTTTTGTGATGCAAATGAACTCAAGACAAGATGAAGATCTCGTGTACACATCAAGGGGGCCAAAATATCCAATTTTAGCAAGTTTTTTCAATAAAAAATGTGCAAAAAGATTTGATTGAAATCAAATATTGAAAACATTATTTCATGGATTCTTGGACAAAGATTGAACCCTAATTCCATTCTACTATAAGAGCATAACCTTACCCTAATGCTGAAAACGTGCAAACTGCTGCAAAGAACCCTTACCATATTGAAAAAATTCAAAGAAAGCTTGAAACTGAATTCCACTTTCCAGGACCTTTCAAGGAGATTTAAAGATTCAAACACCTTGCCAGCATTCCCAGAAACCTTTTGCAATCAAAATCACACGCTAACACTCAAGGAATCCTGAGATAACAGTTTCACGGTTTGAATATTTTTTCATAAACGCATACTTCGATTCATGCATCATTAACGTATTTTGTGGATTGTTTTGTGCTCATAGGGACTGTACGAAGCTTTTGGTACAATTTAATTTGATTATGGTGCCCTGAAACGAAAACTGCCATTGGAGAATTCTAGGTTTTTCAAGCTTCAAAATTAGGGCTTTACAGCATAAGCAAAATCAGGACTGATGACGCCTATGGTTGAATTCGTCAAGGCCAGACGAATTCAACCTAACCATCGCGCCATATTTATATGCATCAGGGACCTAATCGCTATTTTTTCTCTTTGAATTTTGTGGGGGTTAAAAACCCCCGCTATCTAACTCTTTTTCTGCAGGTTTCATGAAGAAGACGAGGACGTGGTGCTGTATCATTGGGAAATTCAAATATAGCGCGCGTTTTTGTTAATCTCCAGCATAGGCGTTGTTTTCATATATTATGTTTATTTCCCATTATAATAACAAAGACAGGCGCTTGGCTTAGTGGAGGATGAGGTGGCTGGTCACCATTGGGACCTGGGTTCGATTCCCAGGTCCCCCCCTAAACGCATTATATTATTTTTCTTCTCATACTTGCATGCAGCTTTCCAAGGGTGGTACACCATATGCCCTCCAGGCATCATCATGCCATGTGTCCCAATCAACAATCCAAAGGCCAGGGATGGATGACTACCATATTCCTCAGTCAACATGCACGTGGGCAATTGCAAAGTCAACGCAGGCTTAAGCTTACTGGGCCTCAAAGTTACAAACACACCTCCTATTGGGCCATCAAACCCCCCTGGTTTTACCATTCTTTTTAATTTCTTTTTCCTTTTAATTCTTTTAACTAATTATTATTATTATTATTATTAACTAACAAATTAATTTTCATAATAAATTCAGACTATTAAAATGTAAATATTTTTTATTACTAATTGTTAATTTCACTTTAATTCATTATTTTGTAAATAAAATACTAACAAATTAATTAGTTTAATTAGGTAATTTTGACCCTTTGTTAATAATAAATAAAATAAACTTAGAACTAGGGTTTTCTTGACTTTTAATTTCCTTTTTCTTTTTATTTTCATTAAAAACCTTAAAAACACAAAAAAAAAACTTTTTTTCTTTTAATTAAAAAATTAATTAATTAGTTTAGGGTTAATATTTAATTAAATGCAAAGGGCCAAAATTTCTTTATTTCTCAAAAGGGTCAAAACCCTAAGGACGTCCCAATTTAATTTCTTTCGCGCATTATTCTTATTTTGATTATTTATGTATCTGCTCAAAGGATGTAATAGTTAATTAGGTTTTACGGTTTTCTTTACTTTCCGCATTTATTTTCCAAAACGGGTTATGTTTTTGGCGATGTATAGACCCGCGCCTTGTAATAGCGTAGCTTTACCTTTCCGCACTTTATTTTCCGCACTCTTAACTATTAATATGCATGAAAGATTTGCCTGAAAAATAAAACCAACTCGTAGCTCACTATGATACATGTACAAGATAATATAACATGAAAACAACACACATGCACATGCCACTCCTAGGGTACGCCTCACTGGTTGCCTCGAACGTGGTCGTCAAGTATAGGGTGCTTTAGAGGTATTCCTCCTGTCTAAGATCCAGTTGCCTCGAAACGGTTGCCTCGGATAAAAGGATCTAGGACATTAGGGTTACTTATAAGGTGTCCTACTATTGCTTCGGTGACCACATTGTCCATTAATCGAATTGACCCGAATAACTCCAACGACGGTGCTACCTACTTCTCAATAGTGGGATAGCACTATCTAAAGGACTCTTACACAGCCTAATTCCTTATAGTAGGTAGATTCTCCTGGGCACTTGCTCTCTCAAAAACAAACAAAACATCTTTTCGCACCTACACTTTCAAAAGGTTTTCAAACAAATATTTCATACACTCTTGAGGACAGATACAAGAGTTACTTAGAAATTTTTCAAACGAAACTTTTTTTCAAAACCCACACACACTTGAAAAGCAAACAATTTTTGAAAACATAAGATCAAGTACCTAAGAGCCCGTGGATAACCACGGATAGAAAGGGTGCTAACACCTTCCCTTTCTATAATCTACCTCCCGATCCGAGAGACATTCTCAAAGAAGGAATTTTGCTGTGCTTTTGTCCTTTCCATGTTGGAGAACATAAAAGTCGGTGGCGACTCTTGCTTACCGGGACATTTCGCGAACCAGCATTTTAAAACAGTCAGTTCTATTTCCACCGATCACAAGGACCTTATAGTATTTCATCATCATCATTATCACAAACAATATTATCCTCCTTGGAGGGTTTAGTTTCATCAAAATAAACATGCATAGATTATTCAATTGTCAAAGTTCTTTTGTTGTATATTCTATATGCTTTTGTCGTATTTTTCATCAAACTTACCAAGGTTATCTTTGTCGTTGTTTAAGACAAAGCATTTACATCCGAAGATGTGAAAGAAAGCAATGTTTGGTTTCCTCCCTTTGAAGAGTTCATATGGAGTTTTCTTTAAGATTGGTCTAATGTTAACTCTATTGCTAACAAAACATGCCATGCTCACCGCATCCGCCCAAAAGTATTTTGGAAGATTTGAATCGCTAAGCATTGTTCTAGCAAGTTCCACAAGATACCTATTCTTTCTTTCTACCACTCCATTTTGTTGAGGAGTCCTTGGTGCCGAGAAGTTGTGAGATATTCCATGTTCTCCACAAAATTCTTCAAATAGAGCATTTTGGAATTCTCCGCCATGGTCACTCCTTATTGAGACAATTGTTAGAGACTTCTCATTCTGAATTTGTTTAGCATACTTCTTGAACGCCTTGAATGCATCACTTTTCTGCACTAAAAAGAATGTCCAAGTATATCTAGAGAAATCGTCAACAATAACCAAAGCATACACATTACCTCCGAAACTCCTTGTTCTCGATGGACTAAATAAATCCATCTGTAACAATTGTAGTGGCCTTGTAGTGGACACCACATTCTTAGATTTGAAAGTTGATCTAGTTTGTTTCCCTTTTTGACAATCATCACATAGTTTATCTTTGACGGAATTTCTCTTAGGCAATCCAATGACAAGATCATGCTTGATTAATTTATTTAAGTGTTCCATATGAATATGAGCAATTCTTTTGTGCCACAACCATGAATCATCGTTGTTCGCCATGAGACATTTAACCTTCAAAGATGGATCATCAAGGGAAATCATGAATATATTATTGATTCTTTTACCTTTAAGTAGAACCTTATGAGTGACTTTGTCTTCTATCAAATATTCATCCTTGGTGAACTTGATTTTGAAGCCTTTGTCACAAAGTTGGCTAATACTAAGAAGATTGTGCTTTAGTCCTTCAACATAAAGAACATCTTTAATGGATGTGAAAGGTGGAGCACCAACTTTGCCTTTGCCTAGGATTCTTCCCTTATTATTGTCTCCATAAGTGACAAAACCCTTGGCCTTTAGCGCTAGATTTTAAAATTGGTTTAAGTCTCCTGTCATATGCTTTGAATAACCACTATCAAGATACCAAAGATTGCATGTGGTCTTCAAGCATACCTGCAAAACAAATTAGTCTTTGTTAGGTCCCAAAGTTGTTTGGGTCCTTCATAATTAGTGTCTTTCTTTACCCACACATAATGCCCACTTGCCACACTGAAGTTTCTAACATAGTAAGCATTAGGTGTATGGCCTTTAATGCCATAATAAAAACAAGTAGGTTCAAAGTTACTTCTATATTTAGAAGGATAAGATTTCTTTTTAGGAAATTTTTTCTTTTTAGGATAGTGATCAACTATTTTAGGTTTGCTCACTTTCTCTTTGGATGATTGATCACTAGCCTTAACAAAGATAGGTTTGTTAGATCTTGGTTTTGAAAACATTGAATATCTAAGTCCACTTTTATCATTGGAGTATCTTTGTTGGCTAAGAACACCTTCCAATCCAATTTGGCCTTTTTCATATCTTTCAATGACTCTTTTTAATTGGACAATTTGGAAAGAGAGTGAATCACAATTTTTACATACAAAATTTTGTTTTTGTTCATCACTTGATTTTTGTTTTTCTTCTTTGAAATCTTTTTCCATAGAATCATATTTTTCTTCTAAGGATGAAATTTGTTTCTTTTGTGATGAAATGGTTTTATACAGATTTTTGCATTCATTAAATAGTTCATCTATAGCACCTTGTGCATCACTATCAAAAAGAGAAAATTCATTACTAACCTCATTGTCTTCATCATCGGAATGGTGTGAGGCCATCAATGCTAGATTTTCACTTTCATCACTATCAGAATCGGATGAGGAACTTATTTCATTGTCCTCCCTTATGACATAAGCCTTTTTGTTCTTGAATCCCTTATTGCTTTTGAAGCCACCTTTCTTGGAGAGTTTGGACAATCCGACTTGATATGACCTTGCTTACCATATTCATAACATGTGATTTCTTGTGTTTATGTGGAAGCTTCCTTTTTCTTAAATTGTTTCTTTCCTTTTAAATGAGAAAAAGGTTTGTCATTTCTACCGAAGAACTTACCAAGCCTTTTAATAAGAAGCGTGAAGTTTTCATCTTCTTCCGGATTGTCTTCCTTTTCAACTTCCTTGCAATCTATCTTCAAAGCAATATTATTGGATTTCTTTTCTTGATTTTCATGCTTTTCAAGTCTTTCGAGTTCCGTTTCATATTCTTGAAGTTTTCCAAATAATGTTGCGGATGTCATGTTGGAGAGACTTTTCTTTTCTGAAATTGCCGTTACCTTTGGTTGCCATTCCCTAGTTAAGGTCCTAAGTACTTTCAGATTTAGTTCATCATTCGTCAAAGTTTTACCAAGAGCACTTAGATGATTTGTTAAGTGCACAAATATCTTTTGTAAGTCAAGAATGGTTTCTCCTGGATGCATTCGAAATAATTCGTATTCTTGACTTAGGGTATTTAGTCTTGATCTTTTTACTTCAACCGTTCCTTCAGGAGTTTGTACCAAGGTATCCCATAATTCTTTTGTTGTCTTGCATGCCGAGATACGGAAGAATTCATCCATGCTAAGTGCACCTTGAAGAAGGTTTATTGCCTTTTTATCATAGAGAACTTTCTTCTTATCATCATCGTCCCATGCAGTTTTAGGCTTTGATGAGCCAACACCATTGATTACCGTTATAGGGATAAATGGACCATTTTCGATGGCATCCCATATTTCTTCTCCTTATGCTTCTAGATGCGCCTTCATGCGTATTTTCCAGAAGTCAAAGTATTCACCACAAAATAAAGGAGGCTTGTTGTTACTACCACCATCTCTGAAAACGGGATTTGGATTTGCGGAAGCCATTATGGATCTTTTAGGAACAGGTTACCTATAACCTGCTCTGATACAAATTGTAAGTACGAAGTGCGCCTAAGAGGGGGGGGGGGGGGGGGTGGGTGAATTAGGTACTTTAAAAATTCTGGTTTTTAGTGATGATGGTTCTTATTTTTCTGGTTAATGGTGAGTTTATGAAAGCGTAAAATGCAGAAAAATAAAAGACACGGGCGATATATCCTGGTTCCCCTCACAGTCCGAGAGTACCCCAGTCCCCTTTCAACATGAAAGAGGTTTCCTTATTGTGGCAAACTTAAACAAGAACTACCAAACAACCAAGAACAATCCTCTTCGACCAAGAACAATCCTCTTGGATTTTCACTATGTCAACTATGAGAACAATCCTCTCAAAGTATCTACACTTGTATCCAACAACTTTGGAAAGACAAGATTTCAAAAACACTTAAACTTATTTCCAACAATCCTGGATAAATAAGTAAGTAACTATCAATATTTAAGTTTGAGAGAGTTGAGTAGTATTGATCACTTAGAGTGATTTAACAATGTATGATCTTATCTTCCAATAATATTATTGTACAATGACTTAAGATATAATTGCTCAAAGTTTTCTGTTTAACAATGTAAAAAAATGTGCAGAAAACTTATGCATGAAAGTGAAGGAATGCCTGAGTTTGTATTTTGAAAATTTAGAAAATATATTTGGAAGAGGTGTTGAAACAGATTTTGAAAATGAATATTTATATGTTCATAACACCCTTTTGAAACATCATGAAGTTCTGAAAATGTATCATGAATAAATGCCAAGTTTGAGTGAAAGGTTTTAATGAAAAGGCGTGATGAACAGGCATGTGAAAAGCTGCTGTTTTTCAAAATCGTGCAGCATGCAGTCGATTGCACCCTTTGTGTAAATCGATTGCACAAGGTTTCAACAACTATATTTTCAAAAGTTTTAAGTGTGCAATCGATTGCACTAGCAATGTAAATCGATTTCATGTAAAGTCAGTAGCAAAAAGTAAGTGAGTGCAATCGATTGCACTAGCAATGTAAATCGATTGCACTGAGAAACATAAGCAAAAGTTTTGAAAATTTTAAGTATGCAATCGATTGCACAAGCAATGTAAATCGATTGCATAGAAAAATAGAAGCAAAAGATCTGAAAATTTGAAGCATGCAATCGATTGCACTAAAATGCAAATCGATTGCACTCTAGTGAAAAATGAAATTTTAACTTTGAAAAACTTGAGTAATGATTTTTTAAACATTTCTTTTTCAAAATTGAGCATCTATATCTTAATATCAAAGTAAGTAATATTATTATACCTTGAAAGTTGTTGAGAGTTTTGAACTGAAGATATTGTCCTTAGATGCTTTGAGCTTGATCATAAATCTTTGTCTTCTTTGTTAATCATGGTTTGTCTTCATCAAAACAAAAGCTTATTTGAGAAACTTGATTTTACACCATATTCTCCTTGATTACTCAAGGGCTACCGGTACTAACCAAAGTGTCACATCAACGTAACTATCGCTTCAACCGTATCGGTATACCCTGCACAGTTTCAATGATCTATTGCTACTTACCTAAAAGGTTCCCCTGATCCAGGTGTAGGATCTATAGTAACAACCCAAACAATCCCAAAAGGTAAAGCAAGATTTGCCAACAGAGTCGCTTTTTATAATTCCACTTTTTATAATTCCCCAACAGAGTCGCTAGTTCTGTGATACGGTGGCAGAACCGACTGTTATACTGGTTTCGAGTTTGTATTCGCAAATGTTGCGTTAAGCAAGATTTGCCATCAAATTTTCTTTTATCCAACAAAGGAAAGGGTGAAAAGAACAGAAAAAGACCTTTCAAGAGTTTTCTGAGTAAGGGGGGTAGATTATGGAAAGGGAAGGTGTTAGCACCCTTTCTGTGCGTAGTTTTCTACGGGCTCTTAGATGCTTAGCTAATTTTTGAAATACCTTGTGCTTTCGTGTATTTTTGAAAAGTATTTTGAAACGCATTAGTGCGGCAGTTTTCTTTATGATAACTCTTGTATCAGTCCTCAAGAATGTTGATAAAGCATTTTTTTGAAAATGTTTTTGAAAGTGTTTTGTGTATGTGAAAAAAAATTGTTTTGAGCATAGCATCTAGAAACTATCTACTTATACTCGAAAGGTTTATTCTTTTCCTCTTATCCTTTAGACAGTGATATCCTACTATTAGTGAGTAGGTAGCCCTATCGTTGGATGTTGAGGGACAATCGAAGGGACGTACAGTCATAAAGGCAACATGTGGAGACACTTTAGCAATTTTGTCTAGGGACTAGATCATTTACCGAAAGGCAACATTGTAGGGTCATCGAGGGACTATGATCTTTGATTTACGGGTCTTTGCTAAAGTGTCCCTGTTTCGAGGGACATGACTGCTTTTTTCTGAAAGGGAATCAAAGTGGGCGTACCCTAGAGGTGTATGTGTGAAATGTATGCTTGTTTCAGTTATTTGTCTTTGAATTTAAGTTAGCTAGCGCTTTGTTTTCAATCTTTCCATACAAGCCTAATTACTAACAGTTAATGACTTGCAGAAATTTAAAGTGCGGAAATTGTAAATCCTACGCTATTACAATACTTCGAGGAGGGGGTATTTACATGTCCAAATGGGGAATCAAAAAGTAAAACGACCTAAATTTAACTATTACAACCTTTTGTAGTTGCATAAATATAAAATGAACAAAATTTTAAATGGGCGTGCGAATATGGAAAGCAAGGTAAGCCCTAAAATACTTCTACACACTTAGCACTTTTTTTGTCATTTTTATTAAGAAAAATACTTAAATTAAAAAATTTTAATTTTAACTAAATAAAGAAAAGAGTGATAAATAAGATGCAATTAAAACTAATCAAAAGGAAACTAATTCTAACATTTTTTGGATTTTTATTATTGAGAAAAAGATTTGAAATGATTAAATATAAGTTCTAATTGATTTTAAATTACTTGAAATAAATCAAAATATAATTAATTAACTTGCACAAATTAAATTTAATTATATATAAAAAACCTAAATCTATTTTATTTTATTTTATGATTAAACAAAAATGATTTTGAAAAAAGTAAATATAAAAAGAAGTAAACAAAGAAATTTGGCGTTAGTTTTGGCTAAAGGTCTCTGAATTTTGTGTTTCGAAGCTAAGCTTTCGATCGGTGTTGAGAATTGCATCTCATGAACCAGGCCTCAAAACTTACATGCTTCACGTCCAACCTGATATATGTATGACTACAAACATGTATGCAAACGTCAAATAACTTAATAAATGCATATTAACAAGAATAGATTTAAATAAACTATACCGAACAATGTAACTTGTATGGACGACTCGTGCGTGCTCCCAGCCAAGTTGAGGAATGGAAATGACTCCCAGGAACCTCAGGAGTGCAAAGATGGCACGAGATTGGATGGAGGAAAGCTGAAGATCAGGTTTTGAATTTTCACAACTTTTGAACGATTTTGAGAATTTTGAGAGAGCTTTGTGAAGAGCTTTTGAAGAGATTTTTGAAGAGTAATTTCTTGCCCCTTTGCATATGGTTTTCTTATGCTTATATAGAGGTATGAATGAGGCAACATACATGGCAAGGAATCAATTAATCAAACCATGATAAAACAAAAATCAAACATATTGAAAACTTTCCATTTTTTGAGTTTGTTCTTGCCATTTTTGAAGATCCTTGTCTCTTTTTGAATGTTCAATGAACCTGGACCATTTGGATGTATCTTGCACGAAAATATGGGCCTTCTAATAGATCAAAACAAACCCAAATGTCATGGCCCATTATTCTTAGTATTTTTATTTAATTTATTTGATTTAATTCATATTTAAATTAATAAAAATTCAAATAAATAGAAATAAAAATAAAAATAGTGCATGGTTAGGTTTAGAGGTCCTTGGGTATGTCATAAACATGTTTGAACCCTAAAAGTTAGGTCAATTAACCTAAAAATTCAATTTTGCTCAAAGTTGACTTCATGCATTTTTCACAAATTTTCCCAACTTGTGAAAACCATAAGTTGCTCAATTTGCATCTTTTGAAGATGATCTTGGACTTTTTGGAAAGCCCAAGATGTCCTCTACAATATCTATGTTGATCATTTTTGTTGTAAGTTGTCTTGACAAAAAATTTCTTTTGTTGACTTTATCTTGGTGTAAGTTGTTTTGACAAAAAGCTTCGTGGACTTTTTGAAGACATTATCTTGATGTAAGTTGACAAAACGTTTCTTTTGTTGAATTTCTGAAAATGACCTATAATGTATAAGCTTGTATCTTTCAAATGGTGCATTTCTTGGACTTGAGGGCTGAAGAGAAGTTGTAGGGAATTGGATTCTCTTCAAAATGAGCTTTGGTTGGGAAAAATGGATGAAGTATGAGAAAGTTATGCCTGGTCAAAGTTTGGTTGACTTTTCCTATAGAAACCCTAATTAGCAATTCTTGACTTTTTGATGAATTAGGAGCATTTATTGAGGGATCATGATCAACCCTTGATCAAATGATGGATATCACTTAAAAATGTTGATGTTGACCAAAAATCTTAAAGTTTGAATGTAAATAAACCATAGTTGACTTTTGACCTAGTACAATTGATTTTCAAGCATTTGATCAATTGACTGAGGAAACTTGTAGTGCAAGGTATGAAATTTGTCATGGATAATTTTGAATACATATTAGGACCATTAAAGACATTTTAGACCTTTGGAGCTCACACATCTTGGTGAAAAATGAAACCCTAGTTGAAAGGCCAATGCTTAGGAGGATAATTTGTCTGATCAATTCTTGGTCAACCTTGAGCAATTGAGGACCTCTAGGAGTATGTCTTGTGTGAAAATGGGAGGGAAAATTTTAGGGTACAACAGTAATCCACACACTGTCTCATTCAATTATTGTCATAAGCATGCAAACCTCTAAGCCTCATATCCTAAGGGTTATCCTACTTGCTTAGCAGATAAAAACATTATTTCTCTATTGTCACCAAACTCAGATCCACGCTCTAGAGGCAAGTCACAAATATATTTAGTAAAAAATTCAGGAATCACACAACACTGGCATATCACTAGCCGTCACATTGCTTTCTATTCTTCGAGAAGCATACATCAACATTACTTGATCATTCTCCCTCAAAGACAATCCCAACTTGGCTGACAGAGAGAAATCATGAATTCGTACTCTCTTCAGTTTCGAGACACAACATAGCTCCAAAAACACTTGCACTCTTGAAATTCAGCAGAATATTGCACCAACTCACACACCTGAAACATCTCAGAAGTAAAAACTTCTCCCACACTTTTTTCAAACCAAGCCCAGCAGACAAACAGTTAGAAAAACAAGCAAGTACCGGCAGTGTTTCACACACATGTAGCATACTAAGGAATAAACAACATTAGACAACTTGTCCGGATGGACCGACCTACTCTAATACCACTAATGTAACACCCTTTTAAACCCCACATAATATTCATAATTATTTAAAATAATATCAGAGTAATATAACTAAAGGGCGTCACATTTTATTCGTGAAATAATCATACGTGCTAGTCTTACTCCGTAACACGAATTTTCAAAATTATTCATGTACATATCCATTATCAAGTTTATTAAAACACTTCATAGTGCCCCATGATTCATGGTTCACAATTCAACATAATTTAAACTCCATGAAAACAATTTCAATGTCATAACAAAACAAGAACAAAATATTTTTCAAAACAAAGCATTCTAGTCCCCGATGTTACACATCAGAGCAAGACCTTCTAGACTCAATGGAAATAAAACAAACGCTCCAAGCTATTCTTCTAAGACTTTAGGGACTACTCCTGACTACCTGCACGTTACCCACATAGACGCAACATTTAAGCAGAAAGGGTGAGTTCATCACAATCATTATATAAGATATAAGTAATAGACATAGCAAAATAAACCAAAAGTATCACAACATAAACACAACATTGTTATATTCCAAGTACCTCAACAATCATACAAAATCAACAACGCAATACAACATCATCAATTTAAGAACCATGTAATGCCACATAAGATGTAATGCAAGGACATAAACTCATGCATGTGGTACCAATTCATTTGATGGACACTAGGCCATCACCCTCCAAAGACCCCAATCATAGGATCAATTCCCACTTGGAATTGGAACAAATTATAGACATCCCAAATCCACACAATGGGATTGAGACCAGATCACTAGACCAACATCCTAAATCATCAAAATAGACCAAAGCTTTCCAATGAATGCATGATGCACAACAATAATATAAACGACCAAAACTAGTCATACGCGTCATCATTAATGTATTCACCAACCTCATCATATAAACCTCATAATATCTACTCATATAAGGAAATCATCATCATCATATCATCATATAAAAAAAATCATCATATTTACAACATATCATCATCATACTTCATTACCACAAAACATCATATCGATTCAACACGGGGAAACGAATTCTATCCTAACATGGGTACTAGAATTATCCTACTTATTCTTCATTTTACTCCTTATAAATATATTTCATTGCGTTAGCTATCCAACGCTTCAAACAACACCTCAAACGGAGTCCGGAAACTCAAGTTACGGCCTTTAGAAAAATCTATCAAAATTGGATTGCTTGAGACGACACATGCCCCCTTTGAGTCGACGCATAGGTATTTTGTCTTCCCCGTGTGTGATCAGGCCGACCCAATGAGTCGACACATAGGTATACTGAGTCTTGAACCTGCATGAGTCGATGCATGACTTCTTTGAGTCAACACATGTTGTTTTGTGCTGAATTGTTCTGTGATTTTTATACGATTTCACTACCTTATAGGTCCTAAAACATCATCTAATCTTAGGGATTCATCATCTACCAACAACTTAATATACTACATCAATTAGACAACATTTCTAGGTCATTATTCATCACTAATCTATCACTTCTCCATCAAACAACATCAAATCACCATCTATGAAACCTAAGGAAAACCCTACCTCTATCTACCACTTAAATCAAATATAATATTCAGATAAATACCCCTTATCTTATTTCTTAGAGTGATTGATTATGTTCTTCGTTCCTCTTCTGATGATTCTCTCTAAAGCCTTCGTGCCCTAGTCTCTCTTCTCCAACTTTCACGATTGATTGTGAGAATAACAACTATCACTTCTTTGTTATCACAAAGGATCCCTAATATCTTCCTCAATTTCCCTCACTTAGTCAACCTCTATTTACTGTCACGTCCTCACTCTTCCTACTAATTACCAACACACCACTCTAATTAAAATAACCATTTAAATAATTATTCATATTATTATATTCTCAATAATAATCCAAATAATTACTAAATAATTATTTAACCATTCTAATACTTCTAATCATCATAATTCACATCATACACAACCTCATCCCAACACATCACACATATAATCATATAAAACATCAATTATTCACAAATACTCCAAATAGTTCATTAAATAAATAACTTCTAAAAGTTTGGGTGTTACAAAAAGCATTTCCACCAGAGACCGAGTTCTGACAAGCATTTCCTTCAGAGGAGTTATGAAAAGAATTTCCCCTTCAACACTTCATTTTGAAAATCATTTCCTTCAGAAGTTTATTCTGAAAAGCATCTCCTTCAGCGCTTCATTCTGAAAATCATTTCCCCTTCAGAGACTTAATCCTAAAAAGCATCCCCCCCAGAGGCCGAGTTCTGGAGAGCATCTCCCTTAAGAAGTTTATTCTAAAAAGCATCTCCTTCATAGGATCATTCTGAAAAGCATTTCCACTTCAGAGAAGGAATTCTGAAAAGCATCTTCTTCAGGTCCTTTGGTCTTAAAAGCATTTCCCTTCAGAGATTTTCTGAAAAGCATTCTTCAAGATACAGTCAAGCGTAGACTCATTCTGATACTCCTATTAACATTTACTTTGGATGGAATTTGTAAGACCATCTCTGGAGACACTCCATCGCCTTTACTAATGGCATCTTTAAGCCCATTCAAGCAATACAATCAACCAACAAGTGTTACTTCATGCACACACAAGTGTAAATTTCTGGGCACTTAAGTGATCAATCCTCTTCAACCTTCTGATTCTGAATGGCGAGCATGCCAATCCAATTCTTCAGGTTTAATAAGATTGAATAGGGGCATCTGTTATACCCCAAAATTTTCCTTCCCATTTCAGAAGATCTCTGCATGCTCCTAGGGTTCTTAATTGCTCAAGACTACTGAAGAATTGGCCAGATGAACCCTCAACCTAAGCAATAGCCTATAACTAGGGTTTTGGTATTATCAAGGAAAATGGGACTTATAATTCCTCAAGTGAGTTTCATGGTTCCTCATATGATTCAAAGAATCCTCATGTCAAGTTTCAAGCCTTACATCACAAATTTGCTCAATCAATTGTCCAGGTGATTGAAAATCAACTGTATTGGGAAAAACATCAACTGTGGTCAACATACAGTAAAACTTAAATAATCTTGGTCAACATAAATGTTTTAAAGTTACATTCATCATTTGATCAAGGGTTGATCATAACTCATCAAGAAAACTCAAGATTTATCAAAAGTTAAAAGTTGCTAAATTAGGGTTTTCTTTAGGAGAAGTCAACTAAACTTTAACCTAGCATAAGTTTCACATGCTTCATCATAAAGTTCTCAAAAAAAGCTCATTTTGAAGTAAATTCAATTCTCTACAAGTATGTCTCTCTAAGCTCAAGGCCAAATATGGTTTCATTTGAGAGATATGGGCTAAAATATTATAGGTCATTTTAAAAGTCAACAAAAAAACACTTTTTGTCAAAGAAATTTACATCACGATAAATTATTCAAAGGGAAAAATGGTAAAAATGAAAGTTGTAGGGGACATCTTTAGATTTCCAAAAAGTATAAGATCACCTTCATATAATAAAATTTGAGCAAGTTATCAGTTTCATAAGTTGGGTAATTTTGTGAAATTGCATGAAACCTCAATTGAACAAATATGGGCTTTTGGACTAATGGGCCTAAATTTTGAAGTACAAACATGTTCATGACATGTTAGGGGATCCCTAAAACCATTCTCATATTTGTTATGTTTTTTTTTCTTTTATTTGAATTTTATTCATTTAAATACAAATTAAATCAAATAAATATTAAAGGAAGGTGCAAGGCTTAAAAGGCTTTTGTTTCAAATACTTTGAAGGCCCAAGATATCAGTGTCAACCGTGTGAACTTATTTTTGTATTAAATATCCATGCTTTTGTCTTATTCCAACCTATTTCCAAACAAAATAAAAAGGTTATTTGCAAGAGGTCCAATCCCATGTGTTGACCTAATTTCTTCTCATATATATACACTTCATCTTTAGACAAGAGAGGACACGAAAACCTTGCAAGAAAAGACACCCTCCAAATCTCAAATTTTTGTCAAACTAGGGAAAATAGAAACCCTTATCTATATCCATCCTCAATGCCAAACAACCATCCATATCAACTCAAGGGACATTACAGAGTAAGACTTGATCATTCTTAATGATCAAAGAAGCCTGAAACGAGCACTACATGCATCACCGACTTACATTTTTTCTTGAATTTCATATTTTTGTTTTTATTATGCTTTGATTAAAACTAACGTGTGAAATATGTTTCTGATACTAAACTATATAGGTTCAACCCATCGCATGAGTCCCATAATGCCAGGATGATGGATCACCATGTTTATACCGATTTACATTATCTTCTTTGTATCTCATTATGCAGGAAGAATTAGTAAAAACCAAGGCCACCATTGAACATGCAAAGGTTAAACTAGGGGGGGTAGGGTCCCTTTGGATCACTAACACACGTTTATTTTGCAGGTTCAAAAAGCAACTCGCCGGAGAAGATGACCAGAGCTAGGGCTCAGGCGCATCTCTGATCCATTCATTTGTTTTATCTTATATTTATTTGGGTTCATCATACTACCAAATTGTTTACCGTGGAAATTGGTAAAAAACCGCTGATCTTCCAAAATGGGTTATTTTGGTGACTTGTAGGATCGATCAGATTGATCCTAGGACATATGCTAAGTTAGTTTGTAAGTTTAGTAAATTAAAGTGAACAGGGTTGAGAGGAGAATTAAAATTAGAAGCGATATGCAGGCGAAAACTTGATGAAAGTGCAAGTAAAAAGTAAATAGAAAGGGGTTGAGAAGAGTTTAAGGATAAAGGTTAAAAAACGATAAAAAGTGCAAGTATAGGCAAGATAGAGTAAATTTGCAGTAATGATAAAGTTTTCAAGGAAATGAAAATGGCAAGGAATGTAAAGGAATTGTAAAGACTTTGATTGAAATGAAAGATGGTGTTTCAAACATACATTCTCAATATATTTTCTCTCACAGCGGGTACTTGGATATATTTGATTGACTTGTACTATATGTTGAACACACGGAATTTTACATAAACTTCCTATGTTTATACTAAAACTAACTAACCATCGAGCAGTTGCCTCGTTCAAGGATGAGGACACGTGTCCTCTGTATGTGCTTTGACCTCTATCTTCATGCCACATTGCTTTCCTCAACTGCCAAGTGAACTGTTTTCCCCTCCTTTCTTTAGATTCAAAATTACCCGCTTGCTGATACGAGAACCTTTAAGTCGAAGGCCACAAGAACCTCTCAGTCGAAGGCCATGAGGACCTCTTGGTCGAAGACTAACTTTAACTTAGAAAATTTTCTTAGTGTTTTCTCCATCTTAGCAGGGGAGACTTCGACACAACCTTTTTGTTACAAGCTCTTCTGTCGAAGTGTTTCCAATTTAGATTTGTTCAACCAAATTTTTTTTGGCCAATAAGACCAATATGTTGTGGGTGTTAAATCTAGGAGCTAACAAATTTCCCCCTAAGAATGTCAATTTCGACGCAAGAAGAAATAATCATTCTTTGATGTATCTATTCAAAACTTGTAAGCTTTTTGACCATAAAAGCTTATCGTACACTTTTCATCTTCCACCAACCACTGCTGGTATCCGAGTCATCATTACACTTTCCCAAGACGTCACTATCAGTCATCCGTTACATGCTGCCATGGTGGCCATTATCCCTATAACCTAGAAAAGCATGGCAAACGTCTCCACTACCTGTCCATGCAAGTGTCTTAAAGCTCACCACGTGTCCCACTCGCTCTGCAACATTAAATGGTTTTAAGGGACAATACTCTTCCCTGGCCACTATAAATAGCCACAAGTACTTCTCTTTGGAATTTTTTACAAACGTCTGAGATTCCTTATTTCCTTGTATTCAAAAGAAACCTTTGAGAAATTCATCTTTTTCATCATTCTTCTACTAACATAGCCATGGATTTCCTCTCAAATGCTCCAAACAACCCCAAAATCAAAGATGCCTCTGATTCACCATAACAACCAGAAGTTTTCGCAACTAGCTCTATTCCAGCTTCATCTGGGGAACGAAGGTTCATCTCAGAACCCATGACTAAAGAATGACGTGATGCCTACCACTCACAGGTACTTATTCCTGTTATATTTTTTGGGCAAATGTATGCCATGTCTGATCCATTGTCAACATGTGTAGAAAACTCTAAGAAGAACATTGCTTTCTTCCTAACTCACCCTAGGCTCAAGCCTATAGGTTGCTCGAAGAAGCCCAGAGATGAACCTGAGGATGCAATTCCTGCTAATCAATAGCATTCTCAGATGAAAGAAGACATAGACCTCCAGTTTATGAATAAAGGGAACCGAATCTTTAGGTCTTTCCCTAGCCTGACTCTCGAATACTCAGAATGGTTGAATAAGATGGAAACGGTGCAAACCCAAATCTGGAAAGACATGGGGATTTACGACCTGGTCATGCTATCGAAGACTGGGTTATCTTATTGTCCCTTCATACTGGTATCTTCTTTGTACTTTTGGGATAGCACATATTTCACCTTCCATTTACCTTGTGGAATGGTGACCCTCACTCTCTTTGACATAGCAGTTATCACTGGTCTTCGACCAACTGGTGACTACTTAGACCCGAAGGATATGGCTGAAGATACCATTGGGTTTTCAGCTAAAAAACCCACATACACTACTTTCATCAACCACTTTCATGACAAATCCAGCAACATTGTGTCTGAAGTGGAACACATAGCTCTTTTAGCTTTGTGGTTGTCTCGTTTTGTCTTTTGTATCAAGTCACTCCAAGTGGTGAAGAAAATGCTCACTCTTTCTACTCAGCTTCATCATGGCCACAATCTTTGTTTGGGTGAATTGATTCTGGCCAACCTTTATGAGTCCATCAGTAATGGTGTGACAAAACTTAAAGTTATAGGTGATAAATCTAGTTTGCTCCTTTCTGTCCCTTTCTAGCTTCTCCAACTTTGGCTCAATGCCACGTTTGAATCATTTCTTCCCCAGAAGAATAAAATCAATGAGAAATCCCCAGAGATCCTTAACAGGAGGGTCGAGGGCACCAAGTTAGCTCTGTTGACTCCAACAGATGAAGGTCAACAATTTCAGAAAGCATTTACCAGCTTCGTAATGATGTTTGCGAAGCGCAAGGAATTTGTTTTGTCCATGGCTCCCTTTACCAATCGAAAGGTTGGTCTGGTATGGTTTACTCGACCATATCCTTCAACTGATGATGTGGATTGTGTCGAAGAGTATTTGGCCATTTGGGAGTCTTTCCTTCGCCCAAGAATTATGCCACTAAGATTCAAGAGTTTGAAGAATCAACTGAGCTTGATTGCTTATCAACTGAACCTTGTTTCTCGCCAGTTTGGCATAATTCAATCATTCCCGAGCCCAATCTATACCCGAGAAAAGTTTCTGCTGTTTTATAATGCAGATTATTCGGAGGAGGCTTCTACCAAGCAAATTGGTAGGTGCGTTGGTAGAACTGTACTAACCTTGTTCGACTTCAAACTCAACTTTCTATGTTCGCCCATCTTTGAAGGCTGGTGGAAGCAATACTGCGATGAAGAGTTCTTCAACGAAAAAGACTTTGTTTACCACCTTCAAGAGGCGTTTCTGTTGGTCTCCGACAAGATCAAGAAATGTACTCTTTCTTCTTTAGAGCAAATGCCTTATTTTTTCCTTTGATTTAATCATCTGATATCTGGCTTATGTTTTCTTATTTTCTAGCCGTCAAAAGAACCACTATTAAGAAAGCCGCTGAAAGCGCAAATGGAGGAGATCCTTCTGCAAAACCTCCACCATAGATAAACTCTTTTTTGACTTCAAATTCCTTTAACATATCACCAATGCTGACATTTTCGAATATTTTCCTTTTTAGGCCACCAAGAAATCTACGCCATCAAAGGGGAAAGTTCAAGAAATTGAACTTTCTAGTGATGAGGAAGACACGCCTCCTATCCCTCTCAAGAGACAAAAGTTGAATAAACCAGCTCCCATTCCTGAACCTCTCCCGAAAACCAAGATCAAGGTTACAGCTACCAAACCTAAACCTACTCCCATCATCATTCGAGAGCCAACTGAATAAGAAATAGTTGTTAGAATGAATGATTCAAGCGAGAGCGACAATTCAAGCCCTGGTGCTGAAGTTCCACCCAAGGTAATAACTTAGACCATCTAAAGATTATTCCTTGAATTAGTTTTTTTGCAATAATTCTGATAACAATCTCTCAATCCCCAGGACACTACTGGAACTTCCAAATAGGCTCTCGTACCTGTAGAAGTTTTTGTCACTTTACTAAACAGTGAACGCGATCCCACTTACAGGCCTTCTTCAACGAAAGGATCTTTGGTAAGTTCAGCCAGTAAGGTGAACCAGACTCTTCACATCAAACTGCAGCCATTGGGGAGCCAAATAAAGAAGTCCTTAGTGAGGAATATTCTGACTTACCACCGACGAATCTCAGGTCTCCACAGGATATTGATGATGAGCAGGGAGAAGACGAAGAAGAAGAAGCTGATGATGAAGTCGAAACAGAAATGAAGGGTGTACCAAATGGAGGAAATCAAACTGAGGATAATCCAGCATCTGCTGACAAAGGAAAATTTGTAGAGGGGGAGAGAAATCCTGCAAACGTTGAAGGTGTCCATGTCCAACTACAGGATCTATCAGTCAGAGAAAATGTGGCTCGTGTTACCAATGAAAGAGTTACTTTGACAAGGTCCATACTAAAGAGGACTTGGCGCTACTTAAACAGAATAACCCTCTTGGATATTTGAATGCCATTCTCGAAGGAAGAGAAAGTTCCTCTGATCAAATCCATGATGCTTCAACTGCATCTGGTAAATCTACTTCGACTTCTCCCCTTGAAAAGGTACTTCAGAAAGTTAAGGCTCAACTTTTAAAGAGAGATTTGATGTTGACCTTGGAGGGAGAACCTACTGCCAATTGCTTTCTGAAAAATACTGTAAAAATTGTCGACCTTCTTATTGCCTCTCCTGATATAGCTAGCATCATTCTGGATTTGACTTCGATCATTGATCAGGTTTCAGATGATTACAATGGCTAAAGGACTCTCAATCATGAAATTGAAGAGGCCAATGGCTGAGTTGGCGCTGCCTGGGTTGCTACTACTGAGTCATCTCTGAAGCTAAGTGAGCTATCGAAGGAACGAGAAGCTAGGAAAAAAGCGGTCGACGAGATTGACTAACGTACAACCAGAATGAAAGCTGAGATCAAAGAGTTAGAGGCCAAGATTATCGTGAATGACAAACGCAAAGAAGAGCTTCTTTCCGTCAACAATGATGTTCAGAGCCAAGAGGAACTTAACCATGGATTGAAATATGTTGAAAAGGCTCAAGCCTTGGATGCAAAGATCGAGGCTCTGCATCAGTCGAGGGCTCTGTGTGAAAGGCGCCTGGAACTCCAAAAAATCAAATATCTCTAAATTAAAGCCAGTCTTCCATTTTGATTTAGACTTCTTTGTTTGTAAAATGATGTTTATGTAATGACTTGGAGCCATTTTGGCTAATTTTAATGCATCTTCCATTTTGGATATATACTTCGACTAAGATTAAACGCTGACTATTTTGACCTCTTGAAGTGTAGGTCTATACTTTTTCAAATATTTACCATTTACTCTCAAGAGTCTTTTATCTTCATTTAATTCTTCGATCTCATAGGCACCACCAGAAAATGCTTGGATGATCTTAAAAGGTATTTCCTATTTAGGAGACCACTTTCCCATGTTCCTATCCTTTCGATCCATTGGGAGAATTACCTTCCATACCAGATCTTCAGGCCAGAATGTCTTGGGTTTCACTTTCTTGTTGTAAGATTCTTCCACTCTTTTCTTCTGTATCCTTAAAAGATCTAAATCCCTTAGTCTTTCTTTGTCCAAATCAACTAATTCATCTAACATCATATTCCAATAAGATTTCGAAGGAATATCTTGATGTCTCAGAATTCCTGTTGACTGTAGACAGATTTCAATTGGCAACATTGCGTCATGACCATAGGTTAATCGAAAAGGTGTCATTCTGGTAGCTTCTTTGGGGGAAGTTCGACATGACCATAAGATTTGGTCCAACGTCTTATGCCAATTCTTTGGCTTTTTTCCTACATGCTTCTTTATCAAGCCAATTACTACCTTATTTGCTGCTTCGACTTGGCCATTGGCTTGCGCATAATAAGGTGTGGACGTTAACAACTTGAATCCCATTTATGTGGAAAACTCCTGCATTTTTCAACCAATGAATACTGATCCTTGGTCAGTTGTTATTGTCTTAGGGATTCCAAACCTATATATAATGTTCTTTTGAATAAATTCAATGACATTCTCTTGGTCTACATTGACTAAAGGAATTGCTTCAATCCATTTAGTGAAATAGTCAATGTCCACCAATATATATTTCTGGATTTTAGACGATGTTGGTCGAATCTCTCCAATAAGATCCAAAGCTCATCCTCTAAAAGGACAAGGTTTCACAATTGAGTGAAGTTCGCTTGCAGGTACATGCTGGATGCATGTATGTATTTGACATTCTTGGTAGCCTTTTGCAAACTCCACACAATCTTTCAGCATAGTAGGCCAATATAATCCTTGTCGAAACAACAACCGTTTCATTTTGTGGCCTACTTAATGTGCCCCACATGCCCTAACATGTGTAGTTGAAAGGGCTATGTATGCCTCTGTTTCACTTAGGCATTTCAGTAGTACTCCTTCAAGCGTCTTTTTGAATAACTCATTTCCCATTAGAATATAACTTAACACCCTATACCTTGTCTTTCGTTCTGTCGAAACCATTGGATTTTAAAAATAATCTACTATAGGCTTTATCCAATCTTGTTCTATTAGATTGTCTATGAATGAAATTTCGAAGTTTTCTTGGTCGACGTGCCCCAGTTTTGTTGTTTCCAAATCTGTTGGAGACAACTTGGTTGATGATATTCTTCCTTTAACTTCGATTGCTTGTTGTAATTTTTATTTCTAAATTTTATACCCAAATTCAATCTATGCTAAGTCATTATCCACTTGATTTTCCAATCTTGTTATATGTCGGATATTGATCACTCCAAATTTTTTCAACAAACGATTGGATATTAAAAAATACATGATAAGATTTTATCTTATACATTTGTATTCTTTTGTAACTTGCCTTATGACTAACTCTGAGTCTCCCATTATTTCGACTCAAGTTCCCCCCAATTCAAACAAGATTTCAAGGCCCACGATTAGAGCTTTGTACTTAGCCTCATTGTTCGAATAAGAAACTTCGATCTTGCACTTGAATGTTGTTGGAATTTTACTTGGAGAAATAATTAGAACTCTTACTCCAGTTTCATCTTTATGACTGGAACCGTCGAAGTATAACTTCTAGGGTTCGATCTCCAAGTAGTTTAGTGATTCTTCATTTATTGAGTGGTCAACTATAAAGTCCGCTACCACATGACCTTTTACATCCTTGCGAGGCATAAAGGTTAATGAATACTCAGTTAATGCAAGTGCCCATTTTCCAATTCGACTGTGCAAGATGGGTTTCGATAATATATATTTGAAAACATCAAAATGAGACTAAACATAAACATCAACTGGTTTAATATATTGCTTACGTTTTATACATGAGAAGTAAATACATAAACATAGTTTTTCAACTTCGCTATATCTAGTTTCTGCATCATTTAAAACTCTATTGAGGTAGTAGATGGGTCTTTCGACACCATTTTCATCCTCTTGAGCTAACATGCTTCCTAAGGTTTTATCAGATGCAGCTATGTATCATCTCATACTCCTATTTCTACAAGGAGGTACCAAAATAGGTGGCTTGGTATAGTATCCTTTGATCTTGTCGAAGGCCTCTTGTTGTTCTTGCCCCCACTCGAATCCTCCTTTGTTGAGTCGAATTAGTGGTAAGAAGGCTTGTGTTTTTCCACTTAAGTTGGATATAAATCTCCTTAGGAAATTTATCTTGCCAAGTAGAGATTGCAACTCTTTCTTGCTAGTTGGCACTTTTGCTTCCAAAATGGATTTGGTCTTGTTCTGGTTTATTTTAATTCCATTTTTGTGAACCACAAAGCCTAAGAAATCCCCTGCTTTTACGCAGAAAGCGCACTTTAGAAGATTCATATTTAGACCATAGCTTCTCATCCTTTCAAAGGACTATCGAAGGTGGTCTATATGATTCTTCCCTGAAACAGATTTGACAACAATATCATCAATATAAATCTGCATAAAAGTTTCAATAAAATCATGGAAGATAGAATTCATTTCTCTTTGATATGTTACCCCTGCATCACTACCCATTCATAAGTGCCTAAATCTCCAGGGCATCGAAATGCTGTTTTCGACACATCCTCTTCAGCAATGAAAATTTGATTATACCTAGAGTATCCATCAAGCATACTCATCTATTCAAATCCAGCGGAAGAATTCACAAGCATTTCCGCCACAGGCATTGGATATTCATCTTTGGGTGTTGCTGCATTTAAATCTCTAAAATCAATGCACACCCTTAAGGTACCATTTTTGTTTATAACCGGTACTACATTTTCAATCCATTCGACATACCTTGTCATGAACTTGCATTTCAGCAGTCTTTCGACTTCTATCTTGATCTTCGACAAGATCTCTGGTAGAAAATGCCTTGGGGTTTGCTTGACAGGATTTTTTCCAGGCTTTATTGGAATTTGAAGCTCCACCAATCCTCTGTCGAGGCCAGGAATTTCTTCATAATACCATGCGAAGCAGTATTTAGACTCCTTCAACAATTGGATTATTTCGACCCTGAGCGTTGGATCTATCTTCGCACTGATGTATGTTGGTCTTTTCACCAATCCTTCGCACAGGTCTATTTCTTCCAAATAATCTTGCACTAGCTCTTTAACATTGTTTTCTAACGGATCCTTTTCAAAACCCAAAGGCTCATCATCATAGATGGCATCTAGCCTCTGGCTTCACACTTCCTCCCTTCTTAAGTCAGGTGGCTCTAGGTCGAAGTCTTTCCCAGGGCCTTCAGGAAATGAAACTTGTTCGTTGGCTTTGATAGCCATATACTTCACTTCATCCTCTAAGTCCTCTATCATTCTGTTTTCGGCTACATATTCTGAAATACTTTGTAAGGCTTGTGACTCAGTCATAATCACTGAATTCACTTCCCTAGCCTGTTGACCGTGTATCATAAATTCCTCTAAAATCGATGTTGGACAAATCCTCCCCATCCCATTAAAACCCATGATCTGAATGCAGGTATAGGGAACATAAGGCGTTGGGGGCTGGCGCCAAGTCGAAATCTGGAGGATTACATGGCTCTATGTTGGCCAAATTTCTGTCGAAGCTTGTTCTGCCAACATTGTTGACTTCGACCATATAATAACTCTGGTCAGCTTCGATATTTTCCACTATGCCATCTGGGCGCCAGATTGTGACACGTTGATGCATTGATGATGGCACTGCTCCTATGCCATGGATCCATTCCCTGCCTAGGAGAAAATTATAATTAGGTTTTGCTGAGATGACCATGAACATTGTTGGTCGAACTATGGATCCCACTTTGAGTTCCAACTGTATCACTCCCATGGTAGTCCTAACTCCACCCTCATAGTTCGACAGAACCATGTTATGGGGTTTGATGTCTTCATCCCCCTTGCCCATCTTTATCATCATGCATTTTGGGATTATATTTATAGTGTCTCCACAATCAACCAGAACCTTGTTTATGGTTGCTTCCCCTACTTTTGCCCTGATAAACAATGGTTTGAGGTGATTCTTCATCGCCTCAGTAGGGCGTTCGAAGAAAGTATTCTGCTCTTCGACACAGCCGTTGTTCATAATGTAATACCAAACTGGCCTATGTTTTTCAAACTCCTATTCAACCTCCCAGTCAGTCGCTTCAACTTCGACTTGTCGGTCATACTCCTTGGGTAACACTGACACCACATTAACCATAATATCCGGTGTAGTGTCTGACCCAGAATCACATTCATCTTCTGATTTGTTTTGTCCAGGCCACCTAAATCTTCTGGCTACTGGCTCTCTTTCCAATGGCTTTCTTAGTTTGACCTTTCCTTTTCTTTGTGGAACATTAGTGCTTGTTTCGAAAGGATCTCTTTCGGCTTTTCACGGTCTTTGATATCTCCTCCACTGAGAGTGTGTCATGGGGTTTTTTCCCTTGTAGTTTCTCGACACATGAGCCACTTTGTTTGTTGTTGTTTGGAATTCCTCTCTATAGTCCAAGAAGGATCCTCTTGGCATATTGAATGTTCGCCATTTTTCCTCGTTGGGCCTTTTCCTGCTTGTTGTTTTCAACCAGGTGGCCACAAGGACATTTGTTGGAGGCCTGAATGTTGGTGGCCTATCCCCTTGATTGATTGGCCCCTTTTGGTACCCTCTTCTAGGGTTATATCTCACCTCAGGATCCATGTTGGGTTAGGCATTGGTGCCCCATTTCTTCTTTTCCGCACGCATACCTTGTATGTGTTCAACAACTTTTTTGTTGAAGATGGAGCTGCATCTTGGGCACAACATGACTTCTGACTTCTTTTTCTGGCATCTTTGCAGAAAGTCTTCCAGATCTTCATCTTCTTTAGGAAATGCAGTTTTGTTGACTTCCTCTTGTCTTATGGCATCTTCTGAAGCCTTACGTTCAGATACTTCAACCATATTGATTTCCATATTGCTCTTACCAGCTATATTCAGCTTTTGCATCTTGGCTTATAGGCCCTCCGTCGAACCTGTGACAGCAGCCAAGTAGGAACCTACAACAGTTCCTTTGTTTAGGCCTTCAGTAGCCTTTTTCTGTACCATCTCAACAGCTTCTTTGCTAACATCTTCAGTGAAACTGCCAAAGACGGGTTTGTTGATAAAATTTGCTGAGACTTCGACCATGTTGATGCTTGAAGGTTCAACATAGTTGGCCTCGGCTTGCAATGGGTTTGCGTCAATCTTCATGGGTGGCTTGTCAGCAAACATAAGCCTTCCGTCTTTGTATGCGCCTTGAACGAGATCTCTGAAAATAAAACATTGTGAGGTTTTATGGCCCAAAAAATTATGATATTTACAAAAACTGCTCTTTTTCCTTTGATCTAAAGGTGGCATTTTTGCCCCAGGGGGCACTATTATCTGTCCATCTTTAACTAATAAGTCAAATATTTCATTACATTTTGTGACGTCGAAACTATATGATTTCTTTGGGAACCTATCACTATTCTTTTCAATTTCAATAGGATTTTTTCCATTATAGGGCGTTAACAATCTGCAAGAGTATGGTGGCCCTTGCTTTACCTCTTCTAAATTTATCTCGCTCTCTTCGACAGTTACATGATCATTAGATGTCTCTGGATCGTCATCTTCCATTTCGATATACGCTACCCTTTCTCTTCGATGATTCTTATTTGCCTTAGCTTTTTCAGCCTTAAGGCGTTCTACCTGTCGAACTCTATCGGCAAATTGGGCCATATCTCTCAGGTATTGAGAATCTAATTTCTTCCTAATGGAATAATCTAGACCTCCTGCAACCGTTTCTACTAACTCATGTTCAGGAACATGTGTAAAGCATCTGGCCTTGAGTAATTGAAATTTGTTCAGATACTCATCAATTGGCTCAGTGAACCTCCTTTTCACACTATCCAATTCTTTCAAACTTATTTTGGTTTGTCCCATATAGAAATTTTCATGGAAAAATCTCTCCAACCGATTCCAATTGTGGATCGAATTGGCTGGGAGTATAGTAAACCAAGTGAAGGCATTTTTGGTCAAGGAACTTGGGAAATACTTAATCCTAAGATTCTCATTATTTGAAATTCCCCACCCTCTATCAAATACCTTGCTACATGTTCGACAGTGGACTCTGTCGTATCCCCTGAAAATTTGGTGAACTTTGGAACTTTCCACCTAGGAGGTAATTCTGATTGCAAGATATAATCTGACAATGGAGATGTAAAGTTTGGCCTATGAAAGCCGATGTTGACTCCATTATATTCCATGATTCTCTCAACCATGGATGTCAAGTTATTATCTGGTGCATAGTTGTGGTGTCGAACCTACTGTACTACTTCACCAGCATTTTGGTTTCTATTTACCATAACTATACGTTGTTCGACTGCTCTAGGGATTTGTGGGATAATCATGGGTATTTCGACTCTAGGTTGTTAGATTTCCACTCTATGGTTTATCCTATCTGGCTGTGGATTTTGGTTAATGGTCATGTCATCCTCTAACACTACACCTTGATTTCCTCTTATCAACTCTCTTTGGGGTTGTTGAATAGGTTGGGGAACTCGGAAAAATTAAGCCATGCATGTTATTTGCGCTGTCATTTGCTGATTTGACTGGGTGGTATTTTGTATTAGGGGGTTAAGCACTGTACTCAAAGTTTGTGCCAACATTAGCACCATGTCATGGTTGCTTTCATCCATTTGGTGCCTCAAAATTGTTGTAGAAGCATTTGTGATGCTTGGCATCGTATGGGATGTTCCTCCTAAGAATTGGTTCCTACCCAAATATGCCATACCAGTTCCATATCCCTACAATGGTGAATATGCACTCACCAAAGGTTCTGAAAATGTGGATGAAGCATTCATAAGGCTTTCCATTTCAGTAGTTGGCATGCCATAAGGTTATTCTCGACCCATCCAAGTTGTCGAAAATCCTGGAGGGACATAGGGTCGAACCCCTAGATTTCCCCTTGGCGAGGGAGTTCCTGGTGGACCCCTAGGACCTACATAAGAAGGATTTGGTCCTACTTGTGTAGCTGTTAACGCTGGTGTCGAACCAACTGTTGATGGCATAGGCTCACTAATTGTTGACATAACAGTATTTCTAATGCTAGATATTGGTGGAGGCATTTCTCCACTACTAGACGGATTAGCCATTTTACTATTTCTTCTCTTAGGTATGTATTCGTGGGTGGTTGTTTTGCCACTTCTCAATAACATACAGCAAAGTTATATTTATCAGAGTTTGTAAAACAAGAAAACCTAGCAATGCCCCACCAGGTGTGCCATTTTATTTACCGTGGAAATTGGTAAACAACCACTGATCTTCCAATATGGGTTATTTTGGTGACTCGCGGGATCGATCAGATTGATCCTAGGACATATGCTAAGTTAGTTTGTAAGTTTAGTAAATTTAAGTGAAAATGGTTGAGAGGAGAATTAAGAGTAGAAGCGAGATGCGGGTGAAAACTTGATGAAAGTGCAAGTAAAAAGTTAATAAAAAGGGGTTGAGAAGAGTTTAAGGATAAAGATTAAAAAACGATAAAAAGTGCAAGTAAAGGCAAGATAGAGTAAATTTGCAGTAATGATAAAGTTTGCAAGGAAATGTAAATGAAAAAGGAATGTAAAGGAATTGTAAAGACTTTGATTGAAATGAAAGATGGTGTTTCAAACGTACATTCTCAATATCTTTTCTCTCACAGCGGGTACTTTGATATATTTGTGTGACTTGTACTATATGTTGAACACACGGAATTTTACATAAACTTTATATATTTATACTAAAATTAAGTAATTGTCGAGCATTTTCCTCGTTCCAGGATGAGGACAAGTGTCCTCTGCATGTGCTTCGACCTTTATCTTCATGCCACATTGCTTTCCTCAACTGCCAAGTGAACTGTCTTTCCCTCCTTTCTTCAGATTCAAATTACTCGCTTGCTGATATGAGAACCTTTAAGTCGAAGGCCATGGGAACCTCTCAGTCGAAGGCCATGAGGACCTCTTGGTCGAAGACCAACTTTAACTTAGAAAATTCTCTAAGTGTTTTCTCCTTCTTAGCAAGGGAGACTTCAACACAACCTTTTTGTTACAAGCTCTTATGTCGAAGTGTTTCCAATTTATATTTGTTCAATCTAATTTTTTTTGGCCAATAAGACCAATATATTGTGGATGTCGAATTTAGGAGCTAACACATATGTAACAGCCACCCCAGTGGCAAGAGTGCGCGCGATAAGGCATTGGTACACAAGGGCGTGGGTTCGATCCCTGCCTTTTGATAATTTTTCTTGCTATTTTCCAATTTCTGCAGGTTTTATATATTATGCAACACACCTATATTTCTAACACCAACCAGCACTTGGCTTAGTTGTAAGTTGTGCGTGGAGAATGCTGAAGGGCGTGGGTTCAACACCCACCCCATACATTGTTTTTCTTCATTTTTTTCAACTAACCTATTTTCTCTTAATTACAAAACCCTAATTCTTTAACAACCCTAATTATTTTTTTAATCAACATTTAACCCAAATTAATTCTTTTTAAAAACCCTAACAAATAGTTTTTTATTAAATTAATTTTGACTTTTTTTATTATTTATTTATTAATTAGGTTATTTAGTATTTTTCTTAAATAATTAAAATTAATTAGACTTTAGGTTTTTTAAATATTTAAAATTAATTAGACTTAGGTTTTTTATAATTAACATCGAATTAATTCCGTAAAAATCACATTCAAACATTTTTCAACATTTTTTATCGCATTTAAATTCTTAGAGAAATTATATAGGCCGCGCGATGTTTTTTCTTGTAATAGTTTAGATTTATCTTTCCGCATTTTTCTATTATGTAACTGCTTACAAGATGTAATAGTCTAGGGCTTAATTTCCGCACTTTATTTTCTGCATCTTTATGTAATTGCACCAAAGCTCTGTAATAGCTTAGGATTTACTTTTCACACCTTTACTTTTCCATATATTATACTGTTAGTAATTAGGTGTGTATGGCAAGATAAAAACAACCGATAGAAAACCCTAATACAAGATAAATAACTGAACTGAACACACTATTCAGACTTTGTACCTCTAGGGTAACATCTCTTTGTTGCCTTCGGAAACATGGTCATGTCCCTAGAAATAAGGATACTTTAGCATAGTCCCTCAGAATAAAAGATCATAGTCCCTCGATGACCCTTCGACGTTGCCTACGAGAAATGATCTAGTCCCTCCGATAAATTGCTAAAGTATCTCTATGTGTTGCCTTCAATGACCATACGATAAATCTTCGATTGTCCCTTCACATCTAATAGATAGGGCTACCTATCAACTAATGGTACGAATAGCACTATCTCCAAAGGAGAAGGAAAATAACATGAAGTACCTTGAGTGGGTAAGACTATTAATCGCTTGCTCACAATCTTTTCTAAAAAAACATTTTTCACACATCACTTTAAAAATATTTTCTAAAAAACACTGTGTACGCGTTCTTGAGGACTGATACAAGAACCATTATAAAGTTGGCCGTACTTTGGCTTTTTCAAAAATATTTTCAAACACATACACAAAAAGCAAATTTTTAAAAGTGAGCTAGAGATTAAGAGACCATAGATAACTATAGATGAAAAGGGTCCTAACACCTTCCCTTTTCATAACTTAGCCCCCAAACTCAAAATCTTTAAGACATTTCCTATTCTTTTCACCCTCTCCTTATTGGATAAAAGAAAATTCGATGGCGACTCTAGCTATTAGCATATTTGAGAAAAATGCAAAGTCAGTTCTCCCACCGTATTACAGTAGTGTTAGAAGGATTGATAGGTTGTGTCCTCGGTCAACAAGATGAGACATGTATAAAAGAGAATGCTATCTACTACTTGAGTAAGAAGTTTATAGATTATAATTCTCAATACTCCTTTGTTGAAAATACTTTTCGTGCTTTGGCATGGGCTGCTCGCCGTCTTCGGCAGTATATGGTGAATCATACTACTTGGTTGATATCCAAAATGGATCCTATAAAGTATATCTTTGAGAAGCCTGCATTGACATGGAGGATTTCCCGTTGGAAAATTTTGTTATCAGAATATGATATTGAGTATCGTACGTAGAAAGCAATTAAAGGAAGCATTTTGGTACACCATCTTGCTCATCAACTAGTTGAAGAGTATCAGTCTATTTAGTTTGAAGTTCCAGATGAAGATGTCATGTACGTTAAAGCCAAAGATTGTGATGAACCAACACTCGAGGGAGGACCATAGTCTGGATCCCGATGGGGTTTGATATTTGATGGAGCTGTTAATGCTTATGGTTGTGGAATTTGGGAAATTATAATCAGTCCTCGAGGTTTTCATATTCTTTCACTACAAGGTTATGTTTTGAGTGTACAAATAATACGAAAAAGTATGAAACATGAATCCTTGGCCTTGAATAAGCTATTGATCTCAAAATCAAGTACCTCGATGTCTATGCAGATTCAGCATTTGTTATTAACCAGATCAAGGGTGAATGGGAGACTAGTTACCCATGATCAATTCCATACAAGGATTATGCAAGAAAATTGTTTCCTTTCTTAAATGAAGTTAAGTTTCATCATATACCTCGAGAGGAGAATCAGATGGCAAATTCTTTGGCTACCTTGTCCTTTATGTACCAGGTGAATTTCCGTAATGAGGTACCTCAAATCAAGATTATGCGTCTGTATAGACCTGCTCATGTGTTCGCAGCAAAAGAAGCAATAGAGGATAAGACATGGTATTATGATATCAAGTGTTTCCTCCAAAATGAAGTGTACCCACCTGGAGATTGGCGTACAATTTATTTCTCAATGAAAATGTGTTATACAAAAGTAATTATGACATGGTCTTGCTCAAATGAGTGGATTGACACAAAGCAGGCATGTTAATTCCAAAAGTTCATGAAGGATCCTTCAGTACTCATGCTAATGGAAATTCTATTTCCAAGAAGATGCTCAGAGCAGGTTACTACTGGCAGATAATGGAATATGATTGCTGTCAATTTGTTAAGAAGTTCCATAATGTCAAATTTATGCGGACAAGGTGCATGTGCCTACAATTCTACTCAACATTATCTGTAACACCCCAAACTACCTGGTGAATAATAATTAAATATTAGAGTTATTTGTAGGTAAATTAGGATGTCACACTTATTCAAAACAAACAAACACCTAATCATAGATATCATATGATACATAACACCAATCACAAGATGAACTTGTAGCGGTAGAAATGTTAAGACTAAGCCATTGGATTGACTTGACTTGTACAAATCAAAATAAAAATCGCCACTGCGCTTTATTGTTTCCAAAGGAATGGGAAAAGAGCGAATAACCCAAAAAGAGGGGGGAAACATTCTAGGTAAGGGGGTTGGTTATGCAAAGGGAAGGTATTAGCACCCTAAACATCTACGGTACTCCGCAGGAACCTCTTTCAAAAAAATCTATATATTTTGGCTATAAAATATTGTATAGAAATAGATGGGGGAGATGAGGAAAGAAGTATATTTTTGTAATTTTTTCATCTGCCGAGGTTGTGAACCTTTAGTGCCTACGTACCACCTTCTGTGCAATAGGGGATCAGGGTACACGTAGTTCACCTTTAAAAAATTTAAAATACAAATGTGTTGGTTAATTTTAAGAGACGAGACACCATCGCCTTATCCAAGTGGAAAACATACCTACTACCCACAATTATGAGAAAGGAGAATTTGCATCATCTTAAAGTGGAGGATATGGCTTGGATTTTAAAATCAACAAAACCTCACTTAACACCCAAGTGGAAAATATCTTACTTCGCTACATTTTGTAGAAGTATAGTTGTTTGCATCACTACAAGGATTGACAAGAGTCTAATCTTTTGAGAAAAAGTTTTAGGATAAAAAAGCCAAGGAGGCAAAATGGTTTGAATGAGGTTTATTAACTTTTAGTCTTGTCACAAACATGTCAAAGTATTATTAAATTGATTAAAGTTTGATTAAGAAAATATTTTTGAGAATGCATGGACATAAGTCCAAGTTCATTATGAAAGTGGTTCAAGTTTTAAAACAAGAAGAGTTTTCAAAAGGAGGTAGAATATTTTTGAAATTAAAGAAGATGGGAGAAGATGAAGAGACTACCCTAAAGCATAAAGTAAAATCTAGGGAAAAGGACCATCTAACAAACAAGAAGCCAACACTTGACACAATGAGTAAATGTAGAATTCCATCCTTTGGATTTGAAACCAAGCAAGAAATTATAATAAACATCTTAAGAATACCAAGCTTCAATTGCATTAAGTCTTCACAAAAATTGGGCAGAGTAACAACTGTATACAGATGAATTCTAGATTACAGACAAAGTGTATAATCATAATAACCTGCACACAAAGCAAAAAAACAACTCAATGTCTTGGGGTAAACCCCAAGAACTCTAGAAAAAAATAACAATTAAGGTCACAAGGTCCCCAACATAGGTCAAGGTCTCTACTCCTAAGTCCAAGAGTCCATAACTCCAAAATACCAAGGATAGTAACCAAGTAGTCCAAGTAACATTAAAGCTTTTTAGGGTTCAAGTTGATTATTAGGTATCTTCAAAAAGAAATGAGAAACTCAAGTGATCAAAATAGAAATGACATGAAGATAAAGGCTCAAGTGAGCAAAGATGAAAATAACATGAAATGTAAATGCTAAAGAAAATGTTCTTAAAGTAAAAGCATAAAGTAAAAGAATAAATTAAAGTCAATTGTCAGGAATTAGTAGTTAGCTGGATGACCATCTTAAAACTTGCATTTAGAACTCATTAGAGGATTGGCTGGACCAAAGCCTCTCAACAACAAGTTGCATTTTCTCTTTGTCAAGTATATCATCCATTTAAGAATCCTCAAGATAACAATTAATGATCAATGATGTTTATGTAATCCACTTTGACCAAAACTGATGAAGATTCATTAGAGAATTGGTAGAACCAAAGCCTCCTAACAATGAATCTCAAAGTTATTGGATCAAAGGGTTCAAATTAACATACATGGGCTTGCAAACATAGTTTTGGGGCACGAATGATCATTTTCTCAAATCGGGACAAAATTTAGCGTTGTGTTAAGCAATTGTAAGTGGACTTATATAGAAGTCACACCTATTTTGAGGCTGGTCAATAGCAATCTATGCACCTCATGTTTTGAGACATGATATGTAAATCATGTTCTTACAATATTTAGCACAATAAGAATGGGATAAGATGAAGAGGGAAGGGGAAATGAATAAACCACATTTGACCTAAAAATTTAATCAAACTATTATTAAAATCATTCATCCATTTTTATGGAGTTAGACTCAACACCATGGATCCAATGATGTTAATAAAGTTCATGATCAAAATTTCATGGTCCAAGATCAACCAGAATATATACAAAAAAATAAAATTATATTTAAAATAAAATAAAAAGGTTTTTAAATTATTTTTAAATGAAAATAAGAGATAAAAATAGTAACTATATTCAAATTCATCAAGGAAAAATAAGTAAGACCATAGAAAAATCAGAAATAAACTCAAATGTTTATATGAAATTTTTGGTAATTTTTTAAAGTCAGAAACTATTTTTAAACTAATTTAAATGGCTCAAATAAAGAAAAAAATATCAAAAATAGTAAAATCTAAGATAAAATTCCACAAAAAATTCAGAAGGTCAAAAAAAATGAAAATGATTTTTATAAAATTTTTCAGAATTAAAAAATGTCAGAAAGTATTTTTTTAAACAATTAAAATAAAGAAAATAAGGTAAAAATTATGAAAAATACCAAACATCAAAATAAAAATATAAAAAATATTCATAAAGTCAAAAATAATTCAAAGTATTTTTGTATATTTTTTTCATAATTTTTGGATAAAAAATAAAAAAGTTATGAATTTTTGAAATTTAAAACAATTAAAATATAAAATCAGAAAATAAATATAAAACTAAAAAAATGTGGACCATCAGATCATAGTCAAAACGCTTTAGTAAGCTGATCAAGTGGACCAGACGCACTGTTTTATAGGGACCTTATTTGAAAATGCATTGGATCAGAAAAAGGGCAACTAGTAAAAACAAAACAATTGGTGTGCTATCATTGGTTGAGACGAGACATGTCAGCGTCTTCAACCTCCAGACACCCATGCAATAGAGATTTTATGAGTTTCTTCAAATGGAAAAATTAGAATCCCAGACTAGTATCATTGGATTCTTTTCTTTAAGACCATCTTAACACCACCATCAGGCCAAATTTATATAAAGTGTGCAAGGAGATATGGATCAAAAACTCAGAAAGTAGCGAGCACCTTTCAGTTGAGATTTCTCTCTCAATTATCAATGGATTTAAAAATTGTAAGAAGCACAAGAATCAGAAGAAGGAGCAGAGTAAGTTAGTGCTTCATTTGGATCCAAATGGTGGAGAATTATATTTGTTCGAAGTTCAAGAATGAAGCTCTGAAAATGGACTTCTGTAGCTTGAATTATGGCTCGTTCTTCTTGGTTTAAGTGTTGGAGAGTTTGTATGATGATGAAAGGATGATGATTGTGCAAAGAATTTTGGAGGAAAAGGCTTAAATCTCAGAAATTTATTTCAAAACTTTGAAGTTCGTGTGAGGTTTTGGCAGGGTGTGTTTGATTCTCAAAGCTTGAGGAAATGAATGAGGGATGATCCTCTATTTATAGGGAAGTGAATTAGATGCTCAAGCGTGTGTAATGATGAAGTTTGGAGGGAATTCGTGTGAATCTGCAGCATGGGAAAAGTGTGACTCATTTTTTATTTATCAAAACTCATCCAAACCATGCGTTTTAATGCACTAATCACTTCTGGAAGTTCAATAAATATGTTTAGGAGCAAAAACGCGCAACAATTTTGTGATTAGAAACCAAAACAAAAGTTTCAAATTTCTGACTTGGTGAAAAATTCAGTTTCAAATTGCCAAATTCAAACCAATGACATTCTCAACTCAAGGGGTCTTAGGACATGACTCTTGAAGCTTTAGAAAGAGGAGATTATAAGCTTTACAATCTACAATGAATGGGATCAAATGGATGTTTGAGCTTAAAGTTGTAATGAGTCAAAGTTGAGAAAAAGAGGTTGACTTTCCATACTTAGAAATTTTTTATGTTTTTCTTCAAAAATGACTTATAATGTCTTGCATCCAAATATGGCCTTCCACTTGAAATTTGTTCTTGACCAAAAAAGATGGTATCAAGTAGATCTCTTGAATGACATTTTGAAATTTGAACCATTCAAAATGTCCAAAAATTGAGAGAGTTATGACTTGTTGAAGTTGGCAAAAATTCATGAAATGGCCTATAATCTTTTGCATCCTTAGGGCATCTTCCATCCATTTTCATACTTTGTACTTAAAAGATAGGTTAAAGTTCACATATTTAAGGTCATTATGGAAAATTAATGGGTTCAAGGTGATAAAAGTTGACCAAGTTATGATCATTTAAAATCACCTAATGGAATTTGAAGGTTCATCTAGAGGACTTGTAATCTTTCTTCACCATCAAGTTTATTCCACACAAAATTTCTTTGAAACTTTTGAAGTGATTTATTAATAACCCTTTTAAGAGAAGTATTTATTTGGAATCACTCAAAATACCAAAAAATGAGCAAGATGTACCCCTTTGAAGTTCAAAACCCTAACTCCTAGAGCAAGAAAATGCCTTGGGAAACCTTTGCCATTTTGACCAGCCTTCTTGCACAAATACCTTTGTCATGTGAATATAAGTTGTTAAGGATGATAAGGATAAATCATAGCAACCAAAACCACTTTCAAATCTTGAAAATTGAAGGATATAGGCAGTTGTGATCAATGAATCAAATATTTGTCCCATTGGGTCTAACTTCTTCAATCAACCCTTGTACCTTTGACCTATATTTTGAAAAATTGAAGTGTGATGAATCATAATAGACTTTTACATTACATTACTTCAAAGTATATTCAATGGTGAAGCTTGAATCTCAATGAAGTTTTGTTGAGTAACACACAGAAATGGACTCATGAATTCATAGATCAATCTTGATGGAATGTATTGTGCTTTCACCTACAACATCAACAATTAGGGCAAACAAACATTGTATTTATTAGTTAAAGGATAATAAAAACAAAAAGTAGATGATATCAAATTACAATTCAAGGTGCTTTGTGATTCCTCATAGAGCAAAGCTAAAGATAGGGAGAAGAATCAATCCCTAGTGCGTTGTCTTGTTGTGATTGAATTGATATGATATGATGGAGGGATCTTAGGGGGAAAATTGGGGTACAACAGAAATAAAACAAAGTAATATAGTTTAACTTCAACTTTTATTAATGCAGCAAAAATAATTGTATTTGAAATCCAACAACCTTTTTAAAATAAATCAATGTATATTCAAATAACATAAGGAATTCATGAGTCTCCAAACAATTACTAAAACAAAACAAATAATAGCGTTCATACCGCCAGTGTTACATATCCAAGCAATGACACTGACCCAAAAGTAAATGAAGAGAAATCTCTTCTGATGCTTGCAGCCTCAGACTACTCCTGACTATCTGCACGATGTCGTGTAAAGCATCATTCTAATAGAAGGGTGAGATATCACAACAATATAAAGAGAATGCATAATAATGAGTATACAACAATTAAATCATGCATAGTCACACATTTCAACCTCACACATTCACATGATAATCATAATCTCGTCATATAATACTACACAGTCATGCATAATTCATCACACACATTGATAATCATCATGTAGCACATACACCAATTACACAATAAAGACACCATATTATCAACAATACAATGCAATGAGACCGAATCACAGACTCAATACATGTCATACTAATATCGCTCTTGAATCCACGCCATCTAGGACCAGAGCCACCAATTTCATGAACAATTTGGTTCACCTCGCTCCCGACCCATGCCATATAGGATCAGAGCCAACAATATCACTCTTGATACATGCAATCTAGGATCAGAGCCCATAACAGGACTAAAGTCCACAACATGAAATGCATGCAACATAATCCTCTAACAAAATATATATAGCACATTGATATCTACATCCATCAATGTGACACACCTTTACGACCATCAATCGTACATACACGCAACATACTATTCATATAGGTTTAACAAACATCATTCATCATCATCACACATAGTTCTATGTGCATATCACAACATAACAGACAAAATTGCATATAGAAAGGCATAAACTCACAACAGTTAATCACCTACTATATTTTAAATTATTTTATTATTATAGAAAATATTTTTAGCTTTATGTAGGTTCAATGGTGCGTCAAACGGAAACCCGGGTCAAAAGATATGAATTTTAGAAGACTTTGAAAATAATCTGTCATGTCTACTTGCTCGAGGCTCGCATGGAGAAGCATAAAAAAAAACTTGATCATCGTCTGGCGACGCATGTGGTCGCCCGACGCTGCCTCATCGCCTCGCGCTCACCCGACGACACTGAGGTGCTCCGCTTATTTTCCAAGAGCATGCTAATTTTCAGCTCCCACCGCCAGACCACTATGCAGCACTGCTGATGCAAAGTCGCGCTTCCCGGTGATGCATATGAACGCTTGGGGATAGCCTCTTGACAGTGATTCTCGGCTATGATTCTGCATCAATCAGTCCCAAATCCTTGCGATTTTCCCGACAGTACATACCCAAATACACCAAAAATTATCATATTATCACATAACAATAACAACACATCAACATGCTTGTTATGGGTATCAACTCATGTCATTACAACATCAAAGTTCATCAAAATATTCACATGTTTATCTTATTATCATATTCCACAAAACCCCCAAATTGAATCAAACAAGAACACAACAACCAGGGCAATTATAACCCTGAAATCCTCACCATTATATAAACCCTTTATAAAGTTGGGACCCCACCCTTACCTTGAATTGACGGTTCTTAACTTCAACAATGGCTTCCTTTACCCTAGCTCTTCCCACCTCTCTGCTTCTGCTCCTTCTCAGAGCACGATCATTCAAATAATATGATCCTCACTCTAACTTTTCTCTTAAGTCTTATTTAACCCTTGGACCCCTAATATGGTATTCCAATATTAGCCCTACTTAATCTAATCAACATTACCATAATGCCCTTATCATCTCTACATCTCATATTATCTTTATTTAACTATTAAAATTTTAAAAAAAATAATTATAATTATCAAACATATCAATAATTCTAACTATCTTATTTAACCCAACACTACCCCAAAAGATACCATCAAACCACCGATTAAATCATCTAAATCCCAACAACACAGTTAAATAATAAATATAATATTCAGGGTGTTACAACTCTCCCCCACTTAGAATATTTATGTCCTCGAAAATTACCTGATGCAAACAACATTTGGTAAGACTCTTGCATCTTAGTCTCCAATTCCCACATCATATTTTCTCCAGCAGCTTCGTCCCAAACTACTTTCACAAGAGCAATTTCCTTGCCCCTAAAATTCTACATCTCACGGTCTTTGATCCTTACGGGTACGGTCTCAAGAGTAATATTGTCCTGTACTTGCACATCCTCCATCAAAATCACATGGAATGGGTATGAAACATACCTTCAGAGTTACGAAACATGGAACACATCATGCAAATTCGACAGATTAGGTGGGAGAGCCACTCTATATGCAACAGTCCCTACCTTGTCAGAAATTTGATACGAACCAATAAACCAAAGAGTAAGCTTCTTCGATTTCAAAGGACGTCTAACATCGGTGACTGTAGTAACCCTTAAGAATATATGGTCTCCTTCTTGAAACTCAAGATCCTTCCTTCTCTTATCATGGTAACTCTTTTTCCTAGTCTACAAATTATTCATCTTATCTTGAATTAATTTAACCTTATGTTGTTTGCTGAACAATATCAGGTCCAAGTACTACGCTTTCACTAGATTCGCACCAACCCAAAGGTGTCCTACACCTCCGACCATACAACGCTTCAAAAGGTGCCATTCTAATACTAGAATGAAAACTATTATTATAAGTGAACTCAATCAAGGGAAGATAACTATCCCAAGTAACTCCTTGTTCAAGAACACGACCTCTCAATAAATCCTCCAATGACTGAGTAATCCTCTCCGTCTGTGGATGATATGCAAAACTCAATCTCAGCTTAGAGCCTAACACATCCTACACAATATTCTAAAATCCAGAAGTAAACCTTAGATCTCTATTAGAAACAATACTCGGAGAAACACCGTGAAGCTTCACAATCACACGAATGTAAATCTCCACCAACTTTGGTACAGGAAAACTAATATTAGTCATAATGAAATAACTCGATCTTGTCATCCTATCAATAATCACCCAGATGGTATCATGCCCTCTTGGAGTACTCTACAATCTTATCACAAAATCCATCGATATACTAACCCACTTCCATTCTAGGACATCTAACGGTATCATCAACCCTACATGTTTCTGATGTTCGACCTTCGACTTCTGACAATTTAAACACGCATACACAATTTTTGCCATGTCACATTTCAATCTAGGCCACAAAAACAACTTCTTTAAGTCTTGGTACATTTTAGTAGCTCCCAGATGGATACTTAAACTACCTCTATAACTTTCTTCCAAAATCATCTTTTTCAACTCAGAGTCATCCAGAATACAAATTTTGTCGCGGAATCTCAACACACCTTGTACATCCGCTTTAAAATCACTATCTTCAGACTGATTACTCCCAACCATAGCGTCTACTAGCTTTAAATCCAACTTCCGAGCTTCTCTAATACTATCCAGAAAATCATTAATAATCTTCAACATTCTCAACATTAAAATCTGTGGTGTCAACTCACAGACTAAGCTCATATCTCTGAATTGTTTAATCAATTCTAACTCTCTAACCATCATAGCAGACATATGCAACAATTTCTGACTCAAGGCATCTGCTACAACATTAGATTTACCTGGATGGTAGTTCAAACCAAAGTCATAATCTTTTAACAGCTCTAACCACCTTCGCTGACTCATATTCAACTCCTTCTAGTCAAACAAGTACTTTAAACTATTGTTATCACTAAACACCTTGAATCTAGAGCCATAGAGGCAATGCCTCCAAATCTTTAGCACAAAAATTACTGCAACCAGTTCTAAATCATGTGTAGGATAATCCTGTTCATGAATCCTCAACTGCCTCGATGCATAAGCTACTACTTTATCATTCTGTATAAGCACACCACCTAAACCTAAATTAGATGTGTCACAATACATAGCAAAATATTCTTCTGGATTAGGTAATATCAAAATCAGAGTCATCGTTAATTTCTTCTTCAACTCGGTGAAACTTTCCTCACACGGAACATCCCACACAAACGCTTTACCCTTGCAAGTCAACTGAGTTAACGGAAGTGATAACTTAGAAAAGCCTTTAGTAAACCTCATGTAATAACCAGCTAAGCCTAAAAAGCTTCTAATCTCTGTAACTGATTCTGGAGCCTCCCACTATAACATTGCATCTACGTTGGATGGATCCACCACAATACCATCACCTGAAATAATGTGGCCAAGAAAACTAACCTTTTTCCAACCAAAACTCACACTTTGACAATTTAGCATATAATTTCCTCTCTTTCAACACTTGCAAAACAATTCGCAAATGCTCAGCATGCTCTTCTTCCGGTCTAGAATAAATCAAAATATCATCAATAAAGACTACCACAAACTTGTCTAGATACTCATGAAAGTTCCTATTCAGATATTCCATGAATACACCTGGTGCATTATAAACTCCTAATAGCATCATAATATACTCATAATGCCCATACCGAGTCCTGAAAGACGTCTTCTATATATCACCGTCCATTACTCAAATTTAATAATAACCTGACCTTAAGTCAATCTTGCTAAATACGTGTGCACCCACCAACTAATCCATCAATTCATCTATTCTTGGAAGTGGATACTTATTCTTGATCGTCACTTTATTCAATTGTCGGTAATCTACACACAGTCTCATACTACCGTTTTTATTTTTCACCAACAATATCGGAGCTTCCCAAGGCGATACACTTGGTCTCACGAATTTATTCTCAATAAAATCTTCTAATTACTTCTTCAATTCTGGTAATTCAGATGCCGACATCCTGTATGGTTTCGTGAAAACAGGTCTTGTACCAAGAATAAGATCAATTGAAAATTCCACTTCTCTTTCTTGTGGCACATCTGAAATATCATCCGGGAAAACATCAGGAAAATCACGTACCACCTACAATTCCTTAATTACAGCTTGAATTTTAATAGATATTGATGCCATCAATGAAAATACTTGAGCTTCATCCTGTATCAACCTGTTCAACTGCCTAGCAAACAAGAAACCAGCTTCTTCCTCCACATCAAGAGCAAGAAACTGAACAGATTTATTGAAACAATTAATATGAACATAATTGGTTTCCAACCAGTTCATACCTAAATTACATCCAGCCCACTCAACGGTAAACACAATAAATCCACAGAAAAATATCTTTCAAAGATTGACAAAAGACATTCCAATATACTCGAGAAGTAGTAAGTGATCCCTTAGCTGGAGTCTCGATAACCATCTCCCCGTTCATAGAAGACAATGCAAGATTCAACCTTTTCACACAATTAACAACAATGAAAGAATGTGTAGCACTGTTGCACCCCAAAATTTACCCTCTTGATTTTAGATGGCTTATGTGTCATAATATGCATTCATACATTATGATAGGATAAAGGTATTTTGGTTCCCAAGTTCCTCTATAAGCTTTGAAAGATGGTTCTGTTATCAATCAATGCGAGAAAGGTCTCATACCCTCAATCTTTGAGTCATCCAAAACTTTTAATGTTTCTCACACCTCAAGATATATCATATATTTCTTTAATTCATCAAAAGTTTGAAATTGCAAGTGTTGATCCTTGAATCATTCCTCTCCTATGCATCTCTTGAAATTATGGTTTTGGCTAGATGAAGTGTTTAATACTTGTATGGACCAAATTTATGGAGCAATATCCTCTCATTGTTATTTGAGACATCTTTGTGTAAGAAATTCCTCATCATGCCCATAGGAATTAGGGTTTTGAGAATAATCATCATCTCCAAGCATAGAGGACCAAAACTAGGGTTTTAGATTTAATCAGAAAATCTTTGAGTTTTTAATCAAGACTCGATTCCATACTTCTCTATATGTTTTTAAGAACTTATGATTGAGGTATTAGACATAAATTTTGATTGGAAGTGGTTCAATTGATCAATTGGGGGTACAACAATCTTTTGAGCAAAAGTCAACAAAAGTCAACTGTGACAAAGGGGATTTTTGGTTAACATGCAATTCAACATCCACATTTTCATGTTGTATGGTCATTGATGAAAGAAAATCAAGAGAGTTATTGAATTTGAAGATAACTTTTCAAAGAAGTTATTTGAACTTTTGAAAATTTTTAAGTGTTCCTAGTACTAAACCTTGAATGATCACAACTTCTTCAATTTTTATTGAAAATGTGCAAACCTTATATGGTTGCAAAAAGGAGAGAAAGTTATTAAACTTTGTCCTTGTGGAGTCAAGACTAAAAGTGATTATTTTGAGAGATATTTGGCTTGGAAATTTCTGGACACTTAGATATTTTTAAGATTTTTGACTAAAAGGTTGATTTCTTCATGTCCACTTTTGAAGTATCGAATGGTTTCAATTTTGAAAAGTGTCAACATGAAAATTGTAGCTTGAATCCTCCTATACATTTTTTTCAAGAATTATCTCATTTGGTTATGTATAGAGAGAGATGTGATGGTTATGATATCAAGGATTGAAAAGGCAAGTATGCCTAGCAAACAAGGCCTCGTGCGCAAAATTTGATCAAATAGACGGTGGGCATACCTTCACCATCACTTTTCTTGTTGAATTAATCATAATTTCAAAAATGTTTGAACATCAGAGTTAGAGATTATTGTGTCCTCTTCAATTTTGAATTAAGGATAATTTTATTTTGAGCATTATGGAGAAAGTTATGATGTTGAGAACTCAAGGGCACCAGATGGTATTTTTTCTGGCCAGACACCATGTCTTGTGCATGCAAGAAGACTTGGGCAAGGAATTTTCCAATATTTTCATGCCAAAATTTCTACATGGTGCAAGCTTCGTTTCAAATTGTCATCAACATCATAGTTAAATCTTAGCATTCAAGCTTTCCATAGGCCTTCATTGGATGAAAAATGCACGAGTAGATTTTGAGATATTTAGAATTTGTCATAACTGGTCATATGGGCATACATAGTAAAGGCAAGAAGGAAAATTTTAGTTTTCACACACATGAGGGTATCTGTTGCATAAAGCTTACTATGCACCCCATGCACGTTATTTACACCATGATATTACCTTTATTCTATTTCCAAATCAAGTAAAATGCATGCCTAACCATGCAATATTCGTGCATTTCCTTTTTTGGAAAATATTTCTTCCACTCTCTCTCACTCCCATGTGGAGCATACAAGCTCACTTTTCCCACGCTCATTTCACTCATTTTCTCTCAATTTATACTCATCAAAATGCAACATTTCAGAGCTTAACAAAGGACAAAACACATGCTTGCTACCTTCATTCAAATCTGCCAGCTTTGACACAAATACCCTCTAACAGTCTAAAAGCTTGTAAAGACTATCAAACCCCCACTCTTCATACTCTATATAAGAGAAGCCTCTCTTCACACATCATACCCACATAATTCCAAGGCCATACGCATAATCTTATATTTATCTCTTCCTTTCCTCAAAGTCCAGTTTCAAAGCTCCTTTATTCTTGCTTGCTCCAGTTCTCTTTTCCTCTTCATTTCATCATCATTGAAGTTAGAAGAAGAAGAATCATCAGGTTTCTTATTGAGAATCAGAGGTATCTTTTGGATTTATTTTTCAAAAATTGAGGTAAGTCTCATTGAACTTCAACTCATGATTTCAGCTTGCATTCTTGTTTTAGATCTTAAGTATTATGGTTTAGTTGGCCATATCTTAGATCTGATGTATAAGCTTGTGTGATTTGCTGCTTGAATTGTGCTATGTGAGATTGTGTCCAAATTGCATATCACCGTGATTTCGTGCTCACTTTGTGTTTTGATCTTGCATCATCTGAAAATTCTATGATCCTCATGTTTTTCCTTGCATTTTTATGATGAGCTTTATTGTTTGGATCACCTCGTTTGGTTGAGAAATGAAAGAGAATTTTGGATCTGAAATGGTTTGACAACTATGTTTTAAGAATGTTCATATTTTCTTAATTTTAGTGATCTTCGTGCCACTATTTCTGTGATTCGTGCATCATTTTAAAGAATTATTTATTCTTTGTTGATCTACTCTGTGAGATCTTGATTTTTGGTTTTTGTTTCACTTAATTTCGTTAAGAAACGAATGAGTTATGAGCTTGTGAAGATTATGTGATGAAGTTGTTGTTTTGTTAGGGTTTAGTCTCTATTACAGGGACGATTATGTGGCCTTTCCTAATTGAACATGATTTAGGTCCTTTTACAGTGTGTTTTGATTATAGCAGGTGTAATAGACTTCTTTCTATTTGAATTTTCATTCATTTTTATTTGTTTTCTTTAATTTTGTTTTAATATTTCTTTGATTCAAAAATTCTCACAAAAATATTTTAGACTTCATTTTCAGTCTATTTTCATATTTTTAATTTTATTTCATATTTTTATCATTTTTGCATGATTAAATAAATAACTTATTTTAATTAGGTGTTTTGATCACCTTTTAGGATTTTGAATTTTATTTTCCAATGTTCATTAATCTAAAAAATCTATAAAAACTGTTTTGAGTTGAGTCTACTCCATGAAAACATTTTTATTTAATTTTTTTTATAAAATTTGTGGCATGCTAATTAAATCAATTGGTTAGCTGTGTCATTATTTTTACTAATTTTGTTGCATTGTGCAAATATTTTATGTTTTAATTTTTCCTTTCGAGATAAAATTACAGAAAAATATGTTTAATTCTTCTTAGATATTAATATAATTTTTCATTATTTTTAATTTTATTTCAAATACAGTTTGATTGCTTGTTTAATTTTTAGAAGTTAATTGTTGTTTTTGGTCCCTTTCCTTGCTTAGGCTTAACGAAACACTTAAATATCAAATTTCACTCACTTCTAAAAATCAAGAAAAATAATTTTGATGTTCTTGGACGATTCAAGGTTACAAAACTAACTTTGTTGTATTTTTAATCCTGACTTTACATTTTCTTTGAAATAATTTTGTTAAACCTCTCTAGTTTGAGCCTTTTGCCAACTAGTCTTAATAATTTCAACTCATTTTCACTTTTTCATTTTCTTTGAAATAATTTTGTTAAACCTCTCTAGTCCTTTTCCTATTTTTTAACCCAATTTTGACTTAGAGATATGCATAGGATTTTGCCTTGACTAAAATGCTTGTATTTGAGAACTTGTGTGCATAGTTTTAAGCTAATTTTATGTATAGAGTATGCTACTGACTTGGCTCTATTTTTATACATTTCTCCCAATTTTCACATTCCTCTAACTTCTTTTTCTATGATTAATAATTGTGTGTTTCTTATAGCCCTTTTCTTGTGTACTTTGTGCATGATCTTCTTGTATTTTGTGTGAAACTTCTTTAATTTCTTCTATATGCTTTGTGCTACTGACTTGCATGTAAACATATCATTTAAGCATGCTCTCTCTTCATACATGTCATTTCTTGAACTTCACTTGCATTTAAGAACATGTTAGGAGTTGTTTTGACCTAATTGTTGCAATACTTTGTGTGTGTGTGTGTGTGTGTGTGTGTGTCTATAGTTGATGACTTAGGTTTGATTAAAGACTTTAAGGTGTTAACATGATGTGGTTACTTCTGATCTCACTCTTATTTGACACCACATGCCATGATCAATCCATCACACACTTCTTTCTACTTTAGATTCACTTTTTATTTTGACCTAAGTGTATGCTTGATATGTGTTGATGTTTTTTGAGGACTTTGAATCTAATTTTCCAATTTTTAAATTTTAATATTGACTTCTCTTATCATTTAAATTCTCCATGATTTTATGATCCTTTTATTTGGCACTCATTTGCCAACGACCATGGTGACATAATGAGAGCTACATTTTCCTTCTTTTTTGTCTTCCTTGAGCATCATTGTCTAATAATTGCCTCATGATTTTTATGCCATGTATCATTAAGTTATCTTGATGTTGGCCTTTGCCTATAACATCTAAGAACCTTAGGTATGATCTTTTTAAATCACCCATGATTGTATGCTTTAGAGACTACAATTTTTATAAGTTGTCATGACACTTGAGGATGTCACATCAATGGCATTACTCAAGGCTTCAAGTTCATGATAGATACTTTAGAATGGATCATGCAACTTCCATATGACCTATAATTATCATTATTTTTCATCTCACTTGATCTTTACCAACTTTATTTGGTTTAAGGCAAATGTTTCTATTTTTGTGATGTTGATTATCAAACCTTGTGACTTTGCTTGTGTATGAAGTCTCATCTTCATGTTATGTTACTTTTAAACCTAATATTAAGTAAACTTATAACACAAGTCACACATGTCATGATTCTCAAATTATGATCTCTTACTTCATCATTACTCTTCCAACTAAACTTACTAATTCTTGTCTCTTTGCATCATTTCTTTTGTATGATATATGTGAAATCTTCTTCCATGACTTGTGGTATATAAATATGGTTTATTAAAGCTCATATGCTACTTACTTGTATGCTTTAGACCTCCCCCTAAACATGTCCCCTCTTAATCTATTCTCTTCTTGATCCTTCTTTTGCTTTATGGTTGACTTTGGTGTGGTATTGACCTAGTCTTATGTTAACTTTTGAACATTCTTTAGCAAGGTTATCTTAGGGGTTCATATAAATTTTTAGTACATTAAAATTGTGTGTTTTCTGATGAATTCACACATAATTGACACATTACATCATGTTCATATAATCACACACTCACTTGCACCTCACTTTACAATTTTGTTTTGACATAATTTGTGTGCTTTGGTGTTTGTACCATGATCTTCATGTCTAATTGAGTTCTACCTCTACTATTTGGTATGTGTTGAGCGTATAACATGTCCATGTTTACTTTATATTCTCCAAATCATCTCTTTCTTCTCACATGTTTACTTGTTAGCATTGCATGAGAATTTTTGTCCACTTAGGATTTTCAAACCAACTTTCCTTGAATGATTTGATTATGAATCTTTCCCAAGTTTGATTATGTGATGACGATGAGTGTGATATGTGTTCACTTCTGACTTGTGTACTTCTTCATCCCTTTTCACCTCACTTCACTTTCTTATGCCATGTTTTGTTAAGCACTCGACACATAAATGCTTTTATGCTAGTGTGATTGCTTTAAAGTTTTAACTTATGACTTTAAGATCAAAACTACTTAAGCATGAACCTTAGCAATATATATATATATATATATATATATATATATATATATATATATATATATATATATATATATATATATATATATATATATATATATATATATATATATATATATATATATATATATATATATATATATATATATATATATATATATATATATATATATATATCACCTTGATTCTATACTCTTGTCTCATTCATGCTTGCGTGTTTTATCATGATATGAAGTCTTGTCTTCTAAATGCATGTTTGCACTTCCACTTATCTAGTTAGACTATTTCTTCACTTCCTTGAACCAAGTTGCCATGTTTAGGGTAGTTTAAGGTATATAACATGTTAAAGTCAGAACCTATATCATTTCTTGATGTGCTTTTATGCCATTCCTCTTTGTTTACTTTTTATTTCTCTCTTATCTCCCTTCTTCACTTCTTCAAGTTTATTTGTAAGAGTTTCATCTCTTGTGTGCTTTATGACATTAACTTTGTGTGTGCTTGATGCTTTATCATCTTTTATCTTGATGTATTTCATTTATTTGATGTATTATCATCTTTGTGATGTATTGTCATCTATGTGATGTATTTCCATCTTTGTGATGTATTGTCATCCATGTGATGTATTTCCATCTTTGTGATGTATTGTCATCTTTGTGATGTATTGTCATCTTTGTGATGTGTTTTCATTTCTTCTTTGTATCTTGGTGTTTTACCATCGTTGTATGATATTTCATCATCACTTTCCTATGTTTGCTTGCTTCTCCTTTTGTATGCTCCCCATAGGATCTTTAGTTCACTCTTTTCTGAGTTTGAACTAAATAGACCTTAGGATATTTATCTAGGCATGACAACATTAGTTTGATACTTCCTTCCTAAAAAAACTATAGGATCAACATTGTATGATAACTTTAGGACTATTTTGCTAGTCTCCCTTAGATTTTTGCATCTCATTAAGACTAAAACTTATTTTTCTTTTCAAACTCTCAAAACACTTAATAATAAATGATGAGAATTACACTCTTTACTAAGTATAGAAAATGATAAGTAGTTTTCTTTTCGATCTTATCATTCTTTCTTTCTTAGTCTTTAGTGTGATTCAAATTTCAAATCCTTTTTTAAAGGTAAAAAATACAAACTAATGTAAATCTTTTTGTCTTCGGGCTTTTTATTTTAAACCATTTTCAAAAAGGACATTCTTCGCTAGCATCGTCTATAAAAAACATTAAAACCAATGGGAACTTTTGAGCCGAACTACAACACTATAATTTTTTAAAAGGGATACGTAGGCATCTGGTCATGGGGCTCAGCCGAGCAAAACTTTGTAAATATTTCTTTCTTTTCCCTGTGTTTTCTTTTGCATGCATTCCCTCTTTGCATTTTCCCTTTTAGAATTAAGATTTAGACATATAGTAGACACACCCTTAGATTAGAACAAACTTAAGTGGATCCTGTGGAGTATAACAGACGTGAGGGGTGCTAATACCTTCTCCTTGCGTAATCGACGTCCTTACCTTTTTTCTCTTGGTCGTGAGGCCATGCTTCTTTTCGTCCCTCAGGTTTACTCAATGTTTCCTTTCCCTCTCTTGGGATAAATAACATTGCTGGTCCATCCTCATGCAAGTCAGTCCTACCTTTCTTTGTTTTCTCTTATTTGGGTGTTTGTTTGTTTATTTCTTTATCACTTCATTTATTTATATGCTTTCATGAATTGCATTTTATTTTACTTGTTTCCTATACTCTGGATATTACTGTTGTGTTGTTTCTTTGTTGGGATGTGATGATACTATTGAGGTAAGAGGCCCAATACTCAGGCCAGAGTTGTAAACCATTTGGAACCTTATGACTAGAGTGGGGACATCACGGCTATTGGACGAGGTCCTACTAGTAGGGTTATGTGTACCATGCTCAATTCAGGTAGAAATGGGGTATTTTCATAAAACATGTCTATGTCGTGTGATTTTACTTTTTGGAGGACCCATGATTCTGAGTCACCCTTGCCTTACCCCGACCTAGACTTCACCTGTGAGTGGGAAAAGATGATTCTTACATGTACCATTGGTATCGGTGACTATTGTTGGTGACTTATATGTGTGTTCCAAAGCATGCCATACTTTTGATCTTATGATACTCAGTCTGTTCAGAGAACAACACATCAGTGTCCAATTATTCTGGAAACCTTGGTCTTGTCATATTGCATCATAGTATATTTATTTTTCAAAAAATGATGTACAAAAAAAAGTTAACCACCACATGCATTGTCATTTCCAGGGATATTTAAGAGTTAGTATCTTCATCAGAGATGGCTACCAGACACATCTTCAATTATATTTTCTTCTGTGAGGATTTGACACCATTAAGAGATTTAGGCACTCAAGTTGTCAGACACAGTTCAAGAAGATTCACTTAAGATTATGGAAATATCTTGTCTCTCTTGAATGCTACCAGTTAGCCATGGGATCTAATCACTCTTCTGCAGTTCTATGACCCGAAGTTGCGCAACTTCACTTTCCAAGACTATCAGCTTCTTCCTACTCTAGAGGAATATGCATTTATTCTTGGCATTAAGGTTCAAAATTGGGTTAATCTCACCAACATTACAGAGGTGTTTAATCTTGAATCTATCATTGAGGCTCTTTATTTGAGCTTGAACAATGTGAAAGAGAATTGGAAGCACAAAAGTTGTGTCTTTGGCTTTTCTTCAAGATTTCTGATAATTAAAGCTAAAGAGTTTGTGAGTGAAAGAAACTGGTTGGATTTCAATATTGTAGTGGCTATCTTGATTTGTGGGATAGTTATGTTCCCGAATGTCACGAACTTTGTAGATTGCACTATTGTTTATCTCTTCAAGGATAAAAACCATGTGCTGACTCTTCTTGCTAATACTTACCACTCCATTCACTCCAATTATGAAATGAAGGGAACACTTGTTTGTTGTTTTCCATTATTGTATAAGTGGTTCATGTCTCACCTACTCGTAAGTGGACCATTTACAGACGTCTGAGACACCTACTTATTTTCTCACAGAATCATGAGTCGCCCTCATCATGATATAAAGTGGCATAACCTTGAGATGGATAACTCTGAGATCATTACAAGTTGCGGGGAGTTTTCTAACATCCCTCTCATTATAAGTGTCTCACTCCAAAAATTTCCCTCTTCATTTTATTTTTATGGCTTATGTTTCATCATATGCATGCATGCGTTGTGACAGGATCAATGTATTCTTATCTTCCTGATTTTCTTCAAGCTGTGGAATTTGGTTATTTTGACAATCATTTCAGGATGGATCTCATATCTTTATTATTTTGATCATTCAGGCTACTAAGTCTTCTTACGCATCAAGGCATCTCATCTGATTCTTTTTTTCATCAAAGGGTTCAGGATCTGCAAGTATTTTTCTTGAATCACATTTTTCTCCCATCTATTAGCTCTTGTGCTAGGGAAGTATGTGATTTCTTTCTTGATATAAATTATGAAAGCATTATATCCATTATGACTACCACCTTAGTACACTTTCAGTTGTCAAATGAGTTTTATTAGAGGTTTTCTTTTTTAATTCCATTCTCATATTTTTCAAAGATTCTTCAAGGACAAGATACCATTGTTGGGCTCATTGATTAAAGAAATATTAATTGAGGGTTTTATTAAGAAAATTCCATTGGGTCTCTAATGATCAAGAAAGTTTTTTGGGGATACTTTTAGGGCCATTCATATTTAGGAAAGATATTGAATTATGATATTGTTGTACCCCAAAATTTTCCCTCTCATTTCTCAAGAAAATCTCTCACAAGATCTCCATTGATTCAAGACTGCACGAGGTTTGATCAGCTCAAGACACCTCCTCAGCACTGATGACTCAAATTAGGGTTTGAGTTTGCACAAGGACAAATGGAATTTTAATGCCCCATATGACTTTTATAGATCATTTTGGACCATCAATATTGCTCATGTCAAGTTTCAAGTCTTGGATCACTTTTTTGCTCAGTCAATTGATCAGTGACCTAAAATCAGTTGTATTCGGGAAAAAGTCAACTATGGTCAATTTATAGTCAAACTTCATAATCTTTGATCCACATAAACATTATGAACTCATATATGTGATTTTATCAAGTTTGGATCACAATTCCTCAAGAAATTTGATCAGACAATCAAAAGGGCAAAATGGTCAAAATTAGGGTTTTGATTGAGAAAGTGCAATTTTTGATTTTTTGACCTAACAAATGACTTGTTGGTTTAAGGAAGGATCTCAAGGATTCAAATTCATCATTTTTACCTAATGGAATGGCTCAAAACTTTTCTCAAGTTCAATTGATTGATAGTTGAACTTCAGTGAACAAATGAAAAGTCAATTGTATACTGAAAAGTCAAACTTTGACTTTTTGATCAAAATCAAGTTTCAAAGATTACAATTCATCAAGACATGTAAAAATATGAAACTCGTTCATAAAGAAATTGAAAAGTCAAAATTCATCTTTTGAAAAGTCAAAATTCCAAGACTTAGAAATTTTTCTAAGTGTTGGAAAGTTAATGTTTTTTCATAACTTTGTGCCAAATTTCCACCATGATGCAAGATGATTCAAGGAAAACTTCCAACATGAAAGTTATAGATCTCAATGAGATCTAAAACAATGTAGAGCAGGACTTTTTCTAGAAATGCTTGGATTTTAAGTTATAAATTCATGAAGTTATCGCATTTTTGAATAAACACTTAGAGAAATTTTCAGCAGTTTTGGTCATATTTTTATCCCAACTTCTTGGCCAATTTTCATCAAGTTCAAATTTGATTTAACAAATGTAGTCATAATGAGAGTTGAGAGGGTGTTTCAAGCTTTTCAAAACATCCAAGAGCATGAATTTATCATATTTGAGCTAGGAGATTCAAGGGCCTGAAGTTGGGCATTCATTCTTGAATTCCAAGCCATTTTTGTTGTAGAACACATAATCCAATTGGCATGATGTGCTGCACGATCTTACTGTGCAGGCCTTGTGACTTGCAAATCTTACCATAATTTAATATTTACACAAACTTTTGAGCTATGGTCCATTTGGTTTAAGCATTGTCCAAGTGATCTTTCCACTTTTGGCACAAAGTTGATATTGCCATTCTTGCAAAGTAGCTTTAATCACAAAGTCAGCTCTCCATGAGCCTATAACTTATTTCTTATACACACACTCAACATATAAAATCAGAAGAGAATGCTTAAAGTGTCCAACAACTCTATGCAACAAAGTACAAAACATTGGAACTATGATCTTCAAGTTTGCTATATGTATAATATAACCTGGCCAGAACATGTGATTCAAAATCTGAGTTTGTTTCAAGTCTCAAATCTTCTCTATAAGTAGAGAGGCCAATTGCAATAGAAAGAGGCCAGAAAATAGAAGGAGAAAATAACACTCAAAATCATTTTTGCTGTCAAAAACCATATTTGTCCACAAAACCTCCATTTTTGAGCTTTGAAGTCCAAATCTTTGAATCTCACACCTCGCAAGTTTTCTCCCAACAAACTATCCAAACACTTCACATACAACATATAGAAGTCGTTCAAACACAAGAATAACTTCTGTAACATCATTATCGCTATCTTCCAAATTCAAAAACATATATTGCAACTCGACTTGGTTGGAGCGGTTCAACCATTTTCAGTACAAAAGGAAGGTTGGAGCTACTTTAAGAAGGTTCAAAGGAGCTCGATCAATCACCACTTTTCACCCGGAAACATTCGTACGTGTTCTAAAGCTTCTGCTTCGAGAGGTAAACTTTCTCAAATTGTGATATCATTGTTCATACATAATTTTCTTTTGCACTCAAAAGATATAACAAGATAGATCAAAGAGAAAAAACTAACAAAAAAATCCAGACCAGAGCCTGACACGGGTGCCTGTGTCACACGACACGACCCGTGTCAGCTTAGTTGGGTTGAAAACGTGATAAAACGTAGGGACAGGGGCTGACACGGGTGGCCGTGTCACATGACACGGCCACGTCACATGACACGGTCGTGTCAGATTGGCTGGAGCAAATAAAGCATAGAAAAGTCATGGACAGATCCTGACACGCGTGCCCGTGTTACACGACACGGCCCATGTCAGTTCAGACACCAAATTTCTTGATTTTTGAGATTTTTTGAGTTTATTTTGGACATATTGTATTGTTCGGAATTGACCTAACACTATAAAACTTTTTTTATTTTATGAAACCTCAAAAACATTTTTCTAAACAATTAGTTTTTTATTTAAAAAAGGTTAACTTAGACTTAGGTTTTTTTTCCCTTCGATGAAATTAATTACAAAAGCTTTTCTATAAAAAGAAACCCTAAAAAACAATTTCTCCCACTTTACGTCTTCTTGCATATTTTACTATTTTTGCATTATAAATTATCTAATTGTCAAAGCCTTGTAATAGTAATTAGGGTTTACTTTTCTTGTAATCCCCATTTGTAAATTTGTATACCCCATCCCCCTAATGATGTAATAGCATAGTAATTTTACTTTCCACAATTTATCGCTTTAATATAAATGCTAGTAATTAGGGTTTGTATGGAAAGATAAATAATCAACAAGTAGAAAACCCTAATCAAAGAAAAACAAATACATGCAAATCAAACACACTTGCACCCCTAGGGTTAATTCCACTTGTTGCCTTACAAAAATGGTCATGTTACGCATGTGGGGTATCTTAGCAAAAACAATAAAAAATACAAGATCATATTCCCTCGATGACGCTACCAATGTTGCCTTTCTAAATGATCTTAGCCCTCAAAGAGAAATGCTAAGATATCTCACAACATTGCTATGATGACTATACGATGATCCACGCTCGTCCCTTTACATCCAAAGATAAGGCTTCTTACCAATCAATGGTAAGATAGCAATATCAAAGGAAAGAAGAAATGAACTAAGACTTTTGAGTAGGTAGATTATTCCTAGTTGCTTGTTCATTTTCGAAACAAATATCCTTGCTTATTTTCAAAACAAACACCAAACACTTTCAAAACATTTTCCAAACATGAAATATTTTCAAAAGCCCAACACTTTGTATACGTTCTTACGAATGAGAACTATTACAAAGTTTGCCTAAACGAAGGCACCTTTTCAAAATACTTTCAAAAACCACACAAAGCACATTTTCAAACAAAGCCAAGTGATCTAGCAAGCAACTAAGAGCCCGGAGATGATTATGGATGAAAAGGGTGCTAACACCATCCCTTTGCATAATCTACCCCCCGAACTCAAGAAATAATCTCAAAGGTCTTTCCTATTCTTTTCAGCCCTTCCTTTTGGATAAAAGAAAAGTCGGTGGCGACTCTTGCAAACTGCAACATTTGTGATCAAACAAAAAACATCTCAAGTCAGTTCTCCCACCGTATCACAGAACTGGAGACTCTGTTGGGGAAACTTAAAAATGGGGTTACCTTAGGGCTATATCACCTTTACTTGCTTCCTTGTTTGATTTGCTTGCTTTACATTTTGGTTCCTTGTTTGGGCTTGTTTTAAATCCTCTACCCAGATTTGAGATACCTTATAGGTAAGTAGCAATACTTTGTGGAAACTGTGCAGGTTATACCGATATGGTCTAAGAAATAGCTACGTTAGTGTGACACATTTGTGGGTACCGGTAGCCCTTGAGTAGTCAAGGAGAATACGGGGCCGTTGTGTGGTGTCATGAAGCACTAACTGACTTTTAGAACCTTTACTTGACCAACGTGGCCTTTAGGACATAGTGAGATAACCGAATTTAGTGCAGTTCGAAGTTGGTTGATACTCGATACTACACTCATTGAGATCAAACTTATTGGGATATTTCCGTCGCTATTAAAGAGGCTTGCACTGAAACAATGCCCGATAAGAAAGGTCAATGATATTGAGATCCCTTAGAACCCGGTTACTATTTCTAGGATAGGTTTTAAGCTACCTAAACTTCAAGAGGGTACTTACCTATCAGAATCCATGCAAGCATAAACCCAAGGACTTATTTGTCTTGTGTGTATATGCTTACTTGTACATAACATCATAAACATCATAACATCATAAGCATTCTCACTAACCATTTCAAGGATTTTAGGGATTTATATTTGTTCTATTTTGTAGGACATGGCTTCTATCCGTAAGAAAACCATTCAAGTCAATCTCGTAAGAATTCCTTCTCAAATCAAAGAGCTAGCATCAAGGGTCCCTGAGAATTCTTCATTCACCGAAAGACATGGTCGCCTCCTAAACTTGGTTACCTCCAACACTGATGAAGATATGTTAAATGTGCTTTTCCAGTTCTTTGATCCTCTACATCATTGCTTTACCTTTCCTGATTATCAGCTTGTACCTACTCTGGAAGAATTCTCCCAACTCTTGAGGATTCCCATTCTCAATCAAATACCCTTCAACGGTACATAAAGAGATCCAAAACCTGAAGAGATTGCCCGAGCACTACACTTGCAACAATCTAATTTCACGACTAATTGGGAAACAAGGAGTGGTGTCAAAGGTTTCTTAGCCAAGTTCTTGTTTGAGAAAGCTCAAGATTGTTGGAACTCTTTGGACTTACAAGCTTTTGAAGAGATCTTGGCCCTCCTCATCTATCGGATGGTTTTATTTCCAAACCTGGACCAACTCATAGATGTAAATGCTATCAAAATCTTCATGTCTTGCAATCCGGTGCCTACTTTGTTGGGAGATATCCTACATTCTCTCCACACTCGCACTATGAGGAAGAGAGGGGCCCTCATGTGTTGCATACCTCTCCTGGCTAGATGGTTTATTTCGCATCTTCCTTGGTCTGTGTTGATGAATGAGCAAGGTTTGAGGTGGTCCCATAGGTTGATGACGCTCATACATTCAAATATCCATTGATGTTCTCGATCCTTGGAGAATATTACCCTCATAGACCGTTGTGGGGAATTCCATAATGTTCCTTTGCTTGGAATTAAGGGAGGTATCACTTACAACCCATGCTTAGCCTTACGCCAGTTTGGATATGCTCGAAGAGATGGTCCACATGATATTCTCATCCAATGAGTGGTATTCGACTACGAGAGGACAAGCAAGGCCACCGCCGAAGGTTTATACGAGCGTGGAGGATGGTAAAAAATGTGGATAGCAAGACACTAGAACAAAAGAATTCTATTCCACTTGAGCCTTATCTTAGGTGGGTGCGAGCTCGTGCTCAGAAGCTTGAGATGCCTTATCCCTCCATCTTACCAGTTATCATGGAGTCTGTGGTCGAAGGAGATGTCCCGTACACTGTCCTACATCCCGACATGCCTACCTCTCTTGAAGACTTGCAAAAGGGTTGGATTAAGCTAATGGAAGAACGATATACTTTCGAAGCTCAATTCTATGCTAGTGAGAAGAGGGTCTTGGAGCTTACAAAGCAGATACAAGAAGAGAAAAGTTTGAATGCCTACCTTGCGCCAAAGAGGATGCGTTTGGTCTTTTTATCTTAGAGTTCTACTTTGTAAGCCCAAGACGTATGTTGTAGTCATTTTGAACTAATTAATGAAATTTGACGTTTGTTTATGTTTTGTCTATAAAAATTTAAATTTCATAAATCCTTGAAATCGTTTGCATATACATCTTCCATGCATCATGACATAATAGGTTTTCAGTCAACAAGTTTCCCTATCTTTCTGATGTTTATTTCAGCAAGATGGATCTAGAGAAAACAGTGAAGGATCTTCAGGAACAAAACTCTCAATTCCAAGAGACTATACTGGATCTATCCAAGGGGAAAAAAGATATGATGGCATTGCTGGCAGCCAAGAAGAAACCCAAGAGAAAGGCCCTGGTCAACATGGGTAGAAGGTTCAAAGAGTCAACCCGTCAGATCTCGGTAGTAGAAGACTCATCTGAGGAAGATGAGAATCAGATTGGAGAAGCTAAGAGTACCCAGGAAGGGTGCATCAACAGTCAAACGTCTGATGATGATTATTTTGACGAACATTATCACCTCGCCGATGTCAAGTACAAGCAGTTAGAAGACAGATTGAAATCTGTTGAGATCCAAGCCGTCCCCGGTTTAGATTTTGATGATTTGAGTTTGATCTCTGGGGTTATTATTCCCCACAAATTAAAAATACCATTCTTTGCAAAATACGATGGAGTTTCATGTCCAAAACTTCACCTTAAATCTTATGTGTGCAAGATGCAACCGCACACTGCTAATAAGAAACTTTGGGTTCACTTTTTTCAAGAAAGCTTGGTCGGGACGCAGCTAGAATGGTTTTACCAGTTAGATGGTTCCCGTATTAATACCTGGGAAGACTTAGCTACTGCCTTCTATCACGAGTACCAGTATAACACCGAATTGGCGCCAACAAGGGCTCAGTTGCAAGATATGACCATGGGGAAGAATGAAGGATTCAAGGAATATGCACAAAAGTGGAGAGACCTCGCCAGTAGGGTTCAACCACCTTTGACTGATAGGGAGCACATTTACATGCTTATGGGCACTTTATCTGGTCCATTCTTTAATCTGTTGGTTGGTTGTTCGTCTTTTGGTTTCACTGAGTTAATCTTAACCGGTGAAAGAGTTGAAAGTGGCATCAAAAGTGGGAAGATTTCCATGGCATCTGCCTCCACTGCCAATCCTGTGAAGAAACCTTTTACTACAAAGAAAGCGGTCAATGTTGTGTATGGGGCAAGGGCCCGTACCAAGAAGGATGACCGCCAGTCTATTAATGTTGTCTGAATCTCCAATTCAACTCCTGCTCAAAGACCGTCTGCTAATCATCAATGTTTTGAAACTCCGAGAAGACTATTCATGAGGATAGGTATGACACTATCTCAAGCCTTACAACACTTACTAAAGGCTAATTTGGTGACATTGCGCGATCCTCCTGCCAATCCAGATACCTCTTCACCAAAGTATAATCTGAACTCCAATGTGCATATCACTCAAGTAGTACCGGGCATGAGACTGACCAATGTTGGTCCCTGAAGAATAAAATTCAGGATTTAATCAATAACAAGACTATTGAGTTTGATCCTTCTCCAACTCCGAATGTAATCAGCGCGCCTATGCCGAAGCATGGTAAGGATGTCAATGAAGTCAACTCTGTAGGTGATTCTGATGAAGAAGCTGCATTTGAAGATTGGGTGTATCCAACTACAACAGAGCTAAAGAATTGGCATGCAAAGGACTTTGTTCCTATCTCCTCCATTGAGGAGTAATCTACTTGTTTATTATTGTTTATTAATTCAAGAACATTTTGTCTGTAATATTTAAACAATGACTTTTAAGCCATGTGCCTGGCCCGAGGCACTTTGGTCCATTTGTCAAGGGTTTTATTTATGTTCATTTAAATCATATGATCATTCAATACAAACCATTGGACTCTTTTGCTTTCAAATCTTTGTGTTCATTGTCTTTCTTTTCTTCAAATACAATTTTCAAAATAGCCATGTATATTACATGCACACGCACACACTCTTGCAGGTCCTCATCCACTCTGGATCTCATTGCCAATGATTCTACTATTGCCGAATATGATTTCGAATATCCAATTAACCAAGCCGAAGACGAAGGCGAGGAAGATTGTGAAATACCGGGAGAATTATCTAGACTTCTAATACAAGAGGAAAAAGCTATTCATCCGCAATAAGAGTCGGTTGAAGTCATCAATCTGGATATCGAGACCGACAAGAAAGAAGTCAAGACCGGCACTAACCTAGAAAGAATTGTCAAGAGCAGGTTAGTTCAGATGTTGCATGATTATATGGACGTGTTTGCATGGTCGTATGAAGATATGCCAGGGTTGGATACTGACATTGTAGTCCATCGTCTGTCGAAAAAGGAAGATTGTCCTCTTGTCAAACAAAAAGTTCGTCGCATGAGGCCTGACTTGTCTGAGAAAATCAAAGCTGAAGTGATGAAACAATTTGATGCAGGGTTTCTAGATGTGACATCCTATCCCCAATGGGTAGAAAATATGGTTCCATTACCGAAGAAAGACGTAAAAGTTCGTATGTGCATAGATTATAAGTATTTGAATAGGGCAAGCCCCAAGGATGACTTCCCTCTACCTCATATTGATGTCTTAGTCAATAACACTTCTCAGCATAAAGTCTTCCCTTTTATGGACGGTTTCTCTGGCTATAATCAAATAAGGACGTCTCCTGAAGACATGGAGGAGACAACTTTCGTTACGCAATGGGGCACCTTTTGCTACAAGGTCATACCATTCGGGTTGAAGAATGCAAGGGAAACATATCAAAGGGCTACGATAGATTTGTTTTATGACATGATTCATCATGAAATAGAGGTATATGTGAATGATATGATTGCTAGATCAAAAACTGAAGAGGAACATCTCAATCACCTGTACAAACTATTCGAAAGGTTGAAAAAGTACAAGTTGAGGTTAAACCCTAACAAGTGCACATTTGGAGTACGATCTGGAAAGCTTCTAGGTTTTGTTGTCAGCAACAAAGGCATTGAAGTTGATCCTACCAAGGTAAAGGTCATCCAAGAAATTCCAGTCCCTCACTCTGAGAAAGAAGTTAGAGGATTCTTGGGTCATCTCAATTACATCGCTCTCTTCATATCTCACTTGATTGCTACTTGTGAGCCAATCTTCAAACTCTTGAAGAAAGATCAAGTAGTCAGATGGAATGATGAATGCCTAGCTGCCTTCGACAAAATCAAAGAATATCTGCAAGAATATCCTATTCTCATGCCTCCAGTTGAAGGAAGACCCTTGATTATGTACTTGACAGTATTAGAGAACTCTATGGGGTGTGTTTTGGGCCAACATGACGAGTCTGGCCGAAAAGAGCATGTTATTTATTACCTGAGTAAAAATTTTACCGACTGCGAAACCAGATATTCACTGCTCGATAAAACTTGTTGCTCTTTGGAATGGGCTGCTCGCTGGTTAAGACAGTATATGTTGACTCATACCGCTCTGTTGATTTCTAAGATGGATCCAATCAAGTACATCTTCGAGAAACCAGCTCTTTCCGGACGAATCGCTAGATGGAAAATGATCTTGACTGAGTACGACATTTAATACATAATGCAAAAGGCCATCAAAGGAAGTGTGCTAGCAGATCATTTGGTCCATCAAGCTGTCGATGATTATCAGTCTATGAACTTTGACTTCTCAGATGAGAACATCATACTGGTGATCGAATGTGCGAAACCTGGACCATATGACAGACCTGAACAAGGATCCCGATGGACTATGGTGTTCGATGGGGCTTCTAATGCCTTGGGTAATGGAACTGGTATTGTGATCATCTCTCCTGAAGGTTGCCACATTCCTTTCACTGCCAGATTATGCTTCGGTTGCACGAACAACATGGCCGAATACGAAATGTGTATTTTAGGTCTGAAGGCTGCCATTAATTTGAGGATCAAGCATTTGAATGTGTTTGGGGATTCCGCTCTAGTGATTAGCCAAGTAATATTAGATTGGGACACTAAACACCCTAATCTCATCTCTTACAAGGAACTTGTGTTATCCCTGATTCCGTACTTCGAAGAAATCACCTTTGAGCACTTCCCTAGGGAAGAAAGTCAGTTGGCTGACGCCTTGGCCACCATTACTTCTATGTTCAAAGTCAAATGGGACAACAAATCTCCTTTGATTACAATTGAGAGATTCAATGAACTTGCATACTGCTACGAGCTTGACATTGATGCCGAGAAGCCATGGTACCATGAGGTGAAGAGATACCTTGAGGCACAAGAGTACCCTGAGGGAGAATCCATCAACAAGAGGAAGTTCTTACGAAGATTTTCAGCCAAATTCTTCCTAAGTAACAAAATCTTGTACAAGCGCAACCATGACTCTACTCTACTCTGATGTGTAGACAAGAAAGAGGCAAAGGAAGTAATGGAATACATTCACGATGGTTTCTTTGGTACTCAGTCAAGCGGACATACGATGGCCAAGAAAATCTTGAGAGCTGGTTACTATTGGTCAACAATGGAGAGTAATTGCCATAAACATTCAAGGAGTTTCCATAAATGCCAAATCTATGCTGACAAGGTCCATGTGCCTCCTTTCCATCTGAACGTCATGACCGCTTCGTGGCCATTTGCAATGTGGGGCATTGACATGATTGGAGAGATTAAACCCACTGCTTCTAATGGACATCGCTTCATTCTTGTCGCTGTTGACTATTTCCCCAAATGGGTCGAATCCGCCTCGTTTGCCTCAGTCACCAAGAATGTGGTAGCCAGATTCATCAAGCACAACCTCATCTGCTTCTATGGTATCCCCGAGAGGATCATCACCGACAATGGGACTAACCTCAACAATACTATGATTACTGAACATTGCACTGAGTTCAACATCGAGCATCACAATTCTTCTCCATATAGACCTAAAATGAATGACTCAGTCGAAGCGGACAACAAAAACATTAAGAAAATTGTGCAGAAGATGGTAGTAACCTACAAGGACTGGCATGAGATGTTACCGTTTGCTCTACATGGCTATCGTACTTCTCTATGACATCAACTGGGGTAACTCCCTTTTCTCTAGTCTATGGTATGGAAGTTATTCTACCAGTGGAAGTTCAGATTCCCTCATTAAGGATTATGAATGATGAAGGCTTAGGTGAAGACGAGTGGATTCAGAGAAAATTGGATCAGTTGAATTTGATCAATGAAAAATGACTGGCTTCTGTTTATCATTGTCAGACGTACCAAAAATGTATGATCAAGGATTTCAACAAGAAGATCAAGCCTCGAGTATATCAAGCTGGTGACTTGGTGATAAAGCGCATCATTAGGCCACAAGGCGACCCCAGGGGCAAATGGACTCCCGCCTATGTAGGGCCATTTGTTGTCAATAGAGTTTTCTCTGGCGGTGCCATGATGCTGACTACCATGGATGGTGAAGACTTCCCACATCCTGTGAACGCGGACATAGTTAAAAAATACTACACATAAGAGACCCGCTAGGTTGACACACCTAGGCAAAATAAAGGCATCCCGGCAAACCAAAAGGTTTGGGCAAAAATTACGGATATATGCAAAATATTGTACACCTGGAAAGTTGAAAACCCGAAAGGGTGACTTGGGCAAAAATGGGTATCCTGGTGGGCTGAAAACCCGAAAGGGTGGTCCAGGCAAAAATTAAGGATTAAAAGCGTATGACTATGTCCCGTGGAATCACCACAGTCAACTTTATTACCAAATTATGAGTTCAAACGATCCAAGATCAATCTAATCCACTTCTGTCAACGGCAAGGGGCTTTCGAAGGCATTGGGGAAATAGTCGAGTTGGAGTGCAATGAGATCATTTCCACATGGCTATTTGTTTTTGTTTTTAAAATTTTGTTTTCCTTTCTATGATTTCCTCTTACTAGGATCTCCATCTCTTTGTACAAAAAACACCTATTCATGGGTAAAATATCAATACAAACATTCTTTGAAGTGAAAATTTTTCTGTTTTCATTTTGAATGCAAAATTGTCCAATGACTAAAATTGAACGAAGATATGCATATAAACATGATTAAAACTATTTGGCACACGTGTCCTGCTAAGCAGCAACAATCATCTCTTTAATGTATATGGGATATCCCCACAGAGTTATTTCATTAGCATTATCCCCAAAAGGATGGCTACAATAAACCTTCCCCCACGGAATTGCCCACAAAATCTCTTTGCATAGGTTGATTCCCAGCCAGAGTCTCAATCACTTGACAAGCTCTCTCTCCAGCTAAGTTGGTCCTAAGAGAAGAAATCTTGTGAATCTCTTCCTTGAAGAACTCACCTCATCAGTAGTTCATCGAGTATTCATCAACAGGGTTTATTTCCCCAACAAACTATAGGATTCCCCATTTGAGTCTATACTCTCCAGCTGAGTCAGAAATCCCTAAGCTGAGTATGTCTTCCCCAGTTAAGTTTATCCTCTCCGGCTTGAGGTTACCTTTCAGACTATTACAAATCAAAGTTCCACAACCCCTAATCCCCAGTAAAGTCATCAACAAAGTCTTTACTATTTCCAAAAGTTGTTGTGAAGCCTGGATTCGACCAGATACCAATCAACTTCATTCATTCAAAACACTGTGAAGCTTGGACCCGACCGGATATTAGTGTAATTTTTCATATACTATGAAGACTAGACCCGACCAGATAATAGTACAACTTCCAAATGTTATGAAGACTGGACCCGAACAGATAATAGCATAACTTCTCCAAGTACTTTGAAGCCTGGACCCGACCAGATAAAAGTTTAACTCTTCGAAATATTGAAGAACCTGGACTCAACCATACACGGGATTATCTTCTATTCCCCAGTAGAGTTTGCCTCTACCCCACCAAGTTACTGTGAAGCCTGGATCCGACCAGATATTAGTTTTCAATTTTATCTTTTCAAGTAAGTTATTGTGAAGCCTGGATCCGACCAGATATTAATTCCCCTCAGAAGTTTGTTGTGAAGCCTAGAATCCGACCAGATAAAAACTAAGTTACAGGCAACTAATTTTAAAGCCTTGACCCGACCGAATATTAGTTTAACCCTATCTTCTTCAGATTAGTTATTATGAAGCTTGGACCCGACCAGATAACAATTAGCTACAATCCCCAGCAAAACACTATGAAGCCTGGACCTGACCAGATAATACTATGAATTTTCAAAAACTATGAAGCCTGGACCCGACCAGATAGTAGTTACCGCTTCAAGTTACTATGAAGCCTGGACCCGACCAGATATCAGTTCAACTTCATCCTTTCTAGCAAGTTACTACAAATCCTGGAATTCGACCAGATAACAGTTAATTACCCGACCCCCAATAGGTCGTTGTGAAGGTGGGAATCCAACCAGTTAGAAGATTAACTTCACTATCCCCAAGAAATTTTCTGCAAAGCCTAGATCCAACCAGATAACAGTTAATTTATTTTTCCCAATAAGTTACTATGAAGCCTGGATCCGACTAGATAGTAGTTGACTTCCTCATCCTCAGCAAGTTGTGAAGCCTGGACCCGACCAGATAGCAGCTAACATTCAAGAGTTAATCCTCAACAGCAGTCAGGGATTTATTTTCCCGGACAAATACATATCCCATATTAATACATCATAGCATATACATACAAAATGCATTTAGCATGATCTTATTCATCATATAAATATCATGCATACATCTTCATTTAACTAAACCTTTTTTCCCACAGGTGAAACATCAATTTTAGTATAAATCGACCAAAGATTTATGCTGATACCTCTTCCAGTATTTACCATCATTCCTCCAAATGGCATCTATAAGCCAATTCCCAATCCATCTTCGAGTGCAAATTTATGCACACTCTAGTGTTCAATCATATTCCACCTTCAAGTCACAAATGGCGGATCCGCCAATCTAACTCTTCAGGTTTAAGAAGATTGAACAGGGGCAGTTGTTGTACCCCAAAATTTGCCCTCTCATTTCTCAAGAAAATCTCTCACAAGATCTCCATTGATTCAAGACTACACAAGGTTTGATTAGCTCAAGACACCTCCTCAGCACTGATGAATCAAATTAGGGTTTGAATTTGCACAAGTCTTGGATCGCTTTTTTGCTCAGTCAATTGATCAGTTGACCTAAAATCAGTTGCATTGGCGAAAAAGTCAACTATGGTTAATTTACAGTCAAACTTCATAATTTTTTATCCACATCAACATTATGAACTCATATATATCACTTGATCAAGTTTGGATCACAATTCCTCAAGAAATTTGATCAGATCATCAAAAGGGAAAAATGGTCAAAATTAGGGTTTTGACTGAGAAGGTGCAATTTTTGATTTTTTGACCTAACAAATGACTTGTTGGTTCAAGGAATGATCTCAAGCATTCAAATGCATCATTTTCACCTAATGGCATGGCTCAAAACTTTTCTCAATTTCAATTGATTGATAGTTGAATTTCAGTGAACAGATGAAAAGTCAACTGACAAATGAAAAGTCAAACTTTGACTTTTTGATCAAAATCAAGTTTCAAAGATTAAAATTCATCAAGACATGTCAAAATATGAAACTTGTTTGATAACACGAAAATATATAGTATATTTGGCATGATTAACATAATTTATGTCTCTATTTTATTTTAATTATGTTGCTTTATGTTGGTATTATGCTGGTATTTTAATGTATTTCAGGAATTTAATGTCTACAAGGCTTATTTGAGAAAAGGAAGAAAAAGGGGGTACAAATGAAGTAAAAATGCATAAAATATAAAAGAAAATAAAAAGGCCCATGAAGAACCAAAGGCCCACAAAGGAAAAAGGTGCGTGGCCCATGTGTGCAAGGTGCAACGGTCGTCACACCCCCCGTAACGACCGTCACAAGCAAAAGGAAAGGGTGACGGTCGTCACACCCACCCGTAACGGTCGGCACAAGCAAAAATTAATGGGTGACGGTCATCACCCACCCTTGACGGTCGTCACGAGACCTTTTCCAGCGCGTATTAAAGAAACTGCTCCTATTTTTTCTCCACACACTAAGTCCTCTAAGACTTAACCACTCCATCCTATTTTTTCTCCAACCAAGTCTTCCTTAATACTCTCTCCATGATCACACCATGTCTCCCTTTTTTCTCTCACCAAAACAAGTTATCAGAGGAGTATAAATTGGAAGGCAGTATGCAACAAGAACGCATTGCTCTCTCTTTGATTATTTCCAATTTCTATTGTTTTAGTTTTTAGGCAGAAATATTCACCATGTAAAAGTAATAGTTTCTCACACCGAGGAACTACCACACCATTAGTTTTAGGTGTTGTTTTTCTTTTATTTCCATTTTATATCCGATTTTCAAGCGTGCCGGTATTTTCTGAATTCCAGTGTTAGCATTAATTTCAGTTTCTATTTTCGGCATTTACAGGTTCTTCATTTTACCGCATTATTATTATTATTATTATTATTATTATTATTATTATTATTATTATTATTATTATTATTATTATTATTATTATTATTATTATTATTATTATCATTGCTATTATTTTTTTTATCGCATTAATTATTATTACTATTGTGTTTTTCAAATTTAATTTCTATGTCGTTTTTCATCGTAACTATAATTATTCTTGCATTTTTAATTAGTAACATGTCTGGCTAAATATTCTTGAGTCCGGTGTATGAGAACCGTTTTTGCCAACGGACTCGGTAGAAAATAATAGGTGCAAATTTATGATTAGAATTATGTTTTGGTTTTAATTTCCAAGTCTAATTTAAATAGCCTTGTCACGAGAGTGAAAGACTATTTAACATGATTTTGCCACGAGAGTGGGAAATTAATTAAGGTTTAAGTCGAGACCGTGAGAGCGTGAGGATTGAACCAGATAGTTGAAATTAGGAAACAAATCTAAATACAGCGAGAGCACTTTAGATGCGTTTAGGATATTATTGGCTTTCAAAATATATTCCTTAGTTACCGGGCGAGCGAGAGCAAAATCTTGGGATTAGGAAGTATGACTTTAGTTAATAACGCGAGAGCGTGAGATGGAGTCTTTAAGTTAGTATATTCTACGAAACTAAGTTATAGTTGTAATTAGTACCCATTTTCTATAAGTCCTCCAGGAACGCGGAAACCATATTCCGGTCTCTCTTTTATATTTTCTAAATTCATTTTTAGTTTTAGTCCTTAATTTCCCCCCAAAATCCAATTATTCATTAGCCTTAGCTTTACAAAGTAACGATAGATTACGGTAGGTTGACATTGGTCTCTGTGGTTTGACAATCTTTTATATTACTTCGATATTTTTGTGCACTTGCGGAATCTACCCATCAAGTTTTTGGCGCCGTTGCCGGGGACCAACAGTCAATATTGTTATTCCATTGTTGCACCGTATAGACTAAGGCATTCTTGTCCCAATTACTATGTATCACCCAAAAATTTTCTACAACTCCTACTCCGAGTATTTCGAGGAATCACAAGAATCCTATAAATCCGACCTCGAAATACTATTGGAGAATTTCAATGCGTCACAAACTCATTCTCACCCGAATTACCTTTCCAACTATCAATCCCAAAATTTTGAGGAATCACAAGAATCCTATAAATCTGACCTCGAAATACTATTGGAGAATTTCAATGTGTCACAAATTCATTCTCGCCCGAATTACCTTTCCAACTATCAATCCCAAAATTTTGAGGAATCGCAAGAATATTATAATTCCAACCAAACTTATCCTCAACCAAATTTCCCCTACAATCACTACACCCAATATTTCGAGGAGACGCGAGTATCCTATAAATCCGACCTTGAAATATTAATGGAAAATTTTAATGAAATATCAATGATGACAAAGCGCTTTGTGAAAACACAAAATACGACTCTAACTCAATTTGAAGAATCAGAAGAATCGCATGATTTCAACTTTGAAACATCAATGGAGGATTCTGATCCGACGCTAATTCACTCTAGGTTAGAATCTTTGATGGAGCACTTTGTAGAGACACAAATTGTCCAGAACGAAGAGTTTAGAAAACAAAGTCTTCAAAATAGTGGAAACCTTAGGCAACTGACCACTGTGGTTGAGTCGCTCGCGACTCACAACATAGCCTTAGAGACTCAAATCTCCCTGCTTGAACAAAACCCTTTAGGACCCTTCCCTGAGGAGAAATTGGATGTTGTAACAACCAGTAGTGAAAAACAAATTGAAAATCCTAAGGAGAGTGATAATGAGGTTGAGGAGAGTGATGATATGGTTTAGGAGAGTTTAGACGAGAAAAGAATAAAGATTGAGAAAAATCCTCCAACACCATCTAAAAGGGAGGTTGTGGAAGAGGTAGAGAAGGAAGCACCTATTGTTGTTCCTCATCCATATACCCCACCGATTCCTTTCCCGCAAAGTTTTATGGAAGCTCAGGTAGACTCCCAATCTAAAACATATGTAGAGGTATTGGAAAATACCCACACCGATGCACCCTTGTTTGAAGTCTTGCATAAAAAGAGAAAATTAGAGGACCATGAAACTAGGAATATAATTACTGTTAAGAGGGTAAGGTTAACCTTTAGGGTGGCAGATAAAATCACTAAGCCCAAACTTGAAAAGTGTATAGTTAGGATAGATCCAGAACCACCGCCACAAGTTCAAAAGAATGAACCACCCCACAAAAGAAAGAAAAGAAAAAGTGATGGATATCTGAGATGGCTTGATAACTGGCCATGGAAAATGACAACTACTAAAAGTTAAACCGAGGAGTCATCCTCGAGAGAACCACCATGAGTGCTTGCACTCCTGAGCCGTCGAGCTATCGACGTTAAACAAAGCGCTGCGTGGGAGGAAACCCACGAGCTTTCAATTTAATGTTTTGTTTTTATTGTCTAAATTTGCAGAAAATAAAGATATGGATTGCTCCTCACGTCTTGGCCATCTCTAGGCGGAAAATTTATAGATGATCATCTCGAAGATGAGTCGGTGCCCACACACATTCCTACGAATGTCGTTGCTGGTGGTGACACTATTGATGAGTACGATAGGAGAAGGTACTTCCTCTGGATGCAAAGTGGATTTGGTCGTGATAGCCCATAAATAGCATTCATACAGGTTCTTTCTTTCCTATTTCCACCTTTTATCAAAACATTGAGGACAATGTTTGGTTTAAGTGTGGGGGAGGAACTCTACCGCTTTCCATTTATCTCTTTTTAGTTCGATTGATCATTTTCTAAGTTTATTTCATGTTTTTTAGAATTTTACTTGTTTTCGGTATTTGGTCGAGTCATAGCATATGTTGTCAAGTCTGTATGCCTATTTTCAGTTGTTATCGAATTTCCCTGTATTTTAAAAAATTTTAGCCTCCAATAAAAATTTTCTGTATGATTCATGGCACCACACTCTGAAAGTTTATAGGCTATCTAGGCTTTGTTAGAGAGACTTGGGAAAGTTTCGATAAAATCGATACCGTTATGACACCCTAAACCCCTCATTATGTGATATCAATCTGGGTACCCATTATGTCAAGACCTTAGGCTCAAGTTTTCAAAGTAGCTCTTAAGTAGTTTATATTAGCAGTCAGCACCATCTTAAACACAAACTACGTACGGAGTCGATAAATATAAGTGAATGATCCTATTTTTAATAAATAAAGAATTTAATTGAAAAATAACCTTCTAAGTTAGGTGACCCTCACCCGGTCATTTAGCCCAACGGTTGTTAAGCCTATAAGGATTTAATAATAATCACCCATCGTTGGTTGGTCCAGAGGTCACTAGTACTGGACTTGGTAGGGCGAGCTACGGTCCGATCCCCCGCAACCGCAGTTGGGAAAATGGGTTACACCGCTTAAACACCAGAACCCCGTGCTAAAGAAAAGAAAAGGATCATAGTCGCTAACTGATTTACCCTACTATGTGCGTGTACAGATAACGGGCTTAATGTGATTGTGCTTGAATGAATAGAGTGAAATAAAAACGAGAGATATAGGTTGAGTTATAATGGCATGATTCGAATTGGTTTATATAAAGTAAGAGTCTTTGAACATTGTATCATTATTGTATCCTTGGTATTGAATACTTAGTACCTATCAAACTAACATTAGCCTAGCAGCCACGTATGATTATGAGTCGTGTTGTGCCCTTGCTTCAAAGCTCTTTTATCATTTCTTTTACCGTGTTGGTCGATTGCTTGAGGACAAGAAATGGTTTAAGTGTGGGGGAGTTTGATAACACGAAAATATATAGTATATTTGGCATGATTAACATAATTTATGTCTCTATTTTATTTTAATTATGTTGCTTTATGTTGGTATTATGCTGGTATTTTAATGTATTTCAGGAATTTAATGTCTACAAGGCTTATTTGAGAAAATGATGAAAAAGGGGGTAAAAATGAAGTAAAAATGCATAAAATATAAAAGAAAAGAAAAAGGCCCACGAAGAACCAAAGGCCCAAAAAAGGAAAAAGGTGCGTGGCCCATGTGCGCAAGGTGCAACGGTTGTCACACCCACCGTAACGACCGTCACAAGCAAAAGGAAAGGGTGACGGTCATCACACCCACCCATAACGGTCGGCACAAGCAAAAAGTAAAGGGTGACGGTCGTCACCCACCCTTGACGGTCGTCACGAGACCTTTTCCAGCGTGTATCAAAGAAACTGCTCCTACTTTTTCTCTACACACTAAGTCCTCTAAGACTTAACCACTCCATCCTATTTTTTCTCCAACCAAGTCTTCCTTAATACTCTCTCCATGATCACACCATGTCTCCCTTTTTTCTCTCACCAAAACAAGTTATCAGAGGAGTATAAATTGGAAGGCAGTTTGCAACAAGAACGCATCGCTCTCTCTTTGATTATTTCCAATTTCTATTGTTTTAGTTTTTAGGCAGAAATATTCACCATGTAAAAGTGGTAGTTTCTCACACCGAGGAACTACCACACCATTAGTTTTAGGTGTTGTTTTTCTTTTATTTCCATTTTGTATCCTATTTTCAAGCGTGCCGGTATTTTCTGAATTCCAGTGTTAGCATTAATTTTAGTTTCCATTTTCGGCATTTACAGGTTCTTCATTTTACCGCATTATTATTATTATTATTATTATTATTATTATTATCATCATCATTGCTATTATTTTTTTATCGCATTAATTATTATTACTATTGTATTTTTCAAATTTAATTTCTATGTCGTTTTTCATCGTAACTATAATTATTCTTGCGTTTTTAATTAGTAACATGTCTGGCTAAATATTCTTGAGTCCGGTGTATGAGGATCGTTTTTGCCAACGGACTTGGTAGAAAATAATAGGTGCAAATTTATGATTAGAATTATATTTTGGTTTTAATTTCCAAGTCTAATTTAAATAGCCTTGTCACGAGAGTGAAAGATTATTTAACATGATTTTTCCACGAGAGTGGGAAATTAATTAAGGTTTAAGCCGAGACCGCGAGAGCGTGAGGATCGAACCAGATAGTGGAAATTAGGCAACAAATCTAAATACAGCGAGAGCGCTTTAGATGCGTTTAGGATATTATTGGATTTCAAAATATATTCCTTAGTTACCGGGCGAGCGAGAGCAAAATCTTGGGATTAGGAAGTATGACTTTAGTTAATAACGCGAGAGCGTGAGACGGAGTCTTTAAGTTAGTATATTCTACGAAACTAAGTTATAGTTGTAATTAGTACCCATTTTCTATAAGTCCTCCAGGAACGCGGAAACCATATTCAGGTCTCTCTTTTATATTTTCTAAATTCATTTTTAATTTTAGTCCTTAATTTCCCCCAAAAATCCAATTATTCATTAGCCTTAGCTTTACAAAGTAACGATAGATTACGGTAGGTTGACATTGGTCTCTGTGGTTCGACAATCTTTTATATTACTTCGATATTTTTGTGCACTTGCGGAATCTACCCATCATGTCAAAATTCATCTTTTGAAAAGTCAGAATTCCAAGACTTAGAAATTTTTCTAAGTGTTGGAAAATTAATGTTTTTTCATAACTCTGTGCCAAATTTCCACCATGATGCAAGATGACTTAAGGAAAACTTCCAACGTGAAAGTTGTAGATCTCAATGAGATCTAAAACAATGTAGAGCAGGACGTTTTCTAAAAATGCTTGGATTTTAAGTTATAAATTCATGAAGTCATGGCATTTTTGAATAAACACTTGGAGAAATTTTCAGCAGTTTGGGTCAGATTTTTATCCCAACTTTTTGGCCAATTTTCATCAAGTTCCAGTTTGATTTAAAACATGTGGTCAACATGAAAGTTGTAGATGGTGTTTCAAGCTTTCCAAAACATCCAAGAGCATGAATTTATCATATTTGAGCTAGGAGATTCAAGGGCCAGAAGTTGGGCATTCATTCTTGAATTGCAAGCCATTTTTGTTGTAGAACACATAATCCAATTGGCATGATGTGCTGCACAATCTTACTTTGCAGGCCTTGTGACTTGCAACTCTTACCATAATTTAATACTTACACAAACTTTTGAGCTATGGTCCATTTGGTTTAAGCATTGTCCAAGTGATCTTTCCATTTTTGGCACAAAGTTGGCATTGCCATTCTTGTAAAGTAGCTTTAATCACAAAGTTAGCTCTCCTTGAGCCTCAAACTTGTTACTTCTACACACATTCAACATAAAAAATCAGATGGGCATGCTTAAAGTGTCTAACAACTCTATGCAACAAATTACAAAGCATTGGAACTATGATCTTCAAGCTTGCTTCATGTACAATATAACCTAGCCATAACATGTGGTTCAAAATCTGAGTTTGTTTCAAGTCTCAAATCTTCTCTATAAATAGAGAGGCCAATTGCAAGAGAAAGAGGCCAGGAAATAGAACAAGAAACTAACACTCAAAATCATTTTTGCTGTCAAAAACCAGATTTGTCCATAAAACCTCTATTTTTGAGCTTTGAAGTCCAAATATTTGAATCTCACACCTTGCAAGTTTTATCCAAACAAATATGCAAACAATTCACATACACCATATAGAAGTTGTTCAAACATAAGAATAACTTCTGTAACATTACTATCACCATCTTCCAAATTCAAAAACATACATTGCAACTCGACTTGGTTGGAGCGGTTCAACCATTTTCAGTACAAAAGGAAGGTTGGAGCTACTTTAAGAAGGTTCAAAGGAGCTCGATCATTCACCACTTTTCACCCGGAAACATCCGTACGTATTCTAAAGCTTACGCTTCGAGAGGTAAACTTTATCAAATTGTGATATCATTGTTCATATATTATTTGCTTTTACGTTCAAAAGATATAACAAGACAGATCAAAGAGAAAAAACTAACAAAAAAATCCAGACCAGAGGCTGACACGGGTGCCTGTTTCACACGACACGGCCCGTGTCAGCTTAGTTGGGTTGAAAAACTTGATAAAATTCAGGGACAGGGGCTGACACGGGTGCCCGTGTCAGATTGACTGGAGGAAATAAAGCATAGAAAAGTCATGGACAGATCTTGACACGGGTGCCCGTGTCACACGACACGGCCCGTGTCAACTCAGACACCAAATTTCTTGATTTTTGAGTTTATTTTGGACATACTGTATTGTTCGGAATTGACCTAACACGATAAAAAAAATTATTTTATGAAACCTCAAAAAAAAAATTTCTAAACAATTAATTTCTTAAAAAAAAAGGTTAACTTAGACTTAGGTTTTTTTCCTTCAATGAAATTAATTACAAAACCTTTTCTATAAAAAGAAACCCTAAAAAACAATTTCTCCCACTTTACATCTTCTTGCATATTTTACTATTTTTGCATTATAAATTATGTAATTGTCAAATCCTTGTAATAGTAATTAGGGTTTACTTTTTTGTAATCCCCATTTGTAAATTTGTATACCCCATCCCCCTAATGATGTAATAACGTAGTGATTTTACTTTCCTCAATTTACCGATTTCATATAAATGCTAGTAATTAGGGTTTGTATGGAAAGATAAATAATCAACAAGTAGAAAACCCTAATCAAAGATAAACAAATACATGCAAATCAAACACACTTTCACACTTGCACCCCTAGGGTTAATTCCACTTGTTGCCTTACAAAAATGGTCATGTTACGCATGTGGGGTATCTTAGCAAAAACAATAAAAAATACAAGATCATAGTCCCTCGATGACGCTATCAATGTTTCCTTTCAAAATGATATTAGTCCCTCAAAGAGAAATTCTAAGATATCTCACAACATTGCTATCATGACTATACGATGACCCATGTCAGTCCCTTTACATCCAAAGATAAGGCTTCTTACCAATCAATGGTAAGATAGCAATATCAAAGGAAGGAAGAAATAAACTAAGACTTTTGAGTAGGTAGATTGTTCCTAGTTGATTGCTCATTTTCGAAACAAACATCCTTGCTTATTTTCAAAACAAACACCAAACACTTTCAAAAACACTTCCAAAACATTTTTCAAACATGAAATATTTTCAAGAGCCCAACACTTTGTATATGTTCTTACGAACGAGAACTATTACAAAGTTTGCCTAAACAAAGGCGCCCTTTCAAAATACTTTCAAAAACCACACAAAGCATATTTTCAAACAAAATCAAGTGATGTAGCAAGCAACTAAGAGCCCATAGATAACTATGGATGAAAAGGGTGCTAACACCTTCCCTTTTCATAATCTACCCCCCGAACTCAAGATATAATCTCAAAGGTATTTCCTATTCTTTTCAGCTCTTCCTTTTGGATAAAAGAAAAGTCGGTTGCGACTCTTGCTAACTGCAACATTTGAGATCAAACGCAAAACATCCCAAGTCAGTTCTCCCACCGTATCACAGATATGTAAGAACTTTTGAAAATGTTTAGGATTTTAGAGTACATCATGTTGGGCTTATAGTTAGATGTTATCCTTGGTTAAAGAAAATCATAAAGATGTTGAATTTCAAATAAAGGATATTGGAGAGAAATTAGCTTGTCCATTTGTTTCCTAATTAGAATGATTTGACATTTTGTCAAGTTTTGAGGTGAGGAGGATTTTGAAGATTTTGTGCTAAGATCCATATCATTATCAATTTCAATGGAAAATTCTACAAGTTTCATAAGGTTTTCACACAAGGCTTACAAAAAAATTACATTGTTTCTAAGTTTGTTTCATTACAAGGCTTAAAACAAAAGAATTTGAGAATTCCAAAGTTCAAGTGGTTAAAGATGCTTTCGTTCATCTTTCTTCAAGATTCAAACTCCTAAAGTTCTTAACAATTACAAGCCTTTATTTTTACAAGAATCTAACCAAATAATTCTAAACCTTAAGCTATCCATGAGATTCTATTTGCCAAAGATTCTATTCTTCATCTTGTATGTTCCTTCCAATCTCTTCCATATGCCGCCTCAATGTCCTTCTTCATCTTTCTCTCATCAACCATACATTAAAGAAATAGGAGAAATGGTTAGAAAACTCTATAAAAAAAGAGAAAGAGAGCTTCCAAGCAAGTTTTTCACAAAATTCATCACTAGGGTTTGTATAGGGAATCAAAAATAAGGGACTAATTCAATCATGAATTCAAAGCCCAACAAAAAAAGCCTCATATTACATTTCATTGCACACCAAATCAGATTCAAGTGTTAAATCACGAGCCTATTTCCTCTACTACAAATCACAAAAAAAAAAATTGGTTCACAGTAAGAGGATGTAATTCACTACTCAGTGCAACTCATTTTTACATCACAATTACTGCAGTAACAAAGAGGCAAGTACAGAATCACAAATTCCAGCCCAAACAACAAGAGTCATCATAGTAAAAGATTTCACGTCTTAAGCAAGAGTACTGCAGTAGATTTCAGTCTCACAAACAATAACAAAAACAGATATCGGGAACAAAGGCCTAATACATATTTTGTTCCAAGTTTGTTAAGTAACATATCAGAAATTCAATTACAGCTCAACAAAGCTTTCAAACTAAGTGTCATTGTAAATAAAATCCTCACCATCCATTAATAAAAAAAACTCTCACAGTGAACATGTCAGATCAAATCAAGCTCTAACTATTTTTTAAACAAAATTATAGAACTATAAAACATAAAGTTCACACTGATTCATTCATTCTTCATATTCCAAAGAACCACCCAAAAAAATATCCACAAAATTCTCTCTGCTCTCTCAGCTTCACAGTTGATTTTTCATCATACACAAAATTAAAAATCTCATCCACGATTCAGAAAGATTACAGAAAAAAACGTCAAGCTAACAATGAAAAACCCTAAATCATCATCACCTTCCTAATCTCAAAACCTTCAGAGTTTTTTAAAACAAAGAAGAAGAAGAAGAAGAAGAAGAAGAAGAAGAAGAAGAGAATCAGAAAGATCTCACCGAAGGGCTGATGGTCACCGATCTAAGAAGCACCACCTCATCTCCGATTGACTCGCTCTACTTCATCTATCATTTTGCTTTCTTTTGGCTTTACGTTTGTTTTCATCATAATCTGTGAACGTTTGTTGTTTTTAAACAATTAGGGTTTCTGTTTCCCCTTCAAGATCTATGACCAACTGTCGAGTTTCTGCAAAATCAAACCATGGATTAGTAATCAGAAGATAAATACGAAGCAAAATATGTAAGAAAAAGTGAAATCAGAACAAGTTGCAGCATCGCCACCGTCTACCACTGTGACCGTTTATCATCACCACCGCAGACATTCATCTATACCTCCTCTCTAGATCTCCTCTCTTATTTTCATGGGCTTTAACTTATTTGTTATTGAATAATGTAGAGAAAAGATATAGGGATTAGTTTTTGTTTGTTTTAGTTTTTTTGCTAAACATTCACTTTTGATTAATTAACTTCTGATTAATTAGCTAATCTGGCGGTGACACTTGTCACCTCCCTTGTGGTTATTGGTTGATTGTGTGCAGGTATCTCACTGTAACATCTATGGCCCTCAGCTCATCACCATCAGATCTGTACAAATCCAGATCCATTGACTTAGATCTGTGTCCCCACGGTGGACCCTTAGAAGGTGCAACCATCAGATCCAGCGGATCACATGTGCACCCCTCTGTCGGTCTTAGAATGAACCTTTCCATCTCCACCGTCAGATTTGAATCTAACGCTCCAGTGTATGCACCTTCACCATGCACCCTTCTGGAGTAGCACCACAGGATCCGCGAACCCTTTTCGTTGGGCCTAAGTTCTTTCCTACTGTCCACACCCCCAGAATTCCTCAATTCAGGCCCAATTACTATTTTTCTTTATATTTTTATTTTTGTATTGTCTTGTTTAATTTATTATCTCTATCAAAAATTAAAATACAAAAAAAAAACTTTTGTTTTAAATAATTAATTAGATTGAAAAATAATATTTATTATAATTAATTATTTTGTTAATTGATTTTATTAAGTAAGATAGTTCAATTTAATTAATTTGATTGGGTTGTATTGTTTGTTTATTTAGACTTTTAATCGTAATTTCGATTCGATACATCTCCATTCATAAACTTGTACCCCCATTCCCATATGGTTTGTAATAGATTAGAATTTTATTTTCTTTGTTATTTCTTTATATGTTTTAATTGTTGCTATTATGCATATTTTGTTCAAATAGAACACATGGCCTTCTCTTGGGCTCCTCATCAATGAGCAGGTATCAACCTACACATACACACTTGCACACATTTCATAGTTTAGTCATGGGCTTTTCTACAATGATAATTATTCAATCAATTGTTTCGATTGGTCGTTTAGAATACTAGCACCACGCTAGTCTTACTTTCTAGGAGCATGCATATAGTCACCTTGTATGGGCTTTTGATTTTTATCTTATGCATTGAAGTATCTCTTTTCTTTCCTCTTGGTCCACATACCAAGCATTTTCTTAAATGGTCTCATATTTGAGTTTGGGCATGACCATTCTCACAAGATTAATCAAGTTTTTCCCTTGGTTAATCATAACCCGAATCCATCACTTTGGTTCATATACAAAGTGTTCCATGCATAAAAGGGTCTCATAGTTGAGGGTAGGAGTGTTGCACCCCAAAATTTACCCTCTTGTTTAGGCTTATGTTCCATCATAATCATCATATTGCATTACATCCATTTCTTTGTGATGGGATCAAGGTGTTTTGGCTATCAAGTTCTCCTTAAAACGTGGAAGTTGATTATATTGACAAGTTATTCAAGAAGAGCCTTATTACCTCAATCACTAGATATTTTGAGTCCCACTGATCTCTCATGGCCCATAATATCTTATTTGTTTTATTGGTTTATCAAGAGTTGGAGTTTTGCAAATATTTAAAGAGAAGTTCATCTATCTCCTTCATCTGATGAATTTAGGGTTTTGACCTATTGTGTGATTTGAAGCATGTCTAAGCCAAGTTTTCGAAGCATCATCTTCATCATATCATACAAAGCATCTTTGGTTTAGAAGATTGGTTAAATCAGGGTTTTTCAGCTACTTTGTTTTGCTTAGAAGTTTCTTCTTCAAGGATTTTGAATTATGGTTGAGTCATTATGGTTGTCTTGAGGCTCTTTCCTCCAGCATTAAGGTTCTTCATTCATTACTTGTGTTACAAGTTCTGTCATCACTTCTTGGACTTTCTTACAAAGGCCAGACTTTCACTGGAAGCTTCCTTTTATATGATGAGCATTTGGTTTCGTTCATTAAGGATTGAATTTGATTTGGAATTGTCATTTGTTTGGTACGCGTTCAAGTTTTATAAAGGTATTTAGTTGAACCAAGATTGTTTGAAGCTTGTAAAAAATAGATTGAAATTGGATTATTTGGATTTTCTAGAAGTACAAGTTAAACATGGATTTGATAATTAAAGATTTGGTTTCATTGTTGTTAACTTGATACATCCAAAATAATTTGTTCAAGATCATATGTGCTTATGATGTCAAGAGTTAATTCAAGCAAGAAACACACATTTTAGTTCAAAATAAACCTTGATTTCAAGTTGCCAAATTTTTCTTATCAATTTCTAAGCAAGGATTCAAATAGATTTCAATTCAAATCTTTCAAAATGAAAATGAATCTTATGGAGGTTTAATCTCCAATCCTAGAACCAAGTTCATTCAAGATTCCAATAAGATGCAAGTTATGATATTCAAAATTGTTTCTTCTCATTCTTGCTCAAGAATTCAACATTACAACAAAGCATCATTGTTATTTAAGTTTACAAGTAAATCTGAATACACTTATTACAAGTATTCCAGTCTCAAAGTTCAAATCACAAGTTGAAATCACAATGTTGCAAAATTTCCTAATTAATACAAGTTTGTTTTAAAAATTACAAAGATGCCCTCTTTATCTTCAAGGTCCTTTGAGCGCTTCAAGTCTCTTCCATCTCTTTAATCCTCTTCACCAACTTTCTCCATTACTCGTCATATTTTGTTGTTCATTCATGAAAAAAGAAAAGGAAAGGAAATGGTTAGTAAAATAATCAAAACTTGAATGATAAACAAAGAAAAGTTTCCAGAATTTTTCTCTTCAATCTCATTATAAGGGTTTGCGAAGAAATCAGATTAAGGTTGGTTTTCAATCACATTCAAACTGCAACCAAGGCCTCGTACAAATTGTTTCACAACAAAATCATACTTCAATGTTGAATCACAGGCCCATAATCTTGACTACAAATCATAAAAAGGCAAATTTTTGGTTCACAGTAAAAACAAAAACAATTTACTACAGTAACAAAACGCAAGGATATCACAATTCCAACCTAAAGCAACATAATAGAATTACCACAGTGAAAGTTCAGATTCACCAAGAAATCACAAAAGCAGCAAGTCATAATTACAAGTTCAAAGCCCAAAATAAAAAAGTTCAAGTTACAGAAATCGCATTTCCAGCCCAAGTAACAAACAATTTAGCAAGCCTGTAATTACAGCATATCAGAAAACAAATTCCAGCTCAGCAATTTATCTAAAGCTTCTCAAGCAAGTTTCACAAACTTAATCCTCACCCTCCAATTCTTGTACCAAACTTTCAAAATCGAAGGCCAAAATTGTATCAAGTTCTAACCAACTTCTCAACTCATAACAGAACTAAAAAACAATAATTGCACACTGATTCGTTCATTCTTCAACTTCTGGAAGAACCACAGAAAAAGTTTCCACAAAATTCATCGCCAAAAAAAAAAGAAAGAAGGTTTTCATAAACAAAATTTGTTCACAAATATCAAAGAAAACCAGAGAAGCTATGAAGCTAACAACAAGGAACCCTAACAAATCATCATCATCTTCCTATTCACAAACCCTTCAGAATACAGATAAAGAAGAGGAAAAGAAGAAAATCGCGAAACAGAGAAGAAGATATCAGAAAGATCTCACCAAAGTAAATTCAGAAGTAGTGTTTATCATCGATCGCGCATCAATTGCATCATCACCGTCAGATCTTTGTTTGTGAGAACCTAGGGTTTCATTTTCCACTTTCAAGATCTACGTGAAACAGTTATCCACGGCGGTTCCGCCTTCGATCTTCATCAGCGCCACCGTGAATCTTCATGATCACTGCGGCATGTTCAGCACCACCACCACCATGGACATTCATCGTCACCGCCATTCCAGATCTCCTCACTTTTCTTTTTCTGCATATTATTTGTTTGTGGTTAAACAAACATAGATCGAGGTAGGAGAATCATAAAGAGAAAAGATAGGAAAATTAATGTCATTTTGTTTTACTTCCTGATTAACATTTTATTTTGTTAATTAGTATTAATTAAAAACACTAATCTAGCGGTGACACTTGTCACCGCCCTTGTGGCCTTTGTTTCATTTGGTGCAAGTACACTCATCGTGGCCATCGTGGTCCTTCACCCCATATTCATCTAATTTGCATTAATTGCCACTAGAAAGATCTAATGTACCAAATATGAGCGTCCATGGTGGACCTCTTGGAGCGCCACCACCAGATTCAGCGCATGACCTTCATTTGCTTTACCATGCACCTCCTCAATTCTCACCACCAGATCTCCATGGATCTAGATCGAGCACTCCAGAAGCACTTCCACACGGTATACCCCCTGGAGCATGCCTCACTAGATCCATCATGACATCCAAGCGCTTGGGCTTGCTCTTCATGGGCCCAACAGATTGCCCTTTGCATCCTCCAAAATTACTTCACTTCAGGCCCACTCTTTTTTTTTCTCATAAATATTTTATATATTGATTTTGTTTTTAATTGTCTTATCAAATAAAAATAATAATAATAAAAAATATTTGTTTTAAATAATTAATTAGATTGGAAAATAATATTTGATAGAATTAATTATTTTGTTAATTAATTCTATTAAATAAGAGAATTCAATTTAATTAGTTATTTAATATTTCAATTGGGTTGTATTTCTTGTTTATTTTAGACTTTTAATCATATTTTCTATTTGATACACCCCATTCATAAAATTGTACCCCCATTCCCATATGACTTGTAATAGCTTAGAATTTTATTTCATCATATTTTTTAATTCTTGCTCGAGTATGCATGTATCATCCAACGCATGGCCTCCTCTTGGTCTACATACCAAGATTTTCTTAAAGGGTCTCATAGTTGAGTTTGGGGAATGGCCATTCTCACTAGATTAATCAAGTTTTACCCTTGATTAATCATAACCCGAATCAACCACTTTTGTTCTTATACCAAGTGTTTCCATGCACAAAGGGTCTCGTGGTTGAGGGTAGGAGCACCTAATGTCACGAGATTAACCAAGTATACCCCTTGGTTAATCATAAACTGATTTAAGTCCCCTACACCCAACACTCCATTTATCTTGGGGATGTTCGTGCTATGATTTTGCGATTGATTGTTGACGCGACCCGGATATGCCTATTCATTATTTGATTGAAGAAATTCAAGGAGACATTTAGTAGAGTTTTCTTATCTCGAGCGCATTGAAGATTAAACGGATATACCTCTCATTATTTCTCATTCTCGTATCTCGATACATGTTTCATGATGTTTTGCCATCTATACTTGATACACGCCATCTTGATGCATGCATGATGTTTCATCATCTCACCTTTGATGATGTTTTGCCGTCCACGCTAGATTTTTCGTCATCTATACTTGATAAATGCTTCTTGATATCTTGTCATATTTTGTCAACTCCTCTCCTATCTTTGCTTGATTCACTCCTTGCCATACTTTTCTTAGGATTGCTCGATTCGAATAGCTTTCAAGCTAGACATTAGGATAAGGTATCCATGCATGCAAATATAGGGTATACATTTCTCTCTCAAAACTCAACCTTAGGGTCCATCATTGTATGATTACATTAGGGCTAGAGATTAGGATAGTCTCCCTTAGTTGCTTTATTTTCTTTGCATATTGCATCTTAAAACAAAAACTTTCTTTTTCATGGAAAGTCATAAAACATCTTTAATGAACTTAAATCCTTCTTCAATGTAAAAAATACAAACCAATCTAATTTGTTTGTGATCCTTTAGGCTTTGTTTTAAATCTGGTTAAGTTCATATTTTGCTATCTTTGCCATGATATCTTTGTGTCAATGTTTTTCCATTTCTTATGTTTGTTATCCTACTTTGATTTTCAATATCGTTGTTAGGTGTGATGTTTTATCATCCAAAATTGTAATGTTTTGTCATTCCTTGCCATGATATTTTGCTATCTTTGTGTTGATGTTTCTCCATTTCATATATTTGATATATGTTGTACCCCAAAATTTTCCCTCCCATATTCCTCAAGATATGTCAAGAATCATCTCCAAATGGTTCAAGATTACTCAAGGGTTGTACAGGCAAACCACCTCCTAAGGCAGCTGAAACTAGGGTTTTGGTTCTTTCAAGGAATTTGGGGTTTTAAATGGTTCAATCAAGTCTCATAGGCCTATATACATTCTCAAGCACCTACATACCAAGTTTCAAGACTCATAGTGCCAATTTTCACAGTCAAAAGCCTCATTTGATCCACAGTCAACTGCAAGGGCAAAATGGTCATTTCACAGTCAAAAGTCAGAATTTTTGGTCAACATCTTATTTTGAGTACACAATCATCATTTGATCAAGTCTTGATCATGATTCCACAAGCATAGCTCAAAAATCATCAAGGTGCAAGAAGTTACTATTTTTGGACAGCAGAAAAGTCAACTGTATCTTGACCAGGGCATAACTTTTTCATGGTTTGTCAGAAAAATCCCATCCAATGCTCATTTTTAAGGGGATGTAATTTCCTACAATCCATCTTCACACTCCAAGTTCAAGAAATGCTCTCACAAGAAGTTAACAATTTTTAAATTATAGGTCAATTTCAAAAGTCAACAAAAATGCACTTTGAGTCAAAGGCTATAACTTGAGATTGGTAGATCCAAATTACATGGGACCAAAGGCATTGGTTAGAGAACTTCAAGACCTTTCCAAAATGTCCAAGAACATGTTCATATGATCAAAATTGAGCAAGTTGTGCATTGGAGAAGTTGGGAAATTTTCATGAATTTGCAAAAGTCAACTTTGCTCAAAACACTTTCTTTTTGCTAATGGGCCTCAAATCTCTTCTTGAAACTTTATCCATGACCTATGCACGACCCATCAAGCTTAATTGAATTTATTTTCTTATTTTTATTGATTAATTGGATTTTTAATTAATATTAATTCATTTAATTAATTTAAATTGTAGGAAAATGCAAGATTCGATTTTTCAATCAATTTGTGAAGCAAATATGGTCAAGATATGCTGGCAAATTCGTGCACAAGTCAAAGATACAAAAATCTCCAAGTTTGGCAACATTTTCCAATCATGAAAAATCAAAAAGATTTGATTTCCAATCAAAGATTTAATCATCAATACTCATGGGTTGGATCCAATTTTTTGACCTAATTCAATTGCTTTATATGTATGCAAGCTAACCTAACCTAAAGGGACGTGAAAAAAGCTGCAGAAAGACCCCATACAATTTCAAGAAATTCCAAGAAAATTGAAAACTGACTTTTGCATTCTAGGGCGATTCAAGGGTTTTTGTTGATTCAAACACCTTGCAGGAGTTCCCAGGAGTGTTTTGCAATCAAATTCCAATACCAAAGCTCAAGGAATCGTTCTTTACAGAACCACGGTTTTCCTTTTCTATTCCAAATTGTAACTCTTAAATCATGCATATTTAACGTGTTTTCTTGATTCATTTGTGTTTCTAGGTACCATACGAAGCTAATGGTATAACTTAATTGAACTACAACGCCATGAATCAAAAGATGCCATGAATGAATTTTTAGGGTTCTTGAGTTTTCAAAGAGGGCTTTCTAAACCAGGAACAATTGGGACCAGTGAGACACATGGTTGAGATCGTGAGAATAAGACGAACCTAACCCACCCTTCGCGAAATATTTATATACCCTATGGTGCTAATCGCTATTTTTCGTTGCAATGGTTAGTGGGGGTTAAAAACCCTCGCTATCTAATATTATTTTTGCAGGAACAATGAAAAAGATGATGAGGTGTTGACACTCCATTGGACCATTTGAATCAGCACACGTTTTGTTTTGTTTTACAGTATATTATTTGGTTTATTAATATATTAATTGCTTGCCATTATAAAATCAATTGGAACAACCTGGCTGAGTGGCAAGCGCGCTAGTATGTGATCTTTGGGACCTGGGTTCGAATCCCAGGTCCCCCAAAATTATTGTTGTTATTTTCTTGCAGCTTATCCAGCGTATCTCATGCCTTGAGGTCCACCATACACCTCAAAGATCAGTGCGCCAGGTGTCTCAAACTCAAATCCCATGGCCAAAGATGAAGGACCATTGTACTCCTTAGTCAACACATGCATGGACAATCTAGAAAAGTCAACGTGGCTGGAAGCATAGTGGGCCAGAAAATTCCAAATGCACCTCCTAATTGGGCCAGCACCCCCTGGGTTATTTTCTTTTATTTTCTTCTTTTATATTTTTCACTTAATTATTATTAATTATTATTATCATTATTTAATTAACCAAATTAATTTTTTCATAATAAAATCAGAAAACTAAAAATGTAATATTTTTTTATTATTATTTATTAAAATTAATTTCACCCTTTTATTATTTTTGTAAATAAATATAATTAGCTAATTTAGTTTAATTAGGATAATTCTAACTTTTTTGCAATAAATAAAATCAACATAGAATTAGGGTTCTTGACAACTTTTAATCATTTTTCTTTTATTTCCTTGAGACATTAAAAAACCAAAAAATATTTCTTTTTATTTAATTAATTAATTAGTTTTAGGTTTAATTTAATTAAATGCAAAATAATAAAAAACTTCCTTCTTTCTCAAAAAAGGGTCAAAACCCTAAGAACTTCTCCGATTCAATTTTTCTCGCGTGCGATTATTCTTGATTAATTTTTTATTCATTATGTAATTGTTCCGAGGATGTAATAGCTTTAATTAGGACCTTTTATCGCTTTTCTTTTATTTTCTCGCATTTATTTTTCAAGGGTTGTTTTTGGCGATGTAAATACCCGACGCCTTGTAATAGCGTAGATTTATTTTCCGCAACATTTAACTGCTAGATGTATGTTAACTAGGCTATGCATGACAAGATTTATCTCTAAAATTAAAATCAACTCGTAGCTCACCATAACATGTGCAAAGATAATATAAACTGAAACTTGACACACGTGCACATGCCACTCTTAGGGTACGCCTCACTTGGTTGCCTCGACGTGGTCATTAAGTATAGGGTGTTTTAGAGGTCGCCCTCCTGTCTAAAGATCAAAGTTGTCTCGAAACGGTTGCCTCAGATAAAACGATCTAAGACATTAGAGTTACCGCTAAGGCGTCCTACTATTGCTTTGGTGACCACATGTCCCTATAATCGAATTGACCCGAAAACTCCAACGACGGTGCTACCTACTTCTCAATAGTGGGATGGTACTGTCTAAAGGACATTTACACAGCTTAATTTCTTTTGAGTAGGTAGAGGTTCTTAGATACTTGCTCTTTCAAAACAAAAATACTTTTCGCACTTACACTTTTCAAACAAAAGTTTTCAAACAACACTTCATACACTCTTGAGGACAGACACAAGAGTTAAATCGAAGTTTTCAAACAAACTTTTTTAAAACCCACAAACACAAGAAAAGCAAAACACTTTTGAAAACATAGTGAGCAAGTACCTAAGAGCCCGTGGATAACCACGGATAGAAAGGGTGCTAACACCTTCCCTTTCTATAATCTACCTCCCGAACCGAGAAACATCTCGAAAAGGAATTTTGTTGTGCTTTTGTCCTTTCCTTGTTGGAGAAAATAAAAGACGATGGCGACTCTTGCTTACCGCGACATTTTGCGAAACGCAAACGCGAACCAGCATTCCAAAACAGTCAGTTCTATTTCCACAGATCACAATATCCTACTTTGATTTTCGATATCATTGTTAGGTGTGATGTTTTATCATCTAATTTGTGATGTTTTATCATTTCTGTCGTGATGTTTTGTCATCCATGTTACGTCATCTTATAATCTTTACCATGACGTGTTGTCATCCTTGCTGTAATATTTTACTATCTTCACCGTGATGATTTGTCATCTTTGTGTCGATGCTTCACCATCACTTATGTTTTCTATCCTACTTTGATTGTTAATATCACTGTTAAGTGTGGTGTTTTGTCATTATTGGTGTTTTTCCATCGTTGTTGATGTTTTGCCTTTGTTGTTGATGTTTTTCCATCATTGCTGATGTTCTTCCATTGTTGTTGATGTTTTGTCATTATTGTCGTTCTCTTGCCATTATTGTTGATGTTTTGTCATTGTATATGATGTTTTTCCATTTTGGTCATTGCTTTTGTATTTTTAACTAAAAAACACCAACAAACCAAAATATGTGAGCCAAACTACGGATACTTTGATTCCTTAAAAGGGATACGTAGGCATTGAGGTAGGGCCCGAACGAGCACTGCTTTATTTTCCTACATTATTTTCCCTTTTCTTTTGCATGCATTCCCTGTACAGTTAGATATAAATTTGAAACACACCCTTTGTTCAGAACAACAAGAGTGGATACCGTAGAGTACTACGGGCGTGTGGGGTGCTAATATCCTCCCCTTGCATAATAGGCTCCCTTACCTGTATCTTTTGGTCGTTCGAACTTGATTTCACCCTTCTCAGGTTTACTCGATGTTTACCTTTCGCTTCCTGTAGGATAAAAACGTTCGATGGCGACTTCATTGATTTCATCTTGATGATTTGTTCAGCCAGTTGTTTCAGCTGGCGACTTCATTGGGGACTATGGTTGACCAAATGCTGGTCCACCCCGGAGTCGATCCTAGATCTTACTTTATTTTCATTGGGTGTTTATTTTTATGCTTTATAGCTTGTTCATTTTGTACATGTTTATGTGAGCATATGTTTGCATTGCATTTTATCGCTTTCCATATATTTGTGATACTGCTATGATGGCTCTGGTTTTCTGGATTGGGTGGGTGTTACATAAGGTAAAAGGCGCAACACCCAAGCCAAGTGACAAACATAGGAACCCTAGGAATAGAGTGGAACCTGAATGACTAGTCGGCTTTGGTTTTCTAGTACGGTTATGTCGTCCATGCTCAGTTGAGGTACAAATGAGGTGTTATCGTTTCACGTAGGTGTTTCGACGATAGTGGCCTCAGGCGGACCCATTATTCTGAGTTACCCTTACCTTACCCTGACCTAGATTTTACCTGTGAGTGGGGTGGGAATATATCTTACAGGTACGGATGGTGATCGTTATGTTCTGTTGGTGACTATATAGGTCTCAGATTCATTTTATGAGTTTCTCATTTGGTTTTCAAAGGTTCTTTTGGATTGTGTTCATGACCTTTGATCCTAGTTTTCTCAGCATGCTCAGAAACGACATAGAATATATATTTTGTTATGGAAACCTTCATCACATGACCATTACACCTGCATCATCGCATATTTTTTTTTACAAAAGAAATGTAAAAAATTGTATGCATGAAAAAAAAAGTTGACACACATGTTTTTTCTATTTCCAAGGAACCGCGCTTGTTAGCCTTATATTGCGACTATCCGTCCTTTATTGGATCAAAATCAAAATTAAAATCATGCGGGTTCCTTGAAAATGATTAAGCATGGCATTGTATCCACTCATTCACCTCATACATCTTCATGCATCCATAACAGGTACTCGTAGTGGGGAATTCTTATTCAGGCCCAGTATTCTTTTCAGAACTGTGAATGTTAACTTCTCACTGCGTCGTGATCCAAAAAATCCATGGAAAAACTTTGTGGGAATTGGATGAATTGAAGGATCAGATAGGGATATTTATTGGGGACATGTAAGCAATGGCCCGTAGTCAGAAATCCTTAAGGAGGAAGAATAACCTGTTAGAGACTCCATTGAGTCAAGTATGGAAGTTTTGAAGACAATGTCAGCAAAGGAAAGTGATCCTATATATGTTATTGCATCAGAAGCTGTCATTCATCACCAGCCTATGGGACATTTCTAAAATCAAGAGATACTTCATGGGTCTCATCCAGAACTTCGTGTTCTCGGATTTTCTCTCTAGCAACTAGTTTTTGGTCTCCAAGTAAACTCATGAGGAAAAGCTTATCAGTAAACACAAAAGAAACCTGAGAAGTATGTTGATACAATCTCTATACCTTGCGTCTAGTTACTTCCTCGTTTGTTGGAAGCTCAGCTGATTAAGCTTCGTGCTTTGGGTTATCCTCCCACAAATTTCTCTCCTAATTTTGATGTAAATGCTAGATGTGTCTCCCATTCTGGGGTACATGGTTATGATATTGAATGTTGCAAGGGGTTGAAGTATAAAGTCTCATACTTGTCTGGCTTCTTTTCTAAAAGTCCAGTCCCTGTTTAGCGAACCGTTTCCAACTCTTTCTCCTCAGCTGAGTGCTTCTTCTATGTAGTAGAAAATGAGGTGATGCTTATGTGATGAAGAAGTATAAGATATCAAGATCTTTGACATCTGATGTTGTTTAGAAGGAAAATACTTCAAAGGTTGAGTTCTACATTCTGAGTTTAATTTCTTCTGTGTAGTAGAAGATCCATTGGTACAGTGGCTGATTTTCTCTTCTGTGTGGTAGAAGATGGTTGGCATTTCTTTTCAGTGGTAGAAGATACTTTGTGATGCAGTTTATGCAAGTTCGCTTGATAAAGCATTCAACACATATGTTGAGGGAATCCGATGTGATTACCATGCTGGGGCACTCGGCCATTCAGCTAAAGATTGTAAACCATTCAGAGATGAAGCACAAGACTTTCTTGATACAAAGGTCATCAATTTCGCACCAGCTGATAAGATTTGAAGTCTCCTTTCACTTAATGAATGTCAAGACTATCCAGCACATCATCTGAAGCAACAAGTCCATACAGAGACTGGTCTCCTCAACATGGAAATTTCAAATTACATTTGCATTCTCATTTGTAAGCTTTCTTATTTGATTCAGTACTTTCTTGTATGCAAAACTTGTTTATTTTTTAATATTAATCATAATGCATTGAATATGTTTGTTTTGAATTAATTCATTCGTATCCACTCATTAATGTTTTTCTTTGCTTTTTAATACTTAACTCTTGTTAAATAAAGCAAATAACTCTGGAGGGAGAATGATGAGAAATATACTTATAATCTTAGACGGTATGCTTTTGAGTAGAACCCTGTTGACGATGTACATGCCTTGTTTCAATTCCGAAACACCATAGATATAAGGGAGATAGACCCTCATTAACCCCCTTTGAGCCTTGAAGTAGGAGTTTCTTTTCTTGTCAGAAAAACCCTCACATTTAACCCGAGACAAGGTAGATTTCAGTTAATCCGATCGAGCGTTCAGAACTCGTCAGGAGTAAGCATCTAAGGATACAACAATGTTTATCCATCAAAAGGCCGAGGAAAGTCAAAACCACAATGGTTAACTTTCATCTATCAGCAGCGCGTATCAAAGAGAACGATACCTTAATGGGTATCTCTCGCACGTCAGGAGATCAACAAATGATGATACAACAATAGTTATCCCTCATCTACCAAGGACTCAGGAAGTCACAATCACTTCCAACAAAGTAAAAAACGACTCGAAGTCGTACGACTTATTAAAAAGGAAATGATGAAAGAAAGAGACAAAAAGCCCCGCTAAGTCAAAACTTGAAAACAAGTCGCTTAGGCAAAAGTTAGGGCATCCCGCTGGACTTCAAAGTCAAATTCAAAAATAATTTGTCCAGGAAAAATTTAGGGAAAACAAAAGCGCGAAAAGCGAAAAAGGATTACCAAAAATCTTCAGTAAGAAACTAAGTCATGTGACCAGAAGCACAAAAGAAGCCAAGGTGAGTGACTGTTGTGTCCAGAAAACCTCATTTGACTCCTCCATCATTCTAAACTTCTCTTGAGAGATGAGCGCTCGTAATGGTTTAACTGAATGTAGGAATGGAGAACATCACGGAGAATAGGTGGGCACCAAATATTTTGAGCCTTAAATCCTTTTTTCTAAAAACCGTGAACCAGGCTACATTACAACCATTGAAAGTCCTAACTGAAGCATGGGTTAATTCGAAGATGCACTGTAACGAGAATAGGGTAATCTGAATCCTAGGAGGCTTGCTAAAACTTTTGAGTTGGTACCACTCCGTATTTTTAATTTCTTTCGCACGAAATTTTTTAATGTTTACTCTTTTCAATAAAAGTTTTTAAACTTCAAGACAAACATGAGCTTTGCATTATAATGATCATTCTTAGAATAAACATTCTTTGTATATGAACAAGTGCTTAAACATAAAGTGAGCTTGCATAATAAGCATCAGATGGAAGCTTGATTATCTCTAGGGACAAATTTCTTCAGGATACCGCTGAAAGGAAAGTGATTTTTAAGAATGATCTGAATCTGAGGCAGACCTTCTATTGACTCTGTTGAGTAATAGAAGACCAGTTGGAGAAATAATCTGAAGCAAATTACAAAAGTTGATTGCCCAGAGTCTTTGTCGAGCAACGGTGCATTACTTTCAGTTGGTCCCGAGGGACGTATTGCTTCAAGTATTTGCTTAAATATGAGGTAGTTCAAGTTGATAAGTACGGTTGTGAAGTAACCTACTTTCAAGAGGTAAGTCAATTACCCTAAGGAGGTGTTGTCTTTAAAACTCTACGAGCTTCTCATTTCTCTGTGAGCATGAGATAAAGAAAAGGTTTGTCAAGAATCTATTAAACAGGGGAAAACATGTTAAATACTCTATTGAGTAAGTGATCAGCCAATCTGAGGCACTCAAGTCGAGATTTGATCCCTCAAAGTACAGTCAAATCGGGGAAGTTATGTCAATATTCTACAAATCTCTCTAAGAATTTGTTGATTAGAAGAGAATCTTTTCAAGAATTTGAGGATGCACGTGCATTCACTCAAGCATGGTTGAAACCATATCCAACTTTGGTTGCCCAGGAACTGTGTTCTAAAGTCCACAACGTTGGGGCTGTTTATCTTGATTGTACAGATCTCAGAAAGTCCTCTTGAGGAATTGTTTTTAAAGGCCCTACAAACTAGGGCATGAAATTATGCTGGGGCATTTTCTCCTCTTCAAGTGTTGATCAGATTAAGTCCAGGCGCAGGCTAAACAATTTGTGGATTTGAAAAGCGTGTGGGGAAGTCAGGATCATTATCTTCGACTCATCAGAGACTTAAGTCCATTTATTGATGTTCCTCCAATAGAATTCAGGATCATTATCTCTAATCGATGTTTGGATTGTTATCCTCAGCAGAATACGAGCAGGAGCACAAATAGCATGTGAGCTTGTTACCCATACAAGGTTTGTGATGGAAATGTTGTTTCCTAAGAGGAGTTCGTTCCCCAATAAAAGATCCATTACTACTTGACAAATGTCTGTCTGCGAGCGGGTTTTTCATCATAGATCTTTATTCCCCAATGAAGCATCCTCATTTCTCTACAGGAGGAGAATAGTTCTTCTCCTCAAAAATTCAGAAGTTGTTTAAAGTCAAGATGAATTCTTTTCAGTGGACTGTAATTTATATTTGCAGCATCCTCTTCAAAGTCTACTTTTCAATGGCATTCCTCCTCGGAGTTGACATGATGAAGTTGCAATCTTGCATCGCAGTTTTTACCCAATGGTTGGTAGTTCAAACAGTTTATTCCTCAACGGAGGTGGCCATCCCACACATGGGGCATATTGCTACAATTTCTGTTTTTACAAGTATTGTTGGTCTTTTATAACCTGAAGCATACCTACAAATGAATCAAGAAGGGTCTGTATGTGACCAGCATTAGGATTTATTTACAATGGGATCCAATTTCCCCAGTGAATGCTCACTCCTGCCCAAGGCAAAACCGTTCATCCCCAGTGAAAGCATACTCTCGCCCAGAGACAATCCCTTATCTCCAGTGAAAGCATACTCTTGCATATTCCCCACTGAAGTTGGCACTCTCGATAAGATTTTGTTTAAGAGTTTATCCCTTCCAGAGGGCTTATCTCCAAAGAAGTGCATTTCAACATGTCTCTGTATGATCTTCTTCTTCCGCGCAATCTACTATTTTCAAAGAATCTGGAAAGGATCATTTCATTGGACTGAATACCTTTACTATATCCCCTTGAAGTCGACACCCTGCATCTCCGTGGTTGGTACTTATCTCCCTAACAAGGTTGTCATTCTTCGTCACCATGAATTTCATATTTTTTCTACCCAGGGAAGTTTGCCCCTGTCAAGTTTTCTTAAAGAGATGTTTGATCAACATACTTATTGTGCCCCAGTGGAGCAAGTCTCCTGTCTTTCTGGAGTAGTGTGCATAGACGAATTCTGTTTAGGGCTCTTTATCCCCAGTGATAGAGTACTATTGAAATATTTCCTCGGTGGAATTTTAAACCTCGAGCTTATGGTTCAAAGAGGCCTTTCTCTTCCCTAAGTGAAGATTGTTAACCCCAGTGGTAGTATCCCCAGTGTGATCTGGGTAAAATTCTTTTTATTTAAGAATTTCTACGATTTCCCAGTCGAAGTCTCTTTATTGAGGACTTACATCAGAAGGTTCCAGTTTCCAGCATCGTTCTCTTTATCCGTGGAAAGAGATGTTGGATCTTTTCCCCAGAAAGTTAAGAGGCGGATTAGAGGTCAAGATTTTCTCTGAACTGCAATTTATTTTTGCAATATTTTCTCCAGGAAATTCCTTCCCCAGTGATATCAATCTTCAGAGGTCGGTGGTTCCGAATCTCGTTTCCCCATTGAAGTTCAGATGGATTTTTCTCTACATAACTTCAGATGTATAAAGATAATCGTTCGGAAGTTCATTGTCTTCTCAGCAGTCGATTATTGACGTGTTTTCCACAGTATATTGCTAAACATGCATCATTATATTGCATCTACCAAAACACGTAGTATTTCCATTATATGGAGCATTACGTTATAAAAATGTAAACATGTATCATAACATAAGCCGTTACTGTTTCTGTTTTCCCCAGTGAATTTTCTTAAAAATTCGGATTATATCCCCAGGGAAGTCTTCATTCTCATTATCTCAGTTTCACCCCATACAAATATCTTATTGATGTTAATCATTTGAATGGTTGAGTGTCTACTCTTGATCGTAGTTCAGTTTTACCCTGGCGCGGTTTTCTCGGTTTAGTCTTTACTACCCTTGTTGGTTTATACCAATGTCTATTAATGTACCTTTTGAATACCGGTTTCGTCCTGATATTCAGTTTCAACATGTTTTTAGTAGTACACCCTAATCACCTTGCTTTGGGTCGAGTTTTGAGTTTTCTCTCCTCACCCACGCATGAAATCTTGTTTTCGTTCTAATACTCATCTAGTTTAGTTTTGTCTAACTAGTTATAATGAGTCAAGTGTCATCCCGTTTTTTTTCATACCTTGGACTTCCATCCGTGTTTGATTACTGAATCCTTTATCACTTTTTGTTTACCGAGTCTTTTTGTAGTGTTCGTTTAACTGCGTCCTTGGTTGAAATCATCCTCATTTGTTCCTTCAATTCTTCTATCAGTTTTTGTTTAATCTTTATCCATGGTCTGAGACTAGCAAGTGCTCTGAGAAATGTACGCTCTTATCACTTTTCTTTGGGTCGAGTCTTTATCTCATCGCATGTGCATGAAATCCAGTTTGTTTTGCCCAGGTACTCATCTAGTTTATCTTGCCTAACTAGTTATTATGAGTCAAGTTTCGTCTCATTTTTTTTATTTCCCTAGACTCTTCTATCAGTGTTCGTTTACTGTGTCTTTGGCTGAAACCCCTATCTCACTCTTTGGATGTCTATCAATTTTTTATTACTGAACCTTTGACAATGTTTGTTTAATGTATTATGACTTTCGTTTGTTGTGTCCATCGACTTGAGATGTCTCTTTTATACCTATTCGGGATTTAGTCAGTTTTCGTTTATTCTTTACCCATGGTTAGAGACCAACAGGTGCTCCGAGAAACATGCACTCTCATCACTTTGCTATGGGTCGAGTTTTTCCTCGTTACCCATGCGTGAAATCCATATTGTTTTGCCTTGGTACTCATCTCTAGTTCGTTTTATCTAACTAGTCCTTATGAGTCAATTTTCATCTCATTTAGTTTCTTATTCCAGGGATTCTTTCAGTTCCTTCATACTGTCTATCTTGGGTAGAAACTTGTCTCTTTTATAAATTTTGGGATCTTTCAGTTCTGTCTCACTGTCTTCCCATTTGAGACTAGCAGGTGCTTCTAGAATCATGCGCTCTAGCCACTTTGACCCGTGTACTTTTCCAGAGTTTAGTTTTTCCTATTCTTTATGGTTTGAGTCTTATCTCATCCATTTTGTGGTCCGATTTTATTTTGACACATTATTTTGAAGTTTAGTTTTATCTACTCTTCTAAGTTTGAGTTTTGTCTCAATTTTGTTAAAGTCTGCATTACAACTTCATTATGATGCATGTCTTTGGAGGGCCAATTTTCATTAGACTCTCTGCTTGCCAAATCCAATTTCGTTTGGTACCTTCTAAGTACTGTGTTTACTGGCTTTCTTTGTCTTTGGTGGGGGGGGGGGGGGCTTTGGTTTCTTTATCTCTCAAGAGTGTAAATTTTCGGGTTCTTTTATATTCAATCATCTTCAACTCTGAACGCTCAAAAGTTGTCTTCTTTCTCACTTATCAAGCTTAAGATTATTGAATAGCATCTGTTGTACCCCAAAATTTACCCTCTTGTTTAGGCTTATGTTCCAAAATAGTCATCATATTGCATTGTATCCATTTCTTTGTGATGAGATCAAGGAGTTTTGGCTATCAAGTTCTCCTCAAGCTGTGGAAGTTGATTATATTGACAAGTTATTCAAGAAGAGTATCATTACCTCAATCACTGGATATTTCGAGTCCCACTGATCTCTCACTTCCCAGAGTATCTTATTTGCCTTATTGGTTTATCAAGAGTTGGAGTTTTGCAAAGATTTGAAGAGAAGTTCATCTATCGCCTTCATTTGATGAATTTAGGGTTTAAACCTATTATGTGATTTAAGGCTTGTCTAAGCCAAGTTTTCGAAGCATCATCTTCATCATATCATACAAAGCATCTTTGGTTTGGAAGATTGGTTAAATCGGGGTTTTTGAGTTACTTTGTTTTGCTTAGAAGTTTCTTCATCAAGGATTTTGAATTAGGTTTGAGTCATTATGGCTATCTTGAGGCTCTTTCCTTCAGCATTAAGGTTCACCATTCGTTACTTGTGTAACAAGTTCTGTCATCACTTCTTGGACTTTCTTACAAAGACCTGACTTTCACTGGAAGCTTCCTTTTATATGATGAGCATTTGGTTTTGTTCATTAAGGATTGAATTTGATTTTGAGTTGTCATTTGGTTGGTACACATTCATGTTTTATAAAGGTATTTAGTTGAACCAAGATTGTTTGAAACTTATAAAAAATAGATTGAAATTGGATTATTTGGATTATCTAGAAGTACAAGTTAAACGTGGATTTGATAATTAAAGATTTGGTTTCATTGTTGTTAACTTGATACTTCAAGAGCATATGTGCTTATGATGTCAAGAGTTAATTCAAGCAAGAGACACACATTTTAGTTCAAAAGAAACCTTGATTTCAATTTACCAAGTTTTTCTTATCAATTTCTAAGCAAGGATTCAAATGGATTTAATTCAAATCTTTCAAAATGAAAATGAATCTTAAGGAGGTTTAATTTCCAATACTAGAACCAAGTTCATTGAATATTCCAATAAGATGCAAGTTATGATATTCAAAACCGTTTCTTCTCATTCTTGCTCAAGAATTCAAGATTACAACAAAGCATCATTGTTATTTAAGTTTACAAGTAAATTTAAATACACTTATTACAAGTCTTCAAGTCTCAAAGTTCAAATCACAAGTTGAAATCACAATGTTACAAAATTTCCTAATGAATAAAAGTTTGTTCTAAAAATTACAAAGAGGTCATCTTTATCTTCAAGGTCCTTTGAGCGCTTCAAGTCTCTTCCATATCTTTCATCCTCTTTACCATTTTGATCCATTGCTCGTCATATTTTATTGTTCTTTCAAGAAACAAGAAAAGGAAAGGAAATGGTTAGTAAAATAATCGAAACTTGAATGATAAACAAAGAAAAGTTTCCAGAAGTTTTCTCTTCAATCTCGTCATAAGGGTTTGTGAAGGAATCAAATTAAGGTTGGTTTTCAATCACATTCAAACCGCAACCAAGGCCTCATACAAATTTTTTCACAGTAAAATCAGATTTCAATGCTTAATCACAGGCCCATAATCTTTACTACAAATTTTTGTTTCATAGTAAAGACAAAAATAGTTTAATGTAGTAACAAAATGCAGGGATATCACAATTCCAGCCCAAAGCAACATAATAGAATTACCACAGTGAAAGTTCAGATTCACCAAGAAATCACAAAAGTAACAAGTTAGAATTACAAGTTCAAAGCCCAAAATGAAAAATTTTCACATTACAGAAATCGCATTTCTAGCCCAAGCAACAAACAATTCAGCAATACTATAATTACAGCATATCAGAAAACAAATTACAACTCAGCAATTTATCTAAAGCTTCTCAATAAATTTTTACAAACTTAATCCTCACTCTCCAATTCTTGTAACAAACTTTCAAAATCGAAGGCCAAAATTGTATCAAGTTCTAACCAACTTCTCAACTCATTACAGAACTATAAAATAGTAATTGCACACTGATTCATTCATTCTTCAACTTCTAGAAGAATCACAGAAAAAGTTTCCAAAAAATTCATTGCCAAAAAAAAAAAAAAGAAGGTTTTCAGAAACAAAATTTGTTCACAAATATCAAAGAAAACCAGAGAAGTTATCAAGCTAACAACAAGGAACCCTAACAAATCATCATCTTCTTCCTATTCACAAACCCTTCAGAATACAGAGAAAGAAGAGGAAAAGAAGTAAATCGCAAAACAGAGAAGAAGATATCAGCAAGATCTCACCAAATTAAATTCAGAGGCAATGTTCATCATCGATCGCGCTTCAATTGCATCATCACTGTCAAATCTTTGTTTGTGAGAAACTAGGGTTTCATTTTCCCCTTTCAAGATCTATGTGAAACAGTTAATCATCTGCAAAATCAAACTCAAGATTAGTGTTCAGGAAGAAGAGATGAAGATATTGAGGTGAAAAAAGTGGAGATCAGATCCATCCACGATGGAGCCTCTGTCGATCTTCACCAGTGCCACCGTGAATCTTCTTGATCACCGCCACATGTTCATCATCACCACCGCGGACATTCACCGTCACCACCGTTCCAGATCTCCTCACTTTTCTTTTTCTGCATATTATTTGTTTGTTATTGAACAAACATAGAGAGCGGCAAGAGGATCGTAAAGAGAAGATATAGGAAAATTAATGTCATTTTTTTTTACTTCCTGATTAACATTTTATTTTGTTAGCTAGTATTAATTTAAAACACTAATCTGGCGGTGACACTTGTCACCTTCCTTGTGGCCTTTGTTTCATTTGGTGCAGGTACACTCATTGTGGCCATTATGGTCCTTCACCCCATAGCCGTCTAATTTTCATCAATCGCCATTAGAAAGATCTAACGTACCAGATTTGAGCATCCATGGTGGACCTTTTGGAGTGCCACCACCAGATCCAGCGCATGACCTTTGTTTTCTTTACCATGCGCCTCCTATTTTCTCACCACCAGATCTTTATGGATCTAGATCGAACGCTCCAAAAGCCCTTCCACACGGTATACTCCCTGGAGCGTGCCTCACCAGATCCAACATGACATCCAAGCGCTTGGGCTTTCTCTTCATGGGCCCAACGAATTTCCCTCTGCACCCTCCAGAGTTACTTCACTTCAGTCTATGGTTTGAGTCTAAAAATAATAATAATAATAAATATTTGTTTTAAATAATTAATTAGATTGGAAAATAATATTTGATAAAATTAATTATTTTGTTAATTAATTCTATTAAATAAGATGATTCAATTTAATTAGTTATTTAATATTTAGATTGGGTTGTATTGCTTGTTTATTTAGACTTTTAATCGTATTTTCGATTTGATACACCCTATTCATAAACTTGTACCCCCATTCCCATATGACTTGTAATAGCTTAGAATTTTATTTCTTCATACTTCTTAATTCTTGCTCAAGTATGCATGTATCATCCAATTAAAATGCATGGCCTCCACTTGGTCTACATACCAAGCTTTTCTTAAAGGGTCTCATAGTTGATTTTGGGGCATGGCTATTCTCACGAGATTAATCAAGTTTTACCCTTGTTTAATTATAACCCGAATCAACCACTTTGGTCCTTATACCAAGTGTTTCCATGCACAAAGGATCTCATGGTTGAGGGTAGGAGCACCTACTCTCACGAGATTAACCAATTATACCCCTTGGTTAATCATAACCCAATTTAACTCTCCTACACCCAGCACTCCATTTATCTTGTGGACATTTGTGCTATGATTTTGTCATTCTTATCTCGAGCGCATTGAAGAGGCAACAAACCTTCTCTGTTAGGTATCATCATACCCCTTATTATTTCTCATTCTCGTATCTTGATACATTTTTCATGATGTTTTCCCATCTATACTTCATACACGTGATCTTGATGCATGCATGATGTTTCATCATCTCACCTTTGCATGATTTTTTCCCGTCCGTGCTATATGTTTCGTCATCTATACTTGATAAATGATTCCTGATATCTTGTCATATTTTGTCATCCTGTCTCCTATATTTGCTTGATTCACTCCTTGCCATACTTCTTTTAGGATCGCTCGATTAGAGTAGCTTTCAAGCTAGACATTGGGATAAGGTATCCATGCATGCTAACATAGCGTATAGATTTCTCTCTCAAAACTCAACCTTAGGGTCCACCATTGTATGATTACATTAGGGCTAGAGATTAGGATAGTCTCCCTTAGTTGTTTTCTTTTCTTTACATATTTTATCTTAAAACAAAAACTTTCTTTTTCTTGGCAAGTCATAAAACATCTTTAATGAACTTAAATCCTTCTTCAAGGTAAGAAATACAAACCAATCTAATTTGTTTGCGCGCCTTTTGGATTTGTTTTAAATCTTGTTAAGTTGATATTTTGATATCTTTTCCATGATATCTTTGTGTTGATGTTTTGCCATCGCTTATGTTTGTTATCCTACTTTGATTTTCAATTCATTGTTAGGTGTGATGTTTTATCATCCCATTGTAATGTTTTGCTATTCCTTTCCATGATATTTTGCTATCTTTGTATCGATGTTTCACCATCGCATATGTTTGATATCCTACTTTGATTTTCGATATCATTGTTAGGTGTGATGTTTTATCATCTAATTTGTGATGTTTTATCATCTCTATCGTGATATTTTGTCATCCATGTTATGTCGTCTTATCATCTTTACCATGACGTGTTGCCATCCTTGTTGTGATATTTTACTATCTTCACCATGATGAGTTGTCATCTTTGTGTTGATGCTTAGCCATCACTTATGTTTTCTATCCTACTTTGATTGTCAATATCACTGTTAGGTGTGGTGTTTTGTCATTATTGGTGTTTTGCCATCGTTGTTGATGCTTTGCCTTTGTTATTGATGTTTTTCCATCATTGTTGATGTTCTGCCATTGTTGTTGATGTTTTGCCATTATTGTCGTTGTATTAACATTATTGTTGATGTTTTGTCATTGTATCTGATGTTTTTCCATTTTGGTCATTGCTTTTGTCTTTTTAACTAAAAAACACCAACAAAACAAAATATGTGAGATGAACTACGGCTGCTCTGATTCCTTAAAAGGTATACGTAGGCATTGGGGTAGGGCCCCAACGAGCACAACTTTATTTTCCCTACATTATTTTCCCTTTTCTTTTGCATGCATTCCTTGTACAACATAGATATAAATTTGAAACACACCATTTGATTAGAACAACAAGAGTGGATACAGTAGAGTACTATGGGCGTGTGGGGTGCTAATACCTTCCCCTCACGTAACAGACTCCCTTACCCGTATCTCTTGGTAGTTTGACCATTATTTCACCCTTCTCAGGTTTACTCGATGTTTACCTTTCCCTTCATGTTGGATAAAAAAAATTCAATGGGGACTTCATTGATTTTATCTTGATGATTTATTCAGCCGGTTGTTTTAAGGAGAACCTACTCTCATGAGGTTAATCAAGTATAGCCCTTGGTTAACCATAACTAGATTGAACTCCCCTATTCCAAGCACTCTATTTATCTTGTGGACACTAGTGCTGTGATATTATGATCGTTTATTAATGCAACCGGGCATGACTAATTATTGGTTGATGGAGGAAACTCAAGGAGGTGTTCGATAGAGTTTTCTTATCATTTGCGCATTGAAGAGGCAACTGACCTTCTCCATTAGGTATTATCATACCTCTCTTTATTCTAGAATATTGATGCATGATTAAAATTCTTACCTTTGTGAGCATATTTTGATTGTTTAATTGCTACCTTTCCTCTTACTTGACTACTTACTTAGGTGTCTACCTATGTGCATGATCTTTCATCCTTAAATTCTTATCTAAGCATTTTTTCTTTAGGTATCTTATCTAAGTACCTTATATCTTGAGTAAGTCTCTACTTCTCATGTACGATGCGTGATTATCTAATCATCATCTCCTATCTTTTATCCTACTTTGATTCTTAATATCATTGTTAGGTGTGATGTTTTACCATCTCTTATCTTTTATCCTACTTTGATTCTTGACATTATTGTTAGGTGTGGATGTTTTTGTTGGTGCACAAAGAAGAGATAAAAGGAAAAAAGAATATATTAAATGACGGCTAAAAAAATAAGGAATAATAATTTACAATGAATTACATTGCGCTACCTCACTAGGCTATTTATACACAAAATAAAATCCTAAATATCCTCTAACAAAGATATAAAAATATATAATAATATCTTCTAAAAGATATTCCTAAAATATAGATTAAATCTAACACCATCCCTTAATTAATATTTTATCCAAAACTGACAACACCAATTCCATCCCTCAAGTGAAGAAATTAATCAGTCTTGATAGCCTTTGTTAGAACATTTGCATGCTGCTTCTGGGTGCTACAGTGCATAACTTATAATATTCCGCTATGAACTTGATTCCTCAGAAAGTGATATTTGGTCTCAATATGCTTGCTTTTCCCATGCAGCATTGGGTTCTTGGCAAGATTGATTGCTGACTTGTTATCATTCATCAGCTTCAGAGGTTTGGCTACTTCAATCTTCAGATCTTGCAACAAGTTTAGAATCTACACAGCTTGACATGCAGTCAGAGCGCCTGCAATATATTCAGCTTCACAAGTTGACAGTGCAACAACAGGTTGCTTCTTGGAACACCAAGAAATAGGACCTCCTAGAAATTTGAATAAGTACCTAGAAGTACTTCTTCTATAAACTTTATCTCCACACCAATCAGAGACTGAATAACTCAGAAGTTCTGATTCGATCTTTCTTCCAGACGGAAATAACACTCCATACTTCAGAGTTCCCTTAACATATCTTAGAATCCTGACAACAGCTTGGTAATGAGACCACTTCAGTTTACTCATAAATTTTCTAACCAATCCAACTGCATAACAAATATCAGGTCTGGTATTACACAAATACCTCAGAGAACCAACCATTTGTTTGAAGGTTGTAGTATCCTCTCCATCAGAATCAGAGTCCAACTTCTGATTCGTATCAGCAAGTGTGATAGAAACTTTACAATTCTCTAGCTCAAATCTCTTCATAAGCTCAAGTTCATACTTCATCTAATGCAGAATGATTCTTTCTCAGAGTACATAAATTCCATCCCTAGAAAGAAACTAATTTTCCCAAGATCTGTCATCTCAAACGCATTCATCAGAACTTTCTTGAACTCAGCTATCTCTTGTTCAGAACTTCCTATGAGTAATATGTCATCAACATACAAACAGACCAGAATCATATTACCTTCTGAAGTGTGCTGAACAGAAACACCATACTCCATCTCACACTTTTGACACCCTTGTTCCTTGAAAAACGAATCAATATTCAAATTCCAAGCTCTGGGCGCTTGCTTCAATCCATACAAGGCTTTGTGTAATTTGAACACCATCCCTTCCTGATTCTTTTTCTCAAATCTAGGAGGTTGTGATACATATAACTCTTCTTGTAATGGACCTTTCAGAAATGAATATTTTACATCTAAATGCATCATAGGCCAATTCCTATTAGCAGCTATTGCAATCACTAGTATGATTATTTCATGTCTCGCTATAGGTGCAAACACTTCAAAGTAATCCAGCCCAGGCTTCTCTAGAAAGCCTCTTTCTACTAATCTTGCTTTGTGTTTGCCAATTGATCCATTTGGCTTTAACTTCTGCTTGAAAACCCATATGACACTGATGGCTTTCTTGCCTTTAGGAAGTTTTGTTAGCTTCCAAGTCTTGTTTCTCTCTATAACATCAAGTTCTTCTTTCATGGATTGTAACCAAACTTTCTTCTTAAGATCCTCTTTCATACTCACGGGTTCAGAGTCTACTAACATTGCACACTGAATAACTTCTCCTTCAGAGTGTACTTAATTGTCTTGCAACATGTTAAACTCTGCAAATCTTCTTAGGATGCTTCTAACTCTTTGTTGCCTCTGAACTGGACCTTCAGAACTTTAGACACCAGAACTTTCCCCTTCAGAAGCACTTTCTTCACAAATTGGACTTTCTCCAGAACCTTGACTATCTTTAGAGTCTGAATCACCATCGGAGTCAGAGTCAGAATCATCTTCTCCTTTTGTATCTTCTTCAGAGTCAGAGTCTTTACCAGCTTCAGAAACATGTGTTTCTGACTTTTCTTCAGGAGTTCTCTCATCAGAGTCAGGACGAGACCTTTCCCAATTCCAAACTTCTGATTCCTTTACAATGACTTCTCTGCTGAACTCACTTTGTTAGTTTCTGGACAATAAAGTTTATACGAACCTGTACTGTGGTACCCCACCAGCAACATCATTTTACTTCTATCATCCAAGTTCTATCTTCTGGCTTCTGGGACATGTTTGTAACATATAGAAACAAACACCTTTATATGACTAATACTTTTCTTATCTCCAGTCCACTTCTAAATAGGAACTATTTCCTTCAATTTCTTTGTTGGACATCTATTGAGCACATAACATGCAGTTGCAACAGTTTCTCCCTGCAGAGTATGAGGAAGCTTCTTCTCTTTCAGCATGCTTCTCACCATATCAAGCAAAGTACAATTTCTTCTTTCAGCGAGACCATTGTATTGAGGATTATATGGAGCTGTGACCTCATGCTCAATTCCATTCTCCTCATAGAATCTTCTGAATTCTGTGGAGTTAGACTCACCACCACCATCAGTTCTAAGGATCTTCAGAGTCTGGAAACTCTGATTCTCAACCTTCAGTCTGAACTTCTTGAATTCAGCAAACACCTCGTGTTTAAACTATATGAGAGATACCCATGTCATTTTGGTGAACCCATCAACAAATGACATAATATTTATTCCATCCAGTTGATGCTACTGGAAAAGGACCGCACACATCAGAATGCACTACTACCAAGGAATGTTTGGCTCTTGGTTGCTTCCCTTCCATGCACACCTTGCATGACTTCTCAGGCTTCTTGATTTTAGGAATTCCATGTACTAAATTCTTTGATTTCAGATGCCCTAAAATTCTGAAATTCAGATGACCAAATCTTTTGTGCCACAACTCACTCTCCTTGACAACACTTATTGCACTAATACATTCAGAGTCTGCAGTTCTAACATTCACCTTAAATGTTATGTGCCTTCCCTGCTCTGACTCCATAATTATCTTCTGATTATAGTCATAGTTTCAGAAGATTGTCCTTCATGGTAACTGAAAAACCTTTCTCAAACAGTTTTCCCACACTCATCAGATTGTTTTTCATGCCAGGCACATACCATACATTCTGGATCATTGCTACTTTCCCATTGTTTAGTGTGATTCTGACATTTCCAATACCTTCTGCATTGAGGTATTTATCACCAGCACATCTGATCTTTGTACTCTTCCCAGAGTCAAAATCAACCAACCATTTCTTGTTTTCAGTAAGATGGTTTGAACAACTTGTGTCCATATACCACCATTCTGATGAATTCAGATCATCAGGTTCAGAAGCCAACAATAGCACATGTTCATCATCTGAATCTCCTCTGGCTATATTTGCTTTTTCTGACTTCCTTTCTTTGTTTGACCAGCAATCTTTGGCATAGTGACCAAATTTCTTGCAACAGTAACACTGAACATTCTTCTGGTCAGATTTCTCCTTTCCCTTCTGGACATTCTTCTACCTATCAGAGTTTGAAGCTTTTGACCTTTGACCACCCTTAGTTTTCTTCCTGGCTTCTTACCAAGTCTTCTTCTGATACTTCTTACCAGAAGTTACTTTCAGAGCCCGCTGCTCTACTTCCCTCTCAGAGGTTCTCGCAGTCATACGTAACTCATGCGCCTCTAGACTACTTTGAAGTTTTTCAACTCTCATGGTGCTCAGATCTTTGGAATGTTCAATTTCTACCATAATGTAATCAAACTTAGAAGTTAATGATCTCAAGATCTTCTCAATGATTATTTGTTCAGAAAAAGTTTATCCACAAGCTTTTATCTCATTAGTGATCAGAATCACTCTAGAGATGTACTCAGAAACCTTCTCGTTGTCCTTCATGTTGAGATTCTCATATTGCTTTCTGAGAGACTAAAGCTTCACCTTCTTCACTGATGCGTTACCACAGTAACATCTGACCAGTGTGTCCCATGCAGCCTTTGTTGTTTCAGAATCAACAATCTTCTCAAACACATTTGCATCCACAGATTGATGGATGTAGAACAACGCCTTCTGATCTTTCTTCCTTAGTGCCTTTTGTGTTATCTTCTGTACCTTTGTTGCGTCTGCTTCTAACAGATCATAGCAATCGGTTACAAGATCTAACACATCTTGAGAATCAAATAACACGCGCATCTGGATCTTCCAATGATTCCAGTTTTTGCCATCAAATACTGGAAGCTTGGAATGGACATCACGTCGTTTCCGTTCATCTTCTACCTTGTGCAATTTACGCATAAACTCAATAAAGTAGTGTTTCCCAAATCCCCAGAATCAGAAACAATGATCAGCACACAACACCTCACTGTTCTCTCGTGTTTCCCATTTTCCTGTGGATTTCGAACCGGAGCTCTATATACCAATTGTTGGTGCACAAAGAAGAGATGAAAGGAAAAAAGAATATATTAAATGACGGCTACAAAAATAAGGAATAATGATTTACAATGAATTATATTGAGCTACCTCACTAGGCTATTTATACACAAAATAAAATCCTAAATATCCTCTAACAAAGATATAAAAAGATATAATAATATCTTCTAAAAGATATTCCAAAAATATAGATTAAATCTAACAGTTTTCTTCCCATCTTCTTTAAGATATGATGTTTTGTCATCTATTCATTGTATGATGTTTTATCATCTCATCTTTTCATGATGTTTTGCCATCCTTGTTAGATTTTTTTGTCATCTATACTTGATGCATGTTTCATAATTTTTCGTTATCCTTGTTAGATGTTTTGTCATCTATACTTGATACATGTTTCTTGATGTTTTTCCATCCTTATTAGATGTTTTGTCATATATACTTGACACATGCTTCTTTATGTGTTGTCATCTCTTTGTGTGATGTTTTGTCATCCATCCACCTTCTTTATTTGCTACCTCTTGTATACTCCTCATAGGATCTTCAATTCACTCTTTTCTAAGTATGAATTGAATAGAACTTAGGCTTGTACCCATGTATGCCAACATTAGGTAGATGTTCCCCTCTCTTATCCTTGACTATAGGATCAACATTGTATGACAACTTTAGGGCTATTTTGCTACTCTCCATTAGTCTTTTCTTTCTCTTTTGCATATGCATTAAGACTAAAAATCTTTTTTTTTCTCTCAAAATTCTCAAAATAGTTAATAATAAAGATGAGATCCATGTGTCATGAGCCTTACATGAGTCCTTTGGGTACGAGACGTCTAGCTCGACCACTCAAAGTCTCTCATGTCGTAGACTTTAATGTGGTTCAAATCATCAAATTCTTTCTCAAGGTAAAAAAACACAAACCAATGCAAATCTTTTTGTCTTCGGACTTTTTTTATTTTAAAATCTTTTTCAAAAAGGCATGCTTCGCTAGCATTGTTCATTTAAAAAACAAAAAACAAACCAAAAATTTTAAGCTAAACTACAATGCTCTGATTCCTTTAAAGGGATACATAGGCATCTAGTCGCGGGGCTCAGACGAGCGAACTTTGTAATCTTTCCTTTTTTCTCCGTGTTTTTCTCTTTTGCATGCATTCCCTATTTGCATATTTGCTTTTCAGCATTAAGCTTTAGACATATATTAGACACGCCCTTATATTAGAACAAACATAAGTTGATCCTATGGAGTACCACAGATGTGTGGAGTGCTAATACCTTCCCCTCATGTAACTGACTTCCTTACCCGATCTCTATGGTCGTAAGACTGTGATTTCACCCCTTCGAGTTTACTCGGTGTTCACCTTTCCCTTTTGGCGGGATAAAAAACGTTCGATGGAGACTTCATTGAGTTTACTCTTAGATGATTTTTCCAGTTGTTTTAGAAAGAGAGGGTTGCATCAACTATAATCCTATGCTCGCACTTCATCAGTTAGGGTATGCAATGGATGGTGGACCTTTAGAAAAAGATGTAGAAGGTTCTATTTTCCTTGACAAGGAAGAAAATCTTGGATTCTTGAAGAAACTACAACTAGCTTGGGCCGAGATTCATAGGAAAAACAAAGTTCTCCTTGGTTGGAAGGATACTAGTGTTGGGATTCTTTATACCAGATGGGTCATAATGAGAGTTGAAACTATGTTATTTCCTTACTCTCGAGAAGAATCATTCCATTAATAGATTTTGCATTAAGTTAACATTTGTATTGTTAAGTAGCTTTTGTCTTTATGTTATTAATTGTCGCATGATCACCACCAGAATTGTTGGAAGGGATCTTGACGCTGTATTTTGCTATCGTGGGTGTAAACTTAGTTGATTTTGGATCTCTTATGATGTAATATTGTATCGTCTGTATGAATTCATTCGATTTGCAGCTTTGTTTTGAATGAAAATAGTGTTTGATATGATATCTCGTCTTGACTATTGCTTATCTCTATTATCTTGTTGTTTGGTCTTTCTTGATGGTTGAAAAAACTCTTGGATACTTGGGAAATGACAAAACAAACAACATGCATAATCACACATTTCATGCATTACATTTTTTTTACTGGTCTTCTTATCTTATGGTTCTGCTTTTTCTCAACAGAGTTGTTTAACAACGACTATTCATCGTTACTCAACTAGAGGAAATCAAACATGGAATGACTTTAAGCCGAGTTCATTGAGATGAAGGCTGATATGTGGGCCCAGATAGGGCTGCTTATAGTAGACATCCAGAGTTTGATCTATGGTCAAGAACTCCTAAGAAAGTAGAACACTCAATTGAAAACCCAGCTGAGTTTGGTCATGGACATATTGAGAATAGTGGGGAAGGAAAAGGACAATCATGCTTATGTCGCTGCAATTGGAGATGCCATCGTTCCCCATACTTCGGGATATCCTTGAAGCCATGGAGTAATTTTTGGACTTCATCCACACACTCATGTTCTAAAGCCTTCTCGTCTAAAGTCGATTCTTGTTCCTTAGGGAAATCCAAAAGGCAAAGCCCATCAGCAAAAGCAGAAGCAGACTGAGAACCATTGTAGATGATAGAAATTTTGTTGATAGACTATTTAACTATTAGTACAACTGTATATTATTCAAGTAGTAACTTAACTCTTGTATTTTCTTTTTCTAAATCATATATATTTTTCTTCTTATTTCAATTATATTCTTGTCAATAATATTACTACTATATTTTCACTTGAAACTAAACGTCATAAAAATAATTTTATTATTTGGAATGTCTTCAAATTAGATCCTACCTCGGAAAAGATAACTATTGTTGAAAAGACATGTAATTATTTCAATAAGAAACTCAAGTATAATGGAACGAGTTCGATGCCAACACATTCTAAGATTTGCAAAAATAACTCAAATAGTGATTTTACAAGAGGAAAATAACACTTGTACCCCCCCTCAAATAATGGTGAAGGTTATACTATTTCTTCCCATTCAATGCCTAGATTTTATCAAGAGAGATTACTTGTGAAAATGTTTGTAGCCTTACAAATTCCTTTCACAAAAGTGAAACATCTATATTCCTATGAATTTGTAAAGGGATTAGACTCAAAATTCATTTTTATATCAATACTTTCTAGGGAAACATTGTTAAAAATTTTGTCTCACTTCTAATACATGGACATCTAACAATGTTGAGTGAGGGTATGTTGTCTGAGGAACACACGCTTTAAATGAATTCCTTGCAATTGGAACATTTTGTGATGACTCTCTTCCATGTGGCCATAGACTTCTAGGATATGTGATCATCCCTTTATAATGCTTGAGTATCCTTATGAAATTGATATCATATTTTAACTATTGGTCATACTTTTAATTCTACTTTGATCATGTGTGTGGGTACGTGTATGCATGAGTGTGTGCGTGTATGCGTGTCTCACTACCCACTTCTGTGATTTAGAATCAAACTTGTTAAGATTTTTCTTAGTATTCTGAATAAAACAATCACATCCAAAAGAATGAAAATATGAAATGTTGGGTTTTCTGTTCTTATACAGTTCATATGGAGTCTTATTCAGAATTGGTCTAATGGAAGCCATATTCTGAATATAACATGTTATGTTAACTGCCTCAACCCAGAAGTTATTTTACATGTTAGTCTCATTGATCATGGTTCTGGCCATTTCTTGCAGAGTCCTATTCTTCCTCTCTACAACTCCATTTTGCTGTGGAGTTTTAGGACAAAAGAAATTTTGGGAAATTCCATTTTCAGAAGAAAAAAAATGATTTTCAAAAAGCTTATTTTCAAACTCACCACCATGACAAATTCTTACTTTAACAATTTTAAAATCCATCTCATTTTGCACTTGTGAGTAGAAGGTAAAGAACAAAAAATGTGACTCATCCTTGTGTCTAAAAAATTTAACCCATGTACATCTACTATAGTCATGAACGATGACTAAACCATATTTCTTACCATTGACAGAAGCAGTTTTCACTAGTCCAAAGATGTAAATGTGTAAGAGTTCCAAATGCCTAGAGGTAGATATAACATTCTTTTGTTTGAAAGAAGTTTTAGAAAACTTGCCTTTCTGACATGCTTCACAAAGAGCATCTGAAGAAAACTTCAGCTTAGGAATGCCTCTAACTAAATCAAGCTTATTTAGCTAAGAAATCTTTCTCCTGCTAACATGACCCAATATTCTTGTGAAGTCAAGCTTCCCTGTGTTGAATATGTTTTGATGAAGACATAAATTTTAATATCAAGAAGGAAAATATGTGTCTCAAGATAAAACACTATATTCAAAACTTTGGAATCAATGGAATTAATTTTCAATGAGGTATAATGAAAATACTTACCTTCACTAAAGTTTAAGATGCTCAATGATTAAACACTCAATGAATACCTCATTCATATCCTCATGACATAAACACTTAGGCAAAAACTTCATTTTCACTATATGCAAATTGATTTGCACATAACAACAATAGATTTGCATGTGTTTCATGCCTAATTTATTTCAGTGCAAATCTATTTGCACAACTGACCAGACGATTGGTGCTTTGAAAATTTTCATTTTTTTGCACTATGCAAATTGATTTTCACATGATACAAATCAATTGCTTACTGAAGCTTTTTAAAATTTTTGAACTGTTGCACTATGAAAATTGATTTTCACCTAACTGTAATCGATATGCACCTGTACATTTTTTAAAAACAATAGCATTTTCAAACACCTTTTCATGGTTACTCTTCAAGAAACTTTATCATTTAAATTTTGCATTTGTTCATTATATATTTCTGAACATCACCATGTTTCTAAAAGGTATCTTACTCATATAAAAACCAAGCATTTTCAAATTACAAATTACCTCTTCCAATCAAACACTTAGAAATTCAAGATTCACATTTCAAGTATTCAACTTTTATTCAAGAAATTTTCTGCATACTTTCATATCCATAAAAACAAAAAAATATTGAGAATTCTAACACTTTAGTATTTGTAAATTATTATTATTATTATTATTATTGAAAGGAAGTCCATTTACATTGATATATCACTTAAGAATATAAAAGTGACAATTACTCTACATCATTATTCACCAACTATGTTTTTTTTATATTTCCAAAAAAAAATTGTATACCTTGTTATCTAGGATTGTTGGAAACAAGAGAGTGGAAAAGAAAGTATTGCTTTCTTTTTTACTTGTTTGGTTTATAGGAAGCAAGAGTGTTGAATTGGATAGGATTATTCTCATTTCAACTTGGTTGATCACAAGAGGATTTTTCTTGGTGATTTTGTTAGATAGGATGACTAGGAGAGTCTTGTCCATAAGATCTAACAATAATAAACTCTCTTACATATGGTAAGGGAACTAGATATACTCTCGGATTGTGACGGGAACTAGGATAAATTTCTGGTGTTCTTTACTTTTCTATATTCACCGCTTTCATCACATATCTAATCCTGAAAAGAAAGAAACACATTTCTAAAAACCAGAAAAAAATTTATTACACCTAATCCATCCCCACCTTATGTGCACTCTTAAACATATAATTGATATTAGAGCAAGTTATAGGTAATATGTTCCTAAAGATCTAGAATGGCTTCTACAAATGTAAATCTGTTTTTCAAATACAGAGGTAGTAATAACAAGCCTCTATTGTTTTATGGTGAATATTTTGATTTCTGAAAAATATGCATGAAAGCGCATCTAGAATCTCAAGGAAAAGAAGTTTGGAAATCAGTTGTAGATGGTCCTTTTCGTCGTACCAGTGTTGTTAATGGTGTTGGCACCCTTAAGCTTGAAAGTTCATGGAATAAAGACTATGAGAAAAAGTTCTCCATGACAAGAAAGCAATAAATATTCTTCAAGAATCACTTAGCATGGATGAATTTTTTCATATTTTTGCATGCACAATAGTAAAGGAAATATAGGATACATTGATGGAAACTCATGAAGGAACTGCCAAAGTTAAAATATCAATATTAAACACTTTGAGTCAAGGGTACGGGTTATTCAAAATGCAGCTCCGAGAATCAATTCTTGACTTACAGAAAAAATTCATGCATTTGACAAATCACTTGAAATCCATTGGTAAGACTCTTACTACCGGTGAATTTAATCTTAAAGTGCTTAGATATTTAACCAGGGAATTGCAACCAAATGTGACATCAATATCCAAGAAGAAAAATTTATCCAAAATGACATCCGCAACTTTGTTCGGAAAACTTAAAGAATATGAGACGGAACTTGGAAGACTTGAAAAGAAGGAAATTTAAGTAAAAGATTCAAAAGACATTTCTTTAAAGACGAGAGACAAAATTAATGATAGCGGTCAAGAGGATGAGTCCAATAGTGATGAAGATGATGATATTATAAAGAAGTTTGAAAAGCTTCTAAGAAAAGAAAGAAAAAATGAGATCATTAAAATGGAAGCACCAACAAGGAAGGTTACATGCTTTGAATATGGAGAAAAAGTACATGTTAAAAATTAATACCCTACACTTGAAAAGAAGAATAAATACTTCAAAAGAAAGAAGTACAAAAGGCCAAAGAAAGCATATGTAGCATGGGATGATACTGAAATAAGTTCATCTTTAGATGAAGAAAATGTAAATCTTGCATTGATAGCAACACAACATTATGATGATGAAGAAGAAGAGGTTAGTAGTGAAATATCTTCTTATAATAATGATGCACTAGGTTTTATTGATGAATTAATTAATAAAATGGTGTCAACACAAAAGAAACAAATTTTATCTCTTGAAGAAAATATTGACACTATGAAAAAAGATTTTGAAGTTGAAAAACAAACTTTTCTTGAAAAAGAAAATAAGAATTTTAGATGCAAAGAGTGTGATTCACTTTCTTTTCAAATTTCCCAATTAAAAAGAGTTCTTGAAAGATATGAAAAAGGAAAAATTAGTTTGGATGGTGTCCTCAGTCAACAAAGATATTCCAATGATAAAAGTGGACTTGGTTATTCTAGTTTTAACAAACCAAGTACTAGTAAAACTATATTTATTAAGGCAAGTGACCAATCCATGCAAGAGAAAGTGAACAAAGCACAAAAAGTTCATCATCATCCTAAGAAGATATTTGTTAAGAAAAATTCGTATGTTCCTATATATAGAAGGAATTGTGTTTGCACATGTTTTTATTGTGGTATAATTGGTCACACACGTAATACTTGCTACGTAAGGAACTTTAGTGTGACAAATTGGCATCATGTGTGGGTCAAGAAAGGAACTAATTATGAAGGACCCAAGGCACATTAGGTACCAAACAAAACATAATATTTTTTGTAGGTTTGCTTGAAGACCACTACAAATATATGGTATCTTGATAGTGGTTGTTCTAAGCATTTGACGGCAGAAATAAAACTAATATTCATCTCTAGTTTTAAAGTCTGAGGGTTATATCACATTTGGGGAAAACCGTAAAGGAAAAATTCTTGGCATAGGAAAAGTTGGAGCACCACCTTTCACATCCATTGAAGATGTACTTTATGTTGAATAACTAAAGCATAGTCTTCTAAGCATAAGCCAACTTTGTGAAAAAGGCTTCAAAATCAAGTTCACCAAAGATGAATGCTTGATTGAAGATGAAGTCACTCATGAGGTAAAACTCAAAGGTAAAAGAATCAATATTTGCTTATGTTCCTATGTTGAATGGTAAACGTATGTTTATTTGATTTATCTTGTGATATTGAATCATTTCATTGGCATTGTATACTTGTAAATTTTTTTCCTTCACCCATCTTTTCCTTCTTTTCGATAATGTCAAAAGGGCAGAAAAAGATGATTTTCTTGTGTATTTCTTTGTCTTCATTTTTTAAGGTATAATTACCCCATCGAGATAATCAACCTCAAATGTTTCAAAGTTTCATATACCACAGAGAAGTGTTCCAAAAATTACAAAGCATCAAAAGGAATGTTTGTCATCATTAAAAAGGGGGAGAATGTGAAGTCAAGTTTCTCCATGTTGAATATGTTTTGATGAAGACAAAGCTTTTAATATCAAGAAGGAAAAAATGAATCTCAAGATAAAGAACTATGTTCAAAGCTTTGGAATCAATGAAATTAAGTTTCAGGAAGGTATAACAAAAATACTTACCTTCTCTAAAGCTTTAGATGCTCAATGATTAAACACTCAATGCATACCTCATTCATTTCCTTGAGAAATAAAGACTTGGGAACAAAATTTCATTTTCACTATATGTAAATTGATTTCCACGTAACAAAAATAGATTTGCACCCGTGCCATGCCTAATTTTTTCAGTGCAAATCTATTTACACGACTAACCAATCGATTGGTGCTTTGAAAAAATTTCTTTTTTTTTGCACTATGAAAATTTATTTGCACATGATGCAAATTGATTGCTTACTAAAGCTTTTCAAAAAATTTGTAACGTTGCACTATGCAAATTGATTTGCACCTAACAATAATCGATTTGCACCGGTACGTTTTTTGAAAAACAGTAGCTTTTTCAAACACCTTTTCATGGTTACTCTTCTAGAGACCTTTTCAATTAAACTTTGCATTTGTTCGTGATATTTTTCTGAACATCACCATGTTTATAAATGGTATCTTCTTCATATAAAAACCAAGCATTTTTAAATTAGAAATTACCTCTTCCAATCAAACACTTAGACTTTCAAGGCTCACATTTCATATATTCAACTTTTATTCAAGAAATTTCCTGCATACTTTCATATCCATAAAACCAGAATATTCTTTAGTATTCTAACACTTTAGTGTTTGTGAATTATTGTTATTGGAAGGGAAGATCATTTATATTGATATATCACTTAAGAATATAAAAGTGACAATTACTCTACATCATTATTCATCAACTTCATTTTCTTATATAATTTCTAAATTTGTTTTGTATACCTTATTATCCAGGATTATTGGAAACAAGAGACTGGAAAAGAAATTATTGTTTTCTTTTTCTAGTTGTTTGGTTTGTATACCTTGTTATCCAGGATTGTTGGAAGCAAGAGAGTTGAATTAGAGAGGATTATTCTCATTTAGACTTGGTTGATCACAAGAGGATTGTTCTTGGTGATTTTGTTAGATAGGAATACTAAGAGAGTCTTGTCCATAACATCTAACAATAATAAAATCTCTTACATGTGGTAAGGGGACCAGATGTACTCTCGGATTAAAAGGGGAACTAGGATAAATTTTCGGTGTTCTTTACTTTTCTGCATTTACCGCTTTCATCACATATCAAACTTGAAAAGAAAGTAACACATTTCTAAAAACCATAAAAAAATTATTACACCTAATTCACCCCCTCTTAGGCGCACTCTTAAACTTACACGTCTATGCCATACCCATTTATATCCATTAACAGACATGATGCATTTAACATTGTATTCTTTAAGATCAGAAAGTATAATCTTATAGATATTGTTCTTCCTCTTGCCATTGAAAAGAATGCAAACATCCTTCCGACTAACAACTTTACATGACTTTTGAATAAAGATAATTTTATAACCATTGTTACTTAATTGACTTATCAACAAGTAAACATTATTAATAGAAGATAGATTACCAATACATATTATTCTAGAGCCTATGATCTTCCATTTCTGATCACCTCTGAAACCCACGAGGTGTAGTGAAAACAAACTTGGGTTTTTGAGCAGGATAAACATATTTATCTGAATAGTGAAAACAATAAGGTGTAGCTTTTGGTTTTTCCTTAAGGTTAGAAATAAGTTTTTATTTAGGCAAAGAACCAACAGGTATAAACTGATACTTAAGAGTAGTTGGTTTTTCATCTTTTTCGGAAGAAGATTCTTCATCATAATCATAACCAATTCCTCTTGTTCTATTTCTGCTGACACCATAGATCATTGAAGCCATTATGCTTCTATCTAGGCTTCTTGCAAGGAATTTCTAGAAAGATTAGTCATACTTCTTTATGACATCACTCATAACTCACATAAGCTATTGAACGAAATTCTTCCTCGAGTTTAGAACTCTTTCTTTTAAGGGTGGGGTTCTCACTCTTAAGAATAAATTTTTCTCCATTTAAAATGGAGAATTCTTTCTTGAGCTTGATGTATGCTTCAGATTTAGGTATGAAATTCTGGAAATTTAAAACAAATATTAAAATTGATGTCTCAACATAAAAACGTGATGCCAAGACATATGTTATAACATCACCTACTGATAGCAAAATACTTTTACCAAAATAAAAACAATGCAAAATTAAATTACAGAAGGTAAAAGAACACAATCAATTATTAACCCAATCTAGTGCAACGTCGCCTACTCTAGGGGCTACCAAGCCAGAAAGGAAATCCACTATATAGTATTAGTTAAAAGCCTAAACAATCCCAGTTTACAACTTTTCTCCTAATCATTATCTCGTGCAACTTCTACCTAAGAACCTCTTAGATATGAGAACCTCTCACTTCCAATCAGTGCAGTGATAAATAAACCAATTACAATCCCAATAACTACTATAAAAACAGAAGATTACACTTCCAATCCATAATACTTAGTTAAGACTCTTAACTAAGAACAATACTCAACCCTTTGCTTAAAATCTCATGGGTGAGAACAATATCTTGATAAACAAGCGACAATCAGTAAACTAAATGCATCAAAATATACATGAGTGACATACAAAGAACACAAACACAAATAACTAAAAAGAATCCCAAAACCATAAACCCTTATGTTGCACCCAAAATTTGTTGTTTTGCATGCTTGCTATTTTAGGTCTAACAAGTTCTTATATGTAGATGCTTGCAGTATGGGCTTGGAACTTTCAAACAAATCCAATATTTACGTTTTAAATCAATTGCAAGATCTTCATATAAAAATAGGAACAAATCTTTTTAAATCTTCTTAAAAAGTCTATAAGATCCTTCTTAAGAAATCCAATTAAATCTGCACTTTGTTCCTAAATAATATCCTTGACATGCGCATAATGATGAGGTATATCCAAAAGTACATCATTAAATCGAACCCAATATTCCAAGAGATACATAAAATCAGTGCTCGTTGTACACAGACCAAGATGTCACGACATTTGTCTCAATGTCTTGCCTGAAACTCATAACAACTAAACTGTCATGACAATCGATGGAGATGTTACAACATCTTACACAACATCTATATAGAACCATGTTTTACCAAAATTTATCCAATCATAAAACCATGTATTGTAACCCAAAATTTTCCCTCCCATTTTCTTCAAGATGCCTTCTCATGCTTCTAGGATTCTCAATTGCTCAAGGTTGCTCAAGAATTGATCAGACAAATTCTCCTCCTAAGCAGTTGACCTATAACTAGGGTTTTGCTTTTATCATTTAAATTTGGACTTCTAATGCCTCAAGTGGATTACATTTTTTCTCATATGTCTCAAGGAATTCTCGTGCCAAATTTCAAGCCTTGCATCACAAGTTTGCCCAGTCAAATGCTCAGATGGCTGAAACTTAACTATAATGGGTAAAAATTTAGTTGTGGTCAATTTACAACCAAACTTCAAGATTTTTGGTAAACATCAATATTTTGAAGTCACATTCATCATTTGATCAAGGAATGAGCATTATTCATCAAGAAAACTCAAGATTCATCAAAATTCAAAAGTTACCGAATTAGGGTTTTCTTAAGGGGAAGTCAACTGAACTTTGACCAAGCACAACTTTCACATGCTTCATCATATTTTCCTCAACAAAAGATTATTTTGAAGGAAATTAAATTCTAAACAACTTTGTTTCTCTAAGATCAAGTCCAAAAAATGCTTCATTTGAGAGATATGGGCCAAAACATCACAGGTCATTTCAAAAGTCAACAAAAATACACTTTTTGTCAAGGCAACTTACATCAAGATAAAGTCTTCAAATGTAAAAATAATAAACATAGAGATTGTAGAGGACATATTTAGCTTTCCAAAAAGTCAAATATCACCTTCATATGATAAAAAATTGAGAGTTATGATTGGTGCGAGTTGGGAAATTTTGAGAAATTGCATGAAACCAAAAGTGATCAAACTTGAGTTTTTGGACTAATGGGTTGATGTCGCAAGGTCCAAACGTGCATAAGGCCTCAATATGAACCTCGGAACTTATTCATACACCCCTTGTGTTTTTATTCTATTTATTTTTTATTTTTGTTTATTTAAAGTCAAAATTAAATTAGATAAAGCCAAGCCTTTCATACAAGGTCCAAGCCCAATCCCTTTTGACCTAATTCAAGCTCTATATAACCTCAATATTTTAGACATAACAAGCCACGAAAAAACCTTGTAAGATCACCATTCCAAAATTCCAAAAATCATCAAAAATTAGGGCAAACACAAAACCCTATTGGCAGCCTCCTTCAATTGAAACCAAGCATTCAAACATACTCCTGAAGATCCCAGGAGTCGTTCCCATTCATACAACAAGCTTGAGGAATCCCAGAATGCGCTCCCTCAAGAACATTGGTTGGGTAGTTTTTCAAAACCTTGAATTTTTATTTTTCACATTGTTAACTGATCTTGTTGTCGTATCCCAAAATTTCCCTACCTTTATGATCATATTTTCAAGATTAAAAATGAAAGAGAAATATTTTGATTAAGGATGGCACAACAATATCTGATGACCCATTTTTAAGAATCCAAGTCAGCATAGGGGTGTGTCTTAATTCAAGGGAGTGGAGCTTTCTAAATCAGAAATACCCATATACCCATAGGCCAATTTGCGAAGTATGTTGGCCAATAGTCCATGAGATCGAATATTAGAACTATTTCAAAAGGAAATTAAGATTTTAATCATATAAGGCCCAACAGAGGTTTGTTATTTTTTAGTAAAGATAGGGGGTGAAAATTCAATTTGCAAGCCCATTCCATTTGGCCCATTTCTTTTGGGGATCGAATAGCAAAAGGTAGGATAAGATTGGAAACTGCAGGCCCATTGAGTTTTTAGTTAGCCCATTTTGCGCTTTTGTTTTATTTTAAGGAAAAAAACATTGTTATTAAAACTTTTTCTATTTTACTAAAAAAATCTTTCTTTACAAATTATAAATAGATTTGTAAATTTTTTTATTAATTATTTATATAATTTATTAAAAAAAAATTGTTTTGAAAAAAGATCTGTTGAATTAAATTTTTTAGAAAGTTGAGGCCCAGTTCGTATCAAATAATGTTGTAACAAAAAAAGCAAGTAAGGTTTACAAGCAGTTATGTGTTGGGCTGAACTTTGTTAGGACCAAAATTCATTTATTCAACAAGCTGGACAGTAGAAAAAGTTACAATGCAAGCCCAAGTTGAAGAAACGGTTACTGTGCAAATCTGAGCCAGAATAAGCGTGAGTTTTATCAAAACACTTATTGTACAGATCTTAAAACAAAATCAAATAATTATTACAAGATCAAATCCAGTATGAACAAAACTAAAATCAAATCTCAAAATCAAATGTTTACATTCAATCAAATATAATTCCGAATCAATTATGATAAAAATCCAAATCCCTAATTTGCTCTAAATCCCTAAATCTAAGTTAACTAAAATTGTAACAACAATTGCTACAAAAGCCTATAAATACAGAATCAAAGTACAGAAACAGAGGGTATGAAATTGAAGAATATTATGAAGATGAAGGAGAATAACTTCAAGTACTGATCCAAGTTTGTTGAAGATAAAGAAAGAGAGCGATTAGGGTTTCAACATCTGAAACCCTAATTGTCGATGTCATTGCCTCGCTGTTCGCCAATGTTACTCCGCTTTCGAAACATCAGCGTAACCTACAAATTGAAAGGGGAAAAGAGATTAGCCTCCAATCGGATAAAAGCTTGTAGTCAGAATACAAAGCGAAAGGTGTAAAAAAATCAGCTTTCTTTTTGTTCTTATTTTGATTGGGGTTTTTTTGGGTTTATTTACGATAGGAATAGGTTAAGGTTATGCGCCGCTGCAGTGTTGTTTTAGGATTAGGGTTTGAAGAAGAAGGAAAGGGTAGAACGAATGAGAGAGAACGAGGGAGGTCTTTATTTGAAAACGAAAATGAAATAATGTAATGAAACAAATTTTATATTCTGTAATGATATAATGCATGCGCGCCCACAATAGATAATCATGCACCATTTAGTCCATCCCTTTGATCTGTATCGGACGGCCGTGAGGCCAAGTCCACCATAAGTTCCTTGCACCATCATGCAAGCAATCGCTCAGGCCTTCTAAAAAAATGTGTAGTGGGCCAAGCCCATTCGTTTTTGCACCCCCGTTTTCTACAATTGCTTAACCAATGCCAGCAACACACCCCTACATATGGGCCCAGTTCAATATCTGAACTTGGGCCCAGTTTCTTAAACCCCCCCTTTTTACTTGCTAGTTAGAACACGCACCCCCCAGGCCAACTGGGCCTGAATTCAATATCTGAATTCAGGCCCTCGCTATTCACACCCCCACCTTTTTGCTACCTAACTTAAAATACACCCCCTGGAAATATTTAATTTTCTTTATATGTTATCTTATTTATTTTTTTAATTATTATTATTTCTTTCTTTTTTATAATAATTATTACTTTTAGTATTTTTTTTCTAAAAATTATCATTATTATCATTTAAATAATTATTTTCTTAAAAAAATCATGCATATGTTTTTTACTAATACATTGCATTAAATATTTAATCATGCATTAATTAAGAGCTTTTCACAATGTTGTACCCCAAAATTTGCCCTCTCTTTTCTCAAGGCATTTCTCACAAGGATTCTCAAAAATTCAAGTTTGCACAAGTACAATTGGATTTTTTTCAGCATCAAGTTAAAGAGGAAACTTTAAAAAGGGGCAAAGCAGATAAAAATAATCTTTTTGACAAAATTGGAAAAAAAAACAAGTTTACTTCGATTCACAAGGCTTCGATTGGACTTTGGTCTCCTTCAGGCCTTCTTCGATTTCCCTTATTTCGTTTGGACTTTGGTCTCCTTCAGGCCTTCTTCGATTTCCCTTGTTTCGTTTGAACTTTAATCTCTTTCAAGACTTCTTCGATTGGACTAGGACTTCCTTCATGCCTCCTTCGAATCCATCTTTAGCATTGGCCTCCTACATGAAATACAAGGCAAGGGCCTTCTGCAAGCCTGCTTGCATAAGGCATTGGCTTCCCTTCATGCTAGCACTGACAAAGCAAGTGGCCTCCTACATGCAAGCTTCGATTACATCAATGACCCCTCACAAGCTGGCTTTTGGTGCACATGGTGATGACCTTCTGAAAAGCTTCCTTCGATTCAGAAGGAAATGATCTTCATACAAGCTTCGACTGAGTCTTGTTTCCCTTTGAAACAATGTCCTTCGATTCAGGAAGTAAAGGTCTCCTGTTGGTTTTCTTCAATTCAGAAAGTCAATAATCTTCTGAAAGCTTCCTTCGATTCAGAAGGAAATAACCTTCTGAAAAGTGTCCTTTAATTGAACCATTGACCCCTTACATGTTTGCCTTTGACACCACAAAGCCAGGATTTCCTTCATGCCAGCAGGCACAAGGCAGTGGCCTCCTACATGCAAGCTTTGTTTGGCCATGTGACCTCTGGCAGGCAAGCCTTAGATTGGACAAGAGCCACCTTCACACAAAGCTCTGATTGGAGTTTTGGTTCCCTTCGAAGCAGCTTACTTTGAATCCAATTTGAACCCTTCGAAGCAAGCTTGTTTGAAGAACATTGAGCAAATCTCGTATCCTTATCCTCCAAATCTCACTTGCCAAACTATGTTGCTTCCAAATCTTTACATAATCAGAGGCTTACATAAAGGTTCGAAGCTTTGTCTACTGGATAATACTATTCTTGGATAAAATAGAAAAAAGTTACGTACCCTTTTTTCATAAAGAGTACTTTAGTCACAAAAACAACTCCCAATCTGATTTTTGTCTGAACGCAAGCAGTGCCAAAAGCATAAGTCCAATCTCCTGCCCCCAACAGACAGCAAGCCCCCACTGGTACTTGAAACTTGGGAATAATGAAAGGGATCAAATTTGTTTTCGTTTCAACCAAACCATGGTTTGTTATCCTACAAACCTGGTTACTCCATCACCTCTAACCCTTTCTCTATAAATAGAGAAACCATTTGCAAGCTGGAAAAAAAAACTTGGGAAGACTTTGGGTGGCATGGAAAAAATCATCAAACTCTAAAAAACTCTTAAACTTTTAAGATTCTCAAACACTAAACACAAACCCAGAATCTAAAGAAACACAACCCTTGTTTTTTTTTCTCTTTCGAATCTGAAGCAACCCAACGCTTGGTTCCTTCTTTCAAATCAAGTACTAGAAACATAACCCCTGTTTCTTTCCTTCAAATCTAGGAACATTCAGGGAAGCCACTCAAGGTCCAGCACACACATTCTAGCTTCAAGCAAGGTAAGTTCTCTTAACCTTAAGCTTTTTCGTTTCAAGCATAACATGTAAATAACCATTTCCTTTCGTTTCAAGACATCATCATTACCCTTTGGTTTGTTTCGTTTCCACCTTCTTTATTTTGTTTTCGTTGCTAATCTTATGGCTTGTTTTCTTTGTTTAACAAACATGTTTTAAGAACTAACCTGGCCATGAAACAATGCTAGCATGGCCTCTGGCTATGTTGCTATTTAAATACCAAAGGAAAGAAAACAGGAGGAAGGAGGTGTAAATCTAAGCTTTAGGCTTCACCCCTGGTTGCTTCACAGTTGCAAGCAGAACAAAGAGTGTGGCCTTAGGCTTCACCATACACTGACTCCCAGGCCATTCGAAGGAAGAAAAAAGGCATAATCGAAAGCTACCCATACACTGGCTTCCAGGTCCCATTTGAAAGAAACAGAAAAGGGATGAAATTTAAAGGCGTGTCTTTACTACTCCCAGGCCAAATCGAAAGAAGCCAGGAAGAGCAGCATCGAAGGGTGTTGCTGCCTGAATCGAAAAGCTCATTTTCCCTTATTTATTTTATTTTGTCTTTACATTTTCTTTCTATTCAATATGGTTGTAATATCGTAGGATATTTATTTTCTGCATTTTTATTGCTTTTGTACAAATGTGAGTAATTAGGATGTATGGTAAGATAAAACCAACAAGTAGACAACCCAAAAAGCAAAGACAAAATACATGCAATCAAACACACTATTCACACATGCACCTCTAGGGTAATCTCACCTTGGCCTCAGAAAAATAGTCATGTCCCTTGAATATGGGCGTTTTAGCAAAGACCCTCGATAAAAAGATCGTAGTCCCTCTATGACCCTCGATGTTGCCTTCGGTAAATGATATAGTCCCTAAACGACATTGCTAAAACGTCTCATAGGTTGCCTTCTATGACTATACAAACGACCCACGCCCGTCCCTTCACATCCAATAATAAGGCTTCTTACCAAATCAATGGTAAGATAGCCACATCTAAAGGAGGAGGAAAAGAACATTAGACCTTTTGAGTAGGTAGGACACTCATAGTTGCCTGCTCATAATGAAAACATTTTACACACCAACACTTTCAATTGAAACATTTTCAAAAGACAAGGCTCTTTGTACGCGTTATTATAGAGACGAGAATCATTACAAAGGAACTTTTCAAAATCCCTTTAAAAAAAAATTCCATAAACAACTTTTTGAATTATTTTCAAAACCAACACTTTGTACGCGTTCTTATAGAAATGAGAATCATTACAAAGAAGTTTTCAAAATACTTTCAAACCCACATCACAAGCACACTTTCAAACAAAAGAAAGTGATCTAGCAAGCAACTAAGATCCCGTAGATAACTACGAATGAAAAGGGTGCTAACACCTTCCCTTTTCATAACCTACCCCCCGAACTCAAAAAATAATTTCTAAAGGTCTTTGCTATTCTTTTCAACCTTTCCTTCTTGGATAAATGAAAAGTCGGTGGCGACTCTTGATATCCGCAATAATTGTGATCAAACGCAAAACACCCAAGTCAGTTCTCCCATCGTGTTACAGAAATGGCGACTCTGTTGGGGAGACTAACTTAAAAGTGGGGTTACCTTAGGGCTAGATCACCTTTACTTGCTTTCCTTTTTTGATTTGCTTGCTTTACATGATGGTTCCTTGTTTGGGTTATTGTTAAAGATCCTCCACTCGAATTTGGGGCACATTTTAGGTAAGTAGCAATAGATTATTGAAAATGTACGGTGTAGACCGATATGGTTGAAGCAATGGCTATGTTAGTGTGACGCATTTGTTGGTACCGGTATCCCTTGTGTTGAATCGAGGAGAATACGGGGCCGCTGAGCGGATTCATGAAGCACTAACTGACCTTAGAACATTAATTGAACAACTTGGACATTAGGAAGTAGTGAGATAGTCGGTTTCGATGGAAAGCTGAAAATTGGTTGATACTCAATACTACACTCATTGAGATCGGACTTTTGGGATATCTCGGTCGCAAGAAAAGATTGATTATGCTGAGACAATTCCTAAAAGAAAGGTCAGTGATATTGAGATCCCCTAGAACCCGGTTACTTTCTAGGACAGTTTGAGCTAACTATACTTCAAGAGGGTACTTACCTACGAACCCCGTGCAAGCCTAAACCTAAGGACTTGTCTGCTTTGTGTGTATATGATTATTTGTACATAACGACTTGTTTGCTTTGCATACTTGTACATAAACATCATGAAATCATACCATAGCATTTTTAATAACCAGTTCAAGGATCTCAAGGGCCTATGATGGAGGGTCATGTTGAACCAGACACCTATCAATGGGCGAGAGGATTCATTATCTAATCAAACGCTGTCAAGACCAAAGCACGGTAACTTGAGTCAAGGGATATGACCCACTTGACATGGTGAGCTTGAATCTCGTGGAAGGACATCCACCGATATGAAGCTCTCCAATCAAATTGGTTGATCAAAATTCAATTTCTAACATCTTCTTGTGTTTACCCCGCGAGATCCTTGAAAACATGCATCCACATACCATGCATCATGACATATTTTTCCCTTATAGGTTTCTCATCTGCTTACTGTTTATTTCAGTAGAGATGGCTCTAGAACAGACTATCAAGGACATTCAGACTCAAAATGCTCAACTTCAAGAAATGTTCTTGAACCTATCCAAGGGACAGGAAGAAGTGAAAGCACTCCTCACTAGGGGCATGGACATGAAGAAACCTGAAGACAACAAGGATGACCAGTTGGAGTGGCTACAAATGAGATATCCACAATGAAGATCCAGATGATGGGAAAGATGGTGGGTCAGATGGCTCTTATCCAAAACCTGGCTCAGGGACAAGAAGAGTTTAGAGTCCTCGTCAACAAACTTCATCAAGATAGATGCAACTGTATGAAACAAACTATCGAGACTGGGGATCAGGTCTTTAATCAGTCTCCCATGAGACAAGAAGCAGGTTTGATGGAGAGTAGACTTTTCCAAATTGCTGCTACATCACGAGCCCAACAACAACCTCGCCAACAATGAAAGGGTAATCGGTGTAAACGGAATGCATCCAATAGGCAATATACAAAACTCAACATGTCAATGTCGCAAGTCTTGCTACACATGTTGAATCTGAATTTGGTGACATTGAAGGATCCTCCTCGGAATCCTAATACTTCCGCTCCTAGTTACAATCCCAATGAAAGGTGTGCATATCACTCCAACAGTCCGGGGTACAATACTGATAGTTGTTGGACGTTGAAAAACAAGATTCAAGACCTAATCGACGAAGGAGTGCTAGAGTTTACACAAGACGATCAACTGGAATTCTTATATCACCCCTCAAAGGCATCCATATGAAGTGACGGTCTGGGCGAGGAAATTTTCTGTTTATTCGAATTTTCTGTTGTAATTTCTTTGTTTACTTAAACACTTATCTATATGTCAGAATTTGGTTACTTTCATTAATGCATTGCATATGTTTGTCTTGAATTAATCCATTCGTTTTCATGCTTTTTACTCCCTTTATGATATTCAACTCTTTTTTCAAAACATTGCAAGCCTTTAGAGGGAGGATGACGAAAACAATGCCATAATCTCATACAGTATGCTTTTGGACAGACCTTGCTGACGATGTACAAGCGTTTCTTTAAAACCCTAAACATTGGAGTTATAAGGAAGATAATCCCTAGTCAACCCCTTTGAGCCAAAGAAGTAGGAGTTTTCTTTTCCACATAAATTGAAACCTTTAATCAAAACCTGGGGCAGGGTAGTTTCTCAGTTAACTCAAATGCGCGTTCAGTCACAAACTTTCACCTCGTATAAAATGAGTGATATCAAAAACGTCCTTCTGAATCAAAAGACGGCGGTGGTTCCCTATCAAATAGACGGCCATTATCTCTAAAAAGCAAAAAGCCCGTTAAGCCAAAACCTACGAAGGTGACTTAAGAAAAAACGGGGGCATCCCGCTGACTGTAATCTCAAGACAAGAACAGTCAGGCAAAAATTAGGGATAATAAAAGAGGTCACAACAAATCCTCGACAACATGGCAAATGTTGGAAAAATGATTGCCTTCCAACAAACTTAAAGTGTCTGAACAATCACCAAAACGTCATTTTAGACTCAATTGGAATTCAAACGCACAATTAGCTGAGTTTAGGACTGAAGAACATCATGGAGAACGGGTGGGTACAAATACACTTTGAGCCTTATCTTTTGTTTCTTAAACTGTGAACCAGACCACACTACAACCCTTTAAAAGTCCTAATTGAAGAATGGGTTAGTTCGAAAGCATATTGTTACAAAAGGTATCCTGGCTCCTGTAAGGCTTTACTCTAAATCCTGGATTTGAATTCACATTCTTACAAAATTATTTTATCTGCTAAAACGCATTTTCAAAACTTCAAGACAAGCATAAAACTTTGCATTGTTTGAATACTTTTGTTTGAATATAGCTACTTGTTTGACAACAGAGAAATCCACACGATGACTATCCGTTGAACAAAATTTTCAATGAACAGAATCATTGCAAATGGAAAGAAACTTTAAATGACAAACCCTCCATTATCAAGGGGCATAACACGATTTTTACCCAACATATTTGGGGCAGTAAAGTCAAGATTCCAGGAAATCTCTCAAGAAGTTCTAAATAACTAGGGGTAGGTTTGCATTTGAATCACTTGGGACATTGAGCATGAATTCCAGTAAAGGGTTACATATGACCAAGCAAACATTTTTTGGCAGTACTACAACCCTTACTATTAGGTGCAGTGACAAGTTCCCACAAATTCCATTTCATAGGTTGATCCTCAGTCAAATCCCCACAAAGTCATCTCTATAAGGTTATCCCCACAGAAAAATCTTCACGGATAAGGGTACAAACCCCTCCGAGCCAAATTCTTGGATATCCCCATAAAGTTGGATCCAGGCAATCCCTAGCCAGAGCTTCAATCTCCGAAAAACTTCTCCCCAACTGAGTTGATCTCAAGAATCCTCAAGGAGTTCTGCCAAAATAAAACACCTCTCCAGCAGATTGGCAACATGTTTCATTTCCCCAACAAACTACAGATTCCCCATCTTGAATTTGCCTCTCAGACTATCACAAGTCAAAGGACCACAACCCCTCCTCCCCAGTAGACTTTTCTACAATCCCCAGTAAGTTGATGCAAAGCCTAAAAGACAACCAGATAATAGTTAACTTCTTTATCCCCAACAAGTTGTTAATTTCCTTTCTCTCCAATCAAGAGATAACTCCTCAGTAGAGCAACGGACAACTGAAACTCCTGAACTCTTTTCCCCAAGCAGAAATCAACAGTCTCAACAAAGATTTCTCAAGCCAAAGCCAATCTTCCCCAACGAATTTCTCCTCAAACAACAAAACGGGAATCCCCGGTAGAAACATTCTAAACAAGGTCTGAAGATGTGCGTACTCTTCATCCCCAATAGTAGTCCGGGATTTAACTTCCCGAAAACTCCTCAGCATTTGTCAAGGATTTATTTTCCAAGATAGAGATACATTTCAACAAATACTTCACATTCATGCATCATATTACATACATGACAAATGCATACAGCATAATCTCATTTATTTTGAGAACATCATTACGCCATGAATTTCACACATCATGACATTGCATGCAACTAATTATTTACCTTTTCAGGAAAGATCAATCAACGGATAACTATCGTCAACAATTTTCAACAGTTCCAGATTAATACCTGAAACAAGACAGGAAAACTATTTATGGACGACCGATTGTAGATTAATACCCGTAACAAGCCAGGAAAGTTATCTACATGAGCAGATTGAAGATTAATACCTGTAACAAGCCAGGAAAACTATCTTTCTTTCTAAGGTCAAAGATTAATACCTGAAACCAGACAGGATAACTATCTCTATGGCCAACAAAAAGCAAGTTCCAGATTAATACCTGTAACAAGCCAAGAAAACTATCTTTCTTTCTAAGGTCAGAGATTAATACCTGAAACCAGACAGGACAACTATCTCTACGGCCAACAAAAAGCAAGTTTCAGATTAATACCTGAAACAAGAAAGAACAACTATCTATGAACAAATTGATTGTAGATCAATTCCGGAAATAGGACAGGGTGACTATCTACGCAACAAACACTTTATCCAAGACCTCTGGTGGTTCAGTTTAAATCACTGCAAAGATTTATTCTGATACTTTTCTGATAAACGCTTTCTCTGGTTCAGTTAAATCACTCCAAAGATTTATTCTGATTCTTTTCCAGTTAAAGATTATTCAAGACCTCTGCTGGTTCATTTTAAATTGATCAATGGTTTATCTTGATTCCTTTTTGATAGACACTTCTCTGGTTCAGATAAATCGCTCCAAAGATTTATTCTAATTTTTTTCCAGTTAAAGATTATCCAAGACCTCTGTTGTTTCAGTTTAAATTGATCAATGGTTTATCCTGATTCCGTTCTGATAGACACTTTCTCTGGTTCAGATGAATCGCTCCAAATATTTATTCTTATTCTTTTCCAGTTAAAGAATATTCAAGACCTATGTTGGTTCAGTTTAAAATCGATCAATGGTTTATCCTGATTCCGTTCCGGTAGACACTTTCTCTGGTTCAGTTAAATCACTCCAAATATTTATTCTGATTCTTTTCCAGTTAAAGATTATTCAGACCTCTGTTGGTTCAGTTTAAATGGATCAATTGTTTATCCTGATTCCTTTCCAGTAGACACTTTCTCTGGTTCAGATAAATTGCTCCAAAGATTTATTCTGATTATTTTCCAGTTAAAGATTATCCAAGGCCTCTGCTAGTTTAGTTTAAATCGATCAGTGGTTTATCGTGATTCCGTTCTGGTATACACTTTCTTTGGTTCAGATAAATCGCTCCAAAGATTTATTCTGTTTCTTTTCCAGTTAAAGAATATTAAAGACCTCAGCTGGTTTAGTTTAAACTGATCAATGGTTTATCCTGATTCCTTTTGGATAGACAGTTTCTCTGGTTCAGATAAATCGCTCCAAAGATTTATTCTGATTATTTTCCAGTTAAAAAATATTCAAGATCTCTGTTGGTTCAGTTTAAATCGAACAATGGTTTATCCTGATTCCTTTCCGGTAGACACTTTCTCTGGTTCAGATAAATTGCTCCAAATATTTATTCTGATTCTTTTCCAGTTAAAGATTATCCAAGGCCTCTGCTGGTTCAGTTTAAATCGATCAATGGTTTAACTTGATTCCTTTCCGTTAGACACTTTCTCTGGTTCAGATAAGTCGCTCCAAAGATTTGTTCTGATTCTTTTCCAGTTGAATTCAAGCTTAGACTTAGTCTAATTTCTGTCAACAATCAACTTTGGATGGCATCTATAAGCCCATCTCTGACAATTCTCCATCATCTCTCCAAATGGCATCTTTAAGCCCATTCCCTACATAATCAACCACCACATTATCGAGTGCAAATTTCTGGGCACTCTAGTGTTAAATCATCTTCAACCTTCAAGTCACGAATGGCAGACTCGCCAATATAACTCTTCAAGTTTAAGAAGATTGAACAGGGGCAGCTGTTGTACCCCAAAATTTTACCTCTCTTTTCTCAAGTCATTTCTCACAAGGATTCTCAGAAATTCATGCTTGCACAAGTACAATTGGATTTTTTCAGCGTCAAGTTAAAGAGGAAACTGTTAAAAAGGGGAAAAGAAGATAAAAATAATCTTTTTGACAAAATTGAAAAAAAAAACAAGTTTACTTTGATTCACAAGGCTTCGATTGGACTTTGGTCTCCTTCAGGCCTTCTTTGATTTACCTTGTTTCGTTTGGACTTTGGTCTCCTTCAGGTCTTCTTTGATTTCCCTTGTTTCATTTGGACTTTAGTCTCCTTTAGGCCTTCTTCGATTTCCCTTGTTTCGTTTGGACTTTAGTCTCTTTCAATACTACTTCGATTAGACTAGGACTTCCTTCATGCCTCCTTCTAATCCACCTTCAGCATTGGCCTCCTATATGAAATACAAGGCAAAGGCCTCCTGCAAGCCTGCCTGCACAAGGCATTAGCTTCCCTTCATGCTAGCGACCACAAAGCAAGTGGCCTCCTGTATGCAAGCTTCAATTACACCAATGACCCCTCACAAGCTGGCTTTTGGTGCACATGGCGATGACCTTCTGAAAAGCTTCCTTCGATTAAGAAGGAAATGATCTTCATACAAGCTTTGACTGAGTCTTGTTTCCCTTTGAAACAACATCCTTCAGTTCAATAAGTAAAGGCCTCTTGTTGGTTTTCTTCAATTTAGAAAGTCAATAATCTTCTGAAAGCTTCCTTCGATTCAGAAGGTAATAACCTTCTAAAAAGTGTCCTTCGATTGCACCATTGACCCCTTACATGTTTTCTTTTGACACCACAAAGCCAGGATTTCCTTCATTCCAGCAGGCACAAGGTAGTGGCCTTCTGCATGCAAGCTTCGCTTGGCCATGTGACCTCTGGTAGGCAAGCCTTCGATTGGACAAGAGCCACCTTCACACAAACTTCAATTGGAGTTTTGGTTCCCTTCGAAGAAGCTTACTTTGAATCCAATCTGAACTCTTCGAAGCAAGCTTGTTTGAAGAACATTGAGCAAATCTCATAGCCTTATCCTCCAAATCTCACTTGTCAAGCTATGTTGCTTCCAAATCTTTACATAATCAGAGGCTTACACAAAGGTTTGAAGCTTTGTCTACTGGATAATACTATTCTTAGATAAAATAGCAAAAAGCTACGTACCCTTTTTTCATAAAGAGTACTTTAGTCACAAAATTAGCTCCCAATCTGATTTTTGTCTGAACACAAGCAGTGCCAAAAGCATAAGTCCATTCTCCTGCCCCCAACAGACAGCAGGCCCCCACTTATACTTGAAACATGGGAATAACGAAAGGGATCAAATTTTTTCGTTTGAACCAAACCATGGTTTGTTATCCTACAAACCTGGTTACTCTAGCACCTTTAACTCTTTCTCTATAAATAGAGAAATCATTTGCAAGCTGAAAAAAAACTTTGGAAGACTTTGGGTGGCTTGGAAAAAATCATCAAACTCTCAAAAACTCGTAAACTCTTAAGATTCTCAAACACTAAACACAAACCCAGAATCTAAAGAAACACAACCCTTGTTTCTTTTTCTCTTTCGAATCTGAAGCAACCCAACACTTGGTTCCTTCTTTAGAATCCAGTACTAGAAACATAACCCCTGTTTCTTTCCTTCGAATCCGGGAATATTCATGGCAGCCACTCAAGGTCACGCACACACATTCCAGCTTCAAGCAAGGTAAGTTCTCTTAACCATAAGCTTTTTCGTTTCAAACATAACATGTATATAACCATTTCCTTTCGTTTCAAGACATCATCATTACCCTTTGGTTCGTTTCATTTCCACCTTCTCTGTTTTGTTTTTGTTGCTAATCTTATGGCTTGTTTTCTTTGTTTATCAAACATGTTTTAAGAACTAACTTGGCCATGAAACAATGCTAGCATGGCCTCAGGCTATGTTGTTATTTAAATCCCAAACGAAAGAAAATAGGAGGAAGAAGGTGTGAAACAAAGCTTTAGGCTTTACCCCTGGCTGCTTCACAGTTGCAAGCAGAACAAAGAGTGTGGCCTTAAGCTTTGCCACACACTGACTCCCAAGCCATTCGAAGGAAGCAGAAAGGCAGAATCGAAAGCTACCCATACACTGACTTCCAGGTCCCATTCGAAAGAAACAGGAAAAGGATGAAATCAAAATGTGTGTCCTTACTACTCCCAGGCAAAATCGAAAGAAGCCAGGAAGAGCATAATCGAAGGGTGTTGCTGCCTGAATCAAAAAGCTCATTTTCCCTTCTTTATTTTGTTTTGTCTTTACATTTTTGTTTTATTAAATATGGTTGTAATAGTGTAGGATATTTATTTTCTGCATTTTTATTGCTTTTGTACAAATGTTAGTAATTAAGATGTATGGCAAGATAAAACCAACAAGTAGACAACCCAAATATCAAAGACAAAATGCATGCAATCAAACACACTATTCACACATGCACCTCTAGGATAATCTCACTTGTTGCCTCGGAAAAATAGTCATGTCCCTCAAATATGGGCGTTTTAACAAAGACCCTCGATAAAAAGATCGTAGTCCCTCGATGACCCTCAATGTTGCCTTCGGTAAACGATTTAGTCCCTAAACGACATTGCTAAAACATCCCATAGGTTGCCTCCTATGACTATACAACACGCTCGTCCCTTCACATCCAATGATGAGGCATCTTACCAAATCAATGGTAAGATAGCCACATCTAAAGGAGGAGGAAAATAACATTAGACCTTTTGAGTAGGTAGGACGCTGATAGTTGCTCGCTTGCTTACAACAAAAACATTTTACACACCAACACTTTCAATTGAAACATTTTCAAAAGATAAGGCTCTTTGTACGCGTTCTTATAGAGACGAGAATCATTACAAAGGAACTTTTCAAAAACACATTCCACAAACACCTTTTTGAACTATTTTCAAAACCAACACTTTGTACGCATTCTTATAGAAACGAGAATCATTACAAAGACGTTTTCAAATTACTTTCAAACCCATATCACAAGCACACTTTCAAACAAAAGCAAGTGATCTAGCAAGCAACTAAGAGCCTGTAGATAACTATGGATGAAAAGGGTGCTAACACCTTCCCTTTTCATAACCTACCCCCCGAACTCAAGATATAATCTCGAAAGGTCTTTCCTGTTCTTTTCAACCTTTCCTTATTGGATAAAAGAAAAGTCGGTGACAACTCTTGCTATCCGCAACAATTGCGATCAAACGCAAAATACCCAAGTCAGTTCTCCCACTGTGTTACACACAATTAATATGATTAAAAAATACTCAACGAATATAAAATCTTCTTTTCACAATAAACTAATATAAACAAACAATTTTTGCTAAAGGGTTCTAAATAGATTTTTATTAATCGCGCATTTAGTCCAAACTTTCGCTATCTCTACACCCGGTCTAAATGCGAGGCTATTCAAAATACTTTTGAAACCCCTAAAAAACACAAACCAATACGAACTATGAATTGGGACTCTGATTCCTCCTAAGAGGATACGTAGGCATACGAATAAAATCGTGGCAAGTTCCCCTATTAAAAAATTAAAACCCTTTTCACTTAACTGTTGAACCTAAACCTAAACTTAAACCTAGTATCCTTAAGAATAAGGTAGATGAAAGGTTCCTAACATCTTCTTTTCGTCTAAAAAGTATGAAACTTCAAATCTTTTTCTTACAAATTAGGGTTTCTTATTAGATGCCCTTCCTTAGGATAAAAACTAGTAGTGGCGACTCTTGATTTTAAATTCAGTTGCAACAACTGGAAACTCTGTTGGGGACTTCAACCCTAGGTTTAGAAGCCCTCCCTTAGGTTTTAGATTTTTTTTTGTAGGGTTTTTATTTTCTTTATTTATTTATTTATTTATTTATTTATTTATTTATTTATGCATTTATTTATTCTTGTCTATTTCTTTTATCATTACATATTTGCTGTGTGGAGGGGTTTTACTTTCAAAAAATATTTTCAAATAAACCTTAGAAAGAAGATTCATCTATTAGCTTAGGGGGTACATCATCCCAGCGAGTTTATGTGGTGACTTTGCCTAGAGTCAGTGAAATTCCACTAAAGGAATACTTATCGAGAGATATTCTCTTGACGAGTAGGACTTTGGAATGCCACCCATGACTCTTTGTATAACCCTAACCAAAATCTCATGATGAGACCTTTCACGCCTTTGAGACGAAAGTCTCGGTCCGTAAAGAGGCTCCACCTAAGGAAGGCCCTTGTTCCTTTTCCCTCTGGTGTTATTCATGATACCCTTAAAGAAGCCACCTTTTGGGAGGATAGACTAACCGTAGGTCAAAATTAAGGGCCTACCTTATAAGGGTACCTGTCACAAAATCCGGTCACTAAACCCTACATCCATGCATTCATACATTTGATATATTCATCATCTGTTTCTTTTTATTTGTCTTGTTCACAGGGTAAAAAAACAAAAAGCAATAAAATCAATATTTTGGTGTTTATCTTTGAAAATGGATACCAAAGGGAAATAACTTGTTCGCGTCAATGCCCTTAAGCCAGACATTTCTGAAATCAAAGCCATAAAAGGGGAGTTATTTGAAAGATCTCTGAATATGTACTCTCCCCTCTATGGTTATACCCTTGACTTGACTAGAGTAGAGGTTCAAATAGACGATGTTTCTGCCCTCATTCAGTTCTACGACCCTTCGCTAATATGTTTCACCTTCCAAGACTTCCAGCTAGCACCGACTCTAGAAGAATTTGAAAGAATTCTGAACTTTTCTAAAGAGAAGCCTTATATGGGTATCGGGAAAACTATTGAAGTCAAAGAATTGGCAAGGGGCTTAGGGATCCCTTATTTTGAGTTAGTTCTAAATTACCAAAGAGAAGGCACAATACGAGTAATCAAGATAACATACCTAGAAGCTAAGGCACTCGAGTTTGCTCATTATAAAGAATGGGAGCCTTGTGTCGATTGTTTAGGATTGCTTGTGTTTGGTGTAATTTTATTTCCCCTTAATATGGATTATATTGATCCTGCAGCCATTAGCATATTTTAGGGTGTGAAAGTTTTCAATACAGATCAAACTCCCGCTCTACTTGATGACATTTATTACACACTGCATACAATGTACGAAAAGAGAAAAGTCACTCTAAATTGTTGCATTCCACTTATGTATACTTGGCTCATGACCCATCTTTACAAAGAAGACTATATGATTCCCAACTTGACCAAACGTGAGTGGCCTTATAAATTAAGGTCTCTCACTGCTAATTCAGTATTATGGTATGCAAGGAAGATGGATATTGATGATATTACCTATAATTGCAGAGACTTTCCTAACATTTCATTGATCGGATTTCGAGGTTGTATTAACTACAACCCTACTTTGGCCCTACGACAATTAGGGTATCCTTTGGAAGACAGGCCTTTGGACGAACAACTCCAATCATTGATCATCCACGACATTGTAAAATCAAGCTTCTCAAATAAGCTTTTGTTTTGATGAAGACAAACCATGGCTAACAAAGAAGGCAAAGATTTTGATCAAGCATCTAAGCATCTAAGGATAATATCTTCACTCAAAGCTCTCAACAACTTTGAAGGTATAATAATATTATCTACTTTGATCTTAAGATATAGATGCTCAAAAATGAAAAAGAAATGTTTAAGAATCATTACTCAAGCTTTTCAAAGATAAAATTTCATTTTTCTTATGCATGCAATCGATTGACATCTTAGTGCAATCGACTGCACTCTTCAAAATTCCAAATCTTTTGCTTTTGTTTCTTTGTGCAGTCGATTACATTGTTAGTCCAATCGATTGCACTCAGTTAATTTTTGCTACTGACTTTGCATGCAATTGATTACATTGTTAATGCAATCGATTTCCCTCTTAAAATTTTTGAAAAAATAGCTGTTGAAAACCTTGTGCAATTGATTACACCAAGGGTGCAATCGATTACACACTGCACGAATTTGAAAAATAACAGCTTTGTTCATGCCTTTTGATCATGCCTTTTCATTACATCTTTTCACTCAAACTTGGCATTTGTTCATGATACATTTCCAGATCTTCATGATGTTTCAAAAGGATGTTATGAACATATAAATATTCAATTTCAAATCCAGATCTAACACCTTCTTTCATAAATATTTTTCTGAACTTTCAAAGTACAAACTCAAGCATTCTTCATTTGCATGCATAAGTTTTATGCATATTTTCATACTTTAAACAGAAAACTTTGAGCAAATATATCTTGAGTCTTTGTACAATATTATTATTGAAAGAAGAAGATTATACATTGTAAAATCACTCTTAGTGATCAATATTACTCTACTCACTCAAACTCACAAATTGATATTTACTTACTTATTTTCCAGGATTGTTGGAATTAAGTTTAAGTGTTTTTGTTGAAATCTTGTCTTTCCAAGTTGTTGGATACAAGTGTAGTTACATTGAGAGGATTGTTCTCATAGGTAACTTAGTGAAAATCCAAGAGGATTGTTCTTGGTTTGGTTGGTAGTTCTTGTGTAAGTTTGCCACAATAAAGAAATCTCTTTCATGTTGAAAGGGGACTGGAGTACTCTCGGACTGTGCGGGGAACCAGGATATATCGCCCGTGTCTCTTTATTTTTCTGCATTTTTAAGCTTTCCTAAACTCACTTATAACCAGAAAAATAAGAACCATCATCACTAAAAACCAGAATTTTTTAAAAGTACCAAATTCACCCCCCCCCCCCCCCTCTTAGGCGCACTTCGTACTTACAATTGGTATCAGAGCAGGTTATAGGTAACCTGCTCCTAAAAAATCCAGAATGGCTTCCGCAAATCATAATCCCATTTTCAGAGATAGTGGTAGTAACAACAATCCTCCTCTATTTTGTGGTGAATATTTTGACTTTTGGAAAATATGCATGAAGGCGCATCTAGAAGCACAAGGAGAAGAAATATGGGATGCCGTCGAAAATGGTCCATTTATCCTGATAACGGTAATCAATGGTGTTAGCTCATCAAAGCCTAAAACTGCATGGGACGATGATGATAAGAAGAAAGTTATATATGACAAAAAGTCAATAAACCTTCTTCAAGGTGCACTTAGCATGGATGAATTCTTCTGTGTCTCGACATGCAAAACAACAAAGGAAATATGGGATACCTTGGTACAAATTCATGAAGGAACGGTTAAAGTAAAAAGATCAAGACTCAATACCATAAGTCAAGAATATGAACTATTTCAAATGCAGACTGGAGAAACCATTCTTGACTTACAAAAGAGATTTGTGCACTTGACAAATCATCTAAGTGCTTTTGGTAAAACTTTCACGAATGATGAATTGAATCTGAAAGTACTTAGGTCCTTAACTAGGTAATGGCAACCAAAGGTAACGGCAATTTCAGAAAAGAAAAGTCTCTCCAACATGACATCCGCAACTCTATTTGGAAAACTTCAAGAATACGAAATGAAACTCGGAAGACTCGAAAAGCATGAAAATCAAGAGAAGAAATCCAAGAATATTGCTTTGAAGATAGACTCCAAGGAAGTTGAAAAGGGAAAAAATCCAGAAGAAGATGAAAACTTCATGCTTCTTGTTAAAAGGCTTGGTAAGTTCTTCGGTAGAAATGACAAACCTTTTTCTCATTCAAAAGGAAAGAAACATTTTCAGAAAAAGGAAGGCTTCACATCAACACAAGAAATCACATGTTATGAATGTGGTAAGCAAGGTCATATCAAGCCGGATTGTCCAAAACTCTCCAAGAAAAGTGGCTTAAAAAGCAAGAAGGGATTCAAGAACAAAAAGGCTTATGTCGTATGGGAGGACAATGAAATAAGTTCCTCATCCGATTTCGATAGTGATGAAAGTGCAAATCTAGCATTGATGGCCTCACACCATTCCGATGATGAAGACAATGAGGTTATTAATGAATTTTCTCTTTTTGATAGTGATGCACAAGGTGTTATAGATGAATTATTGAATGAATGCAAAATTCTGTATAAAACCATTTCATCACAAAAGAAACAAATTTCATCCTTAGAAGAAAAATATGTTTCAATGGAAAAATATTTCCAAGAATGAAAAACAAAAATCAAATGATGAACAAGAATAGAATTTTGTATGCAAAAATTGTGATTCACTCTCTTTCAAAATTGTCCAATTAAAAAGAGTCATTGAAAGATATGAAAAAGGGAAAATTGGATTGGAAGGTGTTCTTAGCCAACAAAGATACTCCAATGATAAAAGTGGACTTGGATATTCAAAGTTTTCAAAACCAAGTTATAACAAAACTATCTTTGTTAAGGCAAGTGATCAATCTTCCAAAGAGAAAGTGAACAAACCTAAAATAGTTCGTCACTATCCGAAAAAGAAAACATTTTCTAAGAAGAAATCTTATCCTTCTAGATATAGAAGTAACTTTAAACCTACTTGTTTTTATTGTGGTATTAAAGGCCATACACCTAATGCTTTCTATGTTAGAAACTTCAGTGTGGCAAGTGGGCATTATGTATGGGTAAAGAAAGGCACTAATTATGGAGGACCCAAAGCAACTTGGGTATCTAACAAAACCTAATTGTTTTGCAGGTATGCTTGAAGATCACATGCAATCTTTGGTATCTTGATAGTGGTTGTTCAAAGCATATGACAGGAGATATAAACCAATTTTAACATCTAGCGCTAAAGGCCAAGGGTTTTGTCACTTATGGAGACAATAATAAGGGAAGAATCCTAGGAAAAGGCAAAGTTGGTGCTCCACCTTTCACATCCATTGAGGATGTTCTTTATGTTGAAGGACTAAAGCATAATCTTCTAAGTATTAGCCAACTTTGTGACAAAGGCTTCAAAATCAAGTTCACCAAGGATGAATGTTTGATAGAAGACGAAGTCACTCATGAGGTTATACTTAAAGGTAAAAGAATCAATAATATATTTATGATATCCCTTGATGATCCATCTTTGAAGGTTAAATATCTCATGGAAAACAACGATGATTCATGGCTTTGGCACAAAATAATCGCTCATATTCATATGGAACACTTGAATAAATTAATCAAGCATGATCTTGTTATTGGATTGCCTAAGAGAAATTTCGTCAAAGATAGACTATGCGATGCTTGTCAAAAGGGGAAACAAACTAGATCAACTTTCAAATCTAAGAATGTGGTGTCCACTACAAGGCCACTACAATTGTTACATGTGGATCTATTTGGTCCATCGAGAACAAGGAGTTTCTGAGGTAATGTATATGCTTTGGTTATTGTTGACGATTTCTCTAGATATACTTGGACATTCTTTTTAGTGCATAAAAGTGATGCATTCAAGGCGTTCAAGAAGTATGCTAAACAAATTCAGAATGAGAAATCTCTAACAATTGCCTCAATAAGAAAGACCATGGCGGAGAATTCCAAAATGCCCTATTTGAAGAATTCTGTGGAGAACATGGAATATCTCACAACTTCTAGGCACCAAGGACTCCACAACAAAATGGAGTGGTTGAAAGAAAGAATAGGTCTCTTATGGAAATTTCTAGAACAATGCTTAGTGACTCAAACCTTCCAAAATACTTTTGGGCGGATGCGGTGAGCACGGCATGTTTTGTTAGCAATAGAGTTAACATTAGACCAATCTTAAAGAAAACTCCATATGAACTTTTCAAAGGGAGAAAACCAAACATTGATTTCTTTCATATCTTTGGATGCAAATGCTTTGTCCTAAACAATGACAAAGATAATTTGGGTAAGTTTGATGAGAAATCCGATGAAGGTATATTTCTTGGTTACTCACTCTCTAGTAAAGCATATAGAATATACAACAAAAGAACTTTGACTATTGAAGAATCTATGCATGTTTCTTTTGATGAATCTAACCCCTTCAAGGAGGATAATATTGTTTGTGATAATGATGATGAAAGTTTAGAAGGTCATCAAGAAAATTCTTCCAAGGATCAACCCTTTCAACTAGAAGAATCACCTCAACAAGAATCGAATCTCAATGATCTACCAAAAGAATGGAGAACTCATAGAGATCATCCTATTGATAAAGTAATTGGTGATATAAGTCAAGGCGTGTCTACAAGATTAAATCTCAAGGATGCTTGCATAAACATGGCGTTTGTTTCTCAAATTGAACCTTCCAAAGTTGATGAAGCTTTAGGCGATGACCAATGGATCATAGATATGCAAGAAGAATTGAATCAATTTGAAAGGAATCAAGTTTGGGAACTCGTTCCTAGGCCAAGCAACAAACACATTATTAGAACAAGATGGGTGTTCAAAAACAAACTTGCGGAGAATGGAATAATTGTTCGCAACAAAGCAATATTGGTAGCACAAGGCTATAATCAAGAAGAAGGAATAGACTTTAAAGAAACTTTTGCTCCAGTTGCAAGGTTAGAAGCTATTCGTCTCTTACTTGCCTATGCTTGTTCATTAAATTTTCAGCTTTTCCAAATGGACGTCAAAAGCGCATTCTTGAATGGATATATCACTGAAGAAGTATACGTTAAGCAACCCTCGGGTTTCGAAGACTTAAAGAATCCATCTCATGTATATAAATTAAGAAAATCTCTCTATGGACTGAAACAAGAACCAAGGGCATGGTATGATCGTTTAAGAAACTTCTTATGCGAAAAAGGTTTCGAAAAAGGCAAAGTTGACAAGACTCTATTTATTAAGAAAATCAAAGGCGACACTTTGCTAGAACAAGTCTATGTTGATGACATCATCTTCGGTTCTTCAAATCAAGAAATGTGTGAAGAATTCTCATCAATGATGCAAGGAGAATTTGAAATGTCCATGATGGATAAAATGAACTATTTTCTTGGACTTCAAATCAAACAACTTAAAGATGGCATCTTCATCAACCAATCCAAATATTTCAAGGATCACTTGAAAAGGTTTGACATGGATAACTGCAAGGAAATGTCTACACCAATGGGTTCTGGTTCTTAAGTTGATCAAGATGAATCAGGTGTTTCCATCAACATCACTAAATATCGAGAGGATCGTGAAGTATCTCAAAGGGACAACAAATATCGGATTATGGTATCCTAAAGGTAGTGTCTGCAACTTAATTGGTTATTATGGCGCGGATTATGCAGGATGTAAAATAGATAGAAAGAGCACAAGTGGTACTTGTCACATTCTTGGTAATGCATTAGTTTCATGGGCCTGCAAGAAACAAGCATGTGTTGCTCTAAGCACGGCCGAAGATGAATATATTGCAGCGGGTAGTAGTTGCGCTCAAAATTTGTGGCTAAAACAACAACTTCGTGACTACGGACTCCATCTAGGGTGCATTCCTCTAAGATGCGACAACACCAGTGCAATCAACATCACAAAGAATCCCGTCATGCATTCAAGGACTAAACATATAGACATTCGACATCATTTTCTCCGTGATCATGTTCTTCAAGGAGATGTCGAGGTAACCTTTGTAGATACTCATAATCAGCTTGCCGATATCTTCACCAAACCTTTGGCGAAAGAACCTTTCTACAAAATTCGTCGAGAACTCGGCATACTTGACGAACGCGACTTATAAGGTGCATTCTACCCTTGATATATCTTTCTTTATATGTTTTATACATGCCATATATGAATTTATGCTATGTGATACTTAAATTTTCAAGAAAAATTTGGTTTTGGACAATTTTTGATGGTGCAAATTGATTGCACAAAGAGTGTAATCGATTGCACAAAGAGTTTTTTCACTTCTATCCATTCTGTTTCATGTGCAAATCGATTGAACCTTTAATGCAATCGATTGCACTATGTGCGTTTTGCTTTATTTTTGTTTCTGTTTGTGTGCAAATCGATTGCACATGGTATGTCAATCGATTGCACACACTGAAAGTAGCTTTTATGATAGAAAATTAATGTTTGTCAGAATTCCTCTCTCGTATTCCCAAGCCAAATACACTTCAATACTAATATTCCATACCTACCCAAATCACTTCCAATTCTCTCTCACAAAATCCTTCTCTCTCACAAAACCAAAAACCCGAAAACCCTAAAACACCATACCCGTGGCTTCAAGAACAAAGAGAAAGGCTTTAGTTTCAGATAAAGGGAAGAATAAGATTGATTCAACATCCAATCCACTGCTTTCAACTCTAATAGAAGAGCAAGAAGTCAGATTTATCAAAGACTTTCAAAAGAAAATTGTATCCAATCCCAAGTATGGTGTACTCTCCTCCTTCCCTCAAGAATGTTTTTCATTTCAGAACGATCTAGATGCCTATGGTCTGGAACCCTTGATTTCTTCGTACGGTCCATACTACCCGGATTTGGTAAGAATGTTTTTCAGTAATCTAACCCCCTACAAAGAAAAAATAGTCACATATGTGTTGGGCACTCGTATCTCTCTAACTTCTAAGGTTGTTGGTGAGATCTTGCATATTCCTTTCACCGGAAGCTTCCTATATGATCCTGAAGACGACATATGGGATGGCTATTCGAAAAAGGGATTCTTTTACAGCATTGGGCGGTTAAGTGAAGTTGAATTTCGCGCCAAACAGATATGTGGTCTTGGCAGAGTAATTCCATCCAGAGATTCTTGGAGTGCAAGTAACCTCCATATAGACGATCGCTTATTTCATTATTTCTTAGTCTATATACTTTTTCCAAGAGCAAGAAACCATTGCACAGTTATCGACTTCGAGATGCAGCTTATTTATGCAAGGAAGAAAGGAATTAATGTAAACTGGGCAAGAATGATGATGATGCATATGCTGAGAGTGGATGAAAATTCTAAATTCCTTCCATATGCTTATTTTAGCACTTTGATTATGGAGGAATTTGGTGTGGATTTTAGTGGTTTTGAAAAGGTGGATATGGATCCTATTTTAAACAGAATTTCAATTAAGAATGTTGATTCAAGGATGGGTGTACATTTTAATCTGGAGACAAAGACCATCACCTACATTGGTGAAGATGTTGTTGGCAATAAAGATAATGACCAAGAAGCTGAAGGCGGTGAAGTTGTGCCTCCTCCTCCTACTGCTCCCTCTGGTCCAAGCAATCAAGAACTCATGGACTACATGGCTCAACAGTTTGCTTCTATGAATACCAACATCAACAATCAATAGAGTGAAATCAATGACTCCACTACAACCCGGATAAATGATTTTCGCTCGGATGTGAACCAACAATTCTCATACCTTTATTCTCACCTTCATATCCCACCATACGACCCAAACAACCCAGCTGCACCTCCTCCTCATTACACAGAACCTCCACTTCAACAACAATTCTCGAACCAAGGCTCATGGTCTTACAATCATCCAGACATTCATCACCCTTAATGTTCTGGCTGACTATTTTTTTCTGTTATGTTATTGTTTTGATTTTTCAATATTTTGTTTGTTCAAATTTCTGTGTAACTCTTAAACAATGTGTGTTAATGTTTTAATTTTATAATTTTCGTCAATATATTGCTCTATTATTATTTTCTTTAGGCATCTTTCCCTTCTTTTTGATAATGTCAAAGGGGGAGAAAGATGTATGGTACTTTATGCTTGTATTTCCCATGTCTTAATTTTCAAGGTACTCTCCAATCAAGATGAAGAATTGCAAAGGATTCCAACCCTCTCCTACATAGGGGGAGTTTTGCATCTTAGGTGGAGAAGCTCTTCCGAAAAGTACATCGCATAAAGAAAGATTGTTTGTCATCATCAAAAAGGGGGAGAATGTAAAATCAAGCTTCTCAAATAAGCTTTTATTTTGATGAAGACAAACCATGGCTAACAAAGAAGGCAAATATTTTGATCAAGCATCTAAGCATCTAAGGATAATATCTTCACTCAAAGCTCTCAATAACTTTAAAGGTATAATAATATTATCTACTTTGATATTAAGATATAGATGCTCAAAAATGAAAAAGAAATGTTTAAGAATCATTATTCAAGATTTTCAAAGATAAAATTTTATTTTTCTTCTGCATGCAATCGATTGACATCTTAGTGCAATCGATTGCACTCTTCAAAATTCCAAATCTTTTGCTTCTGTTTCTTTGTGCAATCGATTACATTGTTAGTGCAATCGATTGCACTCAGTTAATTTTTGCTACTGACTTTGTATGCAATCGATTACATTGTTAATGCAATCGATTGCACTCTTAAAATTTTTGAAAAAATAGCTGTTGAAAACCTTGTGCAATCGATTACACCAAGGGTGCAATCGATTACACACTGCACGAATTTGAAAAATAACAGCTTTGTTCATGCCTTTTGATCATGCCTTTTCATTACATCTTTTCACTCAAATTTGGCAATTGTTCATGATACATTTCTATATCTTCATGATGTTTAAAAAGGGTGTTATGAACATATAAATATTCAATTTCAAATCCAGATCTAACACCTTCTTTCATAAATATTTTTCTGATCTTTCAAAGTACAAACTCAAGCATTCTTCATTTTCATGCATAAGTTTTCTGCATATTTTCATACTTTAAAAAGAAAACTTTGAGCAAATATATCTTGAGTCTTTGTATAATATTATTATTGAAAGAAGAAGATTATAAATTTTCAAATCACTCTTAGTGATCAATATTACTCTACTCACTCAAACTCACAAATTGATATTTACTTACTTATTTTCCAGGATTGTTGGAATTAAGTTTAAGTTTTTTTGTTGAAATCTTGTCTTTCCAAGTTGTTGGATACAAGTGTAGTTACATTGAGAGGATTGTTCTCATAGGTAACTTAGTGAAAATACAAGAGGATTGTTCTTGGTTTGGTTGGTAGTTCTTGTGTAAGTTTGCCACAATAAGGAAATCTCTTTCATGTTGAAAGGGGACTGGAGTACTCTCGGACAGTGAGGGGAACCAGGATATATCGCCCGTGTCTCTTTATTTTTCTACATTTTTAAGCTTTCCTAAACTCACTTATAACCAGAAAAATAAGAACCATCATCACTAAAAACCAGAATTTTTTAAAAGTACCTAATTCACCCCCCCTCTTAGGCGCACTTCGTACTTACAAACATGGGTATAAATGACCAAGGGTTGCTTAACAAAGTTATCCGAGCTTAGAATAAGGTTAATAAAAGGAAAGCTAAAAGGAAGAATGCCATGGCAAGGGAATCCTATACTAGATGGGTCTGAGATAGGGTATATATTATCAAGATGCCATTTGATAAAGATCCAGAGTACAAGTCAGAGGTTCCAGAGGACACGCCTATATCTTTGGAAGAAATCGATGAGCTAAAGAATGCCCTAAAACAAGCTCGAAGGGAAAAGGAAGAACTAGAACTCAACCTCCTCAATTTGACCAAAGAAAACAGGTAAATGCAGCTCATACTTGAGTCAAAGGACCAACAGATTGAGAGAGATCAAAAGGCATTGGAAAAGGAGAGCCTCAAACAAAAGAGTATAACTGGAGGACTTTTGAGTGCGACTTTCAATCTAGATTCCCACAACCAAAGGTTAGAAGATGCTGCTACTGAAATTGGGAGGTTAACCAAATGGTACAAAAGGGAAACACATGACAAGAAAGTGCTAGAGGAAGACCTAAGAGCCCAAATCCAATGTTTGGCGCAAGCTTCCTTAGATCAAGAAGAGCAAATAAAGTACCTCACCACCAGACTTCAAGATAGACAAGAATCATAGATTAAGGAACACCTTGAAAGGATGAAGGTCGAGGGACTCTTGACTCAGAGAACCGAAGAATATGAGCAAGTGTGCCTAGAGATAGAAGAACTCCAAAAATATTTCCTTATCCAACGAAGGCATTATACAGAATTGAGGGATGAAAAGATGTATTGGGAAGAGCAGTATACAAAAATCGTCCAAGCAGTGAGAGATAACCATAAGATAATCCCACATCTTTATCAAGAGTATTAGTACTACAAGGACAAACATGAAAGGCTCGCCTTCCTAGCCAACAATCTCATTGAGGATATCCCTAGAAGTTTGAGAGATGTAGAAAGTGTAATGGTTCCTCTTCCTAAGGACGTTGAATACTTCCTCAAGCTCTATCGAGCAATGGTTGATGGTTTCAGAGCAGACTTCCGCAAGCGTACCTAGAAGATTTATTTCCCTTTGTTTATTTTCATGCGAACAAGTTTTGATTTAAAGTTATAATATTTTTCAATATCTGGATTATGTTACTTTCAATAAAGGCATTTTGTTTCCGTATCTCGTTTGCGTATTTATTTTTTAAGATATTCACCAAATAAAAAAAAAGATAATAGAGGCAAAGAAGACAAATATATATACCCAAGTGAATAAGACAGTTAAAAGAATAAAATCTTACATGTTCATGCATATTCATACGCATGCATTCGCAAAACACTTGCATTTCATATCAAAGCTCATCTTTTTCAAAATCTATCCAGTTAAACCATTGGTAGAAGAAGATCACCACCTCCTTGGCCTCCATATCGAACAAGGGCCTACCAACAAAAAGCAATGGAACAAATCAAAGAGAATCAGGTTGCATTCAAGGAGGATCTCGACCAAGTCAAAGCTGATGTGAGTTCAATGAAAGGAGATCTGAGTCAAGTTCTCCTAGCTCTAAAGAACATCATTGACAGGCAAGATCAGATTCCCAGGGTAGCTTTCGAAGAAGTAACCCAAATGATTGGGGCATCAAGCGGTCACCAACTAAGAAAAAAGCCAGAAGCAGGACCCCAAAAGTCCTTCATGGGCCAACAAGAGACAATAGAAGTTGAGACTGAAGGGTTTGTCCCACCACCGTCAAAAGCAGGGGCATCTCATACCCTACAAATTCCAATCAACAATGCAGACAACTACTTGGACCTGCAATAAGGAGACCACGACCTAGAGGATACCAACCATGCACCCTTAAAAATGATTGGTACTCCTGCATTGATAATCCACTGGTGATGAACCAATATAAGGATCTGGAAGAAAGGTTGAAAGATGTGGAGGGTTTTGATGCCTTCGAAGTAGATGCTATCGAGATGGGCCAAGTTCCTGATGTGGTAATTTCGCCGAAGTTCAAAGTGCCTGACTTTGGAAAATACAAAGGGCTCACTTGTCCAAGAAATCATTTGTGCATGTATTACAGGAAGATGCATGCCCATTCCCATGATCAGAAGCTGATGATTCACTGTTTTCAAGATAGCTTAAGCGGGGCATCTCTAGATTGGTATATGTAGTTGGAGCGAGTACATATTCGAACATGGGTAGATCTTGCTAATGCTTTCTTAAAGCATTATAATATAAACTGTACATGGCGCCTACCTGCATGCAACTCTAGAATTTGTCCCCAAAAAAAAAGAGTCCTTCAAAGAATATGCTCAGAGATGGAGGGAGATGACATCCCGTGTGCAACCACCGCTGTTGGAGAAGGAGTTAGTAGATATGTTCATGGGAACCCTGCAAGGGTTATATTATGAGAAGATGGTTGGAAGTATCTCTTCGGGATTCTCAGACCTAGTGACTATCGGAGAAAGAATTGCGACTAGAATAAAGAGTGGGAAAATACCAGAGGGACCATCAAATGCCCCCTATAATTCAAAAAGGCATGCTCCGAACTTCCCGAAAAGAAAAGAGGGAGAAATTAATGTTGTAGCCTCACAACCAAGGGCACAACAACCATTAATGATCCCACAAGGTCAGCAGCAAGGCAGATTTGGAAGGCCGCAAAGAAAATTTGTTCCACTCCCTATGCCACCCAGCCAGCTATTACAACACTTGGTTAAGACATCCTTGGTGGAACTAAAACCTCTAGCTCCTCCAGTCGGGCCACTCCCGCAAAAGTATAATGGCGACGCCAGATGCGAGTACGATGCTAATTCTCCTGGACACACCATAGAGCAGTGTTGTGCATTCAAGCATAAGGTTCAAGATTTGTTAGAATCTCATGACATCACCTTTGAGAAACCTAACATCAAATCAAACTCCATTCCTCCGCATGGAGGGCCGGCAATAAATGCAATCGAGATAGGCACCGACTTTGGGGAAATCAAGCAAGCAAAGGCCCCGATAAACCTGTTGAAGGAATATCTTTTGGAATGTGTGTTCTTGTTGGAACATAATGGAGACTTCGAAAGTACGTTACAAAAGCTAGTGGACCAGGGGATAGTCTAATTCGGACCATACCCTGAAGAAAAATATATAGATGCGATTGAAGGGAAGAAGCCATTGGTAATCCCTTACCAAAGCTTAAATCTTAACAAGAAGACTCTAGTGATCCCGTGGGAAGAATCGGCAGAAACCCCAGCGATAACACCAAAGAAGACTTTGTAGATATCAGCAGTTCCAAAGGCCACGATCATAATCAAGGGACCATCACCTATCCCTTATGAAAGTAACAAAGCGGTTCCATGGAGTTATGATTCCACAGTGTATATTAACAGATTGAAACAAGAGAATGATTCATCATCAAGTCAAGGACTTGCAATTTCAAACATAGCAGGGACAGGAGGCATGACCAGAAGTGGTCGAGTCTTCGGATCTGAACCACCGAAGAAGAAAGATGAGACATCAATAAAGGATAATGGAAAAGCATGGGTGGAAACAAGTCAAGAGAAAGAACCTCTAAGTAAAAAATTCACTGATCAAGAGGCGAAGGAGTTTCTGAAAATAATCAAAAGAAGTGACTACAGGGTGGTGGATCAGCATCACCAAACTCCAGCTAAAATTTCCACTCTCGTTACTCATCAATTCTGAAGCGCACCGAGACACTTTAATGAAGGTACTAAGTTCAGTACATGTTGCAGAGGAGATTACCGTGAATCAATATGACAATGTTGTAGCAAACCTAACATTTGAATCATACCTTGGTTTTAGTAAATATGAGTTGCCGCCACAAGGTTGAGCTCACTTTAAGGCACTCCATATCTCTATGCAGATAGGTACTACCAGCCTATCCAGAGTACTCACCATTACTGGTTCTGCCCTCAATGTGTTACCGAAATCAAGTCTGATGAAGTTAACATTAGATGGCGTTGTGATAAGGCCAAGCTCTACAATAGTGAAAGCATTTGACGGTTCTCAAAGTTTGGTATTCGGGGAGGTGGACCTTCCAGTCAAAATTGGGACACATATCTTCTATATCACTTTCCAAGTCATGGATATAGAACTGACATACACATGTTTACTTGGAAGACCTTGGATTCATGCGGCAGAGGCAGTCACTTCGACCTTACATCAAAAGTTGAAGTTCTTAGTGGAAGGGAAGTTAATTATAATCGACGGTGAGGAGGACATCTTCGTAAGTCACATAGAATCATACATATATATTAGTGCCGACGAAGATTGTATAGCCACCCTATTCCAAGTCCTGAAAGTTTCTTCAATGGTGACTTTACCAGTCGAGAAAATTAATAAGCCTAAGGTGACCTAGTGGAGAGATTTGCAAACAATAATGGAAGGTGGGGCCTCTAAAGGTTGGGGAAAGCTCCAAGAAATTCCCGAGAAGAATAATTACTTCGGTTTGGGCTATGAACTACCAAAAGCTACTCTGAAGGGTAAAGCACAGTTTCCTCCAATCCAAGAGACATTTGTCAACAAGAGAATAGAGCATGGCGGACATGTGGCGATGATATCCAACAAAGTCAACACCAAAAGGGAAACTGACTTCATCCAAGAATGCACCCCAGGAGAAGAACTCAAAATCTGGACTTCCACGGAGATTCCTGAGATCTTTTTCTTTCCTAAGTAATTTTTTCTTGTTTTTGAAAGAACCTATGTCAAGCCCGAGGCATAGGGGTTCATTGTAAGGGTCCCCCATTTTGTTTCAGACAATATTTACAATTAATAAAAGTTATATTTTATTTTCAATTAAGATCTTTCTTTCTCTTGCATTTATCTCTTAAAAAATGGCAATACTTTCTCTTCATATGCATTTTCAAAACTCATATACTAAAATCTGCACCAAAATATGATAAACGTGCAGATCCATGCCCAAAACCACCAATAATGTTACTGTTGCAATCTGATATAATTTTGATGCTCCCATCAACCAAGCTGAAGAGGACGATGATAAAGATCTAGAACTTTCTGAAGAAATGGAGAGTGAAATAGAGCAAAAGGCCAACAATGTACAATTGTGTCAAGAGGCCATTGAGACAATTAATCTCGGAACAGAGGAAGATTCGAAAGAAATCTAGCTAGGGGCAATGTTAGAGCAGAGAGTCAAAGAAAGGTTGATCAAGCTATTGCATGAGTACGTGGATATATTTTCCTGGTCTTACAGAGACGTGCCGGGATTAGATACAGACATTGTCATGCATAGACTACCTCTCAAAGAAGGTTGTTCTCCACTTAGGCAAAAACTCAAGAGAACTCGTCCAGATATGTCCAGCAAAATCAGAGAAGAGGTTCTTAAACAATTCAACACAGGGTTCTTATCAATGGTATATTATCCGCCATGGATAGATAACATTGCGCCCGTACCCAAGAAAGATGGAAAAGTACGCATGTGTGTAAACTATCAAGATCTGAACAAAACAAGTCCCAAAGACGACTTCCCATTACCTCACATAGATGTTTTGGTAGACAACACGACTCAAGCCTCAATATTCTCATTCATGGACGGTTTCTCAGGCTATAATCAAATCAAAATGGCACCCGAAGACATAGAGAAGACTACTTTCATGACACCTTGGGGAACCTTCTGCTACAAAGTAATGGCATTCGGTCTCAAAAATGCAGGAGCAACCTATCAAAGGGATATGGTCACACTATTTCATGACATGATCCATAAAGAGGTTGAGGTGTATGTAGATGATATGATCGCCAAATCCCATATGGAGGAGGATCACATCATACATTTACAAAAGTTATTCGAGCAGTTACGCAAGTTCAAACTGAGGTTGAATCTGAATAAATGTACATTTGGCATCATATCAGGCAAGTTGTTGGGTTTCATTGTAAGTCAGTGTGGTATCGAGGTAGACCCCAATAAAATAAAAGCCATACCAGAAATTCCAGCACCGAGGACAGAAAAAGAGGTTCGTAGTTTCTTAGGGCGACTGAATTACATCTCAAGGTTCATATTGCATCTAACGGCCACGTGTGAGCCTATATTCAAATTACTGCACAAGAACAAACGGTAGTATGGAGTGACGATTTCCAAATGGCTTTCGAGACAATAAAGCAGTATCTATAAGAGCCACCAATCTTAATGCCACCAGTTCTTGGGAGACCACTCATCATGTATCTGACGGTACTCGAAGGATCAATGGGTTGTGTTTTGGGACAGCAGGACATAACAGGAAGAAAAGAGCACACAATTTTCTACCTCAGTAAGAAATTTAATGACTGCGAAACCGGGGATTCATTCCTCGAGAAAACTTGTTGTGCATTGGCTTTGGCTAATAAGAGGTTGAGGCAATATATGTTAACCCACACCACAGGGTTAATAGCAAGAATGGATCCTTTAAAATACGTGTTCGAAAAACCGGCTCTTGTAGGAAGAATCACCCAATGGCAGATGCTACTATCAGAATACGACATCCAATATGTCACTCAAAAGGCCACCAAGGGTAGTATACTAGCTGACCATCTAGCTCACCAAATGCTGCCAGAATATCAACCTATGAAGTTCGACTTTCCAAACGAAGATGTCATGGTTATAGGTGACTACGAAATACCAGGACCTAACGAAGGACCCGAACCAGGGGCATGATGGACACTCATGTTAGACGGGGCTTCAAATGCAATGGGGAATGGCATAGGGGCAGTCTTGACTTCTCCAAAGAATTATCACAAGCCCTATACTGCAAGATTATGTTTTGACTGCACCAACAACATCGCTGAGTACGAAGCTTGTATACTAGGACTGGAAGCTGCCATTGATCTGAGAATAAAGCACCTCGAAGTATTTGGAGACTCCGCACTAGTCATATACCAAGTCAACAGCGAATGGGATACTAAACACCCTAAACTGATTCCATATCGGGATCATGTTTTAAAGTTGGTCACAGAATTCACAAAGATCACTTTTAATTACATTCCACGAGAATAAAATCAAATGGCAGACGCTCTGCAAACTCTATCAGCTATGTTCAAAGTAACTTGGCCAAACCACGAACCACATATCACAATCAGACACTTTGAAGAGCCCACAAATTTCCTTGCTATTGAAGAAGGGCCGGATGACAAGCCTTGGTTTTACGACATCAAAAAAAAACCTGGAAAAGCAAGAATATCCAGAAAATTCCTCTATCATTAACAAACGAACTCTACGGAAGTTAGCCTCGAAATTATTTTTGAGTAATGGTATGTTGTACAAAATAAATTACGATATGGTACTACTCGGGTGTGTGGAGAAACAGGAAGCAGATAAACTCATGAGCGAAATCCACGAGGGAACTTTTGGAACTCATACAAATGGGCACGCCATGGATAGAAAGATTCTGCGAGCAGGGTACTATTGGTTAACCATGGAAGCCGATTGTTATCACTATACAAAAACGTGTCACAAATGCCAGATCTACGCCGATAAGATAAGTGTGACATTGACTCCTCTAAATGTCATGAGTTCCCCTTAGCCATTTTCAATGTGGGGAATTGATATGATTGGCATGATTGAGCCGAAAGCATCCAACGGACAATCTTTCATACTGGTAGCCATCGATTACTTCACCAAATGGGTGGAATCAGCATCCTATGCCAATGTGACAAGTCAAGTGGTTACGCGATTTACCAAGAAGAATATCATATGTAGATATGGGGTTCTAAGTAGGATTATTACAGACAACGGGTCCAATTTGAACAACAAGATGACGAAGGAACTGTGCGAATATTTCAAAATCGAACATCATAACTCCTCACCATACAGACCCAAGATGAACGGAGTCGTCGAGGAAGCCAGTAAAAATATCAAGAAGATCATTCGAAAAATGGTGAAGAAATACAAAGATTGGCACGAAATGCTTCCCTTTTCTCTACACGGCTATCGCACTTCCGTGCGTACATTAACAGGCGTGACTCCTTTCTCTCTGGTATATGGCATGGAGGCAGTACTCCTGGTTGAAATAGAAATGCCATCACTTTGGGTTTTAATGGATATAAAACTGGAAGAGGCAGAATGGGTTCAGACGCGGCTCAGTCAACTAAACATCATCGAAGAAAAGCAATTGACAGCTCTATGCCACAGTCAACTGCATCAGAAGTGGATGAAGAGGTCCTTCGACAAGAAATTTCATCCTCGAATATTCAAAGAAGGGGATTTAATGCTCAAAAAGATTTTGCTACCTCGCCTCGATTCACGTGGTAAATGGACACCTTACTACGAAGGTCCATACATAGTAAAAACAGCATTCTCATGTGGTGGTATCATCCTCACAATAATGGATGGGGAAGAACTACCTCATCCGGTAAATTTAGACGCAGTCAAAAAATACGATGTATAAAAAGCTCGCTAAGCTCGAACCCTAAACGGGAGACTTAGGTAAAAAGTAGCCTCCCGGTGGATCGAAAACCCTAAAGGGCGATCCAAGCAAAAATTAGGGACATACAAAAAAACTATCCCCGTGGACTGAAAACCCGAAAGGGCGATCCAGGCAAAAATTAGGGATCTTATGCGAAAGAAATAAAGAACAAAAAGACTGCAATTTAAAAACTACGACTATGAACCACAAAGGGAGAGATGGAATTAAATCATACAAATCGAAAGAAAATGAGACATGAGCTATTTAAAAACTTTCCGTAATTACCTCTTTAAAGGAATTACATCATGTACTTTCGCCTATTCAAAGGCATATCAATAAAACATTTACTTTTCGCTTTCATCTTTCAAATTGTGTTTTTCCTTTTTCGGACTTGTTTACAAAATACTACGCTTATTTATTATAAATATTATGTTGAAATCATCTTAGGGGATTTACAAATAAAAGCATCTGATAAGACATCGAAAAATCACTTATGCTAGAAAAACATCAAAAAAAGAAAATCCACGTCTACGTCCATGCACACGTCTACACCTACACCTGCACTTACAATACAAAGAATCAAGATCTTGCTAACACTTTTTGCCACGTTCAAATCAATTCAAAGATACCACGACAATGCAACATACAACGTCAGGGAATTGGAAATTCAAAACCAATGGTTTAAAGAAGAGAAGGCTGGAAATAGTTTTCATAACATTTCGAGGCATACACATATTTTGCACACATTTTGCATGCACAGACACCCAATTCGCGTACACTTTGGATTCCATATCAATATAAGACATCATACGCATACATCATATAACAAATAAACAATCCCCCCCCCCCCCCCCCCGATTTAGCTATCTAAGGGTTAATCATCAAAGTACACTTCTTCTACAAAATTCAACCCATCACCTAAGACTCCATGCAGTGATGTGTTCAGCCCACCACCTAAGACTCCATGCAGTGATGTGTTCTCTACGATGTAGCTCATTACTTAAGACTTCATGCATTAATATGTGAAAACCAGTATGTTTCCTAAGACTCCACGCTGCAATGTTCAAGAGTCGAATAAGACCCATCACCTAAGACTCCATGATGTAATGTATCCATCACCTAAGACTCCATGCAGTGATGTTTTCTCTATAACGTATCTCATTACCTAAGACTCCATGTAGTAATGTGTGAAACCCAATACATTGCCTAAGACTCCACGCCGCAATGTTCAAAAGCCAAATAATATTTGTCATCTAAGACTCCAGGCTGTGATGTGTTAAGCCCGTCACCTAAGACTCCACGCAGTGATGTTTTCCTCTAAAATGTAGTTCATTACCTAAGACCCTAGGTAGTAATATGTGAAACTTAGTTCATTTCCTAAGACTCCATGCAGCAGTGTAACATGACCCATTGTCTAAGACTCCATGTAACGATGTGTTTCCCTCTCTTCACCCATTACCTAAGACTCCATGCAGTAATGTGAGACACTTCCAACATAGACCATTGCCTAAGACTCCATGCAGCGATGCTCGAAATCCAAAATTTAGCTCATCGCCTAAGACTCCGCGCAGCGATTCGCGAACATAACCCATTGCCTCAGTCTTCAAGCAGCCATGCATTATCAAGTGTTGTTTTATCCATCCCTCAAGTCGGTGAATAAGAAAAATCAAACCAGAACATACTATATTGTTCTCTCAAGCTCTAAATCATCTACCTCGTCGTTAAATCCTAGTAAGCGATATATCATCAACATTGCCTATTTCCTCAAGAATCTTAAGGGTATGCTATATCAATGTAACCTTATATTTGTCGAACAAATTTTGGGGTATTCCAAGTATTCAATAAACTCCCAATCAGAATGCGTAAGACTTGTGTATTCTCGCGCTATTTGATTGGAAGATAATTGAATAGGGGCAGCTGTCGTACCCCGAATTTGCCCAACCTTTATGATCATATTTTCAAAATTAAAAGTGGAAGAGAAATGTTTTGATTAAGGATGGTACAACAATATCTAATGGCCCATTTATAAGAATCCAAGTCAACAGAGGGGTGTGTCTTCATTCAAGGGAGTGAGGCTTTCTAAATCAGAAAGACCCAAATGCCCATAGGCCCATTTGAGAAGCATGTTGGCCAATGGCCCATGAGATCGAATATTAGAACTATTTCAAAAGGAAATTAAGATTTTAATCATATAAGGCCCAATAGAGGTTTGTTGTTTTTTAGTAAAGAGAGAGGGTGAAAATTCAATTTGCAAGCCCATTTCGTTAGGCCCATTTCTTTTGAGGATCAAATAGCAAAAGGTGGGGTAAGATTGGAAACTGCAGGCCCATTGAGTTTTTAGTTATCCCATTTGGCGCTTTTGTTTTATTTTAAGGAAAAAACATTATTATTAAAACTTTTTCTATTTTACTAAAAAAATCTTTCTTTACAAATTATTAATAGATTTGGTAAAATGTTTTATTAATTATTTATATAATTTATTAAGAGTTTTTTGTTTTGAAAAAAGATCTTTTGGATCAAAATTTTTAGAAAGTCGGGGCTCAGTTTGTATCAAATAATGTTGTAACAAAAAAAACAAGTAAGATTTACAAGCAGTGACGTGCTGGGATAAACTTTATTAGGCCTAAGATTCATTTATTCAACAAGTTGGACAATAGAAAAAGTTACAATGCAAGCCCAAGTGGAAGAAACGGTTATTGTGAAAATATGAGCTAGAATAAGCGCATGTTTTATCAAAACACTTACTGTACATATCTTAAAACAAAATAAAACAATTATTGCAAGATCAAATCCAATATGAATAAAACTAAAATCAAATCTCATAATCAAATGTTTACAATCAATCAAATATGATTCTGAATCAATTACGATAAAAATCATAATCCCTAATTTGCTCTATCCCTAAATTTAAGCTAACTAAAATTGTAACAACAATTGCTAAAAAACCATATAAATACATAATCAAAGTACAGAAATAGAGGGGAGGAAATTGAAGAATATTGTGAAGACGAAGGAGAAGAACTTAAAGTACTGATCCAAGTTTGTTGAAGACGAAGAAAGAGAGCGATTAGGGTTTCAACATCTGAAACCCTAATTGTCGTTGTCGTTCCCTCACTGTCCTCCGTCGTTACTCCACTTTCGAAACATCATCGTAACCTACAAATTTAAATGGGAAAAGATATTAGCCTATAATCGGACAAACGCTCGAAGTCAGAATACAACACAAAAGGATTAGGGTTTGAAGAAGAAGGAAAAGGTAGAACGAAGGAGAGAGAACGAGGGAGGTCTTTATTTGAAAACAAAAAATGAAATAATGTAATGAAACAAATGTTATATTCCGTAATGATACAATGCTTGCGCGCCCATAATAGATAATCATGCACCCTTTAATCCATGCCTTTGATCTGTACCGGGAGGCCGTGAGGCCAAGTCCACCATAAGTTCCTTGCATCATCACGCACGCAATCGCTCGGGAACAGAAAGCCCAACATTTCATATTTTCATCCATTTGGATGTACTTGTTTTATTTTGATCACTAAAGAACATTTGAACAAGTTTGACTCTAAAGCACAAAAGTGCATCATGTTAGGATACTCTGAACGCTCAAAAGGCTATAGAGTATATAACACAGAAACACGGATTGTAGAAGAGTCAATCAGTTTTAGATTTGATGATAAGCTTGGCTCTCAAAAGTCAAAGCAAGATAAATTATGTGCAGATATAAAAGTCTAATTTACAGGTACTGAAGACATTGCATCAGAATTTTCTCACAAAGAACACAGTCAACTCCAAAAGAAGATGTCACAAAGATTACATCAACTTCTGAAGAGCCTTTCCAGAAAAGACAATCCAGAAAAAGCTTAGCTCATCCGGAAGAGAAAATTATGGGAAAGAAAGAAGACCCAATCAGAACAAGATCTACATTCAGAAACTCTAAAGAATCTCTCATGGGATTAGTGTCTCTAATTGAGCCAACTTCCATTGAAGAAGCTCTTCTGGACAATGATTGGATACTTGTAATGCAAGAAAAATTAAACCAATTCACCAGAAATGATGTGTGGGATCTGGTTCCTAAACCAAAAGGGTTCAACATCATTGGAACCAAATGGGTATTCAGAAACAAACTGAATGAACAACATGAAGTTGTCAGAAACAAAGCACGACTGATGGCACAAGGTTATAGTCAGCAAGAGGGGATAGACTATACAAAAATCTTTGCTCCAGTATCCAAGTTAGAATCTATCAGACTCTTAATTTCTTTTGCTGTAAATAATGGCATCACTCTGTATCAGATGGATGTTAAAAGTGAATTCTTAAATGGCTACATTGATGAAGAAGTTTATGCGCACCAACCCCCTGGTTTTGAAAATTCAAAACATGCAGAGTATGACTTTAAACTAAAGAAATCACTATATGGTCTGAAACAAGCTCCCGGAGCTTGGTATGAAAGACTAAGTAGTTTTCTATTAGAAAATGATTTTACCAGAGGGAAGGTTGACACAACTTTATTTTGTAAGTCATTTAAAAATGACATTCTAGTTTGTCAGATTTATGTAGATGGTATTATTTTTGGATCTACTAATGCCTCTCTGGGAAGAGAATTTGCTAAGTCTATGCAGGAAGAGTTTGAAATGAGCTTGATGGGAGAACTCAAGTTCTTTCTGGGCATACAGATCAATCAAACTCTAGAAGGAACATACATACATAAAAGCAAGCATGTCAAAGAACTTCTGAAGAAATTTAACCTATCAGAATGTAAGCCAGCCAAAACTCCCATGCATCCCACGTGCATTCTGGAAAAGGAAGAGGTAAGTAAGAAGGTAGAACAGAAGATCTATAGAGAAAAACCAAAGAATACAAGTTAGTAAGGTACTGTGATACTGACTTTGTTGCAGACAGGATAGAAAGAAAAAGTACTTATGGGAGCTGCCAATTTCTGGGAGACAATCTTATCTCATGGTCCAACAAGAGGCAATCCACAATTGCATTGTCAACTGCTGAAGTTGAAAATATAGCAGCAGTTGGATGCAGCACACAGACGCTCTGGATGAAAAGTCAGCTTGAAGACTTCAACATATTTGAGAGTAACATTCATATACTCTATGACAATACTTCTGTTATTTCCTTATCTAGAAATCCTATTTTGCATTCTAGGGATAAGCATATAGAAATAAAACATCACTTTATTAGGGACTATATTCAGAAAGGAATTCTTTCATTAAAATTTATTGAGACAGACCATCAATGGGCTGATGTTTTCACAAAACCCCTTTATGAAGATAGGTTTAATTTCATTCTGAAACATCTCAGCATGAAATTATGTCCAGAATAAGAAGTTTTATTCATGTATTCATTAACCCTCGGAATTTTATATGTTTATTGTGTGAACATATGATCAATAATTCTTCAGAAGTTAGAAGGAAGGTTGTATCAGGATCTATCTAAGAAGATCTGAACAGTTTCCAAACGGTTCATTTCAAATATAGGCTTACAGTTCACAATATCAACATTTTTCATCTCTTCACAAGGGTTTCTTCTAAGGATGACAATGTGTTCAAATTCTGAAGAGACTGAAACGCTGGTTGGATGCATTGAGACTCATGTCATATCAGTAACTGTTTTATATCTTTACGCCATCCCTCTTTTCAGGAATGATTAATGATGTGTAATCATTTCTTTTAACCCTTTTCTTGTTAATTAAGTTTCCTATTTTTTCTATAAATACACTGCTTTCGTTCACTTTCACTTTTTCACTGTCAACTCTTTTCTCTATTACTTGTGTTCTATTTTTCTTCAAAAATCCTCAAAAGTCTGTGTGAACAATGGCTTATTCTCAAACTGCTCAAAACTTTCAAAGTGTTCCTAGCCCTTCTTCATCAACAACAGATAGGTAAGAAGAACCGTCAAGAACACTCCTGACTCCCATAGAATCGCTGGAATTTCTTTGTGAGTTCATTGTTGACTTTGTGAGTATGAAGGAAAACGGTTACGATTTAACACCGGATGTTGAATTTCAAGTTTGGGCAAAGTATTTTGATCGTCTACTGGGTCCAGTTTTTCCAAGATTGGTTAAAGAATTATGGATTCACGCTACTGCTTCAAATAATCAGGTCACCTCTTTTGTGATGGGGAAGAAAATAGTAATTTATGAAGATCTCATTGGGAGATTGATTGGTCACAACGACGGAGGTATTCGTTGCAGCGATATGGAAGATAAAAACACTGACCTAACAAAGATTTTCAAAGAGATTTTTACTTCTGGGAAACCATCCAACAAGAACAAATCTGAAAGACTACCTCAGAATTTGGTCAAAAATCATCTTGGGTTGCATCAACCACAGAAAACTAACAAGTTCTCCAGACTATATCAACATTGATCAGCAATTTCTTCTGTACCTCATAGAAACCAAGGCAAAGGTTAATCTTCCTCATCTTCTGTTTAATCATATGAAGACAAGCGTCAAAGAGACTAGAGAAGAAGAAAGGATAAAGAGAGATTGGATACCTCTGGGTAGGCTCATCTCAGATATTCTGACAGAGAACAAACTGGTACAACATCTGACTGAGGCTCGGCAAGTCAGCACTTTGGAAGCTTGTGCTGGAAAACCTCTAAATGCGAAGAATCTGAAGAAAATGAAGATCATTCATACCATCAAGGATCCAATTGTTACAACCAAGGAAGTGATTACAACAAGAAGAGTCCCTCTGAAGGATTTCCCTCTCTTCTCCCAAACAGACGCCTCTCCAGAAATTATTGTCAGGTATCTGGAAGCTTGCAAAATGGACGGGACAAATCCAGAAGTGAACATCCGTGATATGAGGCAACAACCTCTGGAGATTGCCCCCAGAAAATCAAGGAAGAGGAGAGTTTCTGGAGAAGGATCTTCTTAGAAGATTCCCAAGTCTGCTAAAAAGAAAGGTAATACATCTTTTATTTCTATTATTGAATCGGTTCTTTTATCAACATCTGAAACCCCATCCTCTCCAAAACCCTCAGAAGATCCACCACCACAAACCTTGGATTACTTTGACATTGAATTTGACCCCTCACTTACTCTAGATAACATTCTAGACGGTCCACCTTCTACTACCCATCTTGACCAAAATCAGCCTGAACTTGCTCAAGTTCTTTTTGATATTGATCAATTTGATCCAAACTTTCAAGATCCCCACTCAGAAAATCCAAACTTCCATGACCAAGCTCCCCACTCAGCAAATCCAAATTTGACTCTGATACCACTACATCCATTCCTGGAATCACATGCCCTCTCATGGTCTCACAACTAATCACAATCCACGACATTCTAGAAATTCCATCTCCCTATCATTCCAATCCACCAAACACACCACATTCACCCATTATTATTTCTGATTCTCCCTCTCCCATCAACCATCCAGAAGATCTCCTTCGAATAGTTATAGACTTAGAAGATCTGGACAATCTTGTCTCTAGCTCCCAAAAAATTGTCATCCCAAAACCAAAACTAAAAATCACCAAATCCGATGTTGGTAAAATTTGCTGATTTTTTAAACAAAAATACTTGAATGGGTTAACTCTATGAAGCTAGCTTGCTTAGAGAATCTTAATCCTGCTGCCTTTGATTCACACTGGAACCAGTTCAGAAAATGGTTCAATTTTGAATCCCAGAAACTTAAGGAGTTGAGTTATTAAATTGCTTAAAAGAACTTCTGTGATCAGCTGAAAGTCTTCAAGGATCAAGTTCTGTGTCACTGGGAAAAGAAACCTCTTCTCCTACTGGACAATGCCCCTTGGGAAGATCACCAACCTTCAGAATATGTTGAACCATGCTCTGATACTCTGCCTCTGGTTACGGTTCAAAGCAAAGGCAAGGAAGTTGAAGAAGCTACTGAGTCAGATTCACCCGCAGCTTTCTCTGAAAAGGTGGAACCTTCTATTGATATACCCTCTTCATCTCTTGTGCTGTAAACTCTGGAGGAGTTGAAGAACGAGAATAAAGTGTTTAAGGAAATACTTGACAAGCAGGATGATACATGCAATGAAATCAAAGGGATGCTGGGAAAACAAGAAGAGTCAAACAATCAGATTAAGAGTTTGTTGGAAGCCCTGTTCACACGAATTCCTCCACCTCAATCTTAGTTTTGAAATTTGTTTTCTTTTCTGTGTTCATTCTACTTGTTTTCTTCTGAATGTGTTATTGCAGTCCTTTTGAATACAAATCATGTTTTTCTTGCGTAAAGTGTTTTTATTGCTTTTTGATTCTTGACAAAAAGGGGGGAGAACGTAAGATATTTCTAATCACAGTATCGAGACGCTGTCTCAAACCATTTGAATATTATAACTTCTACCATCTTTTTTTTAAAGCAAAACAGGAACAAACTCTGTTGAGGACAGAAGTGGAAGCATCAAAAATATCTGATCAGAATAATCTTCAGGGAAGTATTTCTTCTCTATCTGAGTATCTAACTCAGGGGAGACCTTAAAATGCTTTATGTTCTTTCCGTTTCTATTGAAATATCGAAGTTTTTTTCATCACCGAAAATGGGGAGATTGTTACAACATAGTTTGATTCAACAACCCTTGTAAGAGTTTTGATGATAACAAACACAAAGAACAATTATGCTCCCTAAATTTGTATTTTGTTTTGCAGAGAAGTTGTGATGGAAGAAGCACAAAAAATGAGTTAAATAGTTGTTTCAACTCTGATTCTATACATCTCTCAAAGAAGTTCTAACGCTGCAAACAGGACTCCGTGTTTTTGATCCATAAAGTTCTGGAAAGAAGCAACGGTAACTTACATCTTCTGAAGCAAGCATGTTCTGAAGCGTTACAATCAATTATTGCTATTCAAGTGTAACGGCTAAAAAGGGACAAGGATCTCTAATTTTGGAAATCTCTTTAATTATCATTGATCACATTCCAAAAGCTCGTGCATGAGTTGCCTATATAATCCAACATTGAAGGAGAAATTGTTTACGATTTTTCATAATAACAAACGAATAATCTCCATCACCTTCAAACGTTCTAAATCTCAAATTGTGTAAAACATCACTTTATGATTACTGTTTTATTAGAAAACACTTTTACACATTTTATTCAATATTGTTTAGTGAATTTCCTTGAGAAAACCAGATTGTGGTTTAAACTCAAGAAGACTTTGACGGTTGTCATCGTTGTTGTATAATCAAGTTTGATTAGTGGATTAAGACCTCGTTGAGAGAGGAGAAATCACCTTGGCGGGAGGACTCGAGTAGTTTGAGTTCAAGCGAACCAGGATAACCAAACGTGTTCTTTGTTTTTAGTTTTGAAAACCCCAATTCAAACCCCCCTTCTTGTGTTTTTCCATTCTTCACAGTTGGCCTGGGGGTGCGTGTTCTAACTAGAAAGTAAAAAGAGGGGTTTAAGAAACTGGGCCCAGAGGTAGGGGTGTGTTGTTGGCATTGATTAAGAAATTATAGAAAAAGGGGGTGCGAAAACGAATGGGCTTGGCCCACTACACATTTTTTTGGAAGGCTTCCATAGTTCATATGGAGTCTTATCCAGAACAGGTCTTATCGAAATTCTATTCTGAACATAACACACTGTGTTAATTGCTTCTGCCCAGAAGTTCTTAGCAATATTAGTTTCGTTGATCATGGTTCTGGCCATTTCTTGTAAAGTTTTTTTCTTTCGCTCTACAACTCTGTTTTGTTGAGGAGTTCTAGGACAAGAGAAATCATGAGAGATGCCATTCTCATTAAAAAATAGTTCAAATTTTTTGTTTCCAAATTCTCCACCATGATCACTTCTGACTTTAACAATTCTAAGATCTTTTTCATTTTGAACTTGGTTACAGAAAGCAAAGAACATAGAATGTGACTCATCCTTGTGTCTTAAGAACTTTACCCATGTCCATCTGCTATAGTCATCTATGATCACTAATCCATACTTCTTGCCACTAATGGATGCAGTTTTCACTAGTCCAAATAGATCTATATGCAGAAGTTCTAGTGGTCTAGAGGTAGAAACAACATTTTTGGTTTTAAAAGAAGGTTTTGCAAACTTTCCTTTTTGACATGCTTCACACAGAGCATCTGAGCTGAGCTCCAGGTTAAGAAGTCCTCTGACCAGATTGAGTTTTTTAATATGAGATATTCTTCTCATACTAACATGCCCCAATCTTCTGTGCCAGACCCATTTCTCATCGTTAACAGACAATAGGCATTTTACATCAGACTTTTCAGTTCTGAAAGTTTTATTTTGTAAATGTTGTTCTTTCTCTGTTGATTAAAGAAGATAGATCCATCTTTCTGACTAACTGCTTTACATGACTTTTGATTGAAGATTATATCATAACTGTTATCACTTAATTGACTTATGGATAAAAAGTTATGCATTAATCCATCTACTAACAGAACATTAGTAATATAGGGAAGAGTGTCGTTACCAATAGTTCCAGAGCCAATTATCTTCCCTTTCTGATTTCCTTTGAAACCTACGTAGCCTCCAGATTTAAGTTCCAGGCTTTGGAAGATATGCCTTCTTCCCGTCATGTGTCGAGAGCATCCAGAGTCCAGGTACCAAGACTCGTGTTTCAATCTTGCTGTTAAAGATATCTGCAACATAGACAATTTTATCCTTAGGTACCCATATCTTTTTAGGTCCTCGCTTGTTAGAGTTACCAAAATGATGTTTGAATTTTGGTTTAGCAAAAAAAAACATTACTAGTATATTTTATGTCATGTGTGTGCCCATAGGTGAAGTGAGAGTACAACGGTGTGTGTTTAATGACCATATCCCTAACTTTCTTAGGTTGAGATACTTTACCTTTGTATCCTATTCCTTTTCTATCATTTCTGCTAACTCCACAGATCATTGAAGCCATCTTGCTTCTATCTATGTTTTTAGCAAGGAATTTTTGAAAGCTATGATCATATTCCTTTATGATCTTATCAGAGTTACTAGGAACTTCTGATACAGTTTCCTTCTGAGCATTTTGTAATTTATTTTCAAGTTCTGAAATTGTTTCTTTCAGCTCATAGTTTTCTGATCTCAGTTTCTTAGTTTCTTTAGAGTCGGAAACTAAATCCCTTTTCAGGTTCTTGTTTATTACTCGAAGTTTCTGATATCTTTCTAGAATTTATGACAGACTCTCTTATAATTGAGATCTATAAAAGTTAGAAAATACCACTTCTGCCTCTAAGTCTGATTCTGATCCAGATGATTTAGTATCATCTAGCATGTTGACCATAAGGACTATGTTGGCTATTTCATCTTTTGAGTTTGTTTCTGCTTCAGAAGAATCTGAGCCGTCCCATGTTGCCATGAGACTTTTCTTCTTTTCCTTGAAGAACTTCTTTTTAGGTTTCTCCTTTTTAAGCATTGGACAATCGCTTTTGTAATGCCCTTGTTCATTCCATTCGTAGCAGATAATGTCTCTGTTGCTTGACTTTCTGTATCTAGAAGATGGTTCAGACTTTCTGTATCAAGAAGATGATTCAGATTGATTCCCTGTTCTTCTGGAAGTTCTGAACTTACTTTGCATGTGCTTCCATAGCTGATTGACTCATCTGGAGAGAAGAGACAGTTCTTCTTCCTCTGATGAGGATCCACCAGAGTTTTCTTCTTTTTCCTGCAAAACTTTAGGTTCATATTTTTTGTTAGATTTAAGAGCTAAAGACTTACCTTGCTTATGTGGCTCATCTTCTTCTAACTCTATCTCATGACTTCTCACGGAGCTGACAAGTTCTTCGAGAGAGATTTTGTTCAGATCTTTGGCCAATTTGAGAGTTGTGACCATGGGTCTCCACTTCTTTGGTAAACTTATGATGATCTTCTTTACATGATCAGCAGTTGAGTATCCTTTGTCCATAACTTTCAGGCCAGCAACAAGAATTTGAAATCTTGAGAACATTGTTCTGATGGTTTCATATTCTTCCATTTTGAAGGCTTCATACTTCTGAATGAGCGCAAGAACTTTGGTTTCTTTGACTTGCGTGTTGTCTTCATGCGTCATTTTCAAGGAATTAAACATGTGTTTTACTGACTCTCTGTTCGTGATTTTCTCATACTCTGTGTATGATATAGCACTTAGGAGAATAGTTCTGGCCTTGTGATGATTTCTGAAATCTCTCTTTTGATGATCTGACATTCTTTTTTTGTCAATCTTCTGACCACTTTCATCAGTAGGATGTATGTACCCATCAGTCATCATATCCTAGAGATCAGCATCATGAGCTAGAAAGAAACTTTTGATTCTATCTTTCCAGTAATCGAAGTTCTCACCATCAAAAATTGGAGGTTTGCCGCTGATTCTTTCTTTCTCATCATGATAGTCATTGTTGATGTTCTAACTTGGTCCCACTATAGTGTTTTTCTTTGTGTGGATCTTTTACTGACATAGTTAAGTGCTTGTACTCAGAACCAGGCGCTCTGATGCCAATTGAAGAATGGAAAAAAACAAGAAGAGGGGGTTTGAATTGGGATTTTCAAAACTAAAAGCAAAGAACACATTTGGTTATATTGGTTTGTTTGAACTCAAACTACTCCAGTCCATCCGCCAAGGTGATTTCACCTCTCTCAACGAGGTCTTAATCCACTAATTAAACTTGATTATACAACAACGATGACAACCGTCAAAGTCTTCTTGAGTTTAAACCACAATCTAGTTTTCTCAAGGAAACTCACTAAACAATATTGAATAAAGTGTAAAAAAGTGTTTTCTAATAAAACAGTAATCACAAAGTGATGTTTTACACAATTTGAGATTTAGAACGTTTGAAGGTGATGAAGATTATTTGTTTGTTGTTATGCAAAATCATAAATGATTTCTCCTTCAAGCTTGGATTATATAGGCAACGCGTGAATGATCTTTTGAAATGTTGATCAATGATAATTAAAGAGCTTTCCAAAATTAGAGATCCTTGTCCCTTTTCAGCCGTTACACTTGAATAACAATAATTGATTTGTAACACTTCAGAACATACTTGCTTCAGAAGATGTAAGTTACCTTGCTTCTTTCCAGAACTTTATAGATCAGAAACAGAGTCCTATTTGAGATATGTATAGAATCAGAGTTCAAACAGCTATTTAACTCATCTTTTGCACTTCTTCCATCAGAACTTCTCTGCAAAACAAAATACAAATTTAGGAAGCATAATTGTTCTTTGTGTTTGTTATCATCAAAACTCTTACAAGGGTTGTAGAATCAAACTATGTTCTAACAAACTGGGCCTAAATTCAATATCTGAATTCAGGCCCTCACTATTCACACCCCCACCTTTTTGCTACCTAACTTAAAATATACCCCCTGGAAATATTTAATTTTCTTTATACATTTTCTTATTTATTTTATTATTATTATTATTATTTCTTTCTTTTTTATAAAAATTATTACTTTTAGTATTTTATTTTTTATTTTCTAAAAATTATTATTATTATTATCATTTAAATAATTATTTTCTTTTAAAAAAATCATGCATATGTTTTTTACTATTACATTACATTAAATATTTAATCATGCATTAATTAAGAGCTTTTCATAATTAATATGATTAAAAAATACTCAACCAATATCAAATCTTCTTTTCGCAATAAACTAATCTAAACAAATAATTTTTGCTAAAGGGTTCTAAATATGAATTTTTTTTATTAATAACCATGTATTAAAATAATATTTCGCAAATAACCGCGTTTCGGAAAAAATTACGCAAATAACCATGTTTCAGATGACTCCCCAAAGAAGGAGCCATCTCACTCGGCGCCTCCACCTAGGGTTTTGCCCTAGGCGCCATCTCACTTGGCGCCTCCCTTGGCTTTTAGCCAAGTGAGATGGCGCATGCTCCTTAAAAGTGAGAGGAGGTGTCATCTCACTTGGCTCCTAGGGCAAAACTAGGGCAAAATGTTGTTTTATAAATAATTCGTCCGTTTCTCCGAAATTTCTCACACTTTCTCGCACTGTATTTTTATTTTGTACTCTGTTATTTGCATCATGACGTCGCCTATGATTTTTAGCAGAGATGGTTACGTTATCTTCTCCGCCACGAAACCTGCGATGAAAATGAAATTCTAGCACATTCACTCCATAGAGCGTCTGAAGCGGGAGTTGATGCGGTGGCTAGATGGAGACATTGCGGAGGGGGGGAAAATTCGAAGGATCCAGCGAAAACGAATAACAACCTCACATGCGACAGGAAGACCTAATGTATGGTTGCAGGAAGTCAAAACAGACAGTGATGTAATGTTGATGATGCATGGGTCAGATGAAATTGTGTTAACAGTTGTAATTTCCTAGATGGAATATCGTTAATTATTGTTGTACGCGTTTTATTAATTGTAGCAAAATCTGTTAACGGAAAACCCAAATGTTTACAACACAACTATGAAAATATTTTATGTATTACAATATTTATGTGGTCGAGCCAGACGCCCGATTCGGACAGTTTTTGCGATTGTGTCCGACCTGACGGCATAAACCACACTTTCTTTCCAACCTGTCAAGATCGTCCATTTCTGTTGTGATGCGCTTACTTTTGGGACGACCCTTCTTGTTCCTTCGCATTTGGTCGTTGTGCCACACTATTTCGCCGTCGTATTCAGGCCAATAATCTGGTTTTGCTACCAAAGGAAAGTTGTTGTTGTAAACATTGAGCAACGTTTCAGATTTGTAAACGTTTGACAGAAGTTGAAGCGCGTCTTGATGGGTATGAGCACAAGCGGCAATGACATGAGAGCAAGGCATACGAAATGCTTGAAACCTACCACAATCGCACCATTGAGAAGGTAAAATGACCCTGTATTCTTGTCTTGGCAGGCCTTCATTGTGGTCGATTGTCTCTTTCACAATGAAGTTGTGGCTGTGTCGGTCAAACCGTATAACCATGTGAGTGTTGGCTTTAGCACTTTCATCCTTAATGTATTTCATGTAGCTTTCACTCCATAGTTGTCCAGATTGCAACACCGCATTCCACATTTCACCTCTTTTTGCAAATAACACAGCCATCCTAAAATATGTAGATTTTACCAAGGCAGTGATTGGGAGGTTTCGTATGCCCTTGAATACCCCATTCATTGATTCAATAAGATTCGTTGTCATATGCCCCCATCTTTGGCCATTGTCGTATGACCTAGTCCATTTTTCCACCGGAATATTGTCGATCCACCTACCGGCTTCCGGATTAGACAAACGGATCTCTTTGTGGTAATATTTGAATGTGGGTTGTGTCAATGCATATCCCGCATTCATAACCGCTTTCCTCAATGTTTTGTCCTTGACCTCCCTCGAGAAATTCTGGACGATATGCCTAATGCAATAGACATGCGTAGAAGGAGGGTCATGCCAACCATTTGCTGGATTATTGTAGGCACTTTCAATGGAGGCATGTCTGTCCGAGATCAAATAGAGATCTGGTTGAGGAGCCACGTGTGTCCGCAGATTTTTCAGGAAAAAGCTCCAAGCACCACCGGTCTCCCCCTCGACAAGGGCAAAGGCAATGGGGAAAATGTTGTTGTTGCCATCTTGTGCAACTTCCATCAATAGCTTGCCTTTGTACTTCCCATACAACCAAGTCCCATCAATTTGTATAATTGGTTTGCATGATGCAAACCCTGTGATGCATGGTTGAAATGCCCAAAACATGCGACTGAATATTTCGTTGCCATTCATTAGACTACCATCTTGGGCGTACACTGGCAATGTTTCCAGAATGTAAACACTACCTGGAGAATACGTCTTGAGTGCATTCAGGTAGCGGGGAAGTTCTCGGTATGACTCCTCCTAGTTTCCGTACACCTTTTCAATCGCCTTAGTCTTTGCTAACCACGCCTTACGGTAAGACGGAGTGTAGTTAAAAACCGTGGTGATGTGGGAGATGATTGTTTTCACCTTCAAATATGGGTCGTTGCTGACCAGGGGTAGGATTTCTTGACAGATTAGATCATAGTTGAGTTTTCGGTGGTCCTGTGATTGAGTGGAACTTACACAAGTGTGGGTAGTCATGGAACCTATGACCCAGCAGTCACCCCTTAATCTGTATGATGCGGTCAGCTTGAACATACAGTCAGGGTGGACACACTTGATCTTGTACCTTTCCGGGTTGACATGATCCACCTTAAAATCAACCGAGTTGAGCATGTGAAATTTTTTAATGGCCCTGATGCATTCCTCTCTGTTATGAAACTTGTCCTTCTCTTTTAAATTTTCATCTGACTGCATATACGGATTGAAAAATAAGTCAGTAGAAGGTTCATCTCTGCCCATGTTGAAGTTTGTCATGTGCGGAGGTGGTGTGTAGATTTTGTTTGCAGGAATACTTGGGATGCCATCATCGTCGGAATAGACATGGCTGGAAATCATATTCTGGAGATCCTCATCATCTTGAACTTCAACCTTATAAAAAATTACTTGGTTGTTTCCAAAGAAAACTGGATTCTGATAAAATATCTGGGACACCGGGCCTCGTTCAAGTTTGGCCTCCAATCTTTTTTTGAAGTACGAGAAATTGGCTTTCCCGTTTAAGAGAAATCGGATGTTGTTTGTGTCTCTAAACAAAAACCCAGCGGTGGGACAAATGTATGTCTCACCGTTGAAATGTGCTTTGACGACAAATTATGGTGAAGAGGCCATTGCGTAGAATTGTTTTAAGGTTTGAAGCTTGGAATGTTTGAGGTTTATTGATTGTATGAAGGTTTGAATGTTGTAATGTTTGAAGGTTGGAATGTTTGAATTTTATGAGTGATTCGAAGGTTGGAATGTTTGATTGTTTGCAGGTTTGAAAGTTTGGTTGTAAGACTAAAGGCTGTTTGAGATTATGTGAATCAATGTTATGATAAAAATTTCAATTAAGTAAGGATGCAACCCCCCAAGGCTGCCAATAATGTTACATGCAAGGAATCCCAAAGGTTGTCACGTAGCCTGAGCCTAGGCTGCAACAAAGGACACCACTTATTCTCCAATTGGGGTGGCGACACCATTCATTTTTGTACTCTTTCGCCAAGTCCAATGGCGCCTCCCTTACTGTCCAATCGTGATACATGCATGGGCTGCCACCTAGCCTGCAAGAGTGACACATTTCATTTTTTGTACATGCATGCATGCATATGTGTAACCCCATAGGCTGCCACCTAGCCTGCCCCAAGTCTCCACCTACACATGTATTTTGTAAGTCTCCTCCCATCAACTCCAATGGGCTTACATGCACTAATGCAAGGAATCCCAAAGGTTGTCACGTAGCCTGAGCCTAGGCTGCAACAAAGGACACCACTTATTCGCCAGTTGGGGTGGCGACAACATTCATTTTTGTACTCTTTCGCCAAGTCCAATGGCGCCTCCCTTACTGTCCAATCGTGATACATGCATGCAGTTTTGTAACCCCCTAGCCTGCCACCTAGCCTGCCCCAAGTCTCCACCTACACATGTATTTTGTAAGTCTCCTCCCATCAACTCCAATGGGCTTACATGCACTAATGCAAGGAATCCCAAAGGCTGTCACGTAGCCTAAGCCTAGGCTGCAATAAATGACACCACTTATTCGCCAATTGGGGTGGCGACAACATTCATTTTTGTACTCTTTCGCCAAGTCCAATGGCGCCTCCCTTACTGTCCAATCGTGATACATGCATGGGCTGCCACCTAGCCTGCAAGAGTGACACATTTCATTTTTTGTACATGCATGCATGCATATGTGTAACCCCCTAGGCTGCCACCTAGCCTGCCCCAAGTCTCCACCTACACATGTATTTTGTAAGTCTCCTCCCATCAACTCCAATGGGCATACATGCACTAATGCAAGGAATCCCAAAGGCTGTCATGTAGCCTGAGCCTAGGATGCAACAAAGGACACCACTTATTCATCAATTGGGGTGGTGACAACATTCATTTTTGTACTCTTTCGCCAAGTCCAATGGCGCCTCCCTTACTGTCCAATCGTGATACATGCATGGGCTGCCACCTAGCCTGCAAGAGTGACACATTTCATTTTTTGTACATGCATGCATGCATATGTGTAACCCCCTAGGCTGCCACCTAGCCTGCCCCAAGTCTCCACCTACACATGTATTTTGTAAGTCTCCTCCCATCAACTCCAATGGGCTTACATGCACTAATGCAAGGAATCCAAAAGGCTGTCACGTAGCCTGAGCCTAGGCTGCAACAAAGGACACCACTTATTCGCCAATTAGGGTGGCGACAACATTCATTTTTGTACTCTTTCTCCAAGTCTAATGGCGCCTCCCTTACTGTCCAATCGTGATACATGCATGGGCTGCCACCTAGCCTGCAAGAGTGACACATTTCATTTTTTGTACATGCATGCATGCATATGTGTAACCCCCTAGGATGCCACCTAGCCTGCAAATGTGACACTTCGCAGGCATGCAAGCACAAGCAACCACTATAGCAAATTTATTTGCCTATAAATACATACCATATGAAACATCTCTCACACCCACACAAGTCTCAGTCTCTACTACGAAATATTTCATAAGTCTATCATACTCTCTATCTCCTCCTAAGTCTTTCATACTCTCAAGCATTTTAAACAATGGCTCTTCTAACAATGGGCGATACTCACAGAGGCACAAGGGAAAACATTGCCGCATTTGTAAGTTTCTTTTTTGGTTATACATTTTTCATACTTCAAATAACGTGTTGTTCATCTTAATTAATCTTACATATGTTACATTATGAACTCAGGACACAAAAAGATTCAGAATCCGTTCGCACAACTACCTGGCTCCCGACCCATTTATCGTCCTATATCTGGAATACGCAGGTTTTGGACATGTCATAAAGATCTCTAACTGTACCATTGACTCGAAGTTCATTCTTGCAATGTTGGAAAGGTGGAGACCGGAGACCCATACATTCCACCTACCAATAGGTGAATGTACCATCACGCTAGAGGATGTGTACATGCTACTAGGTCTCCCTGTCGATGGTAAGGCCGTGAATGGGTCGGTTCAACAACCCAACTCTCAGTGTGAAGAACTGTTGGGCAGGGATATGGTAGAAGGTGGTGGTGCGAGAGGGCAGGGAATACTACTCACTGAGCTGAAAAGTCATTATGCAAGTTTGGAATTAAATGAAAATTCCTATGAGAATGACAGGGTAGTAAAAGCCAGAACTTATCTTATGATACTTTTTGGTACATTTTTATTTCCCGAAAGTAGGGGAAATAGTGTAAATTTCATGTATTTACATTTACTAAGAAATTTTGAAAAAACAAGAAAATATAGTTGGGGTTCTGCAGTTTTAGCCCACCTATACAGTTCCTTGTGCAAAAACGCAGTCAAGGAAAAATGTACATTTTATGGGTGCGCTTTTTTACTACAAGCCTGGGGTTGGTGGAGGATGGAGTCCTTAAACCCCGTCAACAACAACGCTTTCGGTTTCCCGTGCGCAACAAAGTAAGTCATCAAGTTATAGCATTTATAACTATTCATCTCTTCACCAAATATATGCTAAGAATAAAATGTTTCTCATTTCCTTTAGGTACTGCGTGAGGGGTATGGATTACGGCAAGAATCCAAGATTCAATGTCGCACTCTACCGCAATCTGTTGGATCACTTAGGCCCAGATGACGTACGTAATAGCTTTTAACTTTTGCTCAATTAAATTATTTATACATTACTTTTGTGTTAACCTGATTTAAATTTTATCGCAGTTCGTATGGAGACCATATTTGGGTTTGGGCCATGATCCGAACCCGAAGGATGCAGCAACTTGGACCGCGAAGACTGCAATCATTCGGTTCAACATTATGGAGATGCACCACAGCGACCGTGTGAAGATGCAGTTCGGAATGCATCAAGAGATACCAAGTGATCCAACTTGTTTGTCCCCATGGCATCTTAAAAGGGTCGACGCCCAGTGGGGTCTTACCAACTGGAAAGACTTCACTCCGGAGTGGTGTAAGATGTGGCAGAGGCGTCACCGCTATGTCTTGCAATTCCCAGTTTTCATAATTCAAGGTAATATGCGACACTCGGATCAATATTTGTCTTGGTACAGGTCGATTAGTAACCCTGAAATGCACGTGTCTCATCCAAGGTACTTGGTTGACCCACGCACACAATGGGCACAACCCTCGGTTCCCCAACAACAAACCCAAAACCCATCAACCTCCCACCAACCCCCAAGAAGAAACAGACCCACAAACACCCAACCACAGTCCCCACCATAATAAAACTACACTCAAATGCCACACAACCAACCACAATCACCACCACACTACCAATACCCTGATATGCCTCACACCCAACCAAAATACCAATCCCAATACCAGCACACCCGCATACCCCACACACAATTTCAGTCCTCCACATATCCCAATATGGGCCCCTCAACATCCAGCCTTAGCCCTGATATGGGAATGTCGGAAGATTACAAACAAACCGACCCAACCTACCATCAACCACAATATCACCAAACCACCCAACATCCTCAATACCAAACACCCCAAGATCCATTTCCTTTCTACCCACCGTACTCAGACGATCAATGCTACAGACCCACTATGGAACCCCACCCACCGCCAACACGACCAAACTTTGAGGGTATGGGTAACCGACTGTACCAAAGCGGATCTTCTAGATATGGAGATCTGACTGATTTTATGGATCCGGACCGCATTGACTTTGCTGGGCCATCGACCTTGCCGCAGCAGGAAATGCGACGACACCCAGCACGAGAAAGGCGAGGACGGGGATGCAGAACCGGGGGTCATTACCGGGTTCCGGGGGATCACTGATTTATCTGTTTTTTTTTTCCTGTTTTTTTTATCCATTTTTTTTAATCTGTTTTTTTATCTATTATTTTAATGTAATACAGTTGGATGTAATTATTTTTTTTTAATAAAAAGTCCATTTTGTTGATCCTATGTCTAACACGCAACGCACCGGACAAAAAAATAATCAATTTTTGCCCTAAAAATACACCTAGGCGCCATCTCACTTGGCTTAGGGCATGCCCTAAGCACATAGGCGCCAAGTGAGATGGCGCCTCCCCTTAAAATATAGGTGCATGCGCCATTTCAGATGGCTCCTCCTTTGGGGAGTCATCTGAAACATGGTTATTTGCGTATTTTTTTCCGAAACGCGGTTATTTGCGAAATATTATTTTAATAATTGGTTATTAATAAAAAAATTCTCTAAATATATTTTGACTAATCGCGCATTTAGTCCAAACTTCTGCTATCTCTACACCCGGTCTAAATGCGAGGAAATTCAAAATACTTTTGAAACCCCTAAAAAACACAAACCTATACGAACTACAAATTGGGACTCGGATTCCTCCTAAGAGGATACATAGGCATACGACTAAAATCGTGGCGAGTTCCCCTATTAAAAAATTAAAACCCTTTTCACTTAACTATTGAACCTAAACCTAGTATCCTTAAGAATAAGGTAGAAGAAAGGTGCCTAACATCTTCCTTTCGTCTAAAGAAGTCTGAAACTTAGAATCTTTGTCTTGTGAATTAGGGTTTCCTATTAGATGCCCTTCCTTAGGATATAAACTAGTAGTGGCGACTCTTGATTTTAAATCTAGTGGTAACACTTGTGTGTTCATGTGTGCTTATAATGATGCTTAGAACAGGTTACAACCATTACATGGGATTCATGACGTCCAAATCATGAGTTTCCCATGATGAACCGAACTAGGACTTTTCCTTTGAAACTCATGATTCAGGAAAATTTAGCCAAAACTAAGCCCATATTTGGATTTAGGGACCTCGATTTAGGGGGGTAGGGTACTCCTTGGTCATAAACTCTCTATGTTTCGCAGGATAAGAAAACACCCTCACCATAGAAGACGACCGAAACTAGGGCTCTGTCACTGATCCAGCCCAGTAATTTTGTTTTATTATATAATTATTTATTTTCTCTTATGTAGCAGATGAGAAGCATTTCCCAGTGGCAAGCACGCGCATGATAAGGCTTTGATGTACAAGGGCGTGGGTTTGATCCCTGCCTTTTGACGTTTTTATGTTTTTTTCCATATTTTGCAGGTTTTAATATGTAGTGCATTGATTCTGTTCTACTAACACCAAAGCACGTTGGGCGCAATGGTAAACCATGCAACATGGAAGGCTAAGGGCATGGGTTCAACACCCACCCCTGGCATTTTTACTTGATTTTTCTTCTAACTTGTTTTCTTTCTAATTTCTTCCTTGACCCTAGTTTTGGCAAACTTTCTTTTTTAAATTAAACAACAAAACCTTTTTTTACAAACCCTAAAATAATTAGGTTTTAGGTTTTTATTAACATTTTTTTTAATTTCATTAGTCACCCTTTTTTATTAATTAAAACTAACTAGGTTTTTAGGTTTAATTAATTAATTATCATAAATCTTTCTTTTCATAAAAAATTACCAAAAATGTTTTCTTTTCTATTTTTCATTTTACATTTTAGATCGACTGTATAGGTTTCGCAAATGTAATCTTTATTTGTCATTTTATTTTTCATTATTACATAACTGCTTCTGGATGTAATAGCTTAGGATTTCTTTTCCAAACTGTCTATTATGTATCTGCCCCAAAGCATTGTAATAGTTTAGGGTTTACATTTCTGCTTTTATCTCCAACTATTATTTTATGCTTACTTCTTAGTAACTAGGGTTTGTATGGAAATACTAAAAACAAACGATAGAAAACCCTAAATCTCAAAATAAAAAACTGAAAAAGCAAATCACTTGCACACTCACACCTATAGGGTAACCTCCATTGTTGCCTTTGGAATAAAACAGTCATGTCCCTTGAAAGTGGGGACGCTTTAGCAAAGTCCCTCGAATAAAAGATCATAGTCCCTCAATGACCCTTTCGATGTTGTCTTTCGATAAATGACCTAGTCCCTTACGAAAATTGCTAAAGTGTCCTTACTAGTTACCTTCGATGACCGTATGATAACCCTTCGCTTGTCCCTTCACATCCAATGATGGGGCTACCTACCAACTAATGGTATGGGTAGAATTATCTAAAGGAGAAGGAAAAGTATAAAAACAACCTTGATTGGGTAGAACTTTTAATCGCTTGCTCACAAAAACAAAACATTTCTCACATTACACTTTCAAAATATTTTCAAACGCTTTATACACACTCTTGAGGACCAACACAAGAGTTATTACGAATTTCGCCTTACATTGGCAAAAAATTCAAAACACTTTTCAAACACACACAAAAAAGAAAATTTTCAAAGTGAGCTAAGCGATTAAGAGCCCGTAGATAACTACAGATGAAAAGGGTGCTAACACCTTCCATTTTCATAACCCACCCCCCGAACTCAAAATTTATCAAGGTTTTTCCTATTCTTTTCACCCTTTTCTTATTGGATAAAAGAAAAGTTAGTGGCGACTCTTGCTATCCGCAACATTTGTGATAAAACACAAAAACAAGTCAGTTCTCCCACTGTATTACAAAACTGGCGACTCTGCTGGGGAGTACTTAAAAAAGAGGGGTTACCTTAGAGTCTTAGATCAATTTTACTTGCTTTTACTTGTCTTCTTTGTTTGCTTTAAAATTGAGGGCTGCTTGGGTTTAATTTCTTACAAAGATCCTACACCCGGATCTAAGGTACCATAGGTAAGTAGCAATAGATCATGGAAACTATATGGCGTAGATCGATATGGTTGAAGTGATGGCTACGTTAGTGTGACACTTTTGTTTGTGCTGATGTTCCTTGAGCCCGTCTAGGATAAAATTGGGATGTCGCGTGATATCATAAGCACTAACTCACTTTTAGAACCTTAATTGACCCATCTTGGCCATTAGAAGGTAGTGAGATAGCCAGATTTGGTGCAATCCAGAGTTAGTTGATACTCGATGATACACTCATTGAGATTCGACTCGCAGGATGTTTTAGTGGCAAGTCAGTTGTTGTACTAAAATAAAACCTTCGAGAAAGATTCATGATATGAGATTCCTAGAACCCTATTACTATTTTAGGATAGGTTGAGCCAAATGAACTTCAACAGAAAAGGGTACTTACCTACAGACCTCATGCAAGCCTTTAAACCTAAGGCCTTTGTGTTATTTGTTTGTGTTTGCTATCTTGTTCAAACATGACATCATAACATCATACCATGGCATTTTCACTAACCCTTTTCATGGATCTTAGGGACCTGTGGTGCAGGTCTACCATGAACCAGACTTCTAGCAAGGGGCAAGAGGATTTATTTTCCTCTAGACAGATGCCGTCAAGATCAAAGTACGTCCTCGTGAGTCAAAATCTAGGACCCACTTGACATGGTGAGCTTGATTCTTATAGGGGAACATTCAAAGATGAAGACTTGAAGCTCTTCGGACAAATCTGCAGACTCAACTTCTACTATTTCGTCTCTTTTTTGTTTACCCTGTGAGATCTTTGAAAACATTGCATATGCATCTACATACCATACATATCATCACATAACAGGTTTTCCCAAGACACATTTTCTCATATTATTGTTGTTTATTTCAGTAAAAGATGGCTCTCGAACAAAGCATCAAAAATCTTCAAGCTCATAACACTCAATTTCAACAAATGTTCTTGGACTTAGCCAAGGGGCAAGAAGACCTGAAGACCCTCATCACCAAATGGAGGAAGAAAAATATTAAGAAACCAGCCGTCATCCTTAATATGGGTAGAAGATTCAAAGGTTCAGTCAAGAGGGCTCTAGATTTTGAGGTCCCATCAAATGAATATGATAACCAAGAGGAAGATGATAAGAGTGTGAAAGCTGAGGAGAATAACAACCAGGGTTCTGATGAAGAGGAAGAGGACTATTTGGATGAAAAATATCCCCCTGTTGGCGAGAAGTATAAGCTGCTGGAAGAGCGTCTGAAAGCTATGGAGATCTAGAGAGTTCCAGGGTTGGATTTTGAAGAGTTGGGCTTAGTCTCAGGAGTTGTTATCCCTCACAAATTCAAGGTCCCTACTTTTGCAAAGTATGATGGTGTTTATTGTCCTAAGCTTCATTTAAGATCTTATGTCCGGAAGATTCAATCCTAGACTATCGACAGGAAGTTATGGGTGCATTTCTTTCAAGAGAGCCTAGCTCAGACATAATTGGAATGGTTCTATCAACTGGAAGGGACCAATATTCGTACTTGGAAAGACTTAGTTGTTGCTTTTTACAAACAATACCAGTATAACGCTGATCTTGCACCAACTCGCGTGCAATTACAAAGTATGACTATGGGTTCGAATGAAGGCTTCAAAGAGCATGCCCAGAAATGGAGGGATCTAGTTGGAAGAGTTCAACCTTCTTTATCTGATAGGGAGCTGGTTAATATGTTAACGGGAACTTTCACAGGTCCTTTCTTCAATCATCTGATCCGAAGCTCTTCATTCGGATTCACTAAACTGATATTAACAGGGGACAGTTTGAAAGTGGAATCAGGAGTGGAAAAATTCAGGTGGCTGCTTCTTTAACTACCATGAAGAAGACATTCATCAGAAAAAGGAAACTAGTGTTGTGTATGGACAGATGGGTCGTGCTAGAAATGACTGCAACCAGTCTGTGGGAGTTGTGCTAATTTCTAATCTTGCGCCAGTGCAACAACATCAACAAGGCAATTAGTGTAGGTCAGATGCATCCAGGAGATAATTTACTAAGATCAACATGCATTATCTCAGGCATTACAACATCTATTGAAGGCATAGTTGATAACGTTAAGAGATTCGCCTCAGAATGCAAACACTTCCTCCCCCAAGTACAGTCCTAATGTAAGATGCACCTATCATTCCAATAGTCTCGGACACGACACAAATAGTCGTTGGGCTTTTAAAAATAAAATTTAAGACATGATTGATAATAAAGATATTGAAATTGATCCTCCCGAGACCCCCAATGTGATTACTGCACCTATGCCTAAGCACGACAAAGACATTAGTGCTATTAATGATGTTTCATTTGTTTCTGCCGTAAGTGAATTGACTACTCCACTCCTGATTATTAAGAAGAATATGTTGCAAGCCGGTTTATTTCGGGTTATATTGAAAGATGATACTGCTGCGTAGCCCAACTTAATGGTTGCAAACTGCTGAAAGAAGGTATTCAGTGTCTGTTAGATAACCACCTAATTCTAGTTGAGAATACTCCTTCTATTGAGAATTTGTTTCAAGATTTCGAGCTTGAAGAGGTATTTGTAATTTCTGGTACTCCTATAAGGATCACTACTAAAGGCCCTGTGAAGATTAAGGTTGAACCAAGAGTCGTTCCTCTGATAATCACTGCACCCAAACCAATCCCATACTCCTCGGACAAGGTTGTCCCTTGGAATTATTGGGTTGACGTCTACTACCATGGCATCAAGCAAGAACCATTGACTGTTGAAAGTGAAGATACTGATTCCAACATTGACAATATTGCTGGGACCAATAAAGTTACTAGAAGTGGAAGGGTTTTCTCTCTCAAAATCTATTCGAAGACTGTCGCCACACCAGTTCGTGTTACCTCTACCGAGTCAATTACTGAGACTCGGGGCAAAGATAAAATAACGGAGCCTGCCCAGACGGAGGCACCTAAAGAAGTTACCACTGAAGATACCTCCAGGCAAGAGTTGGAGGAGGTATTAAAAATTATCCGAAAAAGAGATTATAAGATCGTTGAACAGTTGGGACAGACTCCCTCCAAGATATCCATGTTATCCCTATAGTTGTGCTCAAAAGCCCATGCTCAAGCTTTGGTGAAGTTCTTAAAATCTGCGCATGTACCGCAAGAAATCTCTGCTTATCAATTTGAAAATTATGTTGCTAGCCTGACTATTGATAATGGCCTAGGCTTTTCTGATGCTAATTTGATTCCTGAAGGAAAGAACCATAACAAGGTGTTGCAACTGGTTTTTAAATCAAAGTCGCCACCCTTAATATTTATCCTAAAGGAAGGGAGTATAAAGGAATAACCCTAAAAGTTAGAGAGTCTAGGTTATTGACTCAGTTCTAGATGAAGGGAAGGTGTTAGGCACCCCTCATCTACCTTGTTCACAAGGATACTAGGTTTAGAAGCGTGATTTCTAGGAAATAGGGTTTTAACATTTTATTAGAGGAAAAAAGGTTTTGTTTTTTAATTAGTGAGACTCACCACGATTTTTGATCGTATGCCTACGTATCCTCCTAGGAGGAATCAGAGTCCCATTTCGTAGTTCGCAGTGTTTGGGTTGGTGTTTTTTATAAGATTGCATATAATTGCTTTCGAATTAACCTTGAACATTGTCTCGATTGTAAGTTGAGTGATCGTAGACGCAGTTTGCAGTTAATTTTGAAAGTAATTCTATTTAATCATTTTTTGAAAATATCTTGATTTTGATTATGTTAGTAGAAAATGATTTGATGTTGGTTAGCTGTTTTAAGTTTCAATTTGATTAAAGTACGTGGTATGACACAAAGCGGAGGAAGTCTGATATAGTCCCCTCATCACGTGATCAGATATTAGCCACATGTCGCTCACATATGGTAAATTTAGTGAATTGCGTGGGTTTTAATATTTTTATAAAAAATATTGAATTCATTGTGAAAAATGTTTGAATTCATAGCATTTGATTTATTTTTATTATTTTGATGTTGTACTATTCAAAAGAATAAATTGTATAGATAATAAAAATTTTATAAAAAAAATCTAAAGATGTAGAAATAGAAATTAGGAAAGTGTAACTCCATATTGGGCCTAAAATCAAGCTAACATATTATTATCATTCAAATAACATTATCATTATTATTAATATTGTTATCTATATGAAGAAAAGTGTAACTCTAAAAGTGTTGCGTACAATCTTATGGCCTTTTTCAAATCTAGTTTAAGAAACCTATGGTTAATGATAATTATTTTTTATAATAATAATGATAATCATAACAAAAAATAAGCCGCTCAATCTCCTAAAATCCCAAAACCAAAACACAGTACTTATTTTTTCAAAATCTCTTAATAGTCACTGTAATCATATTATTTTGATTCTTCAAAGAACAAACAAGAACCAATCGATTGGCAAGGGCGTCGAAGGGTTGTCGGTGGGATGTGTATCGTCACCATGGAAGATCTGAAGGGTTGTTGGAAGTGTTGGAGGCGGCGAGATCTGGGGGTGGCGCGGTCGTGGCCGGTGCGTTGGAAACGTGATGGCGAGAGGGAGTGGCTCGATCGGAAACAGAACAATGGTGGTTGAGAGTAGGAGTTTGGGCGCGGTGGTGCTAGTGTACAAATAGTGATTATATAATAATAATAATTAATATAATTACAAAAAAAAATGTAGAGAATTATAATAATAATAATAATAATAATAATAACAAAATATTGGAATATAATAATTATATAAAAAAAAAATATAAAAGAAGAAAAAAAAGAGAAAATATTTTGATTAGTACAGGGGGTGTGTTTTTAGTTTTAGAGTCAAAATAGAGAGTGTAGAAAACAAAAGGATGATGCCCAATACAAACCCAGGCAGGGGGTGTTGGTTCGCTTGGAGTTGCAGTAATTGGGGGAAGGGAGGGTGTGAAAATCATTGGGCCTAACGTGATTGGAGAAGAGCCTTGTTGATCGAGTACGCGAGAGCGTATGGCGCCTATGGTGCGGACTTGGTCTTAAGGCCGTCTGATCAACATCACGCGGATAACATTGAAGGCGCATTCCAATTACGGTGTACGTGCGCGCAACGGATAAAAACCTTGTTTTTTTATTCCTTTCCATTTTCCTTTTGTGGTCACGTTTTACAAAAGCAGACTTATCCTCTCTTTCTCACCTATAGCGACCTTTCTTTCTCTTTCGTCTACCCTCTCTTCCCTTTTCAACTTCAACTCTGTTCCCTGTAAAATCCTAACATCATCCTACCCCCGGCGGCGCATGTTTCAAGATCCAAACGTGCATAAGGCCTCAATATGAACCTCTAAACTTATTCATACACCCCTTAGGTTTTTATTTTATTTTATTTATTTTTTATTTTTATTTATTTAAAGTCAAAATTAAATTAGATAAAGTCAAGTCTTTCATACAAGGTCCAAGCCCAATCCCTTTTTACATAATTCAAGCTCTATATAACCTCATTATTTCAGACATAACAAGCCACGGAAAAACCTTGCAATATCACCATTCCAAAATTCCAAAAAAAATAAAAAATTAGGGCAAACACAAAACTATATTGACAGTCTCCTTCAATTGAAACCAAGCATTCAAACATATTCCTGAAGATCCCAGGAGTCGTTCCCATTCATACAACAAGCTTGAGGCATCCCAGAACACACTCCCTCAAGAACACCAGTTGGGTAGTTTTTCTAAACCTTGAATTTTTATTTTTCACATTATTAATTGACTTGTGTATTCATGTGTGCTTATAATGATGTTTAAAACAACTTACATCCATTACATGGGATTCATAACGTTCAAATCATGAGTTGCTAATGATGAACTGAACTAGGACTTTTCCTTTGAAACTAACGGCTCAGACTTTTTTAGCCAAAATAAAGCCCATATTTGGATTCAGGGCCCTAGATTTAGGGGGGTAGGGTACTCCTTGGTCACAAACTCTCTCTGTTTTGCAGGATAAGAAAACGCCCTCACTGGAGAAGACGACCGGAGTTAGGGCTCCGGCGCTTCTCCGACCTAGTAATTTTGGTTTATTATATAATTATTTGTTTTCGCTGATGTACCAGATGAGAAGTATGGCCTAGTGGTAAGCACGCGCATGATAAGGCTTTGATGTACAAGGGTGTGGGTTTAATCCCTTCCTTTTAACGTTTTTATGTTTTTTCCATATTTTTGCAGGTTTTAATATGTAGCGCGCTGATTCCGTTCTACTAACAACAAAGCATGCTGGGTGTAGTGATAGACCATGCAGCTTGGAAGACTAAGGGTGTGGGTTCAACAGCCACCCCTGACATTTTTACTTGATTTTGCTTCTAACTTTTTTTTCTTTCTAATTTCTTCCTTAGCCCTAGTTTTGGGAAACTTAATCTTTTTTAAATTAAACAACAAAACCTTTTTTTTACAAACCCTAAAATAATTAGGTTTTAGTTTTTTATTAACATTGTTTAATTTCATTATTCACCCTTTTTTTATTAATTAAAATTAACTAGGTTTTTAGGTTTAATTAATTAATTATCATAAATCTTTATTTTCATAAAAATTACCAAAAATGTTTTCTTTTCTATTTTTCATTTTACATTTTAGATCGACTGTATAGGTTTCGTGAATGTAATTTTTATTTTTCATTTTCTTTTTCATTATTATGTAACTGCTCCTGGATGTAATATCTTAGGATTTCTTTTCTGCACTGTCTATTATGTATCTACCCCAAAGCATTGTAATAGTTTAGGGTTTACGTTTCTGCTTTTATCTCCTACTATTATTTTATGCTTACTGCTTAGTAACTAGGGTTTGTATGGAAAGAATAAAAACAAACGATAGAAAACCCTAAATCTCAAGATAAATAACTGAAAAACAAATCACTTGCACAGTCGCACCTCTAGTGTAACCTCCCTTGTTGCCTTCGGAATAAAACGATCATGTATCTCGAAAGTGGGGATGCTTTAGCAAAGTCCCTCGAATAAAAGATCATTGTCCCTCGATGACCCTTTCAATGTTGCCTTTCGATAAATGATCTAGTCCCTTGCGAAAATTGCTAAAGCGTCCTTACTAGTTGCCTTTGATGATCGTACGGTGACCCTTTGCATGTCCCTTCACATCCAACGATGGGGCTACCTACCAACTAATGGTATGAATAACACTATCTAAAGGAGAAGGAAAAGTACAAAACGACCTTGAGTGGGTAGAACTTTTAATCGCTTTCTCACAAAAACAAAAACATTTCTCACATCACACATTCAAAATATTTTCAAACGCTTTGTACACACTCTTGAGGACAGATACAAGAGTTATTACGAAGTTCGCCTTACATTGGCAAAAGTTTCAAAATATTTTTCAAACACACACAAAAAAGAAAATTTTCAAAGTGAGCTAAGAGATTAAGAGCCCGTAGATAACTACGAATGAAAAGGGTGCTAACACTTTCCCTTTCCATAACCTACCCCCCGAACTCAAAATCTACCAAGGTATTTCCTATTCTTTTCACCCTTTCCTTATTGGATAAAAGAAAAGTTGGTGGTGACTCTTGCTATCTGCAACATTTGCAATAAAATGCAAAAACAAGTCAATTCACCCACCGTATTACACCATGGAACTAACAAAATACATGAACTTGTTTCAGATCCTTGTATTTGTTTTGAGGCTCCTGATATTTTCAAGAATTACACACAAACAAAATTCTAATTCAGAACAAGGGAGTTTAGAAATCACCTCTTCAGAATTTGATTCAGATTTAGATTCTAGCTCTGATTGAATCTTCTCATTAGAGGCTTTGATGCTTTCCATCAATGTCACATTTTATTGTTCTTCCTCGTAATCATCTTCTGAATAATCAAAGTCATCCCAAGTAGCCATCAACCTTTTCTTCACACCTTTGAAGACTTTCTACTTTGAATTGTCTTTTATGAGCTTGGGACATTCATTCTTGTAGTGACCTGGCTCCTTACATTCAAAGCACGTGATGTATTTTCTTGCACCTAACTTCCTTTATCCATAAGTTGATTCAAAGTGACCAAATGTCCTTCTAAATCCTAAACCTTTGCCTTGCCTTTTCTTCTAGAGTTGATTAACCCTTTTGGAGAGAAGAGACAACTCTTCTTCTTCTTCTGAATATTCTTCAGATTCATCTTCTTCTCTAGCTTGAAGGGATCTAATCTTTTCCGAATTTCTCAAAGATTTTAGAGCCACTGATTTTCCTCTTCACTGAGGCTCATCTTCTTCAAGCTCTATCTCATGACTTCTCAAAGAACTAACTAGTTCCTCAAGAGAAATGTTGTTCAGATCCTTGGTCAGTTTCAATGCAGATACCATCGACCTTCATTTCTTAGGTAGACTTCTGATAATTTTCTTCACATGATCTACAATAGAATACCCTTTGTTCAAAACCTTTAGTCCTGAAACAAGTGTTTGAAACCTTGAGAACATATTATCAACAGTTCCATCATCTTCCATCTTGAAGGCTTCATACTTCTGGATTATGGAAAATGCCTTAGTTTCTTTAACTTGAGCATTTCCTTCATGAGTCATTTTCAAAGAATAAAAAATAGACTTTGTTGTGTCTTTATTTATGATCTTCTCATACTCAATATAAGAAATATAATTCAGCTGAATGGTTCTATCTATGTAATGATTCTTGTAATATTTCTTTTGTTGCCCAGTCATCACTCTTCTTTCTATCTTGTTCCTACTAGCATCAATAGGATGTTTGTAGCCATAAACTGCCATATCACACAGATCTACATTATTACAAAGAAAGAAACTTTCTATTTTGTTTTTCCAGTAGTCAAACCTTTCTCCATCAAATACTGGAGGTTTGGCATAATTATCTCTTTCATTCGCAATGGGTGAAACTGGTGGAACGATTCCCACCATTGAGTTTCAACAAAAAATATGGATCTTTATCTGACACTGTAAGTGTTTGATAAAAAATCAATACCATAACCGAGGCTCTGATACCAATTCATGGTACATGAAACACAAGAAAGAGGGATTTGAATTGGGTTACTAGATTTGAAACTTTTTCTACCCAAAACAAGCAAATATGAAACAAGAACAAAAATAAATGAATACACTTATTTTTATCCTGGTTTACTGTTAACGAAGTTAATCAAGTCCACCTGCCAAAGTCATTTTTCCTTTCTCAACAAGGACTTAATCCACTATAACCAAACTGATTACAATCTACAAACACTATTTGTCAATGTCTTCTTGAGAAATTCTGACTATACTCTAGTCTTTCAATGAACAATCAACTTAAAAGTTGGGATACAAAAGGTGTGTTTACAAGATGTTTCTTAGAAAGAAGATTTACACAAGTTAAAATACAAAGATGAACACAATAGTGTTTCTAGCAAGTATATGAACAAAAGTTCCTTGCTTTACAGCTCTTTACACAAAGATGAAATATTTATGTTTGAGAGGTCACGTGATAAGTTCTTAGGGAAAAAGTTCCAAGATCAAAAGTTGTTTTATATTCTTCTAATTCTTCTTTATATAGCCAAAGAAAGATCCGTTGGGGGGAACAATGAGAATTCCAAATTCCAACTGCATTCTTACATAATGAACACTGAGAGTGGTACAAAACATCATACCATAGTACTGTTCTTCCATCACAAAATTAGAGTAGTGGGGGGAATATTTGATCTGGTACCATGTACTACTCACTCACATGTTTTTTTTTATCTTATCTTCTAATCTTTAGAGACTTTAGAATGTGTTTTGATGAAGCATGCTTAGAAGGATCAAAACCATAATGAGAGTCTTCAAAACGTTATCTTCAGAGTCTTCATAACTTGTTCAATTGAACCTTGTCTTCTGAACCTTAGAACTTAAAAGTGCAGAATCTTCAGAGTTTGAGAAATCTTCAGAAGCTCTTCAATCATAGTCACATTTAGAAGCTTTAGACTAAAGTTCTTCAAAACTATTGTTTAGAAGAATTCCAGAACTTGAAAATATGTTTGTAACATGTACTTTTGTATCTCTCTTGAGTTAAAGTGTGTTGATTCTAGAAATTAATAACTTCATACACCATATTATCAGAGTCATAACCTAGCAAAAGCTACCACTACAATAAATAACAATTTTCATGACGAAGTTTTCACCTTAGCAAAAGAAAAACCACAGTATAAAATTCATGGCGCACCATATTTTATTATTTATTAAAATAAAAAACCACAAAATCCCTTAATATAACCAAGGGGGAAAACAACTTATTACATGTTTCGATTCCCTGCTAATGCAATTTATGTTTTTATTTGTTTATAAGTGTAAAAAAAATATTCTAACCCTTCGGTTATATATTTAACCAAGGTAAAAAAATAATAAGATTTTCTATAAAAGAACTCGTTAAACAGATTTTACCATAATCCTTAGTAATATGAAGTCGCCCAAACTCACAAGCATCATTCTTTGGGATGGATTGCAAGACGGAAAAATTGTTCTTCAATCTTGAACACAACATTTTTTCTGCCCTTGTAATCTATCTCACAAAATGGTGTTGATGTTGTTGTTTTATTCTTGGAATACACTTTCTATGATGGATTGCAAGTGTAGAAAAAACATTTTTCAATGTTTGGAACAAATAACTTATTAGAAGTTGGATGCATTCAAATCCTTTAGCTTAAAAAGCATGCACACAAGGGTATGCAACAAAACACGTATGATGAAACATGTATTGTTAGCTTTAATTGAAAGACATTTTTTACATGTCTCTCTTCAAATAAACAAACAGGTAAAAAATGATGAACTTGAAGGCAAAGTTCTGACATTCAAACTTCATTCTTCATACATGTTTTGTTGCATTATTCTCTGGGGTATATTATAAGTGCAGAAAATATTTATTGTAAATAATTTATTTTTATGTTCTGTGTAAATGTAATCGTTAAAAAAAAGAGTTCACCTCGGTTTTTGTTATAAATCAAGGGGGGTATAATAATCATATTTTACTATAAAAATACTTGTTACACGGATTGTACTCTAATCTTTAATAATATGAACCTGCCCCAAAGAGAGGAAACATTCACACGAGTCCACTTCATGAGTTGCTACAACATATTTCTTGGATGGATTGCAAGTGCAGAAAATAAAAATTATCATTGACCCTGGAAACAACTCTCTAGCATCTTGCATGGGACCTCTAGCATCTAAATCTTTATATCAATGAAGATTTTTTGCATACAATATATTTTTAATATTCTGTTAAAACAATGTAATTAAAAAAAATAACTAACTTATTCACCTTGGTAATTTGTCATGACCGAGGTGATAGTTAAGTGTTTTTTTCTATACTATATTCATTGGCCTTAACAAATCTTTATCGTTCATTTAATGGGTATCAACAGCCAAGACGCTACCATTAGTGATCCACGTGAAACCTAAGGAACATCCATTATAAAATCATGTTGGATATTGAAAATCTAACTTAAATGAAACATATGAAGCGCTTGAAATTTTTCTGGGTTCAAAGTTCTGAGATTGATTGCAAGAGTTACTATAACATATTTCTACGATGGATTGCAAGTGTAGAAAATTTCCTGGATTCAAGGTTTGTTTTCTTAAGTATTTTTTCGAACCAAAAATTATTTGATTTTTGATATTAATTACCTTACCTTTTTTTTCATCAGAAACAATTGCATGTAAGATCCAACAGAAGATCTTCCCCAAGATTCAATAATATGAAGATCTAAATCTACATCTTGAGGGATTTTTTTATATCTAGGATCCCTAGGAAATTTGATTTTTATCTTGAACCACCCTAGAGAGTTTGACTTTTATTTTATTTTAATATTATGCTTAAGCAATGTAATATTCTGGGTAAACAATGCAATATTCTAGGTAAACAATGTAACAACTTAAAAAATATATATTTATTTATCCCTCGGTTTTTAGGTGAAACTAAGATAAAAGATACGCTAGTTTTGAAAATAATAAAAGTGTGGCTCTTGGGGTTCGAACTCATGTGCATATACTATACACCTCGGGTTTTAAACACCGAGGTGTCAAGTGATACTTTTCATGACGACCTTATTTACCTCGCTTCTTTTGCCGAGGTAAAATGCATTTCGCGTCCGAGGTTAGAAGCGCTATTCGTAGTAGCATACACACTAGAAAAACTATTAGGATACAAAATTGTTCTCTAAGAAGTAATGTATTGTTATCATCAAAACTAAATGCTAGATGTAGAATTAAATCTTGTTCTTACAGTATGAAGCTATTTTGGAAGCTTCATCCGCCTTATATTTTTTCTTCATAGCAACACAAAGTAGATCAACTTTAGATCGTTCCACGAATATTTTTAATAAAAGGTATGTTATTATCATTTTGTTGATAAATGTTGATGTATTTTGTTGTTGCTGTTGTTGTTTATAAATGGTTTGTGTTGTTATTGTTGATAAGTGTATGTTGTTGATGTTGCTGTTGTTGATAAATGTTGTTGTTGTTGAGTTTATTATAATGTATGTATATTGCTTCTTTCTAAAATCCTTCATTGAACATGCATTCATTTAAAGTGATTTAGAAAATAATAATTTGAAAATTAAGTTATATTTGAAATACAAATTAGACCATTCAATGTTTTTTGAATTGTATGCATCTTGTAATTCATCTATTGCTCTTTAACACGTAGAACTTGATTTATTACCCCAAGTTCTTTAAAGAAACAGTTCGTTATCTATTAATTTATATTGCAAAACATTAAATTTGTTGAGAAATTGAATCATCTTCATAGTTGTCATCATAATAATCTTCATCATCGATTAAAATAATGATGATGATAGCGATGATGATGATTCTGAATTAGTCAACATGTTGATGCTTTGCAAAATAAACTAGGAATGACATGTTTCTTGGAAGAACTCAGGGCATTGAACCAAATACTATATGTTAAGTAGCAAGCACTACGCCATATAAGGGAATAGACAACGCTTTATTTTGCCATAGACAGCACTTTAAAGCGCTGCCTATTCCTGCGCTGCTGTAAGTAAAAACAGTGCTTTTTGTCAATGTAAAAGCGCTGCTTAATGTAGCCTTTAGGAAATGCTTTATTCCATAAGCGCTCCCTAAAGACCCCTATAGGCAGCGCTTTTTACATGAGAAGCATTTTCTAATGCACCCCTTTAGACAACGCTTTTAAAAGCGCTGTGTAATGTATATTTTAGTTCACTTTATTTTCTTCTGTTTTAGGCAGCGCTTTCTTTAAAAGTGCTCTCTAAAGTCCCTTTTAGGAAACACTTTCTAATGCACCCCTTTATGCAACATTTTCTTTAAAAGTGCTTTCTATTCGCCACTATAGACAGCGCTTTTTTGTTTAAAGCGCTGTCTAATAGTCACAAATTTTTTAATTTATACCACTTATATTTTAAGCGCTCTCAATAAATATTCACTTAAAATAAGCGTTGTCTTTCACATTTACACCATATTTCATAAATTTACAGCTTCAATCCAATAAATATGCACCAAATTTGCATATTTATATATACACCTTTAATCCAATAATTTATATACATAAATTTGATAAAACTTCAAAAAAAAAATATAGTTAAATCTGCTAGTTTTTGGTATATATATATATATATATATATATATATATATATATATATATATATATATATATATATATATATATATATATATATATATGCAAATGTACATATTACTATCTTCTAGAGCTGCTATCTTCTTTATGATCTTCTCTAGAAACAACAACAACGATGAATCCTAAATGAACTTGTTATCTCTATATCTTCTACATATGCACCTACCTGAAACAAAACCAACAAAGGCATATAAGAACCAAACTATATAACACTTAAATCTTATAACAATTATAATTTAACACAAACCAATGTAACAAAAACAAATCAAGATTCTGTTATAATCCACCATTAAAAATTCTCAAATTCATTCTATGGTACAGACAAAAATTTATTTGAATTTAACTCCAATATCATCATAACTAACCTTCCACATAACAACAACAACATTGCAACACAATTTACCATATTAATGACGACATAGTATCTCATCAAAACTCAAACTTATATATACACAAAATTCTCATCAATGAAAGTGTCTCAATACCTTATAAAATTCTCATCTCAATAATGTATTGACACCAATCCTCATTATTTTCGTCCAATTGATCTTTCGAGTAAGTAAAAGACTTGAATTCATCAAAGTATTACATAATATAACATAATATGATTTAGTTAAAACTAATTAATTAGATTAAATGTGTTAAATATTAAAATAAATCATAAGTTAGAAGCCCATACCATGATTGTAATCTCTATTAGATTTAAAAGAATAATTTCTTTCATAAACCTTAACATGAAATAACCGCAATCTATATCATTACGCTGACGAGGACACTACACGTGGAAAAAAAGAATATATATCACGATATATAGTTTAACTTGTTTTATCATGTAGTATCACTAATATAATCAAAATTGTGAAAATATACCTACAATCTGATCCATGTAATGTTGTTTGCTTTACTCTTTGGTAATTGAATATCTCTTTGTGATCGAAAAATTTGTATAACTCTAACAAATTATAAACGAATATTTAGAAAAATCTCACATAAATAAATAAATATACAAACAAATATTTAGAACAATCTAACTTACGTATCAACCATCTTCTTTATATCTGAGTATTTTGTCCAATCACCTTCTAACGAATTCACATAATATACAATTTCTCTTATAGGATTAATCGCAACCAACAACCAGTGTCCACTGTAAGATTAACAAAGGTTAGATGGAAACTTTCTACACAACGTTAAAACAAGAAAAAAATATAATAGATGAAGTTAGAATGAAAATCCAACCCATTGCGAGTATTAAATGGTAAAAAAAACAACTTTTCTATATCTTTGTTGGCCATAAATGCACAGAAAGAGTAAATCACTGACTTCGTCTGGTCTTTGATTGATTAATCGTGAGTTGATATTGTTGGGAGATAAGAAACAGAATCTTTGTTCCAATTGATACGAGCGCATCAAGTTGTCATACATGAACCTTAAATAAAAACATCATTAACATTAAGACTATTCATTGAAATGAGTAAATAAATTGTTCAATTAATTAAATAAAATTGATCGGAGTATACCTGATGTATGTATCGATAACAACAAGGCTTAATTCTGAATGTCCAAAAACTTGATCCATATCCTCTTTACTAATTGTTACGTAGGAAAAACGAAAAATACTTTCCTTCATAGATATATTACGAGTACCTCCGTCAGCCAAATCTGATATTCTTATTAATGTCTAAAGGCACGACCTATATCCATAAGTAGGCTTTTTTCCAGCCGTGGTCTTTGCAACATCATTTTTTTGTGTGGATATGTTGCTAATTTCAGGCTTTTTACTCCTACTGACTTGTTGCATCTCTTTAGCATGAATCTAAAGATCATATGCATATAAGTTAGGTGAAGTATAAGATCATGAATTAACTATATATATATATATATATATATATATATATATATATATATATATATATATATATATATATATATATATATATATATATATATATATATATATATATATATATATATATATATATATATATATATATATATATATATATATATATATATATATATATATATATATATATATATATATATATATATATATATCAATGTACCTCTTTTTTTGATGCAACTAACTCGGTTTGCCGCGTAATCCCGTTATCTTTTGATTTGGATTTTACAGGAGTCTAACATTACCATGAAAAAAATGTACGTTAAATTATGGTAAAAAATTTGAATACTTAAAGGTTTATAATGGTTTTGAACATACCTCATCATCTATGCAAATAAGATTTGACAGCCATGCAACATACGATCCTATTGCCTCTCCCACCAACGCTGCATCTAAAATATCGTCAGGTAAAGGTAATAACGCATCCCTCTCTAAAGCAATATCAATTGATACTTTCAAAAATCCAGCAGGGAGCGGTTTATGGTGAAGTACTTCTCCCAAAGTGTTATGCACTTATCCCTTTCCAACCATGCGATAAGTCGATGAGGATAAATAGAGTTGACAAGGTGAAATTCCCTAAACCAATAATAAATATGAAATTGTTAATGTGTATATATGTCAATTAAAAAAATTGTGCTAATTCATAATAATTTATATTACCTCGAGAAGTTTTTGTTGGAAATCACAATTGATACTATCTTTGTCACTAGTATCCTTGAATCCTGAACTTTGTCTTTCAGACTAATTTCTTTCTTTATCCATTTCCAACTCACGAACTTTAGCTTTTAATTTTTCTAAATCTTCCAACACTTCTTTATTGCTATGTGAAATTCTGGCTGCAGATACTCAATGTCACGTTCAATGTTATGACACCGTATCTGACTTACTATATGACAGTAAATACAAAAGCAATAAAGAACACAGTCAATTGTTTACCCAGTTCAGTGTGCAACAACACCTACTCTGGGGGCTACCAAGCCAAGGAGAGAATCCACTATAAGAGATGTTAATTCATGAATAAACCAACCAGTTTATCTCCTTCACTTAAGACCTACCCAATGCAATTCCAATCTAAGTACAACTTAAATCTGAGTTCCTACTCACTCCCCCTCATTCACAGCAGTGATACATAAACCAATTTTGACCTAAGAATTGATGAAGACACTCTTCAAAAAAAAACACACACTTGATTAAGCTTCACAGCTTTTTAATCAAGCAACACAATCACTCGTGCTTCACAGCTTTGAGTGATGTACACAATTAACCTGACTCTGCTTCACAGCTTTAGTCAAGGAACATTCAAACACTCTTGCTTCAAAGCTTTGAGTGCTACATAACCCTTACAAATAGAAACCTATTCCAAGGCACTTATCACAATGATAATTGCTTGGAGTACAATGAACAAATCTATACAGATTACAAATTGATCTTCTAATCAATCAGCAGGGATCCTTGAAAAACAGCAGCTCTGTTGAATATATAGCAGCTGCAACTTCAGTTAGGGTTTCCAAAAACCTAGGGTTAATTTCGTTTGACCTAAAGACCAGGTCACAGGACTTTATTAACCAGGTTAGGGTTGAGCTAGATTACCCCTCAGAAAACGCAGGATTCTGTTCAGAAAGGACTGAGTTATTTCCTGAAAAAACTCAGACTTATCCAATCCTGCAATCCTGTTAGTTCAGAACAGGATGTCATAACACCTGTTATGACATCTGAGAAAACCTGTCTACTGATTTAGCAAAATGTGATCATTTTGCAAAATACTCAGATACACACTTATAAACATCAGTATTACAATTACAATATTTTTCTGCAAAGGTACCTAATGAGTCAGTACAACCTGAACTAGAATGTTATGACATCAGTCATGACATTCACACATACACTTGGGATTTACCAAAAATGCAAGCCAATACCTAAACACCTACAAACTCCCCCTTTGGCAGATTTTTGGCTAAAGACCCTAAACAATCAGAGATAGATAGCAGTAGAAATAAGTGACAGCAGAAAAATAGAACACAAAATGTCAAGTACTAATTAAGCAAGTACCAAAATATTCTCCCCCTCTTTAGCCACAAATGGGCCAAAGATACATGTTCATAAAATTATACAGTTATCCGAAACAAACTAGTAAGAGCAGCAGCAGCAAACAATTGAATACACTTCAGCACCAACCAGCAACACCACCAAACAGCAATCATTCTTCAAGCACTGTCATCAGATCCAGAGGATTCAGGCTTCCTTCTTTTTTTGTGAGCAATGTCAGCATTCTTCTCTTTGTTTGATGTCTCAACATTCTTAGAGACATCTGGATTTGTTTCAGCATTTGGGCTTTCTTGGTTCAGAGGAACAGAAATGCCAGGAACTGAGTGGTTCTCGTTCAGAATTCTTGAAACAATTTTTGCTATTGCTTGATTAACATAGGCTATCCCTTCCCTATTTGCAATTTCAGGGGGAACTGAAGAGGAAGGATGAGATGGATTACCTGCATGTCTTGTTCTCAACTCTTTGACCTTGGTGGGGTTAGTTCCCACTTTTCTATGAGAAGAGATCTCCAGAACGTCAGAGTCCAGACAGGAAGAGATTGTCCCAGAATCTTGATCAGAGGAAGAGGTTGAGATGGTCGTATTGGATGATGAGGAAGTCGAAGCCGCCATGGTGGAAGACGATGTCTGAGACATTTTGATTGACTTTGAGTAATAGTAGCAGTTTGAGAAAAATCTTTGATTGGGAGGAGGAAACAGGTTGCAAGGATGAGAGAGGTAGGGGGTAAAAGGGAGTCTCTTCAACTTCTTAAAGCTTTTGAAGGAATTGTGAAAGAATATGATTAACCCACTAAATATAGACTTAATAAAATTAATCCCTTCAACCCTTGTTTTAAGCAAAACTAATTGCTATAATTTCTCATGTTGGTGAATACCCAACCTGCCCCTCAAATTTTCAAGTTTATTTCCAACAAGAGCCTTGGTAGAAGAATCAGTCAGCTGAAGCTTAGAGAAACTATGTTCCAGTTTAAATGACTTCTTCTCTTCAAAGTCAATAGGATTCAAGGAAATGTTGATTGTTTTCAGATTGTCACACCACAATGTCACAACATCTTGTGTAACATTGTACTCAGGGAGCATCTGTTTTGACCAGATGTTTTGAGAACATAATTTATTTGACTTGTTATTTCCAACATCCTTGTCAAGATGACTTAAGGTTCTGAAAACACATTCTTCTTCAAGTTTGTTTGCCACATCACAGATATTATCAACCTGTAGTTTTGGAGTTCTTCTGACAGCTTCCATAGAAATAGCTCTTTTCATTCTTCCTAGATGGAGGAGACCAAGCTTGTGCTGCCACAGTTTCATCTCTTTTTCTTCTTTGATGATTTGACACACAGTGGAGATAACAGTGTTCTCAGGCTGCCACACGTAACAGTTATCTTTGGATTTGATTCCTCTCATTACAACTTCTAGTTTTTTATTAATTACTAGACATTCAAATCTTGAGAAGTTGACCTTGAATCCTAGATCACATAATTGACTGATACTAATGAGATTAGCAGTCAACCCTTTCACCAGCAGTACTTTATTCAGACTTGGAACTCCAGGGCAGTCCAAATTACCAACTCCTTTGACTTCACCTTTAGCACCATCTCCAAAGGTCACAAAACTGGTGGTGTGAGGCATAACATTATTGAGGAGATTTTTGAATCCAGTCATGTGTCTGGAACATCCACTGTCAAAGTACCAATCTTCCTTTGCAGAGACCCTCAGGGAAGTGTGAGATATCAGTGCAACAGCCTTTTTCTTCCATTTAGGAACATGAAGTACCTTTTTAGACTTAGGTTTGACACCTGAGTTCTGATTAGGATATCCATGTAGTCTGAAGCAGAAGGGCTTTATGTGACCATATCTCCCACAATGATGACATTTCCATCTTTGGTACCTCTTCTTCATATGTCTCTGTCCCTGATGTTGAGAGTTGTGTTGAGACATCCGTTTTGACATTTGCTTACCAGTACCAGATTTCTTTGCTTCCACAAATCCTAGTCCAGATTTATTTCCCATATTTTGTCCAGCCTGAAGGATCTCTTCCAATTTGTCTGTTCCATTGGTCAACATCTTGACAGATTTGGTCATTTGATTCAGTTGTGAGTTCAGCAATTGAACTTCTCCTTCTAGATGACTTATAGTTTCAAGATTCGCCCTTTTTTCAGCCTCCAGTTTGATAATGAGTTTTGATTGTTTCTCATTCTGCACACAGACTTCAGCACTTCTGATACACAATTTCTTGTAGGTATCAGCCAGTTCTTCAAATGACACTTCTTCATCACTAGTGTCACTTTCAGAAGTACAAACACTAGTTAGGGCAGTAACTAGTTTGGCAGATTTCAGACCAAGTAACAGTCATTCCTTTCTTTTGCTTCTTAAGAAAGGTAGGACATTCAGCTCGAATATGTCCATATCCTTCACATCCATGGCATTGAATACCTCTGCCTTGGTTTCCCTTATCTTTTGACCTTGGTCTTCTGCTGGAACTGTCAATGTCAGAGGGAATGTTATGAACATTAGACCTTGACTTTGGGTCCATTCTTTTGATGAGCCTGTTGAATTGTCTTCCAAGCATGGCAATAGCTTCAGATATGTTTTCTTCTTCATCCTCCTTGTATTCAACATCAGTGTTGGATACAAGTGCTATGCTTTTGTTTTTCTTGTCACCATTATCAGTGATCCCCATCTCAAAAGTCTGAAGAGACCCAATAAGTTCATCCACTTTCAACTTGCTAATGTCCTGAGCTTCCTCTATGGCAGTTACCTTCATTGCAAATCTTTTAGGCAAGGATCTGAGAATCTTCCTCACCAGTTTTTCTTCTGACATCTTTTCTCCCAGTGTTCCTGAGGTGTTGGCAATCTCCAAGATGTTCATGTGAAACTCATGAATGGTTTCATCTTCCATCATTTTTAGATTCTCAAATTTGGTGGTCAACATCTGAAGCCTTGACATTTTTACTTTGGAAGTTCCCTCATGAGTAGTTTTGAGAGTGTCCCAAACTTCTTTGGCCAGTTCATATTGATGTACTAGTCTGAAGATGTTTCTATCAATTCCATTGAACAAGGCATTTAAAGCTTTTGAATTTCCCAGAGCTAACTCATCTTCTTCTTTACTCCAATCTTCCTCAGGCTTCAGACTGATTGTCCCATCTATCTCAGTTATGGTGGGATGAATCCATCCTTTGTCAGCAGCTCTCCAAGCCTTTTTGTCCAGAGATTTTAGGAAGGCAATCATACGAGGTTTCCAGTAGTCATAATTAGTTCCATCCAGAATGGGTGGTCTATTTCCAAAAACTCCTTCTTTGTCCATAGTGCCAGAAAGTGATATCCCTAGATCTCACCCAGTAATACAGGAAGGGTGCCTGCTCTGATGCCAATTGAAAATCTGGCTGCAGATACTCAATGTCACGTTCAATGTTATGACACCGTATCTGACTTACTATATGACAGTAAATACAAAAGCAATAAAGAACACAGTCAATTGTTTACCCAGTTCAGTGTGCAACAACACCTACTCTGGGGGCTACCAAGCCAGGGAGAGAATCCACTATAAGAGATGTTAATTCAGGAATAAACCAACCAGTTTATCTCCTTCACTTAAGACCTACCCAATGCAATTCCAATCTAAGTACAACTTAAATCTGAGTTCCTACTCACTCCCCCTCAATCACAGCAGTGATACATAAACCAATTTTGACCTAAGAATTGATGAAGACACTCTTCAAAAAAAACACACACTTGATTAAGCTTCACAGCTTTTTAATCAAGCAACACAATCACTCGTGCTTCACAGCTTTGAGTGATGTACACAATTAACCTGACTCTGCTTCACAGCTTTAGTCAAGGAACATTCAAACACTCTTGCTTCAAAGCTTTGAGTGCTACACAACCCTTACAAATAGAAACCTATTCCAAGGCACTTATCACAATGATAATTGCTTGGAGTACAATGAACAAATCTATACAGATTACAAATTGATCTTCTAATCAATCAGCAGGGATCCTTGAAAAACAGCAGCTCTGTTGAATATATAGCAGCTGCAACTTCAGTTAGGGTTTCCAAAAACCTAGGGTTAATTCTGTTTGACCTAAAGACCAGGTCACAGGACTTTATTAACCAGGTTAGGGTTGAGCTAGATTACCCCTCAGAAAACGCAGGATTCTGTTCAGAAAGGACTGAGTTATTTCCTGAAAAAACTCAGACTTATCCAATCCTGCAATCCTGTTAGTTCAGAACAGGATGTCATAACACTTGTTATGACATCTGAGAAAACCTGTCTACTGATTTAGCAAAATGTGATCATTTTGCAAAATGCTCAGATACACACTTATAAACATCAGTATTACAATTACAATATTTTTCTGCAAAGGTACCTAATGAGTCAGTACAACCTGAACTAGAATGTTATGACATCAGTCATGACATTCACACATACACTTGGGATTTACCAAAAATGCAAGCCAATACCTAAACACCTACACTATGATATTTCCTCTTTCGATGGTTACCGAAAGATGTTTGAATCATCCCAAATCCCTTATCCCTCACATGATCGGTATACTCAGGAAAATTTAATACTCAACTAAGTATGCTCCTACAACATGGTCTTTAGCTTGAGTTAAAGATTATGACAAATTCTCCTGAAACTACATATTAAGAGAAATAATAAGATCAATTGTAACACATCATGAACAAGTATATCATAACATTTATATATACTTACCATTATTTGTTGTAGGCGTGCATATCCCATACACCATTTTTTGTATGGATACAGGGGACTTGATGCTTGTTGGCAATTTACGACACTCACATTCTGAAAATTTGAGGTTCTTCATTTGTCTTTAAAGGTTTCCCATTCTTCAGGTGAAATCAAGCATGCATACGTCTTTGGAAGTTCTGCATCAATAAAATTGCACTTCATACATAGCCATGGAGATAGGTTATAAATCACAATAATCCCATGCCATGTGGTATATGAGATACTTTGAAGACCATGCGAGTTTATTACATCTGTAGATAATGCCAAGCGAAGGCTTCTTGCTTATCCTCCAAAATCAGGATAATCATTATCAATTTTCAACAACTGTGGTGAATCTCCCGGATGTCGAAACTTTCCATCAATAATTCTTTCATCTGCATGCCAAGTCAAGTGTCTTGCATCGGTTTCGCTATGAAACATGCGTCTAAATCTCAGAATTAAAGGAAAATACCATAAGACTTTTGCTAGAGACAATTTTTTCTTATATCGAGATAAACCACATTTAGGGCACTCATTTAACGATGCATATTCGTTTCAAAACAAAATACAATCATTTGGACAAGCATGTATCTTACCATAGCTCATGCCAATAGAGCACAAATTTTTTTTGCCCTCATAAGTTCGATTACGAAGAACATTATCCTCCAGAAGCATATCTTTCATAAGGACTAATAACTTTGTGAAACTTTTATCCGACCATCCATTGCCCGCCTTTAAGTTGTAAAACTTTAGTACCGTATACAGTCTTGTGAATTTAGTGCAACCTTTATACAATAGTTTCTCTGCCTCGCTTACCAACCTATCAAAATTTTTGGGAAAATCCTAAATATATTCTTCAAGTGCTTCTGCAATCTCTTCAACTCAATCACGATTGTATGTATCTGCGCCATTGTCGTCTAAAGCATATGCCATACTATCCCCCAATTCAATATTCTCGTTACTTTTCTCACCATAAAATATCCAACATAAATAACTTCAATCAATTCCATACATCAATAAATGATATTTCAACCTAAATGCGTCAATCTGACCCCCATAACAACAACCCAATCAAGGATATTTCATTCGAGTGGGGTCTTTGGCGTGTTCAACAGTAAACCTAACGAATTCTGATACCTTATTCTCGTCCGCTTTTGACAATCGATCGACAAACATCCATTTTTTAAGGTAAACAAAACATTATAATTATTCACGCAACTATAGAAAAAGAACAACTAATTACCTATAGAAAATCCAATAACTTTTGGAACCACACAATGTAAGATTCTTGGAAACAATCATAATTTCGCTCTTCATAAGAGAAATCAGCAGCGGTGATGAAACCGGGCAACAACTTTACATACAAACGAGAAAATTATAAATCTCATGTGAAAAAGGATATCTAATTGAGAAAACAGAAACTGATTACAGATGAGCTCTAGTGATAAATATGTACATATCCTAAATTCACATGATAGGAGAGAATCATGGCTAGGTAATCATACATTATACTAATACCAAATACAAGGACAATAGGTTGCTAAATCCATAAAAAATTAATATACATATGCTCAATTGAAATGATGCAAATCGAAAAACATAAAACTCACTAAGCATTTATCTCATTTTCATAAACAAGTAACTACTCTTAGTTTCTGTTCTGGACTGGGCCCGACAGGCCCAAAAGCATCACTAAGGCCCAATCCAAAGGGACTTACTGTGGTCCACGCCGAGCAAAGGGGTCACATCCGTGCCCGACATCTTGATGTCCAGCTCGACATCCCGCTGTCTAACCCCAAGTGATGATGTCCAGCTCCACCTCTTGACGTCCAGCTCGACATCCTAACGTCCAGCTCGACGCCCTGCCGTCCAGCTCGACGCCCTGCTGTCCAGCTCGACGTTATCTCGAGCATCCCAACTAGGGCAGACTCAGTCCACCGTTCGCCCAATGATACTCCGGAAAGACCGCGTCTTCGTCCGCCCGCACTTCACGCAGCACATCCAGGACGGGGACCACGTGCGGGTCCCTACTACCCACGTAGAACCTGGCAGTTCCTCCATTGGGCCAAATCCGCCCGACCCAATGAAGGGACCTTGGCCCAGCGCTGGGGGCTATAAATACCCTCTGTTTCCAGAGGGTCAGGTATTCATCATTCTAACCTCAACTCTATTATCTGCTCGTACTCCCACTGACTTTAGCATCGGAGTGCCTTGCAGGTACCCCCCCCCCCTCCTCGTTCAAAAAGCTTTCTGCTCGGAGCCAGCCGTGACGGTCTAAACCTTCTGATCAGGTCAGATCAGTGGCGCGGTCTGTGGGAAACAGCTTCCCCGTCTAACGAACAATTCCAAAGACCAAAGCTCAATTCAATTACCTGTCATGGCTGATCCAGCTCGCGAAGAGCAGCACGTCCGTGTCACCGACACTAACAACGGTCCCGCGGATAAGAATGGACACCTCGACAATCTCGGTGATCCCGGCCACAATGCCACCCCCGTGACAACCGCCCCTGGACCTTCTTCCCGCAGGGACGGGAACACTGCGTCATCCTCGACGACCCCTCCAGCACTCGAAGACGACCCGGAAGCTCTCGCCTATCGCAGAGCTGCCCGGTTCTATGAAGTCCCAGTTCCTGCCGGGGCAGATGCCACGACTCAGGCACTGTTCGCGGCCATCAACCAGACAAATTATCTCATATTCGCCCAAGGAGAAAGACTAAGGGCACTTGAAAATGATCGACGACCCCCGAGGAGGCATCAGAGGCCACCATCTCCACCTCCTCGGGTCGAAGAAGTTCGACACCCTACTCCCCCGCGGAGACACTACAGGGAGAACTCTAGGAGCCCCTCTCCCCGACCAAAGCAGAGGCGGCCCCAATATGAGAGACAGCCCGTCATCCCTAACGAAGAACCCAATCGCGACCCATTGAGGCACGACAAGAGGCACAATAGAGACGGGCGTGTGACCTTCAACCACCGAGCATCACGCTCGAGGGAATCTCAGCACGATCATCGTGCCAGACATAATTACAGGACCCCTTCTCTTTCTCCGGAGAGGAGCGACGAGGACGACCCCCGCGGTCCCCTGTCGCAGGCCATCATGGACGCACCTATTCCCCCGGGCATGGAGAAGCCCCCACATCTGAAGGAGTATGATGGAGTAGTGGACCCAGTCGACCACATTGACGGGTTCGAAGCCATGCTCCACTATCATAATGTCGGGGGGCCCATCAAGTGCCGTCTCTTCCCCACAACTCTCAGGAAGGCGGCCATGGACTGGTATAAAGGACTCGCCCCGGGCTCCATCACCTCGTGGCGGAACCTGAAGAACCAGTTCATCAGTTCCTTCACAGCTTCTCGGCGCCACCCGAAGACCGAGGCGGCCCTCGAGGCCATCATCCAAAGACAGGATGAAACCTTGAGGGAATTCATCAACCGCTTCAACCGGGAAGCAATACAGGTCCCCTGCGCGGACCATATGAAAAGATATTTGCTGGAGAGGGGCCTCCTCCCCGGCACAGGATTCAGAAAAGCTGTGGGTATTGAGCCACCTGCAACTTTTGATGCTCTCCTCGACAAAGCCCGGGCATACATGGACTACGAGGAGAGAGAAGCTGCCAACAGGGCACGAGACTCCAGGGCTCGCAATCATAGCAGCAGCTCGAGACAAGACCCTCCTCCCCGACGTACCGGAGAGAAGAGGAAGGAAGATCGACCCCGGGAGGTCCGGGAACAAAGGGGCCCCTCGGGCCGTTTCACCGAGTACACTTCGCTCACGGCTTCCCGCGAGCGTATTTTGGCGGAGTGTGCTAGCACAGATTTTAAAGACAGTGGCGTCAAGCGTCCCCGGCCAGCCCCTGCCAAGCCAGGGGTAGACAAAAATAAATACTGTCAATACCATAGGAGTCATGGTCATTTGACAGAGGACTGCGTCCACCTCAAGGACGCCATCGAAACCCTCATCAAAGGAGGGAGGCTCGCACAGTACAGGCGAAACGACGCTCCCCGTCGTGACGCCCATGAAGCTAAGGAGCCCGAAGAAGATGCCCGACCATCTGACGAGTCGGTGCCAATCCAGACCGCCTTCTCGGTAACCAGGCCCGAGGATTTCGAACTTCCCGAGCTCCTGCAGGAGCCCCTGACGACACACAGCAGGTGGGAATACTTCCCCTCCGCCATGGTCATCAACGGGGGCGGGTTCAACGACCTCACCATCAATTCAGCCAAGAGGAAGTTGGACGAACTGGTCGACGCAGCTCCTCCACAAACTGTGACTTTCGAAAGAGTGAAGGGCAGATCAGAGCCCATCACCTTCTACTTAGAAGAGCTCCCCGGCGGAGCCCCGAACGCAGTCATCCCCTTGCTGATAAGGGCAAAGATGGCCAATTTTGACGTGCATCGCATCCTGGTCGACGAAGGGAGTTCCGTCGACGTGATGTACAGCCAGCTATTCCGGACCTTGCAACTGGACGACTCACACCTCTCTCCGTACGTGGGTTCAGACCTTCAAGGCTTCAACGGCTCGACTTCCAAACCTTGGGGTTATGTCGAGCTCCTCGTGACGTTCGGAGAAGGAACAACTACAAGACAGGTGAAGGTCCGCTTCCTCGTCATTGATTGCCCGTCCCTATACAATTGCATCTTGGGGAGGCCGACATTGGTGGAACTGACAGCGGTGCCCTCAACTGTCCATCTAAAAATGAAGTTCTATACCAAAAGGGCAAGGGTAGCCACCATCCAGGGCGACCTCGCCGCTGCCCGCAGGTGCTTCAACGCCGCTTCAACGGGACGGGATACCGTCGACGTGGGGACCAGCACCAGACCCATCAAGAAGACAAAGCAAGAGCCCGACAGAGCATCCCCCGAGGTAGAAGTTCAAAAGGCTCCACCAAAGGTCGATTCCATAGCCCTCGACGCCCGCTTCGACCAAGACGAGCCATCCAGCAGCGAGCAAATCCCCCTCCGACCTATTCCGGACGGAGATTTTGAACTCGTTCCCCTCGGAGCAGACCCGACCAAGGGAGTGAAGATTGGCAAAGACCTCCCCGACTTGGCCAGGAAGCAAATCAAGGCCTGTCTGCGCGAGAATGCTGATCTCTTTGCCTGGAGCGCTGCAGAGATGCCCGGACTCGACCCTGAGGTCACCTGTCATCACCTCGCCATTGATCCAGCCGCCAAGGCCGTAGTACAACGTAGGCGTAGGCAGTCTCCAGAAAAAACGGAGGCTGCTGAAAAAGCTGTAAAAGAACTCTTAGAGGCAAATTTTATTTCTGAAGCCCGGTACTCCACCTGGCTGTCAAATGTTGTACTTGTTAAAAAGAATAATGGAAAATGGAGAATGTGTGTTGACTATACCGACCTCAACCGGGCTTGCCCGAAGGATGCTTTTCCTCTACCTAACATTGACATGCTGGTCGACAATTCGGCCGGCTACAAGACTTTGTCGTTCATGGACGCCTACTCGGGATACAATCAAATCCCAATGGCCCTGGGCGACAAACGCTGCACGACGTTCATGACCAGCTCGGGCAACTATTACTACAATGTAATGCCCTTCGGACTGAAGAACGCCGGTGCGACTTACCAACGCATGATGAACAAAGTGTTCAACAAACAAATTGGCGACATGCTCGAGGTATATATGGACGACATGATCGTCAAATCTCGAGCAGACACCGATCACGCAGCTCATCTCAAGACAGTCTTCGCCCAAGCAAGACAGTGCAAAATGAGGTTCAACCCCGAGAAGTGCACGTTTGGGGTTAAGGCAGGAAAATTCCTCGGATTCTATCTAACAGAACGAGGGATTGAAGCCAACCCCGACAAGTGTCGGGCATTCTCCGACCTCCCGACACCAACGTCGAAGAAGTCGATACAGATCATGAACGGCATGTTGACGTCACTATCACGCTTCGTCGCGAAGTCCGCTCAGCACGCCCTTCCCTTCTTCAAACTCCTTCGAAAGGAAGCAGCCTTCGAATGGACCGAGGAATGCGAACACGCACTTCGCCATCTGAAGCAGAGCCTGTCTCAACCGCCCGTGTTATCTCGACCAGATGACGAAGAACCACTATACCTATACTTGGCAGTTTCAAACGAAGCCATCAGTGCAGCTCTTGTCTGCGAGACCCATGACGGGCAGAAACCTGTCTACTTCACGAGCAAAGCCTTACAGGGCCCTGAGAGCAGATATCAACAAATAGAGAAGGTTGCTCTGGCCCTCGTCAACGCTGCGAGGAGGCTCAGACACTACTTTCTAGCGCACACCATCATCGTGCGAACCGATCAGCCGGTGAGGCAACTCCTGGGTCGGCCAGATATGGCTGGCAGAATGCTGAAGTGGTCCTTGGAACTCTCCGAGTTCGACATTCAGTACGAGAGCAGGAAGGCCCTGAAAGCACAAGCCTTGGCCGACTTCGTCGCGGAGATGACCACTAACGACATTCCCCCGGGTAAGGAACACAAGTGGACCATCTTCGTCGACGGAGCCTCCAGCTCGTCCGGAAGCGGCGCAGGGATCCTCCTGGAAAACGAAGAAGGTGTGGTAATCGAGCACTCCTTGGTTCTCTCCTTCCCAACGTCAAATAACCAGGCGGAATACGAAGCCCTGCTGTTGTACCCCAAAATTTTCCCTCCCATTTCTCATTGATCTCTCCTCACAAAGCTCTTGAAGCTCAAGACTCAGTTAGGGTTTCATCTGCTCAAGACCTCCCCTTGCACTGTGGACTCAAAATTAGGGTTTGTGTTTGCACAAAGTTGTTTTGACCCAAAGTGCCCAATATGACTTTCATGCTTCATATTGGACTCCCAAGATTATCCATACCAAGTTTCAAGTCTTGATTCCAAGTTTTGCCCAGTCAATTGGACAGTTGACCTAGAAATCAACTATATTGGGGAAAAAGTCAACTGTGGCCAATTGACAGTCAAATCTCATGAAATTTGATCCACATCAACATTATGAACTCATATGAACCATTTGATCAAGTTTGGATCACAATTCCACAAGAAATTTGATCAGATCACCAAAAGGGCAAAATGGTCATTTTTAGGGTTTTGACTGTACAAAGGCAATTTTTGACTGTTTGACCTAGCCAATGGCAAACCAAGCTCATATATGGACTCAAGGGCCCCATGGAATTATCTTGACATGTTCATCAAACTCAAAAGATCCCAAGTACACAAGATTGACAGTTGAATTTCCCAGTCAATTGATCAATTTTGACTGTATACTAAAAAGTCAAACTTTGACTTTTTGGTCAAAATCAAGAGTCAAGATTCATTTTTCATCAAAATATGCCAAATCATGAAACTTGTTCACCAAGAAATCACAAATTGCAAATTAGGGTTTGAAAATGGAATTTTTCATAACTTAGAATTTTTCTAAGTTATGAAAAACCCTAATTTTTTCCCAACTTTGCCCCATCTTTTCACCATGATCCATTTTGATTCAAACAAAAGTCAAAACATGAAAGTTGTAGATTGTTGCATAATCTACAACTTTGATTCACAAAGTTTTCTCATTTGAAGCTTGTATCTCAAGTTATAATTTTTTGAATAAGGGCACTAAACCATTTTTAACTTAGTAGAATTTTAACCTATTTTGACAAGGTTTTCTACCCCACTTCAAGGCCATTTTTCATACCCTTCCACTTGGAATTTCAATTTGCATTTCAAAGATGGATTGTAGTACACATTCCAAGCTTTCCAAAATGTCCAAGAACTTCTCAAACAACTTCATGGTTAGGGAGAATCGAATTTCACAATATAGCAAAAACTCACCTGTGAATTGGCCATTTTTCATGTTCATAAGATTATGCAACTTCTCAAAACCAGCATGCCCTTGATTACAGGTCCCTAAACCAAGTTACACTCATAAATTTAATGCATATTCTTTGTACCAAGACCAAGTTCTTTGAGTTCAAGCTTTGTCTAGAGGATTAATCCCAATTTGGAAAAAGTAAACTATCCATTTTTGCAAAAGTTCACTTTATGTCAAATTAGAAATCCAAAAAGTACAAGCTAAATCTGAATGGCACAAGATTATGGACAAATTGCTCTGATCAAGAGAAGATTATGCAGCCCATTAGGAGGCCCCCTACATGCCTAGAACATCAAGTGGCATTTTGTTGCTTAGAAAAGAAGAAAGGTCCATAACTTGTGACAACTTGAACCTCAGCTAAAAGACACAACAAAAAAGATATCAAACACACTCAGTACATCCCAACTAAGCTTTTGCACGAATCCTTGACCTTTCAAACACTCCCATTGCCATAATTATCCTCAAACTGCAAAAACAGGGTTGCCTCTGCAGTTTGAGTGCAAACTCCCATTTCCCTCGAGCATTCTCACCAAAATCAATTCATACACCTTCCATACAACATATGCAAACTAACCATGGCCTAAAACCTGACCTGTAATCACTCTAACAGTTTCCACCATTTTTAATTTTTCCTTTTGAAGTTGAAGTTCCACAGCTCGATACAAGGAGTTTCAAGACAAAGTAAGCATTGAAAAAGCATCCCTGGACCTCAAGGAAGCTTTTCCAATCATCACCTTGCACTGAAAGTTCCTCATTCTCCAGATAGAAGTCCAACTGAATAGGTAAAAGTTTGAATTCGTATCTCTCTTATCATGCATATTTAGTCTTAAGTTTGTGAAGAAACAAGGTCCTACTCATAGCCCTGAACATGTACATAGCTTTACTTTTCATTTCTTTTGTCTGAGTAGAGAGAATTTGAGCTCTGAAAATGGTAGAAAAGTTAGGTCAAAAAAGAGGGGGAGAGAAATTCTCCCTCATCTTAGAGAGATAGTTCATGTTCTTTATATGTATGAAATCGTGAGATTATGCTTTACATGTTTTGTGTTGGAAGTTTGTTCAAAGGATCAAAGAATCAGGACATTCAAAGGAAGCTTGTTGGCGCGCGTTTTTGAACAAAATCTGTTCAGAGGTTGAAGAAGAAGTGGCTTGGGCTGGGCCTGTGTTATTTTTGCTATCCACACCATTTTTTCTGTTTCACACCCCTCAGCCCATTTGCTTCATTTTTTAACATTTTTGACTTTTTCTTTTTTTGTTTGACTTGTTTATTTTTTCTCAACATATTAAAATTTTGAAAATATTTTTCTCATCATTTTTTGATTTTATTTGGTTTTTATTTGATTTTCTTTTTGATTTGTATATAAATAGATATATATTGTTATTTAAGATAAATAGAAAATATGTAAAAAATACTTCTATTTGCATTTTTATTTTTATTTACCTTCTGAAAATATTTCACATAAAAAATACTTTTTTTATTTATTTTATTAAAATATTAAGTAAATACTTATTTTGTATATAATACATATTTATAATATAAATATACATATATATATATATATATATATATATATATTATTATACTTAGAATAAAAACGCCAAAAAATGTATATATTTTATTTTAATATTTAATACAAAAAAATGACCTTTTTTCAAATATACCATATTTTATTTTATTCTTGTATGTAAATAATAAATATTCTGTGGATTAATTAATTAATATACATTTTGATTAAAACTAGGGTTTTGCCCTAAATATGAAAATACTCAAAAATAATATCTTTTTATTTTCTTATTTTTATCTTTACATAAATAATATTTTTTCATACATATAAAAACTTTCTTTTTGCATTTTGCATATTTATTTAATTTCTATTTAATTGTGCAATTTACTTACCTTGCAAATATTCAAAAATGATGTAATAATTTAGATTTAAATTCTTGTCTAATATCCCCCATTTGTAAATTTGTACCCCCCTCCCTATATTATTATGTTGTAATAGCGTAGGAATTTAAATTTCGCACTTTATACGCTTTCTAATTATGCCATGTTAGAATTAGGGTTTGCATGCGAAAAAACGATAAAAAATAGTTTGACCTAATACAAGATAAATGAGCATGAAAATAAACAACACTTCTCACACTTACACCCCTAGGGTATTCCACTTTGTTGCCTTCAAATAATTGGGCCATGTTGTATGTTGAATTTCTTTGGGCAAATCAAATAACTTGAATGATCATAGTCCCTCGATAAAACTTTTCAAAACAAACAAAAACAAATGATCAAAGTCCCTTAAAGAGAATTGCCCAAAGATATTTAACGCCGTTGCAATTATGGTCCAAACGATGACCCGCGCCTGTCCCTTTTCATCTCCTAAAACAAGATTGTCCACCAAATGCAATGGTGGAACAAAATTGTCAAAAGGTTTAAAACATAATAAAAATCTTTGAGGAAATTTTTTAGGGTAGATAAACTCTTAAGTACTTGCTAAACTTTCCAAGAAAACACTTGCCTAATTTCAAAACCCACTTCACAAACACTTTCAAAAATCAACTTTTCAAAACCCTTGAAACATCTTTTTAAAAAGATAAAATACCTTTTGTAAAACATTCGAGTAAAGAATTGTTACAAGGTTAGCCTAATACAAGGCATCTTTTCAAAACATTTTCAAAACCACACACAAAGCACCATTTCAAACAATTGAAAACCAAGGCAAGTTGATCTAAGCAAGTACCTAAGAGCCCATGGATAACCATGGATAGAAGGGGTGCTAATACCTTCCCCTTCTATAATCTACTCCCCGAACCCAAGAAAAATCTCAAAGGTTTTTGCTGTGCTTTTTAAACCTTTCCTTAGGATAAAATAAAAAGTCGGTGGCGACTCTTGCTCAACCGAAACATTTGCGAAAACAAACGCAAAACCAAGTCAGTTCTCCCACCGTATCACAGAACTGGCGACTCTGCTGGGGATGTCTTTAAAGTGGAGTAACCTTAGGGCTTAGATCACCCTCTTGCATGACTAATTATTTGATTTGTTTGCTTTATACTTTGGCTCCATTGTTTGGGTTTACAATCCTCCACCCGGGTTTTGGGAAACATTCATAGATAGCAATACGTTGTGGAAACTGTGCGGGGTATACCGACACGGTCTAAGCAATAGCTATATTAGTGCGACATATTTGTGAGTACCGGTAACCCTTGAGTTCAATCAAGGAGAGTACGGGGCCGCTGAGTGATGTCACTAAGCACTAATGACCTAGAACCTTACTTGACCATCTTGGCCTTCTATTAGGGGTAGTGAGATGACCGGCTTTGGTGCAGTCCGAAGTTGGTAGATACTCGATACTACACTCATTGAGGGTTGTTTTCTTGGAATATTTTGGTCGCTAGTTAAGTGGCTAAACCAAAACAATGAACAATGAAAACAATCCAGTGATATTGAGCTCCTTAGAACCCGGTTACTATTTATAGGACAGGTTTTTAAGCCAACTACACTCAAGAGGGTACTTACCTATGGAACCCCATGCAAGCCTGAAACTAGGGTTTGGTGTGATTTGCCTGCACATATGTTTTGTGCATACATCATAAACATCATGAAACATCATATGCATTTACTAACCATTTCAGGGGTTTGGATCTTCATCATTGTTCCTGTTTTGTAGGTCATGGAAATATCTCGCAGAAATACCATTCAAGTCAACCTTGTGAGAATCTCTCCTCAACTCAAGGAGATCACTTCAAGAATTCCGGAAAATTCATCCTTCAGTGAAAGACATGGTAGACTGCTCAGCTTAGTCAACACCAACATTGAAGAAGACATGATGAAAGTGCTATTCCAGTTCTTTGACCCTCTTCACCATTGCTTCACTTTCCCTGATTATCAATTAGTCCCCACTTTGGAGGAGTTTTCTCAACTCCTAAGAATCCCTATCCTTAATCAACTACCCTTCAACGGTACGGAGAAGGAACCAAAGCCTGAAGATGTTGCTCGAGCACTACATCTACAACCATCTGAAATCAGGGGGCATTAGGAAACCAGAAGCGGCGTCAAAGGATTCTTAGCAAAATTCTTGTTTGAAAAGGCACAAGAATGTTGGAACTCATTGGATCTTCAAGCCTTTGAAGAAATTGTGGCACTCCTGATCTATGGGTTGGTTCTGTTTCCAAACTCTGACCAATTGATAGATGTCAACGCCGTCAAAATCTTCTTGTCCAGAAACCCGATACCAACATTGCTTGGGGACATTCTTCACTCATTTTACACACGAACAATGAGAAAGAGGGGTGTTCTCATATGCTGTACTCCTATCCTAGCAAGGTGGTTTATTTCGCACCTTCCACAATCTGTCTTGAAGAATGATCAAGGTATAAGGTGGTCCCAACGATTGATGACTCTCACTCATTCTGATGTGCATTGGTGTTCTCGGTCCAGAGAAAATGTCATCATCGTCGATCGCTGCGGAGAATTTCCTAATGTTCCTTTACTTGGAATTAGAGGAGGTATCACCTACAACCTTTGCCTAGCTTTGAGACAATTTGGATACGCACGGAGGGATGGCCCTCATGACATGTTGATTCCTAGCTTAGTTTTTGACTTCGACAACGATGCGCAAGGACTTCGTCAAAGATTCATCAGAGCTTGGGGAAAACTCAACAAGGTTGATAGTAAGACTCTGGGACACAAGAACTCCATCCCTCTTGAGCCCTATCTCAAGTGGGTACGAGCCCGAGCCCAAAGTCTTATGATGCCTTATCCTCATGTTCTCCCGGTGATTAAAGAGCCTGTTAAGGAAGGAGAGGTTCCCTACACCATCCTACATCCCGACATGCCTACATCGTGGGAGGAAATGCAGAAAAGTTGGATTCAGCTCAAGGAGGAACGGAACACTTTTGAAACTAGCTATTACGCCAGTGAAAAGAAGGTTCTAGAGCTTACCCGCCGACTCCACGAGCAAGAGGCCCTCAATACCTACATCGCACCAAAGAGGATGCGCAATGTCTTTCTGCCTTGAGAAGTTTATTTTGTAATATTTGGCCCATGGGGCATTTATGTACTAACAAGTTTCTTCTTATTAATATGACGTGCGTTCTTCTTTGTCTGAAACAATTTTGAATGTTCTAAACCCTTGAATGCATTGCATACATAAGCATACCATTCATCATGTGCATAAGCAGGTCTCACTCCAGGGTTCCTTATCTATCTGCTGTTTATTTCAGTAGGATGGATCTCGAGCAAACAGTCAAAGACCTACAGGCTCAGAACGCACAGTTCCAGCAACTCTTGATGACCTTGGTCAAGAGTCAAGAGGATATCAAGACTCAACTGGAGAATAAGGACCCAGTGAAGAAGAAGAAGAAGAGGGTTGGAGTGGCCACTTTGGGGAGAAGATTCAACGGAGAAGCTCAGAGAGTGCTCGATTTTCCTCCCACTTCTGATGAAGGGACTAGTAAAAGAGATCAAGTTGTGGTGCCTTCCGAGTCTGATGCGGAAGAGGAAGAAATTGAAGAGGAGGAAGATTATTCCGACCAGCAGTATCCTCCAGCTGATGACAAATACAAAGGTTTAGAAGACAGATTGGCTGCCATGGAATTGCAAAGGGTACCGGGTTTGGATTTTGAAGACATGGGCTTGGTCGCCGGAATTGTGATTCCCCCAAAATTCAAAGTACCAGTGTTTGTGAGGTACGACGGGCTATCCTGTCCCAAGAAGCATCTCAGGTCTTATGTGAGAAAAATTCAACCCTATACGGCAGATAAAAACCTCTGGATTCACTTCTTTCAAGACAGCCTGTCGGGGGCTCAGTTGGAATGGTTTTATCAGTTAGAAGGAACCAGTGTCAGAAGTTGGGAAGATTTGGCCACCGCTTTCTACAAACAATACCAGTATAATTCCGATCTTGCTCCTACTCGTACCCAACTTCAGGGTATGTCACTAGGAACAAGTGAGGGATTCAAGGAATATGCACAAAAATGGAGGGATTTGGCTGGCAGGGTGCAGCCTCCTTTAACCGATCGTGAGCTCGTTGATATGTTTCTTGGGACCCTATCTGGGCCATTTTTCAATCATTTAATTGGTAACTCTTCCGCGGGGTTTACTGATTTGATCTTAACAGGCGAGAGAATTGAGGCTGGCATCAAGTCAGGAAAGATTCAAAAGGGTGTCACTGCAAGTGTTGAGAAGAAGCCGTTTAAGAAGGAGACAGCTATGGTATATTCTCAAAAAAGAGCAGGGAAGGTGGAGCGTCGGCCGACTGTGGGGGCCGTAATGATTCAAAACACTCCAAGTGAGCAGCCTCGCTATAACCAGACCAGACCAAATCAGCAACGGGTAGAAAGGCCACACCGGCAATTCACCCGTATTAATATGACTCCAGCACAGGTGCTTCCCCATCTGTTGAAATTAAATCTTGCCACTATCAAGGAAGCGCCAAAGAATGTGAATACGTCTTCCCCGCATTATCATGCCAATGCTAAGTGCGCCTATCATTCAGACAGTGTCGGACACGACACCAATGATTGTTGGGCACTCAAGCATAAGATTCAGGACCTGATAGAGGCTAAGGAAGTAGAGTTTGACGCTCCAGAAAAACCCAATGTGATATCTGCACCTATGCCGAAGCACGGTCGGAATGTTAATGCCATTGAAGAGGATCTGTATGTTGCTGACGTTAGTGATCTGACTACTCCACTGTTAACCGTTAAGTTGAATTTGTTGAGGGCCGGGATCTTCCCGGGATGTAAGGAAGACTGTTACTGTTGCCACTCTCTGCCGTTTGATTGTCCGCTATTGAAGAAAGGCATCCAAGGCCTCATGGATAGCCGACAAATTTTGTTCGAGAAAGTTCCTGCCGTTCCAGTTCATGTTGAAAATGTCTCAATCATAACCATTCACGCCAATCTTTCCGAGGCCGTCAAAAAGCCAGTTAAGATTACACCAGCTGCAAAGCCTATACCTTTGAAGATAACAATGCCAGGGCCCGTTCCCTATGTCTCCGAGAAGTCGATACCTTGGAACTATGGTGGTGACATCTACTACCATGGTATCAAGCAAGTTGAAACAGTTGAAGAAGATTCAGATGATGAAGAAGCCAGCATTAGTAACATTGCGGGCACCAGCAAAATCACCAGGAGTGGGAGGATATTTTCTCCAGAGATTGCTCCTCCAAAAGCAGTCTTTGGACCCTCATTAGCTAAAGAAGTCATCCCTGCACCAGTAAAGCTCTCCGCTAGAACTCCTTTGATTGAAGAAATTTTCGTTCCTAGTGCTGTCTCTCCTGCCATTGCCGATAAAGGAAAAGGAATACAAGATGAGCCCGTCAGGACGAGGGCCCAACCCTTGACAATTCCAGAAGCTTCCAAGAAAGAAATGGACGAGATTTTGAGAATAATCAAGAGAAGTGACTACGATGTGGTGGAACAGTTGGGGCAAACCCCCTCCAAGATCTCCATGCTGGAACTATTGCTTTGCTCAGAAGCGCACGCTCAAGCTTTGATTAAGTTTCTGAAGGCAGCTCATGTGCCCCAGGAAACCTCTGCGGATCAATTTCAGAATTGCGTGGCTAGTCTGACTGCAGACAATGGATTAGGTTTTTCTGATGCCGACCTGACCCCTAAAGGCCGAAACCACAATGATGCGTTGCATATTTCAATCGAGTGTCGCGGAACTACCCTTGCACATGTTTTGGTTGATACCGGGTCGTCGCTGAATGTTTTGCCTAAAAAGGCCTTGGACCGGCTAGATTGCGAAGGGTTAGAATTGAAGCCGAGTGATATTGTCGTTAGAGCTTTCGATGGGTCGAAGAGAATGGTCCATGGAGAAGTTGAAATTCCTATCAAGATAGGTACTGAGGTGTTTAAATCCACTTTCTACGTAATGGACATCCGCCCATCATACTCCTGCCTGCTGGGTAGACCTTGGATACACCATGCTGGGGCAGTCACCTCATCCCTGCATCAGATGCTGAAGTACCCTGTCAAGGGAAAGATCATTACTGTCCACGGCGAAGAAGAGTACATGATTAGCCATTTAAATTCTTTCCGGTATGTGGAAGTTGAAGGGGAGTTTATTGAGACACCGTTTCAACATTTCGAAGAAGTGTTTCCTGAGATAGCAGTGGCGAAATTGACAGCTGAGACACCAAGGCAGATGGCCAGGATGGCATCTCTGGAAGATGCAAGGGCTGCAGTTAAAGAAGGGAAGAACTCAGCGTGGGGGCAGCTACCCGATTTTCCGCATAAAGCTGACAAGTCTGGATTAGGTTTCACAGCTGCCGGTCAGAAGGCTATGCGCCGGTCAAAGATTGAGAGGGCGCCAGTCAAAATTTCTCCTTACAGAATCAACGCCTTGGAAGATGAAGACAAGGACAGCAACATTGAAGATTGGATTTATCCAACTGTCAGAGGAGGGTTGAGCAATTGGGAGGCAAAAGATTTTGTCCCCATCACTTTTATTCCTCAGTAATTTATCTATCGAACATTTCCTATTTTGGTCTGTAATATTTTACTTTCAAACAATCCGTACACTATCTTTTTCACCTCCTGCCTTGCCCGGGGCATGTAAGTCCACTTGTAAGGGTTTTGACTATTTTTCATATTCATATGCCATGTTTAATGATTCATTGGACGTTTTTCATTTGATAAACTGCTTGTGTTCATTTCCTTTCCTTTTGCATTTTTGTTTAAGGATGGCTATCCCTTACACACACCCACCACTCACCAATGCAGGTACCCATCCACTCCGGATTCCATGGGTGACTATTCTGCTGTATCTTTCAATAACTCTGAAGACCTGGTCAATCTAGCCGAGTATGAAGATGACGAAGGTTGTGAAGTACCAGGGGAACTAGCCAGACTTCTGCAACAAGAGGAAAGAGCCATCTTACCGCATGAGGAGCCATTGGAAACTGTCAACTTGGGAACCGAGGAGAATCGGAAGGAGGTGCAAGTGGGTGCCAACCTGGAACCAGAAGTTAAGGAACGCTTGGTACAGTTACTGAATGAGTATGTTGAAATCTTCGCTTGGTCCTATGAAGACATGCCGGGTTTGGACACAGACATCGTGGTTCACCGTCTCCCCACAAGAGAGGACTGTCCACCGATCAAGCAAAAGGTTCGCCGAATGAGGCCTGACATGTCCGAAAAGATCAAAGCAGAAGTAATGAAGCAGTTCAATGCTGGCTTTTTGGCTGTTACATCCTATCCTCAATGGGTCGCTAACATTGTGCCAGTGCCTAAAAAGGATGGCAAAGTCAGAATGTGTGTGGACTACTGGGATTTGAATAGGGCCAGCCCTAAGGATGATTTCCCGCTACCTCATATTGACATCTTGATCGACAATACAGCTCAGCATAAGGTGTTTTCCTTCATGGACGGGTTCTCGGGCTATAATCAAATCAAAATGGCCCCTGAGGATATGGAGAAAACAACTTTTGTCACACAATGGGGCACTTTCTGTTACAAAGTGATGCCGTTCGGGCTGAAGAACGCCGGGGCAACTTATCAACGCGCCATGGTAGCTTTATTTCATGACATGATACATCATGAGATTGAAGTTTACGTAGACGATATGATAGCTCGGTCGCAAACAGAGGAAGAGCACCTTGAACATCTGGAAAAGCTGTTTGCCAGATTGAAAGAATACAAATTAAGGCTGAATCCAAGCAAATGCACTTTTGGAGTTAGGTCCGGTAAACTCCTGGGATTCATTGTAAGCAACAAAGGCATTGAAGTCGACCCGGCAAAAGTAAAAGCAATACAAGAGATGCCTGCTCCCCGTACTGAAAAGGAAGTTAGAGGTTTCTTGGGGCGCATAAACTATATTGCCAGGTTCATCTCACATCTGACCTCTACCTGTGAGCCAATTTTCAAACTCTTGAAGAAAGATCAGGTAGTGGAATGGAACGACGATTGTCAAGCTGCTTTTGATAGAATCAAGGAATATTTGCTAGAACCTCCTATTCTGATGCCGCCCGTCGAAGGAAGACCTTTGATCATGTATTTGACCGTCTTGGATAATTCAATGGGGTGTGTTCTGGGCCAGCATGACGAGTCTGGTCGAAAAGAGCATGCTATTTATTACCTTAGCAAAAAGTTTACCGACTGTGAGACTCGCTACTCACTGCTCGAGAAAACTTGCTGCGCTTTGGTATGGGCTGCTCGCCGACTAAGACAGTATATGCTGACTCATACTACCTTGTTGATATCCAAAATGGATCCTATCAAATATATCTTCGAAAAGCCCGCTTTATCTGGAAGGATAGCTAGATGGCAAATGATCTTAACTGAGTATGACATCCAGTACACCACCCAAAAAGCTATAAAAGGGAGTGTATTAGCTGACCATCTGGCTCATCAGGCTATTGAAGACTATCAACCCATGAGATTTGACTTCCCAGACGAGGACATCATGAATTTGGACAACATTGAAAGTGACGGACCGTATGACGGACCCGAAAAGGGATCCCGATGGACCTTGTACTTTGATGGTGCTTCAAATGCACTTGGAAATGGTATTGGCGCGGTACTCATTTCTCCGGAAGGATGCCACACTCCTTTCACAGCCCGACTTTGCTTCAGCTGCACAAACAACATGGCTGAGTATGAAGCCTGCATCTTTGGTCTCAAGGCTGCTATAGACTTGGGGATCAAATCTTTGGTCGTATTCGGGGATTCAGCTTTGGTCATCAGCCAGATCAAAGGAGATTGGGATACCAAACATCCCAATCTTATTCCATACAAAGAACATGTTCTGACATTGTTGCCTCACTTCGAGCAAATTACCTTCGAGCACTTCCCGCGAGAAGAGAATCAGCTAGCAGATGCTCTAGCCACAATGTCCTCCATGTTTAAACTCAACTGGGATAACGAGGCTCCCCAAGTCACCATCGAGCGAATGGATGAACCCGCGCATTGTCACGAGATTAATATCGAAGAAGTAGTGGAACAACCTTGGTTCCATGAAATCAAAAGGTATCTCAAGACCCAAGATTATCCTGAAGGAGCTTCCGTGAATGACAAGAAGTTCTTAAGGAAATTCGCTGCTAAGTTCTTCCTGAGCAACGACATCCTTTACAAACGAAGCCATGATTGCGTATTACTCCGGTGTGTGGATAAAGCTGAAGCAGAGTTGATTATGACCGACATACACAGCGGACCATTTGGCACTCACTTGAGCGGGCATACAATGGCTAAGAAGATCCTAAGGGCAGGCTATTACTGGTCTACCATGGAGGCTGACTGCCATCAGCATTCCCGTACTTGTCACAAGTGTCAAGTCTATGCTGACAAAGTTCATATCCCTCCGGTTCCCCTCAACGTCCTGACTGCTCCGTGGCCCTTCGCAATGTGGGGCATTGATATGATTGGAGAGATCAAGCCCACGGCTTCCAACGGACATCGCTTCATCCTGGTTGCCATTGACTACTTCACTAAATGGGTCGAAGCAGCTTCCTTCGCCTCTGTCACCAAAAATGTGGTTGCCCGCTTTATCAAACATAACCTCATATGTCGGTATGGTGTTCCCGACAGGATCATCACAGACAACGGTACAAATCTGAATAATACAATGATCACTGCATTATGCGAACAGTTCAAGATTTATCATCACAATTCATCTCCCTATCGGCCGAAGATGAACGGTGCTGTTGAAGCTGCGAACAAAAACATTAAAAAGATCATTCAGAAAATGACAGTCACTTACAAAGACTGGCATGAGATGTTGCCATTTGCTCTGCATGGATACCGCACGACGGCACGTACTTCAACTGGGGCAACCCCATTTTCTCTGGTTTATGGCATGGAGGCTGTTTTGCCTATGGAAGTTCAGATCCCTTCTCTAAGGATCATGAAAGATGCAGGTTTGAATGAAGATGATTGGATGCAGACCCGACTTGATCAACTCAATCTGATCGACGAAAAGCGACTTGCTGCTATATGCCATGGTCAGACGTATCAAAAACGGATGATCAAGGCTTTCAACAAGAAAGTTAGGCGTCAAGTGTATCAAGTCGGAGATCTAGTAGTCAAACGGATTATCTTACCGCAAAGTGATCCCAGGGGCAAATGGACTCCTACATATGAAGGACCATTTGTGATCAAGAGTATATTTTCTGGTGGTGCAATGATTCTGACCACCATGGACGGTGACGATTTGCCGCACCCTGCGAACGCAGACATAGTCAAAAGATACTACGCATAAAGTAACCCGACAAGTCGAAAACCCGAAAGGGCGGCTTGGGCAAAAATGGGCATCCCGGTGAACCGAAAACCCGAAAGGGCGGTTCAGGCAAAAGTTAGGGATAAAAACAAAAAAAATCTGTACACCCGGCAAGTCGAAAACTCGAAAGGGCGGCTTGGGCAAAAAGGGGTTTCCCGGTGGATCGAAAACCCGAAAGGGCGATTCAGGCAAAAGTTAGGGAATTGAAGCGTATGACTATGTCTCGTCGGATCACTTCAAAGACAGTCTCTTCATCAACCGGTTCCAGGTCTGATCAATCCAGCCATCGTCAAACGAAGCGTTGAATGGACAGAGGTTCAGAGTTGTGAAAGCTACAGCAGAACGGAATCCCATGGAATTATTTCACATAGCCATCTTTATTTTGTATAAATTTTTCAAATATTTACGGCAAGATCCTCTTACTAGGATGATTGTTTCCTTTGTACAAATATACTCAAAGAAAATCAATACAAATACTCTTCCCAAAATTTGTGTCATTTCCCTTTTTCTTTTTCTCTTGCACTATTCGCTTTATTTTGAGAAACGTCCAATGTTTTGTTAAATAGGCATATGCATTTGAAACATGATCAATTCCTAATTAAAACCTAAGAAAAGGATTACTGATAGGATGAAAGTACAGACGGACATTTTGACACCCTTTCAAAGGAAATCCCTCAAGATCTGTAATCTCCGTCCCTGGCAAACCCTGAGGTTTATCTCCAGCAGACCCTCGGAGTTTATCCCCAGTAAGGTTCTGAAAGGTATTCCCCGCAGAGTACGGACGTCCCTTCCGAGTTTTATTCAAGGTTATTCCCCACAAAGGCTTATAACTGGGTTATCCTCAGCTAACCACCACGGAAAATCGCGCTCGCCGAAGTTCTTCCCATCCCCAGCGGAGTTCCTCAAAATTCCCCCAACAATAATTTATCAAATACAACCCCCGGAGGAGCTTATCTTTGCAAATCCCCAACCAGAGAATCTTTTGGAAATCATCTTCCCTCAGAATTTAAGCTTCAGTATCCCCAGCAGATCAAGAGCTTCAAGTGGACAATCCCCAGCGGAGTCAGATTTTTAAACCTTTTCCCCACAGAGTTTTTAGGAAGAAAAATCTTGAGTTCCCCAGTGAAATCTCCGGAGGTACTTCTCTCCAAGCTGAAGATTCTCAGTCTGGCCTCCCCAGCTTTAAGTCTACTAGCTGGGTACCCCCCAGTAGAAGACTTCAGGAATTCCCCAGAAGATTGGTATACAACCCAAATTCCCGGTTCCCCAGCAACAATCCAGGATTTATTTTCCCCGGCAGCAGTCAGGATACTTCTATCCTCCGCTACCCCGGATTCATCTATCCTGTGCAAGACAGCTCTCCAGCTTACATGCACATCCATTTACATTCCTAACACATGAATATACATTGTATCATGCATCATAGCATTGCATACAGCTAACTCTTTGCCTTTTCAGGAAGGGTCAGTCGACAGACTAATATCATTCAAATCTCAAGAGTTCTGAAAACAGTTCACGGGTTCTCCAAGTAAACGGATGTTAACCTATCGCTTGTTCAGATTCTTCTCAAGACTTCTGAAAACAGTTTATGGATTCTTCCCAAGTAACGGATGTTAATCTATCAGCTTGTTCAGATGCAACCTTTGAAATTAGTTTCCGGACGCTTCCCAACAACGGATGCGACTCTATTGCTAATTCAACTTCAAGACTTCTGAAAACAGTTCACGGGTTCTCCAAGTAAACGGATGTTAACCTATCGCTTGTTCAGATTCTTCTCAAGACTTCTGAAAACAGTTTATGGATTCTTCCCAAGTAACGGATGTTAATCTATCAACTTGTTCAGATGCAACCTTTGAATTTAGTTTACGGACGCTTCCCAACAACGGATGCTGCTCTATTGCTGATTCAATCTCAAGAGTTCTGAAAACAGTTCACGGGTTCTCCAAGTAAATGGATGTTAACCTATCACTTGTTCAGATTCTTCTCAAGACTTTCTGAAAACAGTTTATGGATTCTTCCCAACAACGGATGTTAATCTATCAATTTGTTCAGATGCAACTTTCTGAAAACAGCTTACAGGTTCCTCCCAACAACGGATGTCAACCTATTGCTTGTTCGGACCCCCAATTCAGAAATGGTCCAAAGCTTGGACACTTTCCTAATATTCCCTTCCAGATGGCATCTTTAAGCCCATCCCCGACAAGTTTCTGTCACTCTCTCAGATGGCATCGTTAAGCCCATCTCCAAATGGCATCTCTAAGCCCATTCCCGCATCCAGTGCTTTGACGAATGCAAATTTCCGGGCACTCTAGTGTCCAATCTCCTTTTACCCTCGAGTCGCGAAAGGCAAGCCTGCCAATCTAACTCTTCGGATTCAAGAAGATTGAACAGGGGCAACTGTTGTACCCCAAAATTTGCCCTCCCATTTCTCATTGATCTCTCCTCACAAAGCTCTTGAAGCTCAAGACTCAGTTAGGGTTTCATCTGCTCAAGACCTCCCCTTGCACTGTGGACTCAAAATTAGGGTTTGTGTTTGCACAAAGTTGTTTTGACCCAAAGTGCCCAATATGACTTTCATGCTTCATATTGGACTCCCAAGATTATCCATACCAAGTTTCAAGTCTTGATTCCAAGTTTTGCCCAGTCAATTGGACAGTTGACCTAGAAATCAACTGTATTGGGGAAAAAGTCAACTGTGGCCAATTGACAGTCAAATCTCATGAAATTTGATCCACATCAACATTATGAACTCATATGAACCATTTGATCAAGTTTGGATCACAATTCCACAAGAAATTTGATCAGATCACCAAAAGGGCAAAATGGTCATTTTTAGGGTTTTGACTGTACAAAGGCAATTTTTGACTGTTTGACCTAGCCAATGGCAAACCAAGCTCATATATGGACTCAAGGGCCCCATGGAATTATCTTGACATGTTCATCAAACTCAAAAGATCCCAAGTACACAAGATTGACAGTTGAATTTCCCAGTCAATTGATCAATTTTGACTGTATACTAAAAAGTCAAACTTTGACTTTTTGGTCAAAATCAAGAGTCAAGATTCATTTTTCATCAAAATATGCCAAATCATGAAACTTGTTCACCAAGAAATCACAAATTGCAAATTAGGGTTTGAAAATGGAATTTTTCATAACTTAGAATTTTTCTAAGTTATGAAAAACCCTAATTTTTTCCCAACTTTGCCCCATCTTTTCACCATGATCCATTTTGATTCAAACAAAAGTCAAAACATGAAAGTTGTAGATTGTTGCATAATCTACAACTTTGATTCACAAAGTTTTCTCATTTGAAGCTTGTATCTCAAGTTATAATTTTTTGAATAAGGGCACTAAACCATTTTTAACTTAGTAGAATTTTAACCTATTTTGACAAGGTTTTCTACCCCACTTCAAGGCCATTTTTCATACCCTTCCACTTGGAATTTCAATTTGCATTTCAAAGATGGATTGTAGTACACATTCCAAGCTTTCCAAAATGTCCAAGAACTTCTCAAACAACTTCATGGTTAGGGAGAATCGAATTTCACAATATAGCAAAAACTCACCTGTGAATTGGCCATTTTTCATGTTCATAAGATTATGCAACTTCTCAAAACCAGCATGCCCTTGATTACAGGTCCCTAAACCAAGTTACACTCATAAATTTAATGCATATTCTTTGTACCAAGACCAAGTTCTTTGAGTTCAAGCTTTGTCTAGAGGATTAATCCCAATTTGGAAAAAGTAAACTATCCATTTTTGCAAAAGTTCACTTTATGTCAAATTAGAAATCCAACAAGTACAAGCTAAATCTGAATGGCACAAGATTATGGACAAATTGCTCTGATCAAGAGAAGATTATGCAGCCCATTAGGAGGCCCCCTACATGCCTAGAACATCAAGTGGCATTTTGTTGCTTAGAAAAGAAGAAAGGTCCATAACTTGTGACAACTTGAACCTCAGCTAAAAGACACAACAAAAAAGATATCAAACACACTCAGTACATCCCAACTAAGCTTTTGCACGAATCCTTGACCTTTCAAACACTCCCATTGCCATAATTATCCTCAAACTGCAAAAACAGGGTTGCCTCTGCAGTTTGAGTGCAAACTCCCATTTCCCTCGAGCATTCTCACCAAAATCAATTCATACACCTTCCATACAACATATGCAAACTAACCATGGCCTAAAACCTGACCTGTAATCACTCTAACAGTTTCCACCATTTTTAATTTTTCCTTTTGAAGTTGAAGTTCCACAGCTCGATACAAGGAGTTTCAAGACAAAGTAAGCATTGAAAAAGCATCCCTGGACCTCAAGGAAGCTTTTCCAATCATCACCTTGCACTGAAAGTTCCTCATTCTCCAGATAGAAGTCCAACTGAATAGGTAAAAGTTTGAATTCGTATCTCTCTTATCATGCATATTTAGTCTTAAGTTTGTGAAGAAACAAGGTCCTACTCATAGCCCTGAACATGTACATAGCTTTACTTTTCATTTCTTTTGTCTGAGTAGAGAGAATTTGAGCTCTGAAAATGGTAGAAAAGTTAGGTCAAAAAAGAGGGGGAGAGAAATTCTCCCTCATCTTAGAGAGATAGTTCATGTTCTTTATATGTATGAAATCGTGAGATTATGCTTTACATGTTTTGTGTTGGAAGTTTGTTCAAAGGATCAAAGAATCAGGACATTCAAAGGAAGCTTGTTGGCGCGCGTTTTTGAACAAAATCTGTTCAGAGGTTGAAGAAGAAGTGGATTGGGCTGGGCCTGTGTTATTTTTGCTATCCACACCATTTTTTGTTTCACACCCCTCAGCCCATTTGCTTCATTTTTTAACATTTTTGACTTTTTCTTTTTTTGTTTGACTTGTTTATTTTTTCTCAACATATTAAAATTTTGAAAATATTTTTCTCATCATTTTTTGATTTTATTTGGTTTTTATTTGATTTTCTTTTTGATTTGTATATAAATAGATATATATTGTTATTTAAGATAAATAGAAAATATGTAAAAAATACTTCTATTTGCATTTTTATTTTTATTTACCTTCTGAAAATATTTCACATAAAAAATACTTTTTTTATTTATTTTATTAAAATATTAAGTAAATACTTATTTTGTATATAATACATATTTATAATATAAATATACATATATATATATATATATATATATATATATATATATATATATATATATATATATATATATATATATATATATATATATATATATATATATATATATATATATATATATATATATATATATATATATATATATATATATATATATATATATATATATATATATATATATATATATATATATATATATATATATATATATATATTATACTTAGAATAAAAACGCCAAAAAATGTATATATTTTATTTTAATATTTAATACAAAAAAATGACCTTTTTTCAAATATACCATATTTTATTTTATTCTTGTATGTAAATAATAAATATTCTGTGGATTAATTAATTAATATACATTTTGATTAAAACTAGGGTTTTGCCCTAAATATGAAAATACTCAAAAATAATATCTTTTTATTTTCTTATTTTTATCTTTACATAAATAATATTTTTTCATACATATAAAAACTTTCTTTTTGCATTTTGCATATTTATTTAATTTCTATTTAATTGTGCAATTTACTTACCTTGCAAATATTCAAAAATGATGTAATAATTTAGATTTAAATTCTTGTCTAATATCCCCCATTTGTAAATTTGTACCCCCTCCCTATATTATTATGTTGTAATAGCGTAGGAATTTAAATTTCGCACTTTATACGCTTTCTAATTATGCCATGTTAGAATTAGGGTTTGCATGCGAAAAAACGATAAAAAATAGTTTGACCTAATACAAGATAAATGAGCATGAAAATAAACAACACTTCTCACACTTACACCCCTAGGGTATTCCACTTTGTTGCCTTCAAATAATTGGGCCATGTTGTATGTTGAATTTCTTTGGGCAAAGCAAATAACTTGAATGATCATAGTCCCTCGATAAAACTTTTCAAAACAAACAAAAACAAATGATCAAAGTCCCTTAAAGAGAATTGCCCAAAGATATTTAACGCCGTTGCAATTATGGTCCAAACGATGACCCGCGCCTGTCCCTTTTCATCTCCTAAAACAAGATTGTCCACCAAATGCAATGGTGGAACAAAATTGTCAAAAGGTTTAAAACATAATAAAAATCTTTGAGGAAATTTTTTAGGGTAGATAAACTCTTAAGTACTTGCTAAACTTTCCAAGAAAACACTTGCCTAATTTCAAAACCCACTTCACAAACACTTTCAAAAATCAACTTTTCAAAACCCTTGAAACATCTTTTTAAAAAGATAAAATACCTTTTGTAAAACATTCGAGTAAAGAATTGTTACAAGGTTAGCCTAATACAAGGCATCTTTTCAAAACATTTTCAAAACCACACACAAAGCACCATTTCAAACAATTGAAAACCAAGGCAAGTTGATCTAAGCAAGTACCTAAGAGCCCATGGATAACCATGGATAGAAGGGGTGCTAATACCTTCCCCTTCTATAATCTACTCCCCGAACCCAAGAAAAATCTCAAAGGTTTTTGCTGTGCTTTTTAAACCTTTCCTTAGGATAAAATAAAAAGTCGGTGGCGACTCTTGCTCAACCGAAACATTTGCGAAAACAAACGCAAAACCAAGTCAGTTCTCCCACCGTATCACACCTGCTCGCAGGACTGAGATTAGCCGAGGACTTAGGAGCCCGCGAAGTTCAAATTTACACCGACTCCCAGCTCGTCGCTTCCCAAGTACAGGGAAGCTACCAGGCCAAGAATGACAACCTCATTGAGTACTTGAACTTAGTCAAAAAACACATGACAAAGTTCGTACGAGCAGAAATCTCTCATTGAGTACTTGAACTTAGTCAAAAAACACATGACAAAGTTCGTACGAGCAGAAATCTCTCATGTTCCCCGCGAGCAAAACACGAGGGCGGACATATTGTCCAAACTCGCGAGCACACGAAAGAAAGGCGGGAATAAATCCATCATCCAGGAATCTCTGGCACGACCGAGCATCGAACCACCCTCGACTACGGTCGAGGTCCACGCCATCGGGGACGCCACGTCTTGGATGACCCCGGTCTATAATTTCCTAACAAAGGGAGAACTCCCGTCGAACCAGGCTGATGCTGCCATAATCAAGCGACGAGCATGTTCCTATGTTGTTCTCGAGCAGAAACTGTACCGAAGGGGATTCTCCATTCCCCTCCTGAAATGCATTGACGAGTCCGCCATCCCCAACGTACTGCGGGAGATACACGAAGGTATCAACGCCCAGCACATGGGCGGTAAATCCTTGGCAAGGAAAGCCCTCCGAGCAGGATATTACTGGCCGACGATGCAACAGGACGCCAAGGAACACGTGAAGAAATGTGATAAGTGCCAGAAGCACGGGGATATGCACCTCGTCCCCCCGCACGAGCTGAACACATTGTCGTCCCCATGGCCGTTCGCCTGGTGCGGCATGGACATCCTCGGGCCCTTCGTGCAAGGGACCTACCAGAACAAATTTCTAATCGTCGCCGTGGATTACTTCACGAAGTGGATCGAGGCCGAGGCACTCGCAAAAATCACCTCACACAACATCCTCCGTTTCTACAAAAGAAACGTGCTCGCCAGGTTCGGAATCCCGCAGGCACTGGTGACCGACAACGGCACCCAGTTCACTGACCACGGATTCCGAGACTTCGTCACCAAACTGGGGACCAAACAACACTTCACGTCGGTCGAACACCCTCAGACCAACGGGCAGGCCGAGGCTGCGAACAGGGTCATCCTCCGAGGGCTCAAACGTCGACTCGGCGAAGCCAAAAGAGGATGGGTCGAGGAGCTCCACAGCGTCCTCTGGGCATACCGCACCACACCCCACTCAACGACTGGGGAAACACCATTCCGACTGACCTACGGCACCGAAGCTGTCATCCCGGTCGAAATCATGGAACCATCCCGACGAACGGAAGAACCCCTCGACGAAGAAATGAATGACGAAGCACTAAGGGATGAACTCGACCTAGTCGAGGAAATCCGATCGGGGGCTGCCCTGCGCGAAGCCACCCTAAAACAGCGAGTGGCTCTACGCCACAACGACAAGGTCATCAAGCGCGAGTTCGAAATAGGCAGCCTGGTACTACGCAGGAACCAGAAAGATTCCCGCGAAGGGAAGTTGGCCGCGAACTGGGAAGGACCTTACCGCGTCCACGGCACCACGGGTACCGGGGCGTACTACCTCGAGCAGTTAGACGGAGAGCCATTACCACGACCCTGGAATGCTGCTAAGCTAAAGCAGTACTACAGTTAGAAACTGTCGACACCTGGGACCCTCGACCAGCAGGACCCGCGCTCGGTCAACGAGGAAAAACGTCCAATTTCGTTCAAGGCTAAGGTACAAGCCCGACGTACGACCAAAATAGCACAGCATCGCGCGGTAAACGATGACGATCCATAGTGCCCGACGTGGACAGCTATACCGAGCCCCACCGTCGTCGTACCCATAAGGCAGAACACCCAGCTCGCGATGGGCAGTTCACGCCAAGGGCGAATCGTCCCTAACGGGCTCCACGCCCGACTGAGCAACCTCGCTCCGAAATGCCCGACATTCCATCAAGGATAACGGGACATCTACAAGGGTCAAAAGAAAATCTCTCCCCTCGAGCGCAACACTTAGGTGGTTCTGGCCAATCGAAATAGGGCCGGAAACGTATACAAACGGAGTCGAGCATATTCGCTCGCCAAATCAAAGCCGCTTACGGGCACTCCTCGGGCCCGTGGCTTAGGCTAAATTCATGCAAATGTACGATTTCAAACAAGGGCAAAAAATCCAAAATGTAAAACAACATTGATATAAATGCCCGAAGGCGACAAAACAATAGTAAACCGACCAAGAAGGCCGGCGATGTTCATAACATACAATAAACGGGCACGCAGGCCCAAAGAATACAAATATCAAGAGCACGCAGGCCCGCTATCCTACTCAGACTTCCACGGAGTCATCATTGTCGACGCTGGGAGAGTCCGGCGGAGGAACGATCGCGCCACCTACAACCCGGTGTGTGTGACCGATACCCTCAGTGACCAGGCCAGGGTTTAGCAATGAGAGCTGATCGACCGCAGAGTTGAACCCGTCCTCCAGAGCACCGACGCAGTCCACCTCGAGGAGTCGGATATGTGCGACCAGCTCCGCCCGACTCTTCAAAGCTACTATGTCCTCGGGCTCATCTTCGGCAGGTTGCAGGGTAGCATGCATTTCCTCGACCTGTTTACCCAAACGTTCGACTTCGGCCGCCAGGCGATCCCTGTCCGCCCGAAGAAGCTCCCCTTCCTCAGTCAACTTTCCCGATTTCTCCTTCTCTAGGGTCAACATCTCCCTCTCAGCATCGAGCATCGCGGTCTGCTCTCGGAACATCCCCTCGGAGCGTTCCAGAGCGACCTTCAATTTCCGCGAGCTCGCGGTCAGCGCCGCCTTCTCCTGCTCGAGCTCTTCAACACGGGCAGCATCCCCTGCATCCTCAGATAACACCAAAGCCATTTCGGCCATTTTTACCAGCCCGTCCACGCTGGCGGCCAGATACGCCTTCCTTTCCTCTTTACTCATCTTCTTTATGGCCTCAGCTTCATGGGCAACCACTGTCGGGGGGAATCGCTCGAAAAAGCCCGCCTCTTCGAAACAAGGAGGGAAGGCGAAAGATTTAACAGCGCCGGCATCCTCGCCGACAGTCGAACCACCCTCTACACGGGTCCTCTTCCTCTGCGTCAAAACGGCGCTGGGGTCGATCTCCTCGACCTCTGGATCCGACGTGGGTCCGGAGCTCGACGGCGAGTCCACCCTCACCTGCTGAGGAACATTTGGACCGGGTGGGGGACCCATCCTCGTCGCCTGTAGGGCCTTTACGACCCTCCTGCCCCGCCTCTGGTCGCAGGATAGTTTCAAGAGCCTTTCATGTCGGCTAGCCATCGTACCTGCACGAAATAAAGGAAAAGTCAGTATCGAGCAAACTGCATGAATAAATGACGAATAAAGAATTTCAAGCAAACAACCTAACAGGCGGGCAGCCTGCCTGTATGTCGGACATTCCACCAGCGCCTTGGTGTCGATCGGGCGAGACTCGAACGTCGGGTAACCGTCTTTGTCCAGGATATCATCCCCTTCCCGCGTAACCCATCGGGCGGGATGAAAACTGTCGACAAACCGGCAAAGAGCGTCGTACGCCCGCTGATCTTCCGAGCACATGTCCCCGACAGCGGTATGGTAATAACCTGTCCCATGCTCGTAATGTCGGGACATCCAGTACACCGGGAACTTAGCCCTACGACCCAACACGGGGCTCCCGTCGTCGGCCACCATCGTTTCCCCATCATCGTCGCTCACTGGCCCCTCCTCCTCGAAAAGGGAATCTAAAGCAGCATCGGTAATTGGGCGTACCACGTACCATTTGTCTTTAAACCCCCTCACGGAGTCCATATACATCTTAAAAAGTCTCCTCGACTGCTTCAGGGAGACCCAGCTATGCTTCCCTCCTCGGGACTGACGCTGCAGGTGAAATACCCGAAAGAAAAGAGGGATGGTCGCCCCTATCCTCAGGTAGAGACACGTCAACTCAAACGCCCGGATGAAGGCGAGAGAGTTTGGGTGTAGCTGGGACGGGGCCAGCTCCAAGTGCATAAAGACCCCGGCCTGAAAATCAGTGAACGGCAGCCGCAGCCCTAGGTCTTTAAACGCGATCTCATACATCGCGAGGCTGTAATTCAGATAGACCGAGCAAATCCTTGCGCCGGTCGACGGAATCATGACTACGAAGTTTTGTTGGAAGTCGGGCTCGTCTTGACCCTCTTCAATAGCAGTGAATGGATGTCGGTCATCCCGACTATATACCGACGCTGTCCCCCGCGGCTCGACACCCACCCATTCCAGCAATGGGTCGGTCACGGTGTCAATCTGGGTGACCGACTCGTCGGCACTCTGTTCTTCACGACGTCCGGAGGAGCTCGGCTCGTCCGCCATGGTTACCTGCAGAGCACGGGAAACCAGTCAGTTGAGCACGAAGTCCTACGCTCGACAAAATCACGTCGTCCAATACACGACCACATAAGTCCGTTTCCACAAATGGACGCCTCCCCGACTCCCTGAACCCGGTGGTCTTCCTCAAACCAATTGCGCGACCACTCTTCAAGCATGTCGACCTGAGGTATGAACATGGCGAGCCGCACCATGAAGCCCACGGCCACGACCATGAACGTACCGGGCGCGATCATGAATCAGGCGCCCTGGATCATGAAGACCCCGGGCAGCCCTGAAGTTTTTCACCTAAAACTATGAATGTGCCGGCCACAAACATGCGTTTGCCGGTCCTAGACATGAATACGTCGGGCTAAATACGAGTTTACCGGGCTAATCCCACGCGCACGGTCATAAAACATCTACAAATTCCAGGAATCATGCATTCTAAACGGGAAAATGAAGAAAGTAGATCACTTACTTGGATCAAAGTGTGGGATCTGGCTACGAAATGGGAGAATCTGAGACGAGAAGTCGCAACTGGAGAAAGTGTGGAAGAGCAGCAGCAGAGAGAGAGCACGGAGAGCGGAAAACGTATTATGGGGCCCAAGGTTCCTATTTATAGTGATGACGTGGAATACCAAACGTCACCTCGGGCAACCACGGACTCCATCTCCTCGACGCGCTGCTCCCAACGCAATGATGGCCCTACCCCCATAGGGTGGCGGCACAGTTCCCGAGAGATACCTCGTGTGCTCGACAGACGCGCCCGACAAGGATTCCCCGCGCATCCATCTCCGAGGACGTCTTCGAGCACGACAAGAGGAGGCCCCTCGAGGGCCCACACCTCTATCCCGGGCACGAGACCTCCACGAGGGAATACTTGGGTTCAAGTCATGGCTCCTCGCCAAGGAACCACGACTTGGGGGGCTCCTGTTCTGGACTGGGCCCGACAGGCCCAAAAGCATCACTAAGGCCCAATCCAAAGGGACTTACTGTGGTCCACGCCGAGCAAAGGGGTCACATCCGTGCCCGACATCTTGATGTCCAGCTCGACATCCCGCTGTCTAACCCCAAGTGATGATGTCCAGCTCCACCTCTTGACGTCCAGCTCGACATCCTAACGTCCAGCTCGACGCCCTGCCGTCCAGCTCGACGCCCTGCTGTCCAGCTCGACGTTATCTCGAGCATCCCAACTAGGGCAGACTCAGTCCACCGTTCGCCCAATGATACTCCGGAAAGACCGCGTCTTCGTCCGCCCGCACTTCACGCAGCACATCCAGGACGGGGACCACGTGCGGGTCCCCACTACCCACGTAGAACCTGGCAGTTCCTCCATTGGGCCAAATCCGCCCGGCCCAATGAAGGGACCTTGGCCCAACGCTGGGGGCTATAAATACCCTCTGTTTCCAGAGGGTCAGGTATTCATCATTCTAACCTCAACTCTATTATCTGCTCGTACTCCCAGTGACTTTAGCATCGGAGTGCCTTGCAGGTACCCCCCCCCCTCCTCGTTCAAAAAGCTTTCTGCTCGGAGCCAGCCGTGACGGTCCAAACCTTCTGATCAGGTCAGATCAGTTTCTTAAAACAGTGAAGCTATATACCACAAATAGTTTGTTTAAGAACTTCACGAATGAACACAACTCAAGTAATGGATTCAAGTTTTTTTTTTTTCATAACCATGACATAAGAGAATATTTTATAACTAACTCAAGTCAACATTCACAAAGTAAGACAAAAAGTTACTCCCTTTTCTTTGGATGAACGACCCCCTCAACAAAAGCCTACTACATAATAATATTTTTCTTAATGAAAGCCTACTATAGTTGTTAATTGCATGATTACTTCTGTTACCAGCCATGACATACTCCAAATACCTACTTTCAACTCCAGTATTTGAGCCCTGTCGATGCCTAGAATCACTTTTCAACATCTCAACCTCACTCAAAGTGAGGGCATTTGCAAATGTAGCAGGATTTGGGAGGCCAGTCATATCTGCCAATTCATTCAGTTGTGGTGCATAACATCTTGGTGGTGGTCGGGCTTTAGTTTGTAAATGTGGCATGACATCACCAAGAGAAAACCATGGTAAGTTAACTAATGAATTTTCCAAACAAATTGTTAATCTTAAGAAAACAGTTATTGCCAATAAATGTTGGGTATGTAATTCATCGTATGCCTCTTTGTTAATGTTAAGAAAACAATTACATACCAAATTTTGCAGCTGCAATTTTAAATTCAAAACAATTATTACGGGTTACGGAGCAATGCTTTTATGCTATGAATTACTATGGCACCGCAACTTACATTAATTACTTAAATTTCCATCTTAATACAGGGTGAGGAGATGGACTATAGAGGTATACTCCACCGAGACAAATTTGTTCTTATGACAGTCTCCTAGGATAAGTTAAAAGTAACATTTGAGCAACCATTTTTTCTCTCTTCTTTTTGGTTAACCAAATGTCTCAGTCAATATTTTAACTTAACTTACATGACACTAATGTTTTAAGATTTTCGTGCTGTCAATTTTCAAGGCAAAAACCATAACGGAGAACAACAAAATAAAACTCCAATAATTTGCCTATGGTCAAAAGCTCAAAGCAGCATTCACACTCAAGGTTCCGAAAACATGTCACCTATTCAAAAGCTAAAGACATAATTCACACTCAAGGTTTAAATATTGCTTTGTAATTGCAATTATGGTCACACTGTCAATGTTTTCTATCTCTCTGACTACATTGTGACTTCATTGACCATATTTGACCATAATTTTCCTCAATATCAAGGATCATGAACACAATTTAAACCTTATTCACATTTGCATTTTATTTATACTCAATAGAGAATGGGAAGTAGATTCAACCATGTAGGAAAGCACTTTAGCAGGTCTAAATTCAGAGGCTTAAGGAGCTGTATTTGACAATTTACATACAATGGCATGCATCGATCGTTAAACAACTAACTGCCAACTTAAACAAACCTCTAAACTTACAGTGGATACATTAATCTAGGTTGGACTATTATTCACAAGACAACAACTCATAAGATTAACCAAACACCAACACATAATTTAGAATATCTCAATGTCAACACTGTCATCAAAATCTAATTGTTTCTATGAGGCATTTAATAGAGCAATTAACATTCATATTAAAGATAAGAAAAATATATCAATTCTAGCATGCTTAAGCTTTGAAGAAATACCCATGCTTTTCTTTGAAATGGTAATTCCGGACTTTTGACGAGAGACTGGGAGATATAAAGTGAAAGATGTAGAATGCTATTCTTCTTCCGATGACGATGTAAGAGATTCGCTTATGTGTTCTTCGCTTTTTCAGTAACGATGTAAGAGATTCGTGTGTGCGATGAATGGGAAGTAACAATTGAGTGATATGTAGCAATTTCAGAAGAAGAAGAAGAAGAAGAAGAAGAACGAGTTCGATTTCAGAAAAAAGATGAATGAGTTCAAATTTGCAGAAGTAACGCTTGCAGAAAGATGAACGAGTTTGGTTTTGGAGATTTAGGGATTTTAGGGAAATATTATTTATTTTAGAAATACATTAATAATGCCTTTAGTCAGCGCTTTGTCTAAAGTGTTGCCTTATGTACTGTCTTAGCCAATGCTTTCTAAATAGTTTGTCCTTTAACAGCGCTTTCATAAAATTTAGCACTAAAAGACCTTTAGCCAGCGCTTTGTCTAAAGCGCTGCCTTATGTAAGCCTTTAGCAGCACTATTTCTCAAAAAAAAATTTAAAAAAAATTTAAAACTTACAGCAACGCTTATGGCAAAAAGCGTTGCATATACTGCGCTATCTAAAACAACCTATAGTAGCGCTTTTAAAAAGCGCTTTCTAAAGTAACCCTTTAGCAACACTTTTTCTCAATTTTTATTTTTTTTACTTATAGCAACGCTTTGGAAAAAAAGCGCTGCCTAAAGTGCACTGTCTAAAACCAATTTTGACATAGTGAAGAGATTAATTACGGTATGAATGCAATTTGAAAGACAGTGATTCGTTTAAGTTTTTTTCAAGAATAATTTTACTTTTCAAATTATTATCTTCTACATCGATATTAATGGGTATATATGCTTAGTGAGGTGTAAAGAAAAACAAGCAATCTACATATTTTATAATAAACTTAGGGTACTTTCCACAACAGTTATCTTCTGTAACCGTGGTAAAATATTAATTATATTCTAAATAAATTGTTGTCGATTGATTTCGAATTCATGACATATCACAACAGTTGTTTAATACAATCGTTGTGCTATCTATCTTATCACCATGGTCGCACAACTTTTGTGAAAAACGTCATACATACAATCACTCCTTACCTCATAACAGTTAATCAGATGTTGTGGTATCCCTTTTTCAATCGTTATGATATCACTTTTACATATTAGTACCACATGTTTAGACTAGTTAGAAGCACAAAAAATTTTGCCACTTTTAAAAATATTTTGTGATGCTACACTTTGGATATTATGTTCCTCCTATTTGACTTCAATATATATATATATATATATATATATATATATATATATATATATATATATATATATATATATATATATATATATATATATATATATATATATATATATATATATTAGAGGTCTTTGATATAGCTGAAAAGATAAATAAGATGTGTTCTTCTAAGGATGTGTTCATAAAATACATGACTTTCACGATGAAAATAAATTATGAGAAATATTGGAGGAAAACATGAGCTTATAAATCCGCTATTGTTGATTGTTTTTTCTCTTAGACCCTAGGTATATATTAAAATTTGTCACTTAGTTAATCAATCATAATTTTAATTCATTAGAGAAAAAAAAGTTTAGAAATTTGTTGGATACTCATCTGGGCAAGAGCCTCAAAGTGATTTACAGTTGAATCAATTTGATTTAGATGGTAAGAAAGATCTTTCTAGTTACAATTGGTTTTTATTGTGCACTGGATCTTCCTTTTCGAAGAAGTGTAATTTGGAAATAATTTATCAAAGGATTTTTAATTTATTATTTTTGGTTAATTGATGCGTGTTGTGACCTGTGAGGATGATGGGATGATTGTGTTTCTCGGTAAGTTAGATAAGAAAGATTATTTTTCATGCATGAAGAACATTTTCATGCCTATTTGTTGATTCGTTGATTTTCCTTTTGCAAATTAATTATAATTGAATAACAAGAGGAAGTATCTAGATTTTCATCGAGGTAAACGACACCAATTGTTTAAATAATTAGATGTAAAACAACTTTGCCACGAGTGATTAAAGATTCATTGCTAAATGACAAGAACATACATTTTCATAAAATAAATACTTCAACATTATTCAAGATAGATGACAATACAAAGTTCTACAAATTATTAGTTGCCAATTCATATTCATCCCTTAGTTGTTTAGCTTCCACATAACTTGATTTCGCTATATGTACCTTCAATATTAAATCAAATGATGAATATATAACACTGAAATTAAAATTAAAACTTGTTTAGCAAATAAAAAATAAAAAATTATATTTGATAACAAGAAGATTATAATTCATACTTCAGATTAATTTACTATAAACTTTTGGAATTATTATTTTATATGGGTGATGAGTGCTAAATTGTTGAGAATTCGAATGTGAATAATTAGTATTTATTAGCTTAATTCGTTTCCGTTTTGTCCATAAATCTCAACTGTAGTGTATATTCGGTATAATTTACGTTATAGTGTATTTATTGTGCTATTGTATAAATATTATTGAGTTTAATTGATTTTATCTTATTTTTGTAGGTATCCAAGCATTGATATTTAGACATTGCTAGATAGAACATTGAATAAGCTTTCCAACGCTTCTGATCGGGCGCGAATCACAATTACGGTTTAAAAGTTATGGCTGAAACAATGCAGAATATTAGGTTGGTTTTTCAACTTTCTGTCATCCGTCGCCGGGCGACGCTTTTGGTTGTCGTGCAACGCTAGGCGACCTGTAGTGTGGAAAAAACATTATTTTGGTCGTCGGGCAACACTTTTTGGTCACCGGGCGATGCTGGACAGTCAGAAACACGTATTTAGGTGTAAAAACACATTTTTTGGGTATGGTTTTGGGTATTTTTTACCTCCCAACTACATCAAACTTCGTTCTTTGATAGGATTAGCTTAGAAAACAACATTGAAGCTTGCATACAGATGATCCAGGGTGGATTGTCCATCAATCGGCGCTGACAAACCGAGAGATTTGTGGTTCATTTCTCTTACTCTTTGTGTATTCTTTATGTGTTGAGTTTGTACATGTATTTACTTTGAACTTGTGAATTCTTTAGAAATGACTTAGGTTGTGAGTGATAAGCGGTGACATTATTGAGTATTGTTAGGTTGAATGTAACTGGTCGATAGATTTAAGTCAGTGATGAGTAGATTATATGCAGACTTGATAATTCTTCCTTAGTTTTTACTTTTGTTTATGTTTATTTTCTGTTGATAACATTTTCTTTACAAACCAATTTATCTCCAAACTCATTAACGAGAGATTTGTCGAATGACAATTCAATAACCAATCTCTATGGACACGATAAATTCCCAGATAAATATTTCCAAAACTTTTGTTGCTTGCCGCTATATCGCTTCCAAACAAAATAGTGCCGTTGTCGGGGATTGGTTCTATTGTTTTTTCATTGCGATAATTCTTTTGTTTTTTAGTTTTGTAGTTAATGCATATGTTGTATAGAAATTGTATATTAACTTGTATATGATATTTGTGCATATATGTGTTTTCACGTATTGTTGTAAATTGTCTCGTTTTCGTAACATTTGTTGTGTGATTGTTAGGACACTTTCACTAGGTTTGCGCGGTGTGACAATACCATGGCATGATGAGAAGAGGTTACTAGCATGCACAATAAAGGCGTCGAGCTTACGACGTAAAACAAGCATGTTTGTTTGTATTTGTTTATGCGTGGGGTGATTTGTGTTTTAACAAGTTGAAACAAGGAAATGTTATGAATTTCAAATCTTCACTTTTCAACTTGTTAATTCATTTTCACCCAGTTTTCATATTGTTATTTGTATTTGTTTTGTTATGTCAATTTGTGTTTTTCGGAAGCTTGTCGTGTTTAGCTTGAGGAGTTTTGTCTGTTGTATATATTATAAACTTTATACATTAAAATTTTATAGGAGTATTATTTTTCTAATTCTTTTGTTGTTTGTTATCAAATTTTGGTCCGGTAACTTGAAGATTTTTGAGGTAATTTTCCGAGTTTGATCATTTCAACTCGCAAATGTATGGTAATGATATTATTTTGAAGTTGGTTTATGCCAGGTACTCGTTTATCGCTTTCTATAACATAACATGTTTAGGAAACTTTTCATTTGTATAATTACCATGCCGTTCATTCTTTTTACATTGCTTGCTCATGACTTGAATCACTTTAGTTCTCTTTTTACCCATAAATGTGAGGAAGTTTTCCATTGTTCATATATGCTGGAGGCTACAATTCTTGTTTTAACGGGATTTTATTATGTTTAATCTTTTGTTTGTGTTGATTGTATGAATGTATGAAAGTGATCAAGATATTTTGTTTTATTTTGAGCACAACTACCTTGACCAAATATTTAATTCACCTTGGGAGTGTTTGATCATTTGTTATCCCCTTTGAGCTTTTGTCAATATCCATGTTTATTTGATCTTGATGTTTGTCTATGAGTGTTTAGTTCACCTTTTTTATGGATGTTGATTCTTTTATTTCTTGAATCCTCAACTATTTGTTGTTGTATGAATTTTTATCTTGCCTTAGAAAGTGGGGAGTATTCACACATTAATGTTGATTGAATTCAAGTTGAAGAGAGCAATGTTTGCTCATTTATAGTGAGGTTGCTATGAGGTTGAGAAGAAGAAAGAGAAAAGAAAAAAAAAGTGAAAAAGAAATATTAGAAAAAGAAAGAATAAAAGATGAAAAAGATTTGAAAAAGAAAAACTAAAAGAGTATGGAATAATATTGTGTTGAGTAAGTGATTTTTGTTGGTTTAGACTTTGTGAGTAATTACTCCCTTAGATTTAGACAAGTTTTTATTTCGATTAGCTTTAGGACTTATCACTTGTTTATTAACCAAGCCACATTACAACCTTGAAAAGCCCTTGTGATTATTGCCTTTGTATTTTCAATATGAGTTTTTGGATGAATGCATAATTTAGTCTATTATTTGCAAGATTATGGATGAGTGTCAAAAATTCTCACCATTGTATGTTTTTCACCTACCGATGAATGTTTGCTAAGTGTAATTCATGATTGAGCTTGTTTTGTTTTAGAATGTTTAGTAAGATTTTTGTACTTAGGATTCGTTTCACTTACATGTTATCTTTGTAGTTTAGTGGTAAGTTTTTGCCTTGTGTGTATGTTTTTATTTTGAACCATACATTTGTTTTCCGTTTTCAAAAACTTGTTGATTCGTGATTCTTTGATTATCGTCTTTTGCTTCTTTAAGTTTATTTGACTTTGTTTGAGGATAAATAATATTTTAAGTTGGGGAGAGTTTGATGAGTGCTAAATTTTTGTGAGTTTGAGTGTGAATAATTAACACTCATCGGCTTAATTTGTTTTTTGTCAATAAACCTCAATTTTAGTGTATATTCGGTATAGTTTACGTTATAGTGTATTTATTGCGTTATTATGTAAATATTATTGAGTTTAATTGATTTTATCTCATTTTTGTAGGTATCCAAGCATTGATATTTATACATTTTTAGATAGAGCATTGAATAAACTTTCCAAAACTTTCGACCGGGCGCGAATCGAAGTTACGGTTCAAAATTTATGGCTGAAATAGTGCAGAATGCTGTGTTGGTTTTTCAACTTTCTGTCATCCGTCGTCGGGCGATGCTAGGCAAGCTGTAGCGTGGGAAAATGCTATTTTGGTTGTCGGGCGACACTTTTTGGTCACCGGGCGATGCTGGACAGTCAGAAATGCGTATTTAGGTATAAAAACACATTTTTTTGGTATGGTTTTGAGTATTTTTTATCCCAACTCCATCAAACTTCATTCTTTGATAGGATTAATTTAGAAAACAACATTGAAGCTTGTATACGAATGATCCAGGGTGGATTGCTCATCAATCGGCGCTGACAAATCGGGAGATTTGTGGTTCATTTCTCTTCCTCTTTGTGTATTCTTTATGTGTTGAGTTTGTACATGTATTTACTCTGAACTTATGTATGTTTGTCGCCCATGACATTATATTGAACTTGCTTTACAAATCTTTGTCGATTGTTGTCCTGAATTTTTGCTCTGTGCTAGGGATTTGAGTTGTTATAGACATATACTGCTTAGATTCTTATCTAGGATGATTATCTGTTAGTTTCTGAACTCTAGAGATAGATGTAGAGCTGACATCTACTTGGGTATCAGAGCTTAATGCCTCAGTGTTGTTGTGATGTGCTGAGAGATCGTCAGTGCGATTACATAAGTTGTCTTTTGTGTTGTTGAGGAGATAGAGAGATCGTTTCCTTGGTGATACAGTCGGTCTCTCGATGTGGGTTAGAAATAACTTAGGTTATGAGTGATACGTGATGACATTATTGAGTTTTGTTAGGTTGAATGTAATTGATCGATAGATTTAAGTCTGGGTAGATTATATGCAGGCTTGATAAATTCTTCCTTAGTTTTTACTTTTGTTTACATTTATTTTCTGTTGATAACATTTTCTTTACAAATTTATTTATCCTCAAACTCATTAACGAGAAATTTGTCGAACGATAATTCAATAATCAATCTCTATAAACACGATAAATTTTTAGATAAATATTTTCAAAACTTTTGTTACTTACCGCTACACCACTTCAATAATAAATATATGAAAAATGTGGCAATGTGAAAGTCTCATCACTTATACTTATTATAAACAAAAACATATATACAGTTTCAGAGACAGTTCTTACTATTCTCTACTAAAATACAATATATATAATTTCAGAAGATCACATACCTTGTATTTGTATTGATAATAGTACTGACAATGATGATTTTAATAATAGAAACTCCCTGTAGATGAATAGATAAATAAAAATTATAAAATAATGAGAATGTTGATATTAAGTCACATCACATCATACAGTATAAACCATGTGCAAACTTTTAGACAAAAAATCTACTATAAAAGTTTATGTCACACCTTTCCACCAATCTCCTCTTGAAGCAATTCTCATATCATCTTCTTCTGCAACACTTTTGGGCTATTAGGCAAAAAAAAAAATTACTCTATTATTAAGTATTCTCAACACTAGAAAATAATATATTCATTTTTTGCTTAATAAAATAAAATAATAATCATAATTTTTGCTTAATAAAAAATATTACTATGTTATTAAGTATTCTCAACACTAGAGTTTTGTTTTGTGTGAATCTTCACTTTTCAAGAACTTAGATGAACCAACCTCTATAAAATATAAAAAATATATTACTATTTACCAATAAGTTTTTCCCATAATTTTGAGTACTTTGAGCGTAATGAATAATATCTTGGCCACCATAAGATAATGATGAGCTGAGATTGCATGGCTCAGTTCTTTGATCTTGATATATGGAACTCTTATCTGTAGTTTGTATTTTCTGAGATCCACCACCACAAGCCTTGAAAATGACATCTATGTTCATATGAAAAGTGAGAAAAAAATATTTATGATGTAGTTATTAATTAGGTCACTTTGTCAAAATTTTATCTTAAAATATTTAATTTATATGCAACAAAAATTCAAAGTTTTTTTATACCCTTAGCCAATCATTAGATCTAGAAAAAGATTGACTTAGGATATATCTAACTTAAGAAAATGATACATAAACATAGTCTAAAAGAGTGTGTATATATATAAACATACCAGGTGTTCCTAGTATAGAGTCCCATTTCTCCTTGATAGCTTTGTTCCTCACTTCATTAGGGGAGGGAGATGATAATATGGAGCCAAAAACTCCAGAAGAAGAAGATGAGTGTGTCTCTTTGGTGCCAAAGAGTTCAGAAACAAATGAGGAAGAAGAATCATTTTGGTTACTTTTTCTTTCCATTTTCTTATTATATTGTTATCAAAATCACTACTTCAACTCTTGGTATAAACCATGTGAGAGTGTTTGTATATGGTTTGTATATATAGGCAAATTTTTCAACCATTGTTTTTGTCTAATAAAATGCCTTAAAATAATGAAAGGACGATTATTTTTTTATTGGGAAAAAGTATTAAGAAAGAGAAAGCGTAATGGAAGAGAAGTGAGTAAGTAAAAGGAAATAGAGAAAAAAATATAAGTGAGAATAAAATGGGATTTCTGTGTATTAATTTATTCTTGACTTGGAATTTTAATTTAATTTTCCACGAGGGATCAAGGTGGAAAACGAGCACGAGGAGAATCATTGCACTGGATTTTTATTTCTCTTATTACTTGTTTTAACATTTGTTCTAAAAACAAAGCCATGTGTGGCATAGTAGTTATCTATTGGTTGGGACCAATGTGTCTTTTACTTATTTGTCTTTTTATAATGTGGAAGAAGTAACATTTGCATGTGTGTGTTTTTTTGTATTGACTATTGACACTATTTTTCCAACCGTTAGTGACCACAGATTTACGCCATACTCTCTCTTAAGAAGTTTAGTAGTCTAAATATCATTATGTAATGAAAGGTTACAAAATAGCATATAAAACCTTCAACAACAACAACTAGAGGGAAACAAACATGAGGGTATAGACACCTTATAGAGTCTCATCTATTGATATCTGGAAAGTGCCAGTCATAGAGAAGTTTAAGTGTCCATTGTTGGTATTTTTCGAAAGAGGACCATCTATAATATATTGATATTGATGAAATAAATGATCAAATAAATCATAATTCATGTCAAGAAAAGTCAAATAATTTTTAAATATTTTTTTAATGTATAAAAAGTATTTTTAAACTAATTAAATACATGAAAAAAATTAAAGAAAAATATCAAACCATAAAATAAAAGTGTGAAAAAAATAACACAAGATGTAAAATAATAAAAGATAATTTTCTAAATTTTTATATTTTTTAGAGTAAAATCTGATTTAAAATCATTTTTATAAAAGAAAAAGAAATAAAAGTAAAATAAAAAAATATAATAAATGAGAAAAAGTTGTAGTTATTGGATCTACATTGACTGATCAAAGTAAATGCATCAAGTTGATCTGGACAGAAAGTGCACCATGGACTTTCATTAAAACAACACACTAAATCCAATTTAAACAGGCCAATAAAATTAAAACGCTTGTCATGCTTCGATTGGCTAATAGCTCAAAACGCATACAAACCACCATCAATCCTTCTCTGGTCGTCTTCTCCAGTAAATTAATAATCGGAGTTTGGAAAGTGGCAAGTTCAAGGGACGAAACCACCACCTTTACAACCGTCTCATTGAAGCGAACTCAACCCTATGATTCACTTTCATTGACTTGAAAGTGGGCATGGAGAATTTTGAGAAAAACTCAGTGAAAACATAAAATGAAAATCAAAATTAAACTCTGTATATGAAGAATAAAAGCAAAGTAAAGTATGGAAAAGCATTAGAGAACCATAAGCTACATAATAGTAACTTGTTTCAGTCTAAAAGGTTCTCAAAACTATCTTGTCCAAGTGATGCTCGAAGGTGCTGAAAGTTGAACTTGGCCAGGACGTTTTAGTGAGTCTGAAGGCCTGGTTCTTGTTACAATAGCTTCAGGAGATATCACAGATGCGAATGGAAACAATAAATGGTGTTGAAAATGCTTGGAAATGAATCATGATCTCAACATTTTTGGAGAAAAATTCTAAGTTTCAGTAGGGTTTTGAGGGGCTTTCAAAGCTTGATTTGGAGTGCAGAGGTTTGCTCTATTTATAACTGAGGTGAATAAATCTCATACATGTGAAAGTTTGTTGCAATTCGGAATCAAGTGTGAGCAATCTTGAATGAAAAGGCCTCAAAATGTAGTGCATTCCTTCTGATTTTGGATCGTTTTTTATCACTATGCATCACTTAACATCACTAGGTACCAATCATGTGCACATTTGGGCTTGAATTGGAGAAATGAGTCACTTCAATTTTCGGTTTCAAGAGCATAATGCAGTTTCATGTGGCTAACTTCAAAGCATTGTGAAATTGTGTATACTTGACCATTACCTTGCATTCCTTTTGCTAAATGATCATATAATAACATAGAGTATAATGTAAAAAGAAAGGTTTTATTTGGACACTTGAGAAAAAAGATATGAGCTGGTAAAGTTGGCATCATGACTTATAATTAGAGGTAAAAAATATTCTAAGTTCAAAATGACTAATAATATCTAAATCCTTTTCATGACCTTTCAAGCATAATTAGCTCTTGACTTGTAAAGAGAACTTGTAGGAAATGTCAACAAGAGTGACTTTCCCAAAGAATCACTAAAAAATGTTTAAAAAAATGAATGAGTTATGATATTTTGAAGTTGAACTTGAAAAGTTGACCTTTTAGGTCAAACCACATTGAATAAACTTGCAACCTTTACCCTTTTCTTGCATTTCAAGGCACGTTTTTCATCATATGAACTCCACATGATGGATTCTTGATTGAACGTTGATTAAAATTGCAACAAAAAAAAAACATGAAGAAACTTGATAAATAAGGCATGGAAATAAAAACATGAACCTTTGAAGTATCTTGAGAAACAAGCAATCAAATTCTTGAACTATTTTGATCAAATCATGTTGAATGATGCTTGAGAAGAATTCTCTTTGATTATGAGTCAAAACCCTATATGAAATAGCCTTTGAGGATCAATGGTTGACCATACTTTGATTTGAGGAACTCAAAACCCTAGCCGAGGAAACATCACTTGATGCTCTTGATTCAAAACCCTACCTTGCAAAAGAAACAAAAGCAACAAGACATATTTTTGTATTTTCATTATGGTTAGTAAAGCATAAAGCGTATAAATGCAAAAGTAAGAGATACACAAAAGGGTGCTTGATGATCTCTACAAAATCATACCAAAAGATGAGAGAGATAAGAGGCAACAAAGTTTATGATCTTGATGCAATGCAAAAATGCAAATGAGATGGAATCTTAGGGGTAAAAATTAAGGTATAACACACACCTAAGAATTTCAGACCCATGGCCCTTTGCAATGTAATCATGAAAATGGTTACTAAAACCATAGCTAACAGACTTAAACTCATCCTTCCACACATCATAAGTGCCAACCAAGGTGCTTTCGTTCAACAAAGACTCATAATTGATAACACTGTGATAGCCTATAGATCTTCAATTACATATATAATTCTGCTAAAAGAAAAAAGGGCAGTGCTGGCATAAAACTTGATATGGAAAAATCTTATGATAAACTTGAATGGAATTTTATAGAAAAAACTCTCATCACTATTGGGTTTTCCATAAACACTGTAAAAATTATCATGATCTGCATAAACACAATCACTTTCTCGATCCTGATCAATGGCTATCCACATAGATGTTTGCCCCTTCCAGAGGCATTAGACAGGGCGACCCTTTTTCTCCCTATATTTTTATATAAGGTGATATCATATTTTATAATCTTATAACTAAAACCCATAACAATAACAACTTTGATGGGATCAAAATTTAAAAAGAATGCACCACACATAAATCACCTTTTCTTTGCAGATGACAACTTAATTTTCTGCAGGCGGAGGATTAGAAGCACAAACTCTTCTCAATATCATCAACATTTATCAAGATAGCTCGAAGAAACATATTAATATCAAAAAGTATGAGATGATGTTCAGTAGGGAAACAAACCAGAACAACCAAAACAGATTTCATAACATTCTTGGTATTCCTAAAGTTGACCAAATTAACACCTACCTGGGGATGCCGACGCACATAAGGACATCGAAGAACATTAGTTTCAACTTCATCTTGGATATAGTCAGGGCTAAACTCAATAATTTGATGGACAAAAAGACACCGTACACTGGCTAGGCCATATTAGTTAAGGCAGTTGTTCAATCCATTTCTACTTACATTATGAGCTTATTTCTTCTTTCTAAAGGGCTATGTAAGAAGATGGAGAGCCTTATTTCAAACTATTGATGGGGTAACAAAAAAAGCATTGGGCCAAATGGACTAGACTCTGATATCTTATTCTTCATCCATCCATTTGTTATGTCTCAAGAGATAACATAGAGCTTACATCTCATAACATAGTATCCACAAGAATGGTAGTCAGGTTGTTCTTGCCACTACGAATAATTTTCATATACTTAGTGTAGCGATAGAAATATTGAGACAAAGCCATTAGATTGACTTAACTCACACATATCAAAATAAAAATCGCCACTGCGCTTTATTTTTTCCAAAAGAATAGGAAAAGAGCGAATAACCCAAAAAGAGGGGAAGAAAATATAAGTTCGGGGGTTGGTTATGTAAAGAGAAGATATTAGCATCCTAAATATCTATGGTACTCCGCAAGAACCTCTTTGAAAATTTGTGTATTTTGGCTATAAATGTTGTATACAAAAATGGATTGTGGGGATGAGGAAGAAGTATTTTTTTTAATGATTTTTGCACCCGCCGCAGTTGTGAACCTTTAGTGCCTATGTACCACCTTTCATGAAATAGGGGATCAGGGTACTCGTAGTTCACCTTTTAAAAATTTTAAAACACAAATGTGTTGGTTAATTTTAGGAGATGAGACGTCATCATCATTGTCCGAGTGGAAAACATACTTACTACCCACAATTATGAGAAAGGAGAATTTTCGTCATCTCAAAGTGGAGGATATAGCTTGGATTTTAAAATCAACAAAAGCCTCACTCAACACCCAAGTGAAAAATATCTCACTTCACTATATATCTTAGAAGTATAGTTGTTTGCATCACTACAATGATTGACAAGAGTCTAACCTTTTGAGAAACTTTTTAAAGATAAAAGCCAAAATGGAAAAATAGTTTGAATGATATTGATTGACTTTTAGTCTTCTCACAAAAATGTCCAAGTATTATTAAATTGATTAAAGTTTGATTAAGAAAAGATTTTTGAAAATGCATGGACCTAAGTCCAAGTTTATTATGAAAGTGGTTCATGTTTTAAAACAAGAAGAATTTTCAAAAGGAGGGAGAAGATTTTGAAATTAAAGAAGATGGGAAGAGATGAAGAGACTATCCTAAAGCATAAGGTGAAATCTAGGAAAAAGAACCGTCTAACTAACAAGAAGCCAACACTTGACACAATGAGTCAATGTAGAATTCACATCCTTTGGATTTGAAACCAAATAAACAATTACAAAAAATACCTCTTAAGAAAACCAAACTCCATTTGCATTAAGTCTTCATAAAAATTGGACAGAGTAACGGCTGTATACAGATGAATTCCAGATCACAGATAAAGCATGTAATCACAATAACCTACACACAAAACAAACAAGCAACCTAATGTCTTTTGGGGAAACCCCAAGAACTCTAGACAAAATAACAATTGAGGTCACAAGGTTCCAAAGGTGGTCAAGGTCTCTACTCCTAAGTCCAAAAAGTCCATAACTCCAAAATGCAAAGGATAGTAACCGTGTAGTTTAAGTAGCATTAAATTTTTTTATGGTTCAAGTTGATTATTAAGTATTTTCAAAAAGAAAATAAAAAAAAGCTCAAATTAGCAAAATAAAAAATGACATAAAAATAAATGCTCAAATCAGCAAAGATGAAAATAACATGAAATGTAAATGCTAAAGTAAATGGTACATAAAGTAATAAGTATAAAATAAAAGCACAAAATAAAGTCAATTGTTATTAATTAGAGGTTAGTTGAATGACCATCTTGAAACTTGCATTTGAAACTCATTATAGGATTGGTAAAACCAAAGCCTCTCATCAACAAGTTGCATTTTCTTTTTGTCAAGTATATCATCCATTTAAGAATTCTCAAGGCAACAAATAAATGATCAACGATGTTTTAAGTGAGTCACTTTGACCAAAGCTTATGAAGATTTATTTGAGGATTGATAAGACCAAAGCCTCCTAACAATAAATCTCAATAGCATTGGATCAAAGGATTCGAATTAACATACTTGGGCTTGCAAACATAAGTTTGGGCCATGAATGATCATTTCTCGAACCGGGACAAAATTTAGCGCTATGTTAAGCAATCATAAATGGACTTATATAGAAGTCACACCTATTTTGAGGTCGGTCAATAAAATCTGTGCATCCATACGCGTTCAAAAGCTAAATTGGAATTAACTTTGAAATCGCAATGCAATAAAAAAATTACAACACAATTTGTTTGAATTTATTTACCAAAATCACAAAACCAAAATATAAAAATAAATAAAGGAGGTGTAAAAACAATAAAGGGGGTGTCAACAAAAATGGGTTTGGAAAGAGGCCCAATGTCAAAAGCTCATATAATGGACTACAGTTTTTAATCAGATATTAATAAAAGAACTAAATACAAATTTAAATGATTAAAGAATTGACAAAATTAAAATGATAGAATTAAAAGAAAATATAAAAGAAATAAAAAATAAAATTGGTAGAGAAGAGTGTACGTTTGGTACTGTTGAGAGAGAGAGAGAGAGAGAGAGAGAGAGAGAGATGGGAGAGAGAGAGAGAGAGAGAGAGAGAGAGAGAGAAGAGAGAGAGAGAGAGGAGAGAGAGAGAGAGAGAGAGAGAGAGAGAGAGAGAGAGAGAGAGAGAGAGAGAGAGAGAGTTTTGGCAGAAACGATGAGGAGGGAGGCTGCTTCGGTTGAAAATTGAAGGCAGTGTGGTTGAAGAAACAAATTAACGGTGGGGGTATTACAGTAGTTATGATGATTTCATGAAGATAGAAATTATGAGAACAATGAAGACGTAAATTAGTGAGAGATTATAGTGGAAATGATAACGATGAAGATGGATGTAAAGAATTTGAAGAAGGCAATAGGTAGAAGAAGAATTGTGAAATTCAAAATATATTGAAGAGGTGAAAATGATAAGGAAATTGGAGATTAGATTGATGGTGAGGAATTGAAGAGAGAAAATTGAGAAGGAGATTGAGATTGAAAATGGAAATTAAAGGGAAATTGTTTCTGGTTTTCTGCCTTTTTTTCTCCTGATACGCTCCTCTTTTTCAATTTAACACTTCTTTATTTATAACACAAATCAAACTTAGTTTTGTCAAATTATTTCATGAACAAAAAGTCCCTATTGATAAAAAATGACGTTAAAAACTAAAAGTATAAAACTTAATACAATTTAAAATAATTATTTTTTAATTTTTCTGAATAAAAAATAGAGATCGAAAATGACCAAAAACGATAAAAAAAATGGACAAATATCTATCCGAAAAAAATGAAATGAACACATTAAAATAAACTACTTGTCTCAAATATTAATGAAAAATTATTCAAATGGTCAAAATAGAAATAAAATGAGAATAAAAATATCAGGCTGAACAAATGTTTACGGTTAAAAACGAGACTTCAAACTGTATTGAAAAAATGAAGCGAGCATACCGTCATGATCTACGAGAAATGCAGATTCATAAAATGATCAATAAAATATGAAAACTTGAAATATTTTTCTCGCTAATTTTCCGCACAGTATTGAATCGCTTTTAATGGTCTATCTGTAAAACTGAAATATTAATATTATCGGCATATAAACAACTTGGAGCAATGCAATGAACGAGTAAATAGATAAAAATATATGAAGTAAAATATTAGGTGTTTTTTAACTAAAAAATGATGCAAATGTTAATTTAAACTGACTTTTGGTCAACTTAAACACGACTAAATAATGCAAATATGATTAATGAAGATATTTATTAATGATTGTGACTAAATGACAAAGTATGATATAATAATGCAACTAAAAAAATTAGGGGTGAAATTTAGGGTGCAACAACTGAAGTCATTTTGAGAAACCTTCTGAAGCAAAGTTGTTCCCCACATCATTATCTCTTGACTTGTAAAGAGAAATTGGAGATGATGTCAAGGAGATTCACATACTCAAAGAATCGCTCAAAAATATTGAATAATAAGGACGTTATGATCATTCAAACTCAAACTGGAAAACATTGACTTTTGGTCTGACAACTTCAAATCAACTCGCGAACTTGATCTTTTTCACAACCCAAGATAATATTAATCACATATGAACTTGAGATGTCGAAGAAGGCATGAAAATAAACACATGAACCTATCTCGAAGAATCTTGATAATTAAGCAACCATACTCGTCTTAACTATGTTGAATGAAACTTGGGGATAACGTGACCTAAGATTATAGATCACCACTCTGAGCCATAGGCTTTTGAGAACTATTTTTGGCTTGAACAAACCATAACCCTAACCAGAGAGTCATCACCTGAATTTCTTGGTCGCAAACCCTGTCTTTCAAGACACAAAACAAACAAAACATATTTTGGAATTTTGGTTAGAAGTCAGTAAAATATAAAATACATATATATGAGGCACACGATTCAAAGTGCTTGGTAATCTCTTAGGAGAAAATCTGAAGATAAGGATAAGAACCAAACCCTAGTGTGATCTTGTTATGATTGAGTTTATATGAAATGATAGAAGAATATTAGGGGCAAAAATTGGGGTACAACAGTTGTCCTTATTTAAGTGTCTTCTATCCGGAGATGCGAAGGTTAAAATCTTCGTGTCGACGTGATTGAAGATACTTAAATATAAAACAAGCCCTATTTTTGTCCCTAAGATGAAATGCTTATGATTATGAATGTAAATGAAAAAATAAAAAAGAATGACGCAAGACCCTACTGGGGATGTAGCAAATAAAAACAAGGATTAAAAGAACAAACCGACCAGGAAAATAAATCACTGGTGAACAAGAGACCCGACTCTATTGGGGTAAAGCCAAAAAGAGGAAATAAGGCATCATCAACTCAAAGATTGAGGAAAGAGTAAAGGATGATAAAGATTGAAAGATAACTGTGAACTACCAACTCAATAGATGAAGATAGAAAAAAAACAGAATAGTACCGAATCGACAAGGGATAGTAAACTACCAACTCAATGGATGAAGGTAGAAAGGTAATAAGATACCGACTCACAGATGAAAGTAGACTACCAACTCAATGGTTAAAGGTAGAAAAGTAAGAGATACCAACTCAGAGATAACGGTATACTAGCAACTCAATGGTTGGAGGTAGAAATGTAAGAGATACCGACTCACAGATGACAATAAACTACCAACTCAATAGTTGAAGGTAGAAGATCAAAAAGATACCGACTCACAGATGACGGTAAAATTTTAACTCAATAGATGAATATAGAAGATAAAAAAGATATTGACTCATAGATGATGGTAAACTACCAACTCAATAGTTGAAGGTAGAAGCTCAAAAAGATACCTACTCATAGATGATGGTAAACTACCAACTCAATAGATGAAGATATAAGATAAAAAAGGTACCGACTCACAAATTATGGTAAACTACCAACTCAATAGTTGAGGGTAGAAGATCAAAAATAAACTGACTCACAGATGACGGTAAATTACCAACTCAATAGTTGAAGATAGAAGATCGAAAACATACTGACTCAAAGATGACGATAAACTACCAACTCAATAGTTGAAGGTAGAAGATCAAAAAGATACCGACTCACAGATGACGGTAAACTACCAACTCAATAGTTGAAGGTAGAAGATAAAAAAGATACCGATTCACAGATGATAGTGTAATATGGTGGGAGAACTGACTTGTTTGTTTTGTGTTTGATCGCTATTGTTGCGGATAGTAAGAGTCGCCACCGACTTTTCTTTTATCCAACAAAGGAAAGGGTGAAAAGAACAAGAAATACCTTTGAGATGTTTTCTTGAGTTCGGGGGGTAGGTTATGAAAAGGGAAGGTGTTAGAACCCTTTTCATCCGTAGCTATCTACGGGCTCTTAGTTTCTTGCTAGATCAAAAAATGCTTTTGTTTGAAAGTGTGCTTGTGGTGGGTGTAAGTTTGAAAATATTTTGCAAAATGCCTTTGTTGCATATAAATTTGTAATGATTCTCGTCTCTATAAGAATGCATACAAAGTGTTGGTTTTGAAAATAGTTCAAAAATATGTTTGTTTTTGAAGATATTTTGAAAGTGTAAGTGTGAAAATGGTTTTAGTTTGTGAGCAAGCAACTACGAGCATCCTACCTACTCAAAAGGTCTATGTTCTTTTCCTCCTCCTTTAGATGTTTCTATCTTACGATTTATTTGGTAAGAAGCCCCATTATTGGATGTGAAAGGACAGGCGTGGGTCATCATATAGTCATTGAAGGCAACCTATGAGACATTTTAGCAATTTTTGTTAGGGAGTAGATCGTTTACCGAAGGCAACATCGAGGGACATCGAGGGACTACGATCTTTTTATCGAGGGTTTTTGCTAAAACATCCATATTCGAGGGACATGACTATTTTCTGAGGTAACAAGTGAGATTACCCTAGAGGTGAATTTGTGTGTAGTGTGTTGGATTGCATGAATTTTTGTCTTTGATTAGGATTGTCTACTTGTTGATTTTATCTTGCCATTCACAACCTAATTACTAGCATTTAGAAATCCTAAACTATTACATTTTTTAGGGGATTGGGGATACAATGTACAAATGGGGGGGTGGAAAACAATAAAAGTCCTAATTATTACAACCATATTGAATATAAAGAAAATATATAAAAAAAGCACAGAATAGAGAAAAGTAAGTCTTTTGATTCAGGCTGTATGCACCCTTTGATTCAAACCCTTCTTGCCCTTCATTTGAGACCGTGAAGAAGTATGAGTATGCACCCTTCGATCATAGACTTTCTCTTTCTTTTGGGATTGTAAGTCAGTATGAGTATGCACCCTTCAATTCACACCCTTTTTGTCCTTTGTTAAGGCATGCAAACCAATGTGTATCTAAGCCTGCATCCTTCGATTCACACAAGCCTCTTTTTTTGTTTCCTTTCGTTTGGGATTTAATAGCATTATCGGTCGAAGCCATACTAATATTGTTTCATGGCCTGTACAGGTTAGTCTCTAACATATATATGGACAAGAAAATCAAACAAACGAAAAGGTAGAAACGAAAAATAAGCAAAAGGTTGCTTACATGCTTGAAACGAAAGGGTTAAAGTCAGGAAGACTTACCTTGAATCTGGAGTTGGTGCTTTTGGACTTTGAGTGATTTCCCTGGATATCCTTGAATTTGAAAGCAAAGAATAGGGGTATTATGTTTCTTTGATTCTGGACTCGAAAGGAAAGAAAAGTAGAGATGTGCTTCTTTGGTTCTGGATTCGAAGGAAAAGAAACAAGTGTTATGTTTTTTTAGTTCTGGATTTGAAAGAACATAAACAAAGGTGTGGGTCTTTGATTTTGGGTTTGAAAGTGTGTTAAGTGTTCTCTCTTTTCTTTGCCTTACCAACAAAGCTCTCTCCAATCACTAAAATCCACCCCTAGATGTGTTGTTGAACATCTTATTTATAGAAGAGTTTGGCTGATATTTGAGGGGGAAAACAAAAGAAATTTGAAAAAACTGGGTATGCTGTCTTCATAGCCTTCGAGGTGTAGCTCTTGTATGCCAATTTGGTGCAAATATAGGAGCAGCATAGTAGGACTGCTTTGTAGCAGTTTTGGAGTGTTGTGGTAGCTTGGTGCAGGATTGTTTCACAGCAGACTGTTTTTGACCAGACTCATCAAAAGACAAAAAACCAATTGTGTATCCTTCGAATTGACCAATATTTGTGTCCTTCAAAGGGGCCAAATGTATGTCCTTCGAATGGCCCAATTGTGTGTCCTTCGAAGGCGACAAATGTATGTCCTTCGAATGGACCATATGTGTGTCCTTCGAATGGGCCAAATGTATGTCCTTTGAATCTAACAAATTCATGTTCTTCGAATGGGGCACCAAATATGTGTCTTTAGAATCTACCCAATGTGTGTCATAGTGTAGAAACTTTGTGTGGTGAAGGGTTTAAAGGTGGAATTGAAGCATGCATGAGGGGAGTCATTGCCTTGTGGGTGCTAGCATGAAGGAAGTCATTTCCTTGTGCATGCTAGCATGAGCGAAACCCTTTCCTTGTGCATGCTAGCATGATGGGAGCTCTTGCCTTGTGAATCGAAACAGGTTGCTTCGAAGGAAAACATTGCCCAATCGAAGCTTGTATGAAGATAATCATTGTACAAACGAAACTTGTATGAAGATAGACACTGCTTTGTGAATTAAAGAAAGCATGAAGGAGCCAATGCTCAGTCGAAGCTTTGTGAATTGAACTTGATCGAAGGAGGCCAAATGCCCAATCGAAACTTATGAAACAAGCTTGCATCAAAGGAGGACAAATGCCTAATCAAATCTTGTTAACCAATCTTGCATTGAAGGTGGCCAAATGCCCAATCAAAGCTTATGAATTAAGGAAAACTTTCTCTTCTTCGATTTGATGCTTGAAAGCCCAATTAAAAATCCAATTGTACTTGTGCAAACTTGAACTTTTGAAAATCCTTGCTAGGAAATTCTTGAAAAGAGAGAGGCCAAATTTTGGGGTACAACAACTGCCCCTGTTCAATCTTCTTAAACCTGAAAAGTGAGTATGGCACATTGCCATTCGTAGCTTGAAGGTAGAAGATGATTAAACACTTGAGTTCCCAGAAATTTGCACTCGACTATGTGTCAGTTGATTGTGTAGGGAATGGGCTTAAAGATGCCATTTAGAGAGATGATGGAGAATTTTCGGTAATGGTCTTATAGATGCCATCCAAAGGTGATTGTTGGTAGAAATTAGACTAAGTCTAAGCTTGACTGTATCTTGAAGAATGCTTTTCAGAATGAAGTGCTGAAGGGGAAATGCGTTTCAGAACTCCTCTGAAGGAAATCCTCGCTAGAACTCGGTCACTGGGAAAAATTCTTTTCAGGATTCTGTATCTGAAGGGGAAATGCTTTTCAAAACGAAGCGCTGAAGGAGATGCTTTTCAGAATGAAGTGCTAAAGGGAAATGCATTTCAGAACTCCTCTGAAGGAAATGCTCGCTAGAACTCAGTTTCTGGGGAAAATGCTTTTCAGGATTCCGTATCTGAATGGGAAATTATTTTCAGAATGAAGCACTGAAGGAGATGCTTTTCAGAATAAAACTTCTGAAGATGATGCTTTTTAGAATGAAGAGTTGAAGGGGAAATGCGTTTCAGAACTCCTCTGAAGGGAATGCTCGCCAGAACTCGGTTTCTGGGGAAATGCTTTTCAGGATTCCGTATCTGAAGGGGAAATGCTTTTAAGAACGAAGCGCTGAAGGAGATGCTTTTCAGAATGAAGTGCTGAAGGGGAAATGCGTTTCAGAACTCCTATAAAGGAAATGCTCGCCAGAACTCGGTCTCTGGGGAAAATGCTTTTCAGGATTCTGTATCTGAAGGGGAAATGCTTTTCAGAACGAAGCGCTGAAGGAAATGCTTTTCATAATAAAACTTCTGAGGGAGATGCTTTTCAGAGTAAAGTGCTGAAGGGGAAATGCATTTCAGAACACCTCTAGAGGAAATCCTCCCTAGAACTCGATCTCTGGAGAAAATGCTTTTCAGTATTCTATATCTAAAAGGGAAATGCTTTTCAAAATAAAACTTCTGAAAGAGATCAGTTTTCAGAGTGAAGTGCTGATGGAGATGCTTTTCAGAATAAAACTTCTGAAGGAGATCACTTTTCAGAGTGAAGTGCTGAAGGGGAAATACATTTCAGAACTCCTCCGAAGGAAATGCTCGCCAGAACTCGGCCTCAGGGGAAAATTATTTTCAGGATTCCGTATTGAAGGGGAAATGCTTTTCAGAATGAAACGCTGAAGGAGATGCTTTTCAAAATGAAGTGCTAAAGGGGAAATGCATTTCATAACTCCTCCGAAGGAAATGCTCGCTAGAACTTGGTCTCTGGAGAAAATTCTTCTCAGGATTCCGTATCTGAAGGGGAAATTCTTTTCAGATAGAAGTGCTGAAAGAGATGCTTTTCAGAATAAAACTTCTGAAGGAGATCACTTGGTCGTGTGGATAGTCACACTATTTTGTTTCAAGAATTGATCCAAAACCTGTTCATGTAGATAGTTGCCATGTCTTGCTTTAGGTATTAATCTATAATCAGTGGTTCACAGATAGTTGTCCTGTCTTATTTCAGGTATTAATCTGGAACTTGTTTTTTGTTGGTCGTAGAGATAGTTGCCCTGGCTTGTTTTAGGAATTAATCTCTAACCTTAGAGAAAGAAAGATAGTTTCCCCGGCTTGTTTCGAGAGTTAATCTTCAATCTGCTCATGTAGATAGCTGTTCTATCTTGTTTCATAGTGTAGAAACTTTGTGTGTTGAAGGGTTTAAAGGTGGAATCTAAGCATGCATGAGGGGAGTCATTGCCTTGTGGGTGCTAGCATGAAGGAATTCATTGCCTTGTGCATGCTAGCATGAGGGAAACCCTTTCCTTGTGCATGCTAGAATGATGGGAGCTCTTGCCTTGTGAATCGAAACAGGTTTCTTCGAAGGAAAACATTGCCCAATCGAAGCTTGTATGAAGATAGCCATTGTACAAACAAAACTTGTATGAAGATAGCCATTGCATTGTGAATTGAAGCAAGCATGAAGGAGCCAATGCTCAGTCGAAGCTTTGTGAATTGAACTTGATCGAAGGAGGCCAAATGCCCAATCGAAACTTATGAACCAAGCTTGCATCGAAGGAGGACAAATTCCCAATCGAATCTTGTTAACCAATCTTGCATTGAAGGTGGCCAAATGCCCAATCGAAGCTTATGAATTAAGGAAAACTTTCTCTTCTTCGATTTGATGCTTGAAAGCCCAATTAAAAATCCAATTGTACTTGTGCAAACTTGAACTTTTTGAAAATCCTTGCTAGAAAATTCTTGAAAAGAGAGAGGGAAAATTTGGGGGTACAACAACTGCCCCTGTTCAATCTTCTTAAACCTGAAAAGTGAGTATGGCACATTGCCATTCGTAGCTTGAAGGTAGAAGATGATTAAACACTAGAGTTCCTAGAAATTTGCACTCGACTATGTGTCAGTTGATTGTGTAGGGAATGGGCTTAAAGATGCCATTTGGAGAGATAATGGAGAATTGTCGGTAATGGGATTATAGATGCCATACAAAGGTGATTGTTGGTAGAAATTAGACTAAGTCTAAGCTTGACTGTATCTTGAATAATGCTTTTCAGAATGAAGTGCTGAAGGGGAAATGCGTTTCAGAACTCCTCTGAAGGAAATGCTCGCTAGAACTCGTTCACTAGGAAAAATTCTTTTCAGGATTCCGTATCTGAAGGGGAAATGCTTTTCAGAATGAAGCGCTGAAGGAATGCTTTTCAGAATGAAGTGCTAAAGGGAAATGCATTTCAGAACTCCTCTGAAGGAAATGTTCGCCAGAACTCAGTTTCTGGGGAAAATGCTTTTCAGGATTCTGTATCTGAAGGGGAAATGCTTTTCAGAATGAAGCACTGAAGGAGATGCTTTTTAGAATCAAACTTCAGAAGGAGATGCTTTTTAGAATGAAGTGTTGAAGGGGAAATGCGTTTCAGAACTCCTCTGAAGGAAATGCTCGCCAGAACTCGGTTTCTGGGGAAACGCTTTTCAGGATTCCATATCTGAAGGGGAAATGCTTTTCAGAACGAAGTGCTGAAGGAGATGCTTTTCAAAATGAAGTGCTGAAGGGGAAATGCGTTTCAGAACTCCTATAAAGGAAATGCTCTCCAGAACACGGTCTCTGGGGAAAATGCTTTTCAGGATTCTGTATCTGAAGGGGAAATGCTTTTCAGAATGAAGGGCTGAAGGAAATGCTTTTCATAATAAAACTTCTGAGGGAGACGCTTTTCAGAGTAAATTGCTGAAGGGGAAATGCGTTTCAGAACACCTCTAGAGGAAATCCTCGCAAGAACTCGATCTCTGCGAAAAATGCTTTTCAGTATTCTGTATCTGAAAGGGAAATGCTTTTCAGAATAAAACTTCTGAAGGAGATCAGTTTTCAGAGTGAAATGCTGACGGAGATGCTTTACAGAATAAAACTTCCGAAGGAGATAACTTTTCAGAGTGAAGTGCTGAAGGGGAAATGCATTTCAGAACTCCTCTGAAGGAAATGCTAGCCAGAACTCGGCCTCAGGGGAAAATTCTTTTCAGGATTCCGTATTGAAGGGGAAATGCTTTTCAGAATGAAACACTGAAGGATATGCTTTTAAAAATGAAGTGCTAAAGGGGAAATGCATTTCATAACTCCTCTGAAGGAAATGCTCGCTAGAACTTGGTCTCTGGAGAAAATTCTTTTCAGGATTCCGTATCTGAAGGGGAAATTCTTTTCAGAAAGAAGCACTGAAAGAGATGCTTTTCAGAATAAAACTTCTGAAGGAGATCACTTGGTCGTGTGGATAGTCACACTATTTTGTTTCAGGAATTGATCCAAAACCTGTTCATGTAGATAGTTGCCATGTCTTGCTTTAGGTATTAATCTATAATCAGTGGTTCACAGATAGTTGTCCTGTCTTGTTTCAGGTATTAATCTGGAACTTGTTTTTTGTTGGTCGTAGAGATAGTTGCCCTGGCTTGTTTCAGGAATTAATCTCTAACCTTAGAGAAAGAAAGATAGTTTCCCCGGCTTGTTTCGAGAGTTAATCTTTAATCTGCTCATGTAGATAGTTGTCCTGTCTTGTTTCATAGTGTAGAAACTTTGTGTGTTGAAGGGTTTAAAGGTGGAATCGAAGCATGCATGAGGGGAGTCATTGCCTTGTGGGTGCTAGCATGAAGGAAGTCATTGCCTTGTGCATGCTAGCATGAGGGAAACCCTTTCCTTGTGCATGCTAGAATGATGGGAGCTCTTGCCTTGTGAATCGAAACAGGCTGCTTCAAAGGAAAACATTGCCCAATCGAAGCTTGTATGAAGATAGCCATTATACAAACGAAACTTGTATGAAGATAGCCATTGCTTTGTGAATTAAAGCAAGCATGAAGGAGCCAATGCTCAGTCGAAGCTTTGTGAATTGAACTTGATCGAAGGAGGCCAAATGCCTAATCGAAACTTATGAACCAAGCTTGCATTGAAGGAGGACAAATTCCCAATCAAATCTTGTTAACCAATCTTGCATTGAAGGTGGCCAGATGCCCAATCGAAGCTTATGAATTAAGGAAAACTTTCTCTTCTTCGATTTGATGCTTGAAAGCCCAATTAAAAATTCAATTGTACTTGTGCAAACTTGAACTTTTGAAAATCCTTGCTAGAAAATTCTTGAAAAGAGAGAGGGAAAATTTGGGGGTACAACAACTGCCCATGTTCAATCTTCTTAAACCTGAAAAGTGAGTATGGCACATTGCCATTCGTAGCTTGAAGGTAGAAGATGATTAAACACTAGAGTTCCCAGAAATTTGCACTCGACTATGTGTCAGTTGATTGTGTAGGGAATGGGCTTAAAGATGCCATTTGGAGAGATTATGGAGAATTGTCGGTAATGGGCTTATAGATGCCTGTGATACGGTGGGAGAACTGACTTGAGGTTTTGCATTTGTATTCGCACTTGTTCGGTTTAGCAAGAGTCGCCACCGACTTTTTATTTATCCTAAGGAAAGGTCAAAAAGCACAGGAAAGACCTTTGAGATGTTTTCATGGGTTCGAGGGGTAGATTATAGAAAGGGAAGGTATTAGCACCCTTTCTATCCATGGTTATCCTTGGGCTCTTAGTTACTTGTTTTAGATCACTTGCCTTGATTTTCAATTGTGTGAAATGGTGCTTTGTGTGTGTGTTTTTGAAAATGTTTTGAAAAAGATGCCTTTTCTAGGCAACCATTGTAACAATTCTTTACTCGAATGTTTTACAAAGGTGTTTGTCTTTTTGAAAAGATGTTTCAATGTTTTTGAAAGTTGTTTTTAGAAGTTGTATTGTGGAGTGTGTTTTGAAAATGGCAAGTGTGTTTTGCAAGATTGGTCAAGTAACCAAGAGCTATCTACCCTAAATTTCTCAAAGATCTTTCTCATGTTTTAACCCTTTTAACAGTGTTGTTTCACCATTGTATTTGATGAACAACCTTGCGTTAGGATGTTAACGGTACGGGCGCGGGTCATCGTATACAATCATTGAAGGCAACTTGTGAGATGCTCTAGCAATTTTTGTAAGGGACGAGATCATTTTATCGAAGGCGATATCGAGGGTCATCGAGGGACTACGATCTTTGTTTATCGAAGGGAAATTTGCTAGAGTGTCTCGTACTCGAGGGACATGATTGCATTTTTTCGAGGCAACAGGCGAGGTTACCCTAGAGGTGCAAGTGTGATTTGTGTATTTTCATGCATTTATCTTTGTGTTTAGGTCAAGCTATTTGTTGGTTTTATTTACATACAAACCCTAGGTCTATCATGGCATAATTTGAAAGCTTTTAAATGCGGAAATTTAAAGTCCTAAATTATTAAAACATGATTATGGGGATGGGGATACAAATATTTACAAATGGGGATGAGACTTATCAGAATAATAGTGTCCAAATATTATTTACAACCAAATCGAATCGCATTCTCAATGTAAAATATAACAATGTATAAGAATCAAAGAGAAATAAAAGTATGTAAGATGCACATGATTATTTACAAGTGAGTAAAAATGTTAACCCAATGTATTAAGTATTTTATTATTATTTTTGTGTTTTTTATTAATGATATAAACAAAAAGTTCTTAAAGAAAGAAATATTTAATCTAAAAAATTTCTATTTTTTAGGTATTTTGGTTAATGTTTTATATACAAGATCTAATTAAGCAAAAAAGTTTTAAAGAGAAAATTGTTTAAACTTAATAAAATCTAATATTTACATTTCAAGTGTGATAAAAAGTATTAGTAAGATTTTTACAAAAAAAGGAAATTAATGTATTATTTTTATTTAACAAAAATATTAGTTTAAGTTATATATAAAAAGTAAAGTGATAGAAAAAATAGTATTAGTTTGAAATAAATAAAAAAATAAAATAAATAAAAGGGTAAAAGATTAAATGGGCTCTAGGGGAATGTACATGGCCCAAAACGAAACAAGGCAGATTAAAAAAAGGAGGTGTAGTGCCAGGAATCTTGGGCTTAAGGGTTTTGATGGGGCAGGCCCAACCGGGTTTGACAATGTTTAGGGTTTGTTTTGTTTTGTTTCAGAACTTAGGCTTTACAGTGCTTTGATGAACGACGCCGCTTCTCCATCGTCTTCTTCGTCTTTCTCGTTCTCCAACAAAGGCCATTGATGCTCCCTCTACACCTCAGCTGCCAGAGCGCCACCGTCCATCTCCCTCTCTTCATGGTCGTGCAAGGCAGTGATGAGAAAAGATAACAATTTCTGTTTTAGGGTTTTGGATTTTAGTCTTGCATGCTTTATTTTTGTATGTTCTGATCTTTATGTGTACATGTTTATGTGATGTGTGTAAAAAGGGAGAAGGAATTACTACCTTTGGAGAGGAGACGGAGGAGGACGACGACGCTTCTCAGGTGGCCAAGAGGCGGAGAGACGCGATGATATGCTTGCTGGCCTCCCTGGTACTTCGTATCTTGCTTTATATGTTTTATGATGATGCTTTGCTTCTGAAAACCCTAAGATAGCCACTTGTGAATCTCTTCTTTTCTTCTTCTGATTGCTTGCCTGTTTTTGAGTTTGATGATGTTGATGATGTTGCCTTATTCTGAGATGTTTTTGGCTTTGCTTTGAGTTTGGTACAGGCTTGGAGTAAGTTTCGCTATTTTGGCCCTGTGATGAACATGGTTCTGAGGGCTTTTGTTTTTGTTGTTTGGATATTTGGAATGGTTTGGATTGGAGGGTTGTTGGTACAGGTTTATTGTTTGGCTGTGTTGATTTCTGGTTTGGATTTGAACAAGCTTCAGGACTTGTTATGCAGGTTTGGATACAGATTTGTTTGTGGGTATGCAGGTTACTGAGTTGTTCAGGTTTATTGTGCTTGGCTTAGGCTTGAAGAAGACTTGGCTTGAAGATAGTTTTGAGGCTTCAAGGCTTGTGCTTCCAGTTTTGTTTGTGTTTACTGATACAGGCTTAAGGCTTGCCTTTTGTAAGTTTACAAGTTTGAAATAGGCTTGAATGTTTTAACAGGTTTTTGAGTTTTTGAGATTTTGCTTTTGGCTTCTGTAACTGGTATTATGCAGGCAGGTTTTTTGATACAGGCCTCAAGGCTTGTTTTTGAAGCAAGCTTTGGTTTGAATGCTATTCTTGAGCATGTTTGGGTTCTGAGTTTTTGCAGGCTGCAAGGCTTGAGGTTTACAATTTTTTGTGATATCTTTTTCTATGTGTATTCTGCCCCCCTCTGACAGTGTTCTGATTCTGTTATATTTATATCTAAGCCTGCCTGGAAAACTGTAAGCCTGCTACTTTTCCCTCTCTTTCTCTCTCCACAGAGAGCACATCTTTGCTTAGAATATCTTTTTCTTTCTGAAAAGATTTTGGCCTAGAAAATGATGAATAAACATGTACTTTTCACAAGCTTGCTTGCATTTGTCTTTCCTCTGCATATCTTCTTACCTCCAGATTTTCTGCCTTGCTTTTGTGTACTTGTTGACCGCTTTTGACAGTTACAACTTGGTTGACATTTTTTGTTGACAACTTTGTACTTGTGACTTAGTTTGCCCCTTTGACAATTTGGTTTGCCTAGTTTGATAATGCAATTCAGTTTGGATTTATGCAGCTTGTTTGGCATTTCAGTTTGCACTTTGCAATTTAAATTTATGCAGCTTTGTGCATTTTGCAAAATAATTCATATGCTTGCAAACATTTTGCTTCCCTCTTTGTGAACCAAGAAGAGACATCTTCTTGTGATTTGCAGAGAGGACGAACAAACTGATTCCGGCCAAAACCTTTAATGATGAGTTTTTATTTATCTGTCTGAGAATGCCCTTTTAATTTTAACTGTATTGACTTCTTCCTTTTTGTCTTTGCAGGTAAATATCAATTGAGCAAAGGATGCAACAGTAGAAGATGAAGACTTCAAGAAATTTAGGATATAGATTTAATTTATTTTTAATCATTGTAATAACATTATTGTAAACACTGTAAATAAATTTACAGTATTCAAATAATATTTGTAACAAACAATTGAAAATGAATAAAAATCCTTTTTGTCAGATATTTCTTTTAATTCTTCTGCAATTGCTTATTTAATTATTTAAATTTCTTAAGTCATAATAATTGGAAGTTATCCCAATAATCTTAACTTTAGAAATTATAAATAATCAATAAACACTGTAGTCTTGCAACTTCGCATTAACCAACAATACGCCCGACATTCCAAATAACCATATGTATTGCACAGTCAAACAAAACAAATGTCCATACATCTTTCATTTTACTGATTAAACCAACACTTCAAACTCTCAATCAGAAGCCTCAACCCATATCCCAGATGTTTAGACTTTGAGAAACAAACAAAAATCTTGAACAATCGTCAAAACCATGTGGCAGTCAATTAAGACACTGTGGATTCAAATTATTTTGAAAATGCGCGTGCAAACCCTAATTCTTGATTTAATGTTAAAGAAGCGTCTGCTTGATCAAACCCTGAGCCAAACTCAAATAAATCAAAAGAAACCCTAATTTTGTCTGACTGATTCAAAATCAATGAAAAACCCTAATTTCGTCTGACTGATGAGAAAAGTCTGTTTGACCGATTCTGAAACCAATCTGAAAAATCAGGAAAAGCCTGAAGCTGTGATTTCTTGTGAAAAAGAGAGAGGGCAAATTTTGGGGTACAACAGTTGCCCCTGTTCAATCTTCTTGAACCTGAAGAGTTAGATTGGCAAGTTTTCCGTTCGTGTCTCGAAGGTAAAAGGAGATTGGACACTAGAGTGCCCGTAAATTTGCACTCGTCATAACATGGATGCGGGAATGGGCTTAGAGATGCCATTTGGAGATGGGCTTAAAGATGCCATCTGGAGGGGAGACAGAATCTTGTCGGGGATGGGCTTAAAGATGCCACCTGGAATGTTTGTTGAACTGTATGTTGTTGAAGTTGAAGCTTAATAATCTTATCCTGAAAAGGGTAAAATATTAGCTGAAACACAAAGTTATGTTGCATGAAATGTATGATGCAATATATGTTATATCAATGTTTATGATATGAATGTAATGATTGCGCATGTAAGCTGATGAGCTGTCTTGCTGAGGATAGATGAATCCTGGATAGCCGGAGATAATAGATCCTTGACTGCTGCTGGGGAAAGTGAATCCTTGACTGCTGCAGGGGGTTGCAAGAATCTTTTGATCGTTGAAAATGAGAAGTCCTGGGACCGCTGTTGGGGGAATTAGGAGCTTGGGTTGCATGCCACTTCGAGAATGAGAATCTTCATTCTGTTGGGAAGTATCAGGAACTCAGGTTATCTGCCACTTTGAGAATGAGAATCTTCATTCTGTTGGGAAGTATCAGGAACTCAGGTTATCTGCCACTTTGAGAATGAGAATCTTCATTCTGTTGGGAATATCCAGAATTCAGGTTATCTGCCACTTTGAGAATGAGAATCTTCATTCTGTTGGGAATATCAGGGATTCAGGTTGTCTACCACTTTGAGAATGAGAATCTTCATTCTGTTGGGATTATCAGGAGCTTGGGTGTATGCCAATCTACTGGGGTTTTAAGGACGAGAATCTTCATTCTGTTAAGGGTCAGAAATTGGGAGTATACCAATCTTTTGAGGTTTTAAGGATGAGAGTCTTTATTCTGTTAAGGGTCAGAAACTGGGAGTATACCAATCTTATGAGGTTTTAAGGATGAGAGTCTTCATTCTGTTAAGGGTCAGAAAATGGGAGTATACCAATATTATGAGGTTTTAAGGATGAGAGTCTTCATTCTGTTAAGGGTCAGAAACTGGGAGTATACCAATCTTCTGAGGTTTTAAGGATGAGAGTCTTCATTCTGTTAAGGGTCAGAAACTGGGAGTATACCAATCTTCTGAGGTTTTAAGGATGAGAGTCTTCATTCTGTTAAGGGTCAGAAACTGGGAGTATACCAATCTTCTGAGGTTTTAAGGATGAGAGTCTTCATTCTGTTAAGGGTCAGAAACTGGGAGTATACCAATCTTCTGAGGTTTTAAGGATGAGAGTCTTCATTCTGTTAAGTGAAACAAATTTTTAGGAGTTTCAGTTGTCCGTTATCTTGTTGGTGGTTGTAACTTCCAGCAAGTGATGAAGGAATTTGAAACTTGAAATGTAATTTGTTTTGGAGAATAAATCCTTGACAAATGTTGGGGATTGGAAATCTTTGGACATCCTTGTCAACTGCTGATTGCTTGGGGAGCAAGATCTTCAATGGTTGAGGGATTTCAGGGCCACTACTAGGGATTGAAAATCCTTGGTGATTTGTGGGGAATGAGAATTCTGATGATCTCTACTGGGTAGTTCAGAACCTGGGAGACTCATGCTGGAGGAGTGAGACTGAGAATCTTCAATCTGATGGGAAGTATCTTTGTGGGGAGAATGTTCACTAGTCTGGTTCCGTTGGGGATTGATAGTCAGAAGTTTTAGCTCCGCTGGGGATTAACAGCTTTGACTTCACTGGGGATAGGATTTTCAGATTTTTAGGGCTCCACTGGGGAAACTGAAACTTAACTCTGAGGGGAATTAAGTTCTGGAAGGCTCTCTGGCTGGGGAAATCAGCTTTGAGGAAGCTTTTGTTCTGCTGAGGATCCTGAAGTTTAACTCTGTTTGAGGAATTAAGTTCTGGATATTAACCTTGTCGAGGAATTTGGAGTTCAATTCTGCTGGGGATCTCTTTTGAGAGGGCCTCAAGATATCTATCTGTACCTTCAACCTATCAGCAATCATCTTTCTTGATTTGTAAGAAAATGATTATGTTCAAATGCATATGCCTATTTAACAAAACATTGGACGTTTCTCAAATAAAACATAAGTGTAAGAAGCAAAAGGAAGACAAAGCAAATTTCTGTATTTGGAAAAGTGTTTGTATTAACTTTTTATGAGTATCTTTGTACAAAGGAGACAGACATCCTAGTAAGAGGATGTTGTCGTAAATATTGAAAAATTTATACAAAAAGAAAGATGGCTATGTGTAACAATTCCATGGGATTCCCATTCTGTTATAGCCTTCACAACTCTGAATATCTTGTCCATTCACTGCTTCGTCCGTCGATGATTGGATTGATCAGAAGCTCGGAGCTTGTTGATGAAGAGATTTTTCTTTAAAGTGATCCGACGAGACATAGTCATACGCTTTAATTCCCTAACTTTTGCCTGGATCGCCCTTTCGGGTTTTCAATCCACCGGGAAACCCTTTTTTGCCCAAGTCACCCTTTCGGGTTTTCAACTTGTCGGGTGTACAATTTTTTTTGTTTTATCCCTAATTTTTGCCTAAACCACCCTTTCGGGTTTTCGGTTCACCGGGATGCCCATTTTTGCCCAAGTCGGACTTTCGGGTTTTCGACTTGTCAGGTTGTTTTATGCGTAGTATCTTTTGACTATGTCTGCGTTCGCAGGGTGTGGCAAATCGTCGCCATCCATGGTGGTCAGAATCATTGCACCACCAGAAAATATGCTCTTGATCACAAATGGTCCTTCGTAAGTAGGAGTCCATTTGCCCCTGGGATCATTTTGCGGCAAGATGATCCGCTTGATTACAAGATCTCCGACTGGATATACTTGACGTCTCACCTTCTTGTTGAAATCCTTGATCATTCGCTTTTGGTACGTCTGACCATGGTAAACAGCAGTGAGTCACTTCTCGTCGATCAAATTGAGTTGATCAAGTCGGGTCTGAATCCAATCGTCTTCACTCAAACCAGTGTCCTTCATAATCTTTAAAGAAGGAATCTGAACTTCCATGGGTAGGACAGCTTCCATGCCATATACCAAAGAAAATGGGGTTGCCCCTGTTGAAGTACGTGCCGTGGTACGGTATCCATGCAGAGCAAACGGTAACATCTCATGCCAGTCCTTGTAGGTGACTGTCATTTTCTGAATGTTCTTCTTGATGTTTTTGTTCGCAGCTTCAACAACACCGTTCATCTTCGGCCGATAGAGAGATGAATTGTGATGATAAATCTTGAACTGTTCGCATAGAGCGGTGATCATAGTATTGTTCAGATTTGTACCGTTATCTGTGATGATCCTGTCGGGGACACCATACTGGCATATGAGGTTCTGCTTGATGAAGCGGGCAACCACATTTTTTATAACAGAGGCGAAGGAAGCTGCTTCGACCCACTTGGTGAAATAGTCAATGGCGACCAGGATGAAGCGATGTCCATTGGATGCTGTGGGCTTGATCTCTCCAATCATGTTAATGCCCCACATTGTGAATGGCCAAGGAGCTGTCAGAACGTTGAGAGGAACAGGAGGAATATGTACCTTGTCGGCGTAGACCTGACATTTGTGGCAAGTACGGGAATGTTGATGGCAATCAACTTCCATGGTAGACCAGTAATAGCCTGCCCTTAGAATCTTCTTAGCCATCGTATATCCGCTCAAGTGGGTGCCAAATGTGCTGCTGTGTATCTCAGTCATGATTAACTCTGCTTCAGCTTTGTCCACACAACGGAGTAAAACACAATCATGGCTGCGTTTATAAAGGATGTCATTGCTTAGGAAGAACTTGGCAGCAAATCTCCTTAAGAACTTCTTGTCGTTTACGGAAGCTTCTTCGGGATATTCTCTAGTCTGGAGATACCTTTTGATTTCGTGAAACCAGGGCTGTTCCACTACTTCTTCGGTATTAATTTCATGACAATGTGCAGGTTCATCCATTCGCTCGATGGTGATTTGGGGAGCCTCGTTATCCCAGTTGAGTTTAAACATTGAAGACATTGTAGCCAGAGCATCTGCTAGCTGGTTTTCTTCTCGCGGGAAATGCTCGAAGGTGATCTGCTCGAAATGAGGCAACAATGTCAGGAAATGTTCTTTGTATGGGATAAGATTAGGATGTTTGGTGTCCCACTCTCCTTTGATTTGACTGATAACCAAAGCCGAGTCCCCAAATATGATCAAAGATTTGATCCCCAAGTCTATAGCAGCCTTGAGACCAAAGATGCAAGCTTTATATTCGGCCATGTTGTTGGTGTAACTGAAACAAAGTCGAGCAGTGAAAGGTGTATGGCAACCTTCTGGGGAAATGAGTACCGCACCGATACCGTTTCCAAGTGCATTTGAAGCCCCATCAAAGTACAGGGTCCATCGGGATCCATTTTCAGGTCCGTCATACAGTCCGTTACCTTCAATGTTGTCCAAAGTCATGATGTCCTCGTCCGGGAAGTCGAATCTCATGGATTGATAATCTTCGATAGCTTGATGAGCTAGATGGTCAGCTAGTACACTCCCTTTTATAGCTTTTTGGGTAGTATACTGGATGTCATACTCAGTCAGGATCATTTTCCATCTAGCGATTCTTCCAGATAAAGTAGGCTTCTCGAAGATATATTTGATCGGGTCTATTTTGGAGATCAGAAAAGTGGTATGAGTCAACATATACTGCCTTAGTCGGCGAGCAGCCCATACCAAAGCGCAGCAAGTTTTCTCGAGCAGTGAGTAACGAGTCTCACAGTCGATAAAATTTTTGCTAAGGTAATAAATGGCATGCTCTTTTCGACCAGACTCGTCATGTTGGCCCAGTACGCACCCCATTGAGTTGTCCAAAACAGTCAGATACATGATCAGCGGTCTTCCTTCGACGGGTGGCATTAGAATAGGAGGTTCTAGCAAATCCTCCTTGATTTTATCAAAAGCAGTTTGACAGTCATCGTTCCATTCGACTACCTGATCTTTCTTTAATAGTTTGAAGATTGGCTCACAGGTAGACGTCAAGTGAGAGATGAACCTGGCGATATAGTTCAAGCGTCCCAAGAATCCTCTAACCTCCTTTTCAGTACGGGGGGCAGGAATTTCTTGTATAGCTTTCACTTTTGCTGGATCGACCTCAATGCCTTTGTTGCTGACAATAAAACCCAGAAGTTTACCAGACCTAACTCCAAAAGTGCACTTACTTGGATTCAGCCTGAGTTTGTACTCCTTCAACCTGGCAAACAGCTTCTGCAAATGTTCAAGGTGTTCCTCTTCTGTTTGCGATCGAGCTATCATGTCGTCTACATAAACTTTGATCTCATGATGTATCATATCATGAAACAAAGCTACCATGGTGCGTTGATAAGTTGCCCCTGCGTTCTTTAGTCCGAACGGCATCACCTTGTAGCAGAAGGTACCCCATTATGTAACAAAGGTTGTTTTCTCCATGTCCTCGGGGGCCATTTTGATCTGGTTGTAGCCCGAGAACCCATCCATGAAAGAAAATACTTTGTGCTGATCCGTGTTGTCAATCAAAATGTCAATATGCGGTAGCGGAAAATCATCTTTAGGGCTAGCCCTGTTCAAATCCCGATAGTCCACACACATTCTGACCTTGCCGTCTTTTTTAGGTACTGGCACGATGTTAGAAACCCATTGTGGATAGGATGTAACAGCCAGAAAACCAGCGTTGAATTGCTTCATTACTTCAGCTTTAATCTTCTCAGACATGTCGGGCCTCATTCGGCGAACTTTTTGCTTGATCGGTGGACATTCCTCTCTTGTAGGGAGACGGTGAACCACGATGTATGTGTCTAACCCTGGCATGTCTTCATAAGACCAGGCGAAGATTTCAACATATTCATTCAACAACTGTATTAAGCGCTCCTTGACACTTGGTTCCAGATTGGCACCCACTTGTACTTCTTTCCTGTCTTCCTCTGTTCCTAAGTTGACGGTTTCCAACAACTCTCCATGAGGTAAGATGGCCCTCCCTTCTTGTTGTAGAAGTCTGGCTAGCTCTCCCGGTACTTCACAATCTTCGTCATCTTCGTACTCAGCCTGATTGACCAAATCTTCAGAGTCATGGAAGGATACAACAGAATAGTCACCCATGGAATCCGGAGTGGATGGGTACCTACATTTGTGAGTGTGGGTGTGTGTAAGGGATAGCCATCCTTAAAAAAACAAAAATGCAAAAGGAAAGAAAATGAACACAGCAGTTTATAAATGAAGAACGTCCAATGATTCATTAAACATGGCATATAATTATGAAGAGAATCAAAACCATTACAAATGGACCTACATGCCCCGGGCAAGGCATGAGGTGAAAAAGTAGTGTGCAGATTGTTTTAGTAATTATTACAGACCAACAGGAAATGTTCGAAAGATAAATTACTGATTAATGAAAGTAATGGGAACGAAGTCTTTCGCCTCCCAGTTGTGTAGTCCCCCTTCGATGGTTGGGAAGATCCAATCTTCAATGTTACCCTCTTCATCTTCGTCTTCCAAAGCATTGATTCCATGGGGAGAAATCTTGATGGGTGTCTTTTCAATTTTTGAGCGACGCATAGCCTTTTGCCCCGCAGCGGTGAATCCCAACCCAAACTTATCTGTTTTGTGAGGAAAGTCAGGCAACTGGCCCCACACTGTGCTTTTTCCCTCCTTCATTGCAGCCTTTACGTCTTTCAGAGATACCATCCTGGCCACCTGCTTGGGTACCTCAGCTACTGCCTTTGCTACTGCCACTTCGGGAGACACTTCCTCAAAGTGTTGAAAGGGTGTTTCAATGAATTCGCCATCCACTTCCACATACCGAAAGGAATTCAGATGACTGATCATGTACTCCTCCTCACCGTGTACAGTTATGATTTTTCCCTTAACAGGGTATTTCAGCATCTGATGTAGAGAAGAAGTGACTGCCCCAGCATTGTGTATCCATGGTCTTCCTAGCAAGCAAGAGTATGATGGGAGGATGTCCATCACATAGAATGTTGAGTGGAAAACTTCAGTGCCTACCTTGATGGGAATGTCGACCTCCCCATGCACCATTCTTTTAGACCCATCAAATGCCCTGACAATGATATTAATTGGTTTCAGCTCCAAGCCTTCACAATCCAACCGGTCGAGAGCCTTCTTAGGCAGCACATTTAGAGAAGAACCAGTGTCGACCAAGACATGGGCGAGAGTGGTTCCTCGGCATTCAACTGACACATGCAATGCATCATTGTGCTTTCTTCCCTTCGGAGTCAGGTCTGCATCAGAGAAACCCAGGTCGTTGTCAGCGGTGAGGCTGGCTACACAATCCTGGAATTGATCGGCTGAAGTTTCCTGGGGAACATGGGCTGTCTTCAGAAATCTTATCAATGATTTGGCATGAGCCTCCGAACAAAGCAGCAAAGCTAACATGGAGATCTTCGAGGGGGTTTGCCCCAGTTGTTCTACAACGTCATAATCACTTTTCTTTATTATCTTCAGAATCTCCTCCATTTCCTTCTTAGAGGTTTCGGGGATGACCAATGGTTGAGCCCTCATCCTGACGAGCTCTTCTTGGATCCCTTTCCCCTTATCAGCAAAAGTAGGAGGGACAACCACAGGAGTAACAACTTCTTCAATCAGTGGCGTTCTTGCAGATAGTTTTATTGGTTCAGGGGTAACCTTGGCAGCAGCTGAGGGTCCAACGATTGCCTTTGGAGGGGCAATCTCTGGAGAGAAAATTCTCCCACTTCGGGTAATCTTGCTCGTACCGGCAATGTTTCCAATGTCGGCAGTTTCTTCGTCAGAGCTCTCTTCGGTTATCTCAATTTGTTTAACACCGTGGTAGTAGATTTCTCCACCATAATTCCACGGTATTGATTTGTCAGATTTGTAGGGGACGGGCCCAGGCATGGTTATTTTCAAGGGTACAATCTTCGGAGCGGACGTAATCTTAACAGGCCTTTTGGGGACCTTGGAAAGATTGGCGGAAATGGTGATTATTGAAACTTCATTGATAGGAGTTGGAGTAACAGGAATCTTTTTGAAAAGAATTTGTTGGTTGTCCATTAGGCGTTGGATGCCTATCTTCAGCAATGGACAGTCAGTTGGCAGGGAGGAACAAAAGTAGCAATCTTCTTTACAACCTGGGAAAATCCCAGCCTTCAACAGATTTAACTTGATTGTCAGTAGTGGAGTTAACAGATCATCAACAGTAGCAACATACAGATCTTCTTCAACAGCATGAACATGATGGCCATGTTTTGGCATAGGAGCGGAGATTACATTCGGCTTCTCGGGGGCGTCGAACTCAACCTCTTTAGCATCGATCAAGTATTGAATTTTATTCTTTAGCGCCCAACAATTGTTGGTGTCATGTCCGACGCTGTCAGAATGATAGGCACATTTAGCATTGGCATGATAGTATGGAGATGCGGTGTTAGGGTTTTTCGGCGCCTCCTTTAAACCATCCAGATTCAACTTCAACAAATGGGGAAGAACTTGTGCAGGCGTCATGTTGATGCGGGTGAACTGCCGTTGTGGCCGCTCTACTCGTTGCTAATTAGGTCTAGAATGATTGTTACGAGGCTGATCATTTGACGAATTTTGAATCATCACGGCCCCTACAATCGGCCGGAGCTCAGTTCTTCCCAATCCTTTTTGAGAATACACAACAGTTGCTTCCTTATTGGTCGGGAATTGTTTTTTAACAGTTGTGGATGCAGAGGCATCCCTTTGAATCTTCCCACTCTTAATACCAGCTTCCACCCGTTCGCCAGTCAGAATCAATTAGGTAAACCCTGCAGAAGAGCTCCCGATCAAATGGTTGAAGAAAGGGCCAGATAGGGTCCCCAAGAACATATCAACTAGTTCCCTATCTGAAAGAGGTGGTTGTACTCTTCCGGCCAAGTCGCGCCATTTCTGGGCATATTCTTTGAATCCCTCATTTGAGGCCATCCCCATACTCTGTAGCTGAGTACGGGTCGGCCCCAAGTCAGCGTTATATTGATATTGGCGGTAGAAGGCAGCTGCCAAGTCTTCCCAGTTATGCACTTCTGACCTCTCAAGCTGGTAGAACCAATCTAGCTGTGTACCAGACAGGCTGTCCTGGAAGAAGTGTACCCAAAGATTTCTATCGGATGAATGAGGTTGAATTCTTCTGACATATGACCTCAGGTGCATCTTCGGACAAGACAGACCATCGTATTTTGCAAAAGTTGGCACCTTAAACTTTGGAGGGATCACAATCCCAACAATCAATCCCAAATCTTCAAAATCTAGCCCGGGAACCCTTTGCAGCTCCATGGCTGCCAGTCTATCCTCCAGGTTTTTGTATTTGTCGTCCGCTGGCGGGTATTGCTGCTCTGAATAATCTTCATCTTCCTTAACCTCTTCCTCTTCAGCCTCAGACTCAGAAGGTAATGCAACTCCTTTTCCCTTACCGGTCCCCTCATCAGATGTGGAGGGGAATTCAAGAACTCTCCTAGCTTCATTCTCAAATCTTCTTCTTAGTGTAGCTACCCCAACTCTTTTATTCTTCTTTTTCCCTCTTTCTTGCTCTTTATTCCCTAACAGTGCTTTAAGATCCTCCTGACCCTTTGCCAAGGTCATGAGAAGCTGTTGAAACTGCGAGTTTTGTGCCTGCAGATCTTTGACCGTCTGCTCAATATCCATCTTACTGAAATAAACAACAGAAAGATAAGGAAACCTGGTGTGAAGACCTGTTTATGCATATGATGAATGATATGTTTATTCATGCAATGCATTCAAGGATTTAGAAATCCAAAGTTGTTGCAAACAAAAAGAACACACGTCATATTAATAAGAAGAAATTTTATCAGTACATAAATGCCCCATGGGCCAAATATTACAAAAACTTCTTAAGGTAAAAAGACGTTGCGCATCCTCTTTGGTGCGATGTAAGTGTTGAGGGTCTCCTCCTCGTGAAGTCGGAGGGTAAGCTCCAAAACCTTCTTCTCACTGGCGTAGAAGCTAGCTTCAAAAGTATCCCTTTCTTCCTTGAGTTGGATCCAACTCTTCTGCATCTCCTCCCATGATGTTGGCATGTCAGGATGTAGGATGGTGTATGGAACCTCTCCTTCCTTAACAGGCTCTTTGATCAAAGGGAGAATGTGAGGGTAAGGCATCATAAGACTCTGGGCTCGGGTTCGTACCCAGTTGAGGTAAGGCTCAAGAGAGATGGAGTTCTTGTGCCCCAGTGTCTTGCTATCTACCTTGTTAGGAATCCTCCAAGCTCTGATGAATCTTTGGCGAAGTCCTTGCGCATCGTTGTCGAAATCAAAGACCAGATCAAGAATCAGCATGTCATGAGGGCCGTCCCTCCGTGCATATCCAAATTGTCTCAAAGCTAGATAAGGGTTATAGGTAATGCCTCCCCTAATGCCAAGTAATGGAACATTAGGGAACTCACCACAACGATCGACGATGATGACATTTTCTCTGGACCGAGAACACCAATGTACATCAGAATGTGTGAGGGTCATCAATCGTTGTGACCACCTTAAGCCTTGCTCGTTCTTCAAAACTGATTGTGGAAGGTGAGAAATAAACCACCTTGCAAGGAGAGGAGTACAGCACATGAGAACACCTCTCTTCCTCATTGTTCGTGTGTAAAATGAGTGGAGGATGTCCCCAAGCAATGTTGGTATGGGATTCTTGGAGATGAAAATCTTGACAACATTCACGTCTATAAGTTGGTCAGGATTTGGGAACAAGACCAACCCATAAATGAGGAGTGCCACAATTTCTTCAAAGGCTTGTAGATCCAATGAATTCCAACACTCTTGTGCCTTCTCAAACAAGAATTTTGCCAAGAAGCCCTTGACACCACTTCTAGTTTCCCAATGCCCCTTGATGTCAGATGGTTGCAAGTGTAGTGCTTGAGCAACATCTTCAGGCTTTGGTTCTTTTTCCGTACCGTTGTAGGGTAGTTGATTAAGAATAGGAATTCTCAGGAGTTGAGAAAATTCCTCCAAAGTAGGCACCAATTGGTAGTCGGGGAATGTGAAACAGTGGTGAAGGGGGTCAAAGAACTGGAACAACACTTTCACCATGTCTTCTTCAATGCTGGTGTTGACTAGGTTGATAAGTCTACCATGTCTTTCACCAAAGAGAGAGCTTTCTGGAATTCTGGATGTAAGCTCCTTGAGTTGAGGAGGGATTCTCACAAGGTTGACTTGAATAGTTTTCCTGCAAAGAATTTCCATGACCTACAAAATAAGAACAAAGATGAAGATCCAAACCGTTGAAATGGTTAGTGGATGCATATGATGCTTTATGATGTTCATGATGTATGCACAAACACATGTACAAGCAAATCACACAAAACCCTAGTTTCAGGCTTGCATGAGGTTTCATAGGTAAGTACCCTCTTGAGTGTAGTTGGCTTAAAAACCTGTCCTATAAATAGGAACCGGGTTCTAAGGAGCTCAATATCATTGGATTGTTTTCCATGTTCATTGTTTTGGTTTAGCCACTTAACTAGCGACCAAAATATTCCAAGAAAACAACCCTCAATGAGTGTAGTATCGAGTATCTACCAACTTCGGACTGCACCAAAGCCGGTCATCTCACTACCCCTAATAAAAGGCCAAGATGGTCAAGTAAGGTTCTAGGTCATTAGTGCTTAGTGACATCACTCAGCGGCCCCATACTCTCCTTGATTGAACTCAAGGGTTACCGGTACTCACAAATATGTCGCACTAATATAGCTATTGCTTCAACCGTGTCGGTATACCCCGCACAGTTTCCACAACGTATTGCTATCTATGAATGTTTCCCCAAATCCGGGTGTAGGATTTCAAGCCCAAACAAGAGAACCAAAATGTAAAGTAATCAAAGCAAACAATTAGTCATGCAAAAGGGTGATCTAAGCCCTAAGGTAACCCCGCTTTTAAAAATTTCCCCAGCAGAGTCGCCAGTTCTGTGATACGGTGGGAGAACTGACTTGAGGTTTTGCGTTTGTATTCGCACTTGTTTGGTTTAGCAAGAGTCGCCACCGACTTTTTATTTATCCTAAGGAAAGGTCAAAAAGCACAGGAAAGACCTTTGAGATGTTTTCATGGGTTCGGGGAGTAGATTATAGAAAGGGAAGGTATTAGCACCCTTTCTATCCATGGTTATCCATGGGCTCTTAGTTACTTGTTTTAGATCACTTGCCTTGATTTTCAATTGTGTGAAATGGTGCTTTGTGTGTGTGTTTTTGAAAATGTTTTGAAAAAGATGCCTTGTCTAGGCAACCATTGTAACAATTCTTTACTCGAATGTTTTACAAAGGTGTTTGTCTTTTTGAAAAGATGTTTCAATGTTTTTGAAAGTTGTTTTTGGAAGTTGTATTGTGGAGTGTGTTTTGAAAATGGCAAGTGTGTTTTGCAAGATTGGTCAAGTAACCAAGAGCTATCTACCCTAAATTTCTCAAAGATCTTTCTCATGTTTTAACCCTTTTTACAGTGTTGTTTCACCATTGTATTTGATGAACAACCTTGCGTTAGGATGTTAACGGGACGGGCGCGGGTCATCGTATACAATCATTGAAGGCAACTTGTGAGACGCTCTAGCAATTTTTGTAAGGGACGAGATCGTTTTATCGAAGGCGATATCGAGGGTCATCGAGGGACTACGATCTTTGTTTATCGAAGGGACATTTGCTAGAGTGTCTCGTACTCGAGGAACATGATTGCATTTTTTCGAGGCAACAGGCAAGGTTACCCTAGAGGTGCAAGTGTGATTTGTGTATTGATTTTCATGCATTTATCTTTGTGTTTAGGTCAAGCTATTTGTTGGTTTTATTTACATACAAACCCTAGGTCTATCATGGCATAATTTGAAAGCTTTTAAATGCGGAAATTTAAAGTCCTAAATTATTACAACATGATTATAGGGATGGGGATACAAATATTTACAAATGGGGATGAGACTTATCAGAATAGTAGTGTCCAAATATTATTTACAACCAAATCGAATCGCTTTCGCAATGTAAAATATAACAATGTATAAGAATCAAAGAGAAATAAAAGTATGTAAGATGCACATGATTTTTTACAAGTGAGTAAAAATGTTAACCTAATGTATTAAGTATTTTATTATTATTTTTGTGTTTTTTATTAATGATATAAACAAAAAGTTCTTAAAGAAAGAAATATTTAATCTTAAAAATTTCTATTTTTTAGGTATTTTGGTTAATGTTTTATATACAAGATCTAATTAAGCAAAAAAGTTTTAAAGATAAAATTGTTTAAACTTAATAAAATCTAATATTTACATTTCAAGTGTGATAAAAAGTATTAGTAAGATTTTTACAAAAAAAGGAAATTAATGTATTATATTTATTTAACAAAAATATTAGTTTAAGTTATATATAAAAAGTAAAGTGATAGAATAAATAGTATTAGTTTGAAATAAATAAAAATAAAAAATAAAAAAAGGGTAAAAGATTAAATGGGCTCTAGGGGAATGTACATGGCCCAAAACGAAACAAGGCAGATTAAAAAAAGGAGGTGTAGTGCCAGGAATCTTGGGCTTAAGGGTTTTGATGGGGAAGGCCCAACCGGGTTTGACAATGTTTAGGGTTTGTTTTGTTTTGTTTCAGAACTTAGGCTTTACAGTGCTTTGATGAACGGCGCCGCTTCTCCATCGTCTTCTTCATCTTTCTCGTTCACCAACAAAGGCCATCGATGCTCCCTCTACACCTCAGCTTCCAGAGCGCCACCATTCATCTCCCTCTCTCCATGGTCGTGCAAGGCAGTGATGAGAAAAGATAACGATTTCTGTTTTAGGGTTTTGGATTTTAGTCTTGCATGCTTTATTTTTGTATGTTCTGGTCTTTATGTGTTACATGTTTATGTGAGGTGTGTAAAAAGGGAGAAGGAATTACTACCTTTGGAGAGGAGACGGAGGAGGACGGCGACGCTTCTCAGGTGGCCAAGAGGAGGAGAGACGCGGTGATGTGCTTGCTGGCCTCCCTGGTACTTTGTATCTTGCTTTATATGTTTTATGATGATGCTTTGCTTCTGAAAACCCTAGGATAGCCACTTGTGAATCTCTTCTTTTCTTCTTCTGATTGCTTGCCCGTTTCTGAGTTTGATGATGTTGATGATGTTGCCTTATTCTGAGATGCTTTTGGCTTTGCTTTGAGTTTGGTACAAGCTTGGAGTAAGTTTGGCTATTTTGGCCCTGTGATGAACATGGTTCTGAGGGCTTTTGTTTTTGTTGTTTGGATATTTGGAATGGTTTGGATTGGAGGGTTGTTGGTACAAGTTTATTGTTTGGCTGTGTTGATTTCTTGTTTGGATTTGAACAAGCTTCATGGCTTGTTATGCAGGTTTGGATACATATTTGTTTGTGGGTATGCAGGTTACTGAGTTGTTCAGGTTTATTGTGCTTGGCTTAGGCTTGAAGAAGACTTGGCTTGAAGATAGTTTTGAGGCTTCAAGGCTTGTGCTTCCAGTTTTGTTTGTGTTTACTGATACAGGCTTAAGGCTTGCCTTTTGTAAGTTTACAAGTTTGAAATAGGCTTGAATGTTTTAACAGGTTTTTGAGTTTTTGAGATTTTGCTTTTGGCTTCTGTAACTGGTATTATGCAGGCAGGTTTTTTGATACAGGCCTCAAGGCTTGTTTTTGAAGCAAGCTTTGGTTTGAATGCTATGCTTGAGCAGGTTTGGGTTCTGAGTTTTTGCAGGCTGCAAGGCTTGAGGTTTACAGTTTTTTGTGATATCTTTTTCTATGTGTATTTTGCCCCCCTCTGACAGTGTTCTGATTTTGTTATATTTATCTCTAAGCCTGCCTGGAAAACTGTAAGCCTGCATCTTTTCCCTCTCTTTCTCTCTCCACAGAGAGCACATCTTTGCTTAGAATATCTTTTTCTTTCTGAAAAGATTTTGGCCTGGAAAATGATGAATAAAATGTACTTTTCACAAGCTTGCTTGCATTTGTCTTTCCTCTGCATATCTTCTTACCTCCAGATTTTCTGCCTTGCTTTTGTGTACTTGTTGACCGCTTTAGACAGTTACAGCTTGGTTGACATTTTTTGTTGACAACTTTGTACTTGTGACTTAGTTTGCCCCTTTGACAATTTGGTTTGCCTAGTTTGATAATGCAATTCAGTTTGGATTTATGCAGCTTGTTTGGCATTTCAGTTTGCATTTTGCAATTTAAATTTATGCAGCTTTGTGCATTTTGTAAATTAATTCATATGCTTGCAAACATTTTGCTTCCCTCTTTGTGAACCAAGAAGAGACATCTTCTTGTGATTTGGAGAGAGGACGAACAAACTGATTCCGGCCAAAACCTTTAATGATGAGTTTTTATTTATCTGTCTGAGAATGCCCTTTTAATTTTAACTGTATTGACTTCTTCCTTTTTGTCTTTGCAGGTAAATATCAATTGAGCAAAGGATGCAACAGTAGAAGATGAAGACTTCAAGAAATTTGGGATATAGATTTAATTTATTTTTAATCATTGTAATAACATTATTGTAAACACTATAAATAAATTTACAGTATTTAAATAATATTTGTAACAAACAATTGAAAATGAATAAAAATCCTTTTTGTCAGATATTTCTTTTAATTCTTCTGCAATTGCTTATTTAATTATTTAAATTTCTTAAGTCATAATAATTGGAAGTTATCCCAATAATCTTAACTTTAGAAATTATAAATAATCAATAAACACTGTAGTCTTGCAACTTCGCATTAACCAACAATACGCCCGACATTCCAAATAACCATATGTATTGCACAGTCAAACAAAACAAATGTCCATACGTCTTTCATTTCACTGATTAAACCAACAATTCAAACTCTCAATCAGAAGCCTCAACCCATATCCCAGATGTTTAGACTTTGAGAAACAAACAGAAATCTTGAACAATCGTCAAAACCATGTGGCAGTAAATTAAGACACTGTGGATTCAAATTCTTCTGAAAATGCGCGTGCAAACCCTAATTCTTGATTTAATGTTAAAGAAGCGTCTGCTTGATCAAACCCTGAGCCAAAATCAAACAAATCAAAAGAAACCCTAATTTTGTCTGACTGATTCAAAATCAATGAAAAACCCTAATTTCGTCTGACTGATGAGAAAAGTCTGTTTGACCGATTCTTAAACCAATCTGAAAAATCAGGAAAAGCCTGAAGCTGTGATTTCTTGTGAAAAAGAGAGAGGGCAAATTTTGGGGTACAACAATACCATACAAAGGTGATTGTTGGTAGAAATTAGACTAAGTCTAAGCTTGACTGTATCTTAAAGAATGCTTTTCAGAATGAAGTGCTGAAGAGGAAATGCGTTTCAGAACTCCTCTGAAGGAAATGCTCGCTAGAACTCGGTCACTGGGAAAAATTCTTTTCAGGATTCCGTATCTAAAGGGGAAATGCTTTTCAGAACAAAGCGTTGAAGGAGATGCTTTTCAGAATTAAGTGCTAAAGGGAAATGCATTTCAGAACTCCTCTGAAGGAAATGCTCGCCAGAACTCAGTTTCTGGGGAAAATACTTTTCAGGATTCCGTATCTGAAGGGGAAATGCTTTTCAGAATGAAGCACTGAAGGAGATGCTTTTCAAAATAAAACTTCTGAAGGAGATGCTTTTTAGAATGAAGTGTTGAAGGGGAAATGCATTTCAGAACTCCTCTGAAGGAAATGCTCGCCAGAACTCGATTTCTGGGGAAATGCTTTTCAGGATTCCGTATCTGAAGGGGAAATGCTTTTCAGAATGAAGCGCTGAAGGAGATGCTTTTTAGAATGAAGTGCTGAAGGGGAAATGCATTTCAGAACTCCTATAAAGAAAATGCTCGCCGGAACTCGGTCTCTGGGGAAAATGCTTTTCAGGATTCTGTATCTGAAGGGCAAATGCTTTTCAGAATGAAGCGCTGAAGGAAATGCTTTTCATAATAAAACTTCTGAGGGAGACGCTTTTCAGAGTAAAGTGCTGAAAAGGAAATGCATTTCAGAACACCTCTAGAGGAAATACTCGCCAGAACTCGATCTCTGCGGAAAATGCTTTTCAGGATTCCGTATCTGAAGGGGAAATGCTTTTCAGAATGAAGCACTGAAGGAGATTCTTTTCAGAATAAAACTTCTGAAGGAGATGCTTTTTAGAATGAAATGTTGAAGGGGAAATGCGTTTCAGAACTCCTCTGAAGGAAATGCTCGCCAGAACTCGGTTTCTGGGGAAATGCTTTTCAGGATTCCGTAAGGGGAAATGCTTTTCAGAACGAAACGCTGAAGGAGATGCTTTTCAGAATGAAGTTCTGAAGGGGAAATGCGTTTCAGAACTCCTATAAAGGAAATGCTTGCTAGAACTCGGTCTTTGTGGAAAATGCTTTTCAGGATTCTATATCTGAAGGGGAAATGCTTTTCAGAATGAAGCACTGAAGGAAATGCTTTTCATAATAAAACTTCTGAGGGAGATGCTTTTCAGAGTAAAGTGCTGAAGGGGAAATGCGTTTCAGAACACCTCTAGAGGAAATCCTCGCCAGAACTCGATCTCCGCGGAAAATGCTTTTCAGTATTCTGTATCTGAAAGGGAAATGCTTTTCAGAATAAAACTTCTGAAGGAGATCAGTTTTCAGAGTGAAGTGCTGATGGAGATGCTTTACAGAATAAAACTTCTGAAGGAGATCACTTTTCAAAGTGAAGTGCTGAAGGGGAAATGCGTTTCAGAACTCCTCTGAAGGAAATGCTCGCCAGAACTCGGCCTCAGGGGAAAATTCTTTTCAGGATTCCGTATTGAAGGGGAAATGCTTTTCAGAATGAAACGCTGAAGGAGATGCTTTTCAAAATGAAGTGCTAAAGGGGAAATGCATTTCATAAATCCTATGAAGGAAATGCTCGCTAAAACATGGTCTCTGGAGAAAATTCTTTTCAGGATTCTGTATCTGAAGGGGAAATTCTTTTCAGAAAGAAGCGCTGAAAGAGATGCTTTTCAGAATAAAACTTCTGAAGGAGATCACTTGGTCGTGTGGATAGTCACACTATTTTGTTTCAGGAATTGATCCAAAACCTGTTCATGTAGATAGTTGCCATGTCTTGCTTTAGGTATTAATCTATAATCAGTGGTTCACAGATAGTTGTCCTGTCTTGTTTCAGGTATTAATCTGGAACTTGTTTTTTGTTGGTCATAGAGATAGTTGCCCTGGCTTGTTTCAGGAATTAATCTCTAACCTTAGAGAAAGAAAGATAGTTTCCCCAACTTGTTTCGAGAGTTAATCTTCAATCTGCTCATGTAGATAGTTGTCCTGTCTTGTTTCATAGTGTAGAAACTTTTTGTGTTGAAGGGTTTAAAGGTGGAATCGAAGCATGCATGAGGGGAGTCATTGCCTTGTGGGTGCTAGCATGAAGGAAGCCATTGCCTTGTGCATGCTAGCATGAGGGAAACCCTTTCCTTGTGCATGCTAGCATGATGGGAGCTCTTTCCTTGTGACTCGAAACAGGTTGCTTCGAAGGAAAACATTGCCCAATCGAAGCTTGTATGAAGATAGCCATTGTACAAATGAAACTTGTATGAAGATAACCATTACTTTGTGAATTGAAGAAATCATAAAGGAGCCAATGCTCAGTGTAAGCTTTGTGAATTGAAATTGATCGAAGGAGGCCAAATGCCCAATCGAAACTTATGAACCAAGCTTGCATCGAAGGAGGACAAATGCCCAATCGAATCTTGTTAACTAATCTTGCATTGAAGGTGGCCATATGCCCAATCGAAGCTTATGAATTAAGGAAAACTTGCTCTTCTTCGATTTGATGCTTGAAAGCCTAATTAAAAATCCAATTGTACTTGTGCAAACTTGAACTTTTGAAAATCCTTGCTAGAAAATTCTTGAAAAGAGAGAGGGAAAATTTGGGGGTACAACAACTGCCCCTGTTCAATCTTCTTAAACCTGAAAAGTGAGTATGGCACATTCCCATTCGTAGCTTGAAGGTAGAAGATGATTAAACACTAGAGTTCCCAGAAATTTACACTCAACTATGTGTCAGTTGATTGTGTAGGGAATGGGCTTAAAGATGCCATTTGGAGAGATTATGGAGAATTGAAGGTAATGGGCTTATAGATGCCATACAAAGGTGATTGTTGGTAGAAATTAGACTAAGTCTAAGCTTGACTGTATCTTGAAGAATGCTTTTCAGAATGAAGTGTTGAAGGGGAAATGCGTTTCAGAACTCCTCTGAAGGAAATGCTCGCTAGAACTCGGTCATTGGGAAAAATTCTTTTCAGGATTCCGTATCTGAAGGGGAAATGCTTTTCAGAACGAAGCGCTGAGGGAGATGCTTTTCAGAATGAAGTGCTAAAGGGAAATGCATTTCAGAACTCCTCTGAAGGAAATGCTCGCCAGAACTCAGTTTCTGGGGAAAATGCTTTTCAGGATTCCGTATCTGAAGAGGAAAAGCTTTTCAGAATGAAGCACTGAAGGAGATGCTTTTCAGAATAAAACTTCTGAAGGAGATGATTTTTAGAATGAAGTGTTGAAGAGGAAATGCGTTTCAGAACTCCTCTGAAGGAAATGCTCGCCAGAACTCGGTTTCTGGGGACATGCTTTTCAGGATTCCGTATCTAAAGGGGAAATGCTTTTTAGAACGAAGCGCTGAAGGAAATGCTTTTCAGAATGAAGTGCTGAAGGGGAAATGCGTTTCAGAACTCCTATAAAGGAAATGCTCGCCAGAACTCGGTCTCTGGGGAAAATGCTTTTCGGGATTTTGTATTTGAAGGGGAAATGCTTTTCAGAATGAAGCACTGAAGGAAATGCTTTTCATAATAAAACTTCTGAGGGAGATGCTTTTCAGGGTAAAGTGCTGAAGGGGAAATGCGTTTCAGAACATATCTAGAGGAAATCCTCGCCAGAACTCGATCTCTGTGGAAAATGCTTTTCAGTATTCTGTATCTGAAAGGGAAATGCTTTTCAGAATAAAACTTCTGAAGGAGATCAGTTTTCAGAGTGAAGTGCTGACGGAGATGCTTTACAGAATAAAACTTCTGAAGGAGATCACTTGGTCGTGTGGATAGTCACACTATTTTGTTTCAGGAATTGATCCAAAACCTGTTCATGTAGATAGTTGCCATGTCTTGCTTTAGGTATTAATCTATAATCAGTGGTTCACAGATAGTTGTCCTGTCTTGTTTCAGGTATTAATCTGGAACTTGTTTTTTGTTGGTCGTAGAGATAGTTGCCCTGGCTTGTTTCAGGAATTAATCTCTAACCTTAGAGAAAGAAAGATAGTTTCCCCGGCTTGTTTCGAGAGTTAATCTTCAATATGCTCATGTAGATAGCTATCTTGTCTTGTTTCATAGTGTAGAAACTTTGTGTGTTGAAGGGTTTAAAGGTGGAATCGAAGCATGCATGAGGGGAGTCATTGCCTTGTGCATGCTAGCATGAGGGAAACCCTTTCCTTGTGCATGCTAGCATGATGGGATCTCTTGCCTTGTGAATCAAAATAGGTTGCTTCGAAGGAAAACATTGCCCAATCGAAACTTGTATGAAGATAACCATTGTACAAATGAAACTTGTATGAAGATAGCCACTGCTTTGTGAATTGGAGCAAGCATGAAGGAGCCAATGCTCAGTCGAAGCTTTGTGAATTGAACTTGATCGAAGGAGGCCAAATGCCCAATCGAAACTTATGAACCAAGCTTGCATCGAAGGAGGACAAATGCCCAATCGAATATTGTTAACCAATCTTGCATTGAAGGTGGTCAAATGCCCCATCGAAGCTTATGAATTAAGGAAAACTTGCTCTTCTTCGATTTGATGCTTGAAAGCCCAATTAAAAATCCAATTGTACTTGTGCAAACTTGAACTTTTGAAAATCCTTGCTAAAAAATTCTTGAAAAGAGAGAGGGCAAATTTTGGGGTACAACAACTGCCCCTGTTCAATCTTCTTAAACCTGAAAAGTGAGTATGGCACATTGCCATTTGTAGCTTGAAGGTAGAAGATGATTAAACACTAGAGTTTCCAGAAATTTGCACTCGACTATGTGTCAGTTGATTGTGTAGGGAATGGGCTTAAAGATGCCATTTGGAGAGATGATGGAGAATTGTCAATAATGGGCTTATAGATGCCATACAAAGGTGATTGTTGGTAGAAATTAGACTAAGTCTAAGCTTGACTGTATCTTGAAGAATGCTTTTCAGAATGAAGTGCTGAAGGGGAAATGCGTTTCAGAACTCCTCTGAAGGAAATGCTCGCTAGAACTCAGTCACTGGGAAAAATTCTTTTCAGGATTCCGTATCTGAAGGGGAAATCCTTTTCAGAACGAAGCGCTGAAGGAGATGCTTTTCAGAATGAAGTGCTAAAGGGAAATGAATTTCAGAACTCCTCTGAAGGAAATGCTCGCCAGAACTCAGTTTCTGGGGAAAATGCTTTTCAGGATTCCGTATCTGAAGGGGAAATGCTTTTTAGAATGAAGCACTGAAGTAGATTCTTTTCAGAATAAAACTTCTAAAGGAGATGCTTTTTAGAATGAAGTGTTGAAGGGGAAATGCGTTTCAGAACTCCTCTGAAGGAAATGCTCGCCAGAATTCGGTTTCTGGGGAAATACTTTTCAGGATTCCGTATCTGAAGGGGAAATGCTTTTCAGAATGAAGCGCTGAAGGAGATGCTTTTCAGAATGAAGTTCTGAAGGGGAAATGCGTTTCAGAACTCCTATAAAGGAAATGCTCGCCAGAACTTGGTCTCTGGGGAAAATGCTTTTCAGGATTCTATATCTGAAGGGGAAATGCTTTTCAGAACGAAGCGCTGAAGGAAATGCTTTTCATAATAAAACTTCTGAGGGAGATGCTTTTCAGAGTAAAGTGCTGAAGGGGAAATGCGTTTCAGAACACCTCTAGAGGAAATCCTCGCTAGAACTCAATCTCTGGGGAAAATGCTTTTCAGTATTATGTATCTGAAAGGGAAATGCTTTTCAGAATAAAACTTCTGAAGGAGATCAGTTTTCAGAGTGAAGTGTTGACGGAGATGCTTTTCAGAATTAAAATTCTGAAGGAGATCACTTTTCAAAGTGAAGTGCTGAAGGGGAAATGCGTTTCAGAACTCCTCTGAAGGAAATGCTTGCCAGAACTCGGCCTCAGGGGAAAATTCTTTTAAGGATTCCGTATTGAAGGGGAAATGCTTTTCAGAATGAAACGCTGAAGGAGATGCTTTTCAAAATGAAGTGCTAAAGGGCAAATGCATTTCATAACTCTTCCGAAGGAAATGCTCGCTAGAACTTGGTCTCTATAGAAAATTCTTTTCAGGATTCCGTATCTGAAGGGGAAGTTCTTTTCAGAAAGAAGCGCTGAAAGAGATGCTTTTCAGAATAAAACTTCTGAAGGAGATCACTTGGTCGTGTGGATAGTCACATTATTTTGTTTCAGGAATTGATCCAAAACCTGTTCATGTAGATAGTTTCCATGTCTTGCTTTAGGTATTAATCTATAATCAGTGGTTCACAGATAGTTCTCCTATCTTGTTTCAGGTATTAATCTGGAACTTGTTTTTTGTTGGTCGTAGAGATAGTTTCCCTGGCTTGTTTTAGGAATTAATCTCTAACCTTAGAGAAAGAAAGATAGTTTCCCCGGCTTGTTTCGAGAGTTAATCTTCAATATGCTCATGTAGATAGCTGTCCTGTCTTGTTTCAGGTATTAATCTACAATCAGTTGTTCTCAGATAGTTGTCCTGTCTTGTTTCATGTATTAATCTGGAACTTGTTTTTTTGTTGGTCATAGAGATAATTGCCCTAGCTTGTTTCAGGAATTAATCTCTGACATTAGATAAAGAAAGATAGTTTCCCCGACTTATTTCGGGAGTTAATCTTCAATCTTCTCATGTAGATAGTTGTCCTGTCTTGTTTCAGGTATTAATCTACAATCAATCGCTCCCAGATAGTTGTATTGTCTTGTTTCAAGTATTAATTTAGAACTTGCTTTATGTTGGTCGTATAGATAATTTCCCTGACTTATTTCAGGAATTAATCTCTGGCCTATTTGAGAAAGAAAGATAGTTTCCCCGCTTGTTTAGGGAGTTAATCTTCAGTCTTTTCATGTAGATAGTTGTCTTGTCTTGTTTCAGGTATTAATCTACAATCAGTCGCTCACAGATAGTTGTCCTGTCTTATTTCAGGTATTAATCTGGAACTTGCTTTTGTTGGTCGTAGAGATAGTTGTGCTGTCTTGTTTCAGGAATTAATCTTTGACCTATTGAGAAATGGTTATGGTATTTGCCAAAGAGGACCTTTGTTGATTGACTTTTCCCTATAAGGAAGAGGGTTAGTTGCATGCAGATGTATGCATGGCTTAATGATGTTCTCAAAATAAATGAGATTATGCTGTATGCATTTATCATGTATGTAATATGATGTATAAATGTGAAATATTTGTTGAAATGTATCTTTGCTTCGGAAAAAAAATCCTTGACAAGTGTTGGGGAGCTTTGGGAAGTTAAATCCCGAAATGCTGTTGGGGATGAAGAGTATGCACATCTTCAAACCTTGTTTAGAATATTTCCACTGGGGATTCTTGTTTTTTTTGTTTGAGGAGAAATTCGCTGGGGGGAGATTGGCTTTGGCTTGAGAAATCTTTGTGGATAATGTTGATTTCTGCTTGGGAAAAGAGTTCAAGAGTTTTAGTTGTCCGCTACTCTACTGGGGAGTTATACCCTTGATCAGAGAGAATGGAAGTTAACAACTTATTGGGGATAAAGAAGTTAATTGTTATCTGGTCAAATTCCAGGTTTCACAGCAACTCACTGGTGATAGTGGTAAACACTATTGGGGAAGAGGAGCTTTGTTGATGACTTCACTGGGGATTAGGAGTTGTGGTCCCCTAATTTGTAAAAGTCTGAGAGGAAAACTCAAGTCGGGGAATCTGTAGTTTGTTGGGGAAATAAACCATGTTGAAGAGAATATTTGACAAACTGTTGGGGGGTGTTTTCTTTTGGAAGAACTCCTAGAGGATTTTTCTTGAGACCAACTCAGTTGGGGAGAGGTTTTCCGGAGACTGAAACTCTGGATGGGGATTACATGGATCCAATTTTATGGGGATATCCATGAATTTGGCCTTGAGGGGTTTGTACCCTTATCCGTGAAGATTATTTTGTGGGGATAGCCTTATAGAGATTACTCTTTGGGGACTTAACTGGGGATCACCCTATGAAAAGGACTTTGTGGGAATTTTTCACTTCCCCTAGTAGTAAGTGTTGTAGTATAGCCAGAAAATATTTGCTTGGCCGTATGTAACCCTTTGCTAGAATTCATGTTCAATGCCCCCAAGTGATTCAGATATAGACCTGCCCCTGGTTAAGATATTTCTTGAAAGATTTCTTAGAATCTCGACTTGACTTCCCCAGACGAGTTGGACAATGACATGTCATGCCCCCTTGCTTATAGGAGATTTATCATTGGAAGTGTCTTCCCATTTGAAGTGATTCTGTTTCTTGAGAATTTCTGTTCATTGTATATTCGTCGTGTGAATTTCTCCGCTGTCGAACAATTAACCATATGTAAACAACGATATTCAAACAATGCAAAGTTTATGCTTGTCTTGAAGTTTTTAGAATGCAGTTTTAACAAATAAAGAGTTTTGTAAGAATATGAATTCAACTCAGCATTTGCAGTAAGCCTTACAGGAGTCAGGATACCTTTGGTAACAATATGCTTTCGAACTAACCCATGCTTCAATTAGGACTTTTAAGGGATTGTATCGTGGCTTGGTTCACGTTTTTAAGAAAACAAAGGATAAGGCTCAAAGTGTATTTGTACCCGCCCGTTCTTCATGATGCTCTCCAGTCCTATACTCAGTTAGTTGCGCATTTGGATTCCAATTGAATCAGGAATGGCGTTTTAGTGATGGTTTAGACAAGTTAAGTTTGTTGGAAGGCAGTCACTTTTGCAACATTTTTCATGTTTGTCGAGGATTTGTAGCGCCCTCTTTTTGACTTATTGTCCCTAATTTTTCCTGACTGTTCTTGTTCTGAGATTACAGCCAGCGGGATGCCCCAGCTTTTAAGTTTCCTTCGTAGGTTTTGAATCAGCGGGCTTTTATTTTAAGAGATAATGACTGCCTATTTATGGAGAACCATCACCATATTTTGATTCAAAAGGATGTTTTTGATGTCATTCGTTGTGTATGAAGCGAAAGCTTGCGACTGAACGCACATTTGGATTAATTGAGAAGGTACCCTGCATCTGGATTTGATTAAAGGTTTCAATTTGTGTGAAAAAGAAAACTCCTACTTCTTTTTCTCAAAGGGGTTGACTAGGGATTATCTTCCTTATAACTCCTGTGTTTAGGGATTAAAAGAACGCCTGTACATCGTCAGCAAGGTCTGTCCAAAAGCATACTGTATGAGATTATGGTATTGTTTTCATCATCCTCCCACTAAAGGCTTGCAACTTTTAAAACAAGAGTTGAATATCATAAAGGGAGTAAAAAGCTCAATTTAAATGTAGTGAAAACAAATGGATTAATTCAAGACAACCATATGCAATGCATTAACGAAAGTAACCAAAGTGTGACATAAAGATAAATGTTTAAGCAAACAAAGAAATTACAACTGAAAATTTGAATAAACAAAAGTTTCTCCGCCTGAACTTCGTCACTTCAGATGATGTGCCTTTGAGGGATGATAGAAAAACTCAAGTTGACCATCTTGTGTGAATTCCAACGCCCCTTCGTCGATCTGGTCTTGAATCTTATATTTCAACGTCCAACAACTATTAGTATCATGCCCCAGACTATTGGAGCGATATGCACACCTTTCATTGGGATGGTAACTAGGAGCGGAAGTATTAGGATTCTGAGGAGGATCCTTCAATGTAACCAAATTCAACTTCAACATGTGTTGCAAGACTTGCGACATCGATATGTTGAGTTTGGTATATTTCCTATTGGATATATCCCGCTTATGCCGATTACCCTATTGTTGTTGGCGAGGTTGTTGTTGGGCTCGTGATGTAGCAACAATTTGGAAAGGTCTACTCTCTATCTAGTCTGTTCGTTTCATATGGTTGCATTCGTCTTGATGAAGCTTGTTGACGAGAGTTCTCAACTCTTCTTGTCCCTTAGCCAAGTTTTGGATAAGAGCCATTTGGCCCACCATCTGTCCCATTATATGGATCTTCATTATGGCTATATCAGTTTGTAGCTGTTCCAACTGGTCATCTCTGTTGTCCTCAAGATTCTTCTTGGTCATGCTCCTAATGAGGAGTGCTTTCACCTCTTCTTGCCTGTCGGATAGGTTCAAGAACATTTCTTGAAGCTGAGCATTTTGGGTTTGAAGATCCTTGATAGTCTGTTCTAGATCCATCTCTACTGAAATAAATAGTAAGCAAATGGGAAACCTGTATTGGGAAAACCTGTTATGATAACATGATGCAATGTTTTCAAGGATCTCGCGGTGTAAACACAAGAAGATGTTAGAAGTTGAACTTTGATCACATCTTTGATTGGAGAACTTCGTATCGGTGGACGTCCTTCCATGAGAATCAAGCTCACCATGTTGAGTGGGTCATAGCCCTTGACTCTGGTTACTATGCTTCAGCCTTTGACAGTTTTTGGTTAGAGGAGAATAAACCCTCTTACCCCTTGATGGACGTCTGGTTTAACATGACCCTGCATCACAAGCCCTTGATATCCTTGAAATGGTTATTGAAATCATATGGTATGATGTTATGTACAAGTATACAAAGAAAACAAGTCGTTATAATCATATACACACAAAGCAAACAAATCCTTAGGTTTAGGCTCGCATGGGGTTTGTAGGTAAGTACCCTCTTGAAGTTTAGTTGGCTCAACCTGTCCTAGAAAGTAATCGGGTTCTAGGGGATCTCAATATCACTGATCTTTCTTTTATGCATTGTGTCAGCACAATCAATCTTTTCTTGCGGCCGAGATATCCCAAAAGTCCGATCTTAATGAGTGTAGCATCGAGGATCAACCAATCTTCAACTTTACACCAAAGTTGGCTATCTCACTACTTCCTAACGACCAAGTTGTTCAATTAAGGTTCTATGGTCAGTTAGTGCTTCATGACACTGCTTAGAAGCTCTGTTTTCTCCTCGATTCAACACAAGGGATACCGGTACCAACAAATGTGTCACACTAGCGTAGCCATTGCTTCAACCATATCGGTATACACCATACAATTTCCACAGTCTGTTGCTACTTATCTAAAAGGTGCCCCATATCCGGGTGGAGGATCAATACAAACCCAAACAAGGACCCAAAATGTAAAGCAAGCAAGTCAAACAATGAAAGAAAGTAAATTTGATCTAGCTCTAAGGTAACCCCACTTTTTAAGTTATTCCCCAACAGAGTCTCCAGTTCTGTAATACGGTGGGAGAACTGACTTGGTTGTTTTGCGTTTGATCGCAATTGTTGCAGATAACAAGAGTCGCCACCGAATTTTCTTTTATCCAACAAAGGAAAGGGTGAAAAGAACAGGAAAGACCTTTGAGATGTTTTCTTGAGTTCAGGGGGTAGTGTTGTACCCTAAAATTTGCCCTCCCATATTCCTCAAGATATGTCAAGGATGATCTTCAAATTACTCAAGATGGCTCAAGGGTTGTACAGTCAAATCACTTCCTAAGACAACTGAAATTAGGGTTTTGGTTCTTTCAAGGAATTTGGGGTTTTCAATGGTTCAATCAAGTCTCATAGGCCTATATGCATTCTCAAGCACCTACATGCCAAGTTTCAAAACTCATAGTGCCAATTTGCACAGTCAAAAGCCTCATTTGATCCACAGTCAATTGCAAGGGCAAAATGGTCATTTTGTAGTCAAAAGTCAGAATTTTTGGTCAACATCTTATTTTTAATTCACAATCATCATTTTATCAAGTCTTGATCATGATTCCACAAGAATAGCTCAAAAATCATCAAGATGCAAAAAGTTACTATTTTTGGACAGCAGAAAAGTCAACTGTATCTTGACCAGGGCATAACTTTTTCATGGTTTGTCAGAAAAATCCCATCCAATGCTCATTTTGAAGAGGATGCAATTTACTACAATCCATATTCACACTCCAAGTTCAAGAAATGCACTCACAAGAAGTTACCAATTTTTACATTATAGGTCAATTTCAAAAGTCAACAAAAGTACACTTTAAGTCAAAGGCCATAACTTCAGATTGGTAAATCGAAATGACATGGGACCAAAGGAATTGGTTAGAGGACTTCAAGAGATTTCCAAAATGTCCAAGAACATGGTCATATGATCAAAATTGAGCAAGTTGTGCATTGGAGAAGTTGGGAAATTTTTATGAATTTGCAAAAGTCAACTTTGCTCAAAACACCTTATTTTTGCTAATGGGCCTCAAATCTCTTCTTGAAACTTCACCCATGACCTATGCACGACCCACCAAGCTTAATGGGATTTATTTTCTTATTTTTATTGATTAATTGGATTTTTAATTAATATTAATTCATTTAATCAATTTAAATTACAAGAAAATACAAGATTTGATTTTTAAATATTTTTGTGAAGCAAATATGACCTAAACATGCTGGCAAATTCGTGCACAAGTCAAGGATACAGAAAAATCCAATTTTGGCAATTTTGTTCAATCATGAAAATCAAGGATATTTGATTTTTCAATCAAGGATTCAATCATCAATGCAATGGATATTGGCCCAACTTTTTGACCTAATTCGTTTCCCTTATACATAAGCAAGCTAACCCTGACCTAATGGACGTGAAAAAACTGCAGAAACAACCATAGCCAATTCAAGAAATTTCAAGAAAATTGAAAACCTATTCTTGCAATCTAGGCCAATTCAAGGCGTGCTATTCATCCAAACACCTTGCAGGAGTTCTCAGGAGTGTTTTGCAATCAAACTCAGACACTAAAGCTCAAAGAATCGTCATATACAGAACCACAGTTTGCAATTCCTATTCAGAATTATAGATCTTAATTTTCATGCGCATTTAACATGTTTCTTTGATTGTTTTGCATCGCTAGGAACCATACGAAGCTAATGACATAATTTAATTGAGTTATAATGCCCTGAATCGTGAGATGCCATGATCAAAATTCTAGGGTTCTTGAGCTTTCAATTAGGGCTTTTTGAACCAGGAAAAATTGGGACCAGTGAGACATATGACTGAACTCGTGTGGCCAAGACGAACATAACCCACCCCTCGCGAAATATTTATGCTTGCTAGATTTCTAATCGCTATTTTTCGTGCAGCTAGATAGTGGAGGTTAAAAACCCCCGCTATCTGATTCTGAATATGCAGGAAAAAACGAAGAAGATGATGATGTGTTGATGCTTCATTGGTTAATTTGAAAAGCGCATGTTTGTTTTTATTTTATAGCGTTTTAATTGTTTTTCATATATAATAATTCCATCTCATTATGATAACAAAGAAACGCGTTGGTTGGGTTGGCAAGCAGGTGGATGGAAAGGCTATTGGGACCTGGGTTCGAATCCCAGGTCCCCCAAAGCATTTATTCTATTTTGTTTCATATATTCACATGCAGGTTTCACAAGAGAGGTCCACCGTATACCTCAATCCCCAGGCGCCATTTGGCTTCAGGCATAGATCCAGTGGACATGAGTGGGAGATCACCATACGCTTTAGTCAACAGGCGTGTAGATGATCACAAAAGTCAAACAGGCTGGAAGCATAATGGGCTTGAGAATTCCAAAAACACCTCCAAAATTGGGCCAACACCCCCCTGAGTTTATTTTCTTCTTTTCCTTTTTATTTTTACTTAAATTGTTTTTATTAATTTTTAATTAACTACTAACTAAAACAATTAACATTTTTTTAATAAATTCAGAAAACATAAAAATATAATACTTTTATTTATTAAATTTAATTAGTTATTTTGTAAATAAATACTAACATAATTAATTTATTTAGTTAATTAGGTTAATTTTAATATTTTCATAATAAATCTAAAACTAATGTAGAATTAGGGTTTCTTGACAATTTTGACCATCTTTTATTTATTTCCTTGAAACATAAAAAACTCAAAAAAAAAAAATATTTCTTTCTTTTAATTAATTAATTAGCTTAGGTTTAATTTAATGCAAAATAGCGAAACTTCCTTCTTTCTCAAAAAAAGGTCAAAACCCTAAAAACTCTCCGATCCAATTTTTCTCGCACGTATGATTATTCTTGATTAATATTTTTCATCATATTATGTAATTGTTCCGAGGATGTAATAGCTTTAATTAGGACTATTTATCGCTTTTATTTATTTTCCCGCAATTTACTTTTCAAGGGTTGTTTTTGGTAATAGTTTAGCTTTACTTTCCGCAACTATTAACTGCTAGATGTATGTTAACTAGGCTATGCATGACAAGACTTCTCTTAAAATTAAAATCAATCGTAGCTCACCATAACATGTAAAAAGATAACTTAACTGAAACCTGACACACTCGCACATGCCACTCTTAGGGTACACCTCACTTGGTTGCCTCGACGTGGTCATTGAGTATAGGGTGTCTTAGAGGTCGCCCTCCTGTCTAAAGATCAAAGTTGCCTCGAAACGGTTGCCTCGGAAAATGATCTAGGAAATTAGGGTTACTGCTAAGGCGTCCTACCATTGCTTTAGTGACCACATGTCCCATTAATCGAATTGACCCGAAAAACTCCAACGACGGTGCTACCTACTTCTCAATAGTGGGATAGTACTATCTAAATGACATTTACACAGCTTAATTTCTTTTGAGTAGGTAGAGGTTCTTAGATACTTGCTCTTTCAAAACAAAAAATACTTTTCGCGCCTACACTTTTCTGACAAAAGTTTTCAAACAACACTTCATACGCTCTTAAGGACAGATACAAGAGTTAAATTGAAGTTTTTAAACAAACTTTTTTTCAAAACCCACAAACACAAGAAAAGCAAAACATTTTGAAAACATAGTGAGCAAGTACCTAAGAGCCCGTGGATAACCACGGATAGAAAGGGTGCTAACACCCTCCCTTTCTATAATCTACCTCCCGAACCCGAGAAACATCTCGAAAAGGAATTTTGCCGTGCTTTTGTCCTTTCCTTGTTGGAGAAAATAAAAGACGGTGGCGACTCTTGCTTACCGCGACATTTTGCGAAACGCAAACGCGAACCAGCATTCCAAAACAGTCAATTCTCTTTCCCACCGATCACAGAACTGGCGACTCTGCTGGGGATATAATAAGTGAGGTGTACCTTAGGATTAGATCACCATGTTTTCAATTGTATGCCTGTATGCTTTAATTTTGTGGGCTTGTATTGGAGTTTCATAGATCCTAACCCGGATCTGGGGAATACCCTTTAGGTAAGTAGCAATAAACTGTGAGGGACCTGTCCGGCGTAGACCGACACGGGTGAAGCAGTAGCTACGTTGGTGTGACACCTTGGTCTGTACCGATATCCCTTGTGTTGGAACGAGGAGAATATGGGTCTTCTGAGGAGTCATCAAGCACAAACTGACCTTAGAACCTTAAATTGACCAACTTGGCCATAGAACAGTAGCAGTATGCTACACTCATTGAGACTAAACTCTCGCGATGGTTTCGGCTGCAAGAAAAGGTTTCCAAACTGGAAATATGACCGATTGAGGGTAGTCAGTGATATTGAGATCCTCTAGAACCCGGTTACTATTTTCTAGGACAGGTCTTAACCAACTGAAACTGAAAGAGGGTAGTACCTAAACTTCATGCCAGCCTGAAATCTAAGGGCTCTTTTGTGTGACTTGTGTGCCTTTACCATGTTTGCCTTTTGTGAATACTTGTGGTGTGCCTTTACCATGACATCATAACATCATAACATTGCATGCATCCTGCATAAGGACTAACCCATTTCAAAGACAAGAAGGTTTCATCTTTGCTCTGTTTTGTAGGACATCATGATGCCCATACGTAGGAATACTATCCGACTCAACTTTGTTCAACCACCTACTTTGCTTAAGGAATTGGTTGACAGGATTCCAGACACTACTACCTTCATCAGGAGGCATGGTTCTCTTCTCGGTTTTGTCACCTCAAAGTGGGACCAACAGTTGATGAGTGTCCTAGTCCAGTTTTATGATCCGCTATACCATTGCTTCACCTTTCAAGACTTCCAGCTGGTCCCTACCCTGGAAGAATTCTCTGATTTGCTTGGTATCCCTGTTTTGGAACAGACTCCATTCACTGGTTGGGAAAAGACTCTTAGACCTGAAGAGATTGCTGCAGCCCTTCACCTGACCAAAGAGGAAGTAATGGCTAACTGGGAGACTAGAAGTGGAGTTAAGGGCTTCTTGGCTAAGTTTCTGGTTGGCAAAGCTAATTGTTTCTCGAATGACTTAGACTTTCAAGCGTACGAGGACATTCTGGCTCTCTTAATCTATGGTCTGGTATTGTTTCCAAATCCCGACACCTTTGTTGATGTTAATGCCATAAAGATCTTCATCTCTCAGAACCCTGTACCCACTCTCTTGGGTGATATCCTTTACCAGATTTATACTCGTACTTCCCGAAGACGGGGAACTTTGCTGTGTTGTGCTCCTTTGTTGGCGAGGTGGTTTATTTCGCACTTCCCTAAATCTGTAGTAAAGAACAAAGAAGGAAGAGGCTGGGCCCATATGATAATGTCTCTTGCTGATAAAGACATTATTTGGAATCTCAGAGGCTTAGATGAGGTGGCCATCATTGATCGTTATGGAGAATATCCTAATGTTCCATTGATCGGAACCCATGGAGGAATCTCTTATAACCCATGCTTAGCTCTCTGTCAGTTTGGAAGAGCCAGAAGAGAAGGGCCTCATGAGATGTTGATACCTCATATCGTCTTTGATTTTCAGGTAGATAGCGACGAGCTGCGCCGAAGATTCATCAGGGCTTGGGATAGAGTTCACAAAGCTGACCCACATGAGTTGGGACCAAAAACTTCTCTGCCAATGGAGTCATATTTCAGATGGGTTCGCATCCGTGCTCAGAAGTTAGGTATGCCATACGAAGCTGTCAGGCATATTACTCTTGAAGCTGCTGATAAAGACGGGGTTCCTCCAACTGTTCTCCATCCTCATACACCCACTGATGTTGGCACACTAAAGAGGTCTTGGGCGCAACTGCAGGAAGAACGGGATTCTTATCGGGAAAGGTTCAATGAACAGGAACAAAAGATCCAGAAGCTGACAAAGCAATTGGAGAACGAGCGGATCCTGAATGACTATATCCGCACTGAGAAGAAGAGGCCATGGGAGCATTGATGGACCTTTGATGTTTCTTTTGTAGCTTATTTATTTTTTAGTATTTTCATTCTTGTAACGCCTAAGGGCAATTTGTTGAACAATTTAAATTTTGAAGTTAAAACTAATAAAGTGTGTTTCCTTTTTTGTCTACAAAGTTGAATCCCGATTGTCTTTGAAAACATCAATCATACGCATTTCATTTCATCATATGCATAACAGGTACCCTTCTTACAGGTCACTTATCTTCTTCGCTGTTTATTTCAGCAATCATCATGTCTACCGAGCCTTCCACTGAACAAGCTATCAAGGCCCTCCAGGCCCAGAATGCCCAGTTCCAAGAGTTGGTTCTGAGTCTAGCCCAGGGTCAACAGGATTTGAAGACTCTGATTCTGAAAGAGAGGAAGAAGAAGAAGAAGATGACTGTCTTATTCAACACTGGACGCAGGTTTGGGAATGGACTACAGAATGAGGTTGAACTGACTACCTCCTCTGTAGGGAAAGACAGCCCCCAAGAGAGAAGGGTTCCTAGTCCCGTAGTCTCCGACAACGAGACGGATTATGATGAAGAACAGTATCCTCCTGCTGAGGATAGGTATAAACAGTTTGAGGACCGCTTGAGCGCCATGGAAATACAAAATGTGCCCGAGTTGGACTTTAGAGACCTAGGTCTATCCTCTGGGGTGGTGATTCCCCACAAATTCAAGGCACCCGCTTTTGCCAAATATGACGGAGCCTCCTGCCCAAAGCTGCACCTCCGGTCGTATGTAAGGAAGATCCAGCCTTACACCGCTGACAAGAATTTATGGATCCATTTCTTCCAGGATAGTCTTTCAGGGACTCAGCTGGAGTGGTTCTATCAGCTGGATGGAGCCAGTATCCGCAACTGGGAAGATTTGGCTACTGCATTCTATAAGCAGTATCAATATAATTCCGACCTCTCTCCTACACGTACCCAACTCCAGGGTATGTCACTAGGGACGGGTGAAGGATTTAAGGAATATGGTCAAAAGTGGAGAGACCTTGCTGGAAGAGTGCAGCCACCCTTAACTGATCGTGAACTTGTGGATATGTTCTTGGGGACCCTATCTGGTCCATTCTTCAACCATTTGATTGGAAGTTCTTCAGTCGGGTTTACAGACTTTATCTTGACTGGTGAGAGAATTGAAGCTGGTATCAAGTCTGGGAAGATACAGAAGGGTGCCTCATCGAGCACTGAGAAGAAACCGTTCAAGAAGGAATCTAGTGCTGTCTATGGTTCAAGGAGACCAAACAGATCTGAACACCGCCAAGCTGTCAACGCGGTGGTTATTTCAAAACCTGCCAGTGCTCCTCAGCATCACAACCAACAAAGGGGTGAGAGACCTAGAAGGCAGTTCACTCGAATCAGCATGACCTTGTCCCAGATATTGACACAGTTACTGACAACCAATTTGGTAACTCTAAGGGAAGCCCCAAAGAATCCCAACACGACATCTCCAAAGTACAACCCCAACGCCCGCTGCGCTTATCATTCTGATAGCCCGGGACATAGTACGGATGATTGTTGGACTCTGAAGAATAAGGTCCAAGACCTGATCGATGCAAAGGAGGTTGAGTTTGAGGCGCCCGAGAGGCCTAATGTTGTAACATCACCCATGCCCAAGCATGGAGTAAATGCCATTGAAGATGACATGGAGGAATCTGAATTCGACAGCTGGATCTACCCTACGACCAACGATGGACCAAACAACTGGACAGTGAAAGACTTCGTCCCTATTACTTTTGTGACTCAGTAATGAACTCCTTTGTTTTGAATTTGTAACAGACAATATTGTGAAACTTTATGGCCCGGTGTCTTACCCGGGGCACCGTGGCTTCATTTGTGAGGGCTTTTGTGTGTCATTTTCATATATCATCAATAAAAGCATTGGACGTTTTTTGCATTTCAAATCTTGCGCTCCTTGTCTTTCTTTATTATATATTGCAAAACAGCTATTTACACACACTCACATATATAGGTCCCAATCCACTCTGGATCTCACTGGTAACGACTCTGTTACTGCCCGTTATGACTTCGAAAATCCGATCAACCTAGCCGAAGACGAAGGTGAAGATGATTGCGAAGTGCCCGGTGAGCTTGCAAGACTGCTACTTCAGGAAGAGAGGGCCATTCAGCCGCATGAAGAGCCAGTAGAAGCGGTAAATCTGGGTACTGAGATAGACAGGAAGGAAGTCAAGATCGATGCAAATCTGGAGCTTGGTGTGAAACAACGGTTGGTTCAGATGCTGCATGACTACGTGGAAATCTTTGCCTGGTCTTACGAAGATATGCCTGGGTTGGATACCGACATTGTGGTTCATCACTTTCCTACCAAGGAGGAATGCCCTCCGGTAAAACAGAAGGTTCGCCGTATGCGTCCAGAGATGTCAGAGAAAATCAAAGCTGAGGTTATGAAACAATTTGACGCCGGTTTTCTAGCAGTCACTTCTTACCCTCAGTGGGTTTCCAATGTGGTTCCGGTATCGAAGAAAGAAGGTAAGGTCCGAATGTGTGTTGACTACAGGGATTTGAACAGGGCGAGCCCCAAGGATGACTTCCCTCTGCCGCACATCGACGTTCTGGTTGACAACACTTCTCAGCATAAGGTATTCTCCTTTATGGACGGTTTCTCCGATTATAATCAAATAAAGATGGCTCCCAAAGACATGGAGAAGACCACCTTTGTTACTCAGTGGGGCACCTTTTGTTACAAGGTCATGCCTTTTGGGTTAAAAAATGCTGGGGCAACGTATCAGCGTGCCATGGTTGCTTTGTTTCATGACATGATCCATCATGAGATTGAAGTATATGTCGATGATATGATTGCAAGGTCCCAAACTGAGGAGGAACACCTTGACCATCTACAGAAGCTGTTTGACCGGTTGAAGTTGTACAAGCTAAGATTAAACCCGAACAAGTGCACCTTCGGGGTGAGGTCTGGAAAACTAATAGGTTTCGTCGTAAGCGACAAAGGTATTCAAGTGGACCCTGCCAAAGTGAAAGCCATACAAGAGATGCCAGTTCCCAAGACAGAAAAAGAGGTCAGAGGCTTTCTAGGACGGTTGAACTACATTGCCCGATTCATCTCGCACCTGACTGCTACTTGTGAGCCAATCTTCAAGCTACTGAAGAAAGATCAAGTGGTACGTTGGAACGATGAATGTCAGGCCGCTTTCGAAAGAATCAAAGAGTATCTCCAAGAGCCACCCATTCTTATGCCACCAGTTGAAGGGAGACCTCTAATAGTATACTTGACAGTACTGGACAACTCAATGGGATGTGTGCTGGGTCAGCATGACGAGTCTGGCCGAAAAGAGCATGCTATTTATTACCTTAGCAAAAAGTTTACCGACTGTGAGACCCGATACTCATTGCTCGAGAAAAATTGCTGCGCTTTGGTATGGGCTGCTCACCGGCTGAGACAGTATATGTTGACTCACACTACTCTGTTGATTTCAAAGATGGATCCAATCAAGTACATCTTCGAAAAGCCCGCCTTGTCCGGAAGAATAGCACGATGGCAGATGATCTTGACTGAATATGACATCCAGTACACGACCCAAAAAGCAATCAAGGGAATTGTATTGGCAGACCATTTGGCACATCAGGCAGTGGATGATTACCAGTCCATGAACTTTGAATTTCCAGACGAGAATATCATGGTAGTGACTGATTGTGAGATACCTGGACCGAATGAAGGACCTGAGGAAGGATCCCGATGGTTTATGCACTTTGACGGAGCCTCAAACGCTTTGGGTAATGGTATTGACGCTGTGATCATATCTCCTAAAGGATCTCATACTCGGCTTACCGCCCGACTATGTTTCAACTGCACCAACAACATGGCAGAGTATGAAGCATGCATTATGGGTCTTCGAGCTGCAATTGACCTAAGGATCAAGTTTCTGAGTGTCTTCAGAGATTCCGCTCTCGTGATCAGTCAGATCAAAGGCGAGTGGGATACGAAACACCCAAATCTTATTCCCTACAAGGAGTATGGATTGACGTTGCTTCCCCATTTCGAGGAGATAACCTTTGAACACTTCCCAAGAGAGGAGAATCAGTTGGCGGACGCGCTAGCTACGATGGCTTCTATGTTCAAAGTCAAATGGGACAACGAGGCTCCCCGAATCATTATTTGGAAATTGGATGAAGCTGCACATTGTTGTGACCTTGAGACCGAAGAGGTAACAGAAAAGCCTTGGTATCATGAACTGAAGAGGTACCTTGAAGCTCAAGAATACCCTGAGGGCGCATCCGTCAATGACAAGAAGTTTCTGAGAAGGTTCGCAGCAAAGTTCTTCATCAGCAATGATATTCTTTACAAACGTAACCATGATTCCACCTTACTGCGTTGTGTGGATAAGACTGAAGCAGAAAGGATCATGGCAGAGCTGCATGAAGGCACCATTGGAACTCATTCCAGTGGACATACCATGGCAAAGAAAATCCTTCGGGCAGGATATTATTGGTCCACAATGGAAGCCGACTGTTATCAGCATTCTCGGACATGTCACAAGTGCCAGGTCTATGCTGATAAGGTGCACATTCCTCCGGTTCCTTTGAACATCTTGACAGCACATTGGCCTTTTGCAATGTGGGGCATTGATATGATCGGCGACATCAGACCTACGGCATCCAACGGGCATCGTTTCATCCTGGTAGTAATTGATTACTTTACGAAGTGGGTCGAAGCAGCTTCCTTTGCTACCGTAACCAAGAACGTCGTGGCACGGTTCATTCGGCACAACCTGATCTGTCGATACGGTGTACCAGAGAGGATCATTACGGATAATGGTACCAATCTTAACAACAAGATGATCACTGAGCTCTGCGAGCAATTCAAGATACAACATCACAATTCTTCTCCCTACCGGCCAAAGATGAATGGGGCTGTAGAAGCAGCTAATAAAAACATTAAGAAGATTGTGCAGAAGATGACAGTGACCTACAAAGATTGGCACGAGATGTTACCATTCGCTCTTCATGGGTACCGTACCTCAGCACGGACGTCAACATGGGCAACACCCTATTCCTTGGTATATGGCATGGAGGCTGTCTTGCCCATTGAAGTTCAGATACCCTCTCTCCGAATCATGAAGGATGCAGGTTTGAGCGAAGATGACTGGATCCAGACCCGGCTTGATCAACTAAACCTAATCAACGAAAAGAGACTCACTTCTATTTGTCATGGTCAGACGTACCAAAAACGGATGATCAAGGCATTTAACAAGAAAGTCAGACGGCAAGAGTATCAAGTCGGGGACCTGGTAATCAAGCGCATTATTCTACCTCAAGGTGATCCCAGGGGAAAATGGACTCCTACTTATGAAGGGACATTTGTGGTTAAGAATACTTTCTCAGGAGGAGCTATGATTCTGACCACCATGGATGGTGACGACCTTCCTCACCCCGCCAATGCAGACATAGTAAAAAGATACTACGCATAATTAAAGACCCGCTAGGTCGACTGGCCTAGGCAAAAATAAGGGCTTCCCGGCGAACCAAAAGGGTTCGGGCAAAAATAAGGGATGAAAATGAAAAAATTTGTACACCCGGCAAGTCGAAAACCTGAAAAGGCGGCTTGGGCAAAAATGGGTATCCTGGTGGACTGAAAACCCGAAAGGGCGGTCCAGGAAAAAGTTAGGGATTAAAGCGTAATACTATGTCTCATTAGATCACCTCACATCTGGACTTTGGTATCAACTATCAAGCTCGGACGACACTAATCAATCAAATTCATCTTCAACTAAGCAGCAAAGTGATGAGATGCTTGAAGATATAAAGGCGATAGCAGAGTTGGAACCCAGTGGGATTATTCACATAGCTGTTTTGTTTTCTTTTCACAAATTGTATAAATTCTATTCGTTCGGCGGCGTTCTCTTACTAGGACGTCAGCCTCTTGTACAAAAACGCCTATTTACAGGCAAATTTCAAAATCAATACAAGTTCATTTTTCAGACAAATTGCTAATTGTTTTTCCTTTATCTGTTTTGTTTTGCAAAGAACGTCCAATGTTCATTTTTGATATATGCATTTGACATTAATTGCTACTCATAAATATTTGCATGCGAAACAAAGGACTAATTACGGGCGTTATCAGAAGTAGGGGCAATAAGAATTGTCTGAGAGGTCTGGTTGCTCTGTCCACCCAGGTACCAAGGTAGGTTCGACTGAAGAACATGATCAAGATACCTTCACTCCCCGCAGAGTAAGACAGTAATGGTAGCTCTCCTCACTGAGACCTGCAATCACGAACAAATCCGCAATACTCTCCCCAAGCAAAGTTGGTCTACCATCAGCCCAAAAAGTTGGGTATCCCCAGTAGATCTTAATATTCCCCATCGGAGTATACAAATATTCCTCAGCAAGCATCCCCGGCAGTCTTAATATTCCTCGACATAGTATAAGAATGTTCCCCAGAGGAATACAAGATACCCCCAGTGGAGTTATTCCCCAGTGCAGTCTAAAAAGCTTCCCCGCCGGAGTTAAATCATCTCCCCCAGTAGATTCTGGAAGCTTGTCCCCTGCAGAGTACTAATGCGTCTCCTCAGCCAAATTCAGAAGGTTATCCTCACAAGAGTCTAACTGGGTTATCCTCAGCAAGGTGCAACGGAAAGATCATCCCCAGTGAAATTCTTTCTATCCCCAGCGGAGTTCATCATCAAAATCCCCAACAGAGCTTATCAACGGAATCCCCAGCGGAATTATCATTAAAATCTCAGCAATGCATCTCCTCCCCACAGAGTAATTCCCCGCAGAGTAATCTCTTCATCAAGTTTATTCCCCAACGGAGTCATCCTCTCTTGCAAGTTTATCATCTTCGTTCATCATCCCAAGCGGAAACGAAGAATTCAACTCTATTCTCCAGCAGCTATCCGAGATTTATTTTCCCCAGATAAAACATCACATTTTCATACATCATGATACATGCATATACGCATCATATCGTACGATCTCATTTATGTTGAGAACATCATTGCTCAATCCATATCATGCATTGCATATGACTGACCTTTACCTTGCAGGAAAGATGCAGTTAAATGCTCAGCTATGTCAAAGGAGACAAAACCAGTAAAAATTGATTCCTAAAGATTTTTCTGATGCTAATACAGTCAAAAAAGACAATTCAGTCAAAAGAGACAATCCAGTCAAAGGAGACAAATCCAGTCAAAGGAGACAAATCCAGTCAAAGGAGACAAATCCAGTCAAAGGAGACAAATCCCGTCAATGGAGACAAAACCAGATAAATCGATTCCTAAAGATTTTTCTGAAGCCAGTCAATGGAGACAAAACCAGATAAATCGATTCCTAAAGATTTTTCTGAGGCGAAGCCAGTCAATGGAGACAAAATCAGTTAAACCGATTCCTAAAGATTTTTCTGAGGCAAAGCCAGTCAACGGAGACAAAATCAGCTAAGTCGATTCCTAAAGATTTTTCTGATGCAAACCTGTCAATAGAGACAACCCGTCGATGGAGACAACCCGTCAATGAAGACAACCCGTCAATGAAGACAACCTGTCAACGAAGACAAAACTACCTACCAACAATCTCAAGGTGGCATCTATAATCCCATCCTCCTATCCATCGTCTTTCCAAATGGCATCTGTAAGCCCATTCCCGACATCACATTGCTGATACTACACCATGCGAGTGTAAATTTCTGGGCACTTTAGTGTTCAATCATCTTCCACCTTTGGATCACGAAAGGCACGCAAGCCAATCTACATCCTCAGGTTTAAGAAGATTGAACAGGGGCAACTGTTGTACCCCAAAATTTGCCCTCCCATATTCCTCAAGATATGTCAAGGATGATCTTCAAATTACTCAAGATGGCTCAAGGGTTGTACAGTCAAATCACTTCCTAAGACAACTGAAATTAGGGTTTTGGTTCTTTCAAGGAATTTGGGGTTTTCAATGGTTCAATCAAGTCTCATAGGCCTATATGCATTCTCAAGCACCTACATGCCAAGTTTCAAAACTCACAGTGTCAATTTGCACAGTCAAAAGCCTCATTTGATCCACAGTCAACTGCAAGGGCAAAATGGTCATTTTGCAGTCAAAAGTCAGAATTTTTAGTCAACATCTTATTTTGAATTCACAATCATCATTTGATCATGTCTTGATCATGATTCCACAAGAATAGCTCAAAAATCATCAAGATGCAAATAGTTACTATTTTTAGACAGTAGAAAAGTCAACTGTATCTTGACCAGGGCATAACTTTTTCATGGTTTGTCATAAAAATACCATCCAATTCTCATTTTGAAGAGGATGCAATTTCCTACAATCCATCTTCACACTACAAGTTCAAGAAATGCACTCACAAGAAGTTACCAATTTTTACATTATAGGTCAATTTCAAAAGTCAACAAAAGTACACTTTAAGTCAAAGGCCATAACTTCAGATTGGTAAATCCAAATGACATGGGACCAAAGGCATTGGTTAGAGGACTTCAAGATATTTCCAAAATGTCCAAGAACATGGTCATATGATCAAAATTGAGCAAGTTGTGCATCGGAGAAGTTGGGAAATTTTTATGAATTTGCAAAAGTCAACTTTGCTCAAAACACCTTATTTTTGCTAATGGGCCTCAAATCTCTTCTTGAAACTTCACCCATGACCTAAGCACGACCCACCAAGCTTAATGGGATTTATTTTCTTATTTTTATTGATTAATTGGATTTTTAATTAATATTAATTCATTTAATCAATTTAAATTAAAAGAAAATACAAGATTTGATTTTTAAATCTTTTTGTGAGGCAAATATGACCTAAACATGCTGGCAAATTCGTGCACAAGTCAAGGATACAGAAAAATCCAATTTTGGCAAGTTTGTTCAATCATGAAAATCAAGGATATTTGATTTTTCAATCAAGGATTCAATCATCAATGCAATGGATATTGGCCTAGCTTTTTGACCTAATTCGTTTCCCTTATACATAAGCAAGCTAACCCTGACCTAATGGACGTGAAAAAGCTGCAGAAACAACCATAGCCAATTCAAGAAATTTCAAGAAAATTGAAAACCTATTCTTGCAATCTAGGCCAATTCAAGGCGTGCTATTCATCCAAACACCTTGCAGGAGTTCTCAGGAGTGTTTTGCAATCAAACTCAGACACTAAAGCTCAAAGAATCGTCATATACAGAACCACGGTTTGCAATTCCTATTCGGAATTATAGATCTTAATTCATGCGCATTTAACATGTTTCTTTGATTGTTTTGCATCGCTAGGAACCATACGAAGCTAATGGCATAATTTAATTGAGTTATAATGCCCTGAATCGTGAGATGCCATGATCAAAATTCTAGGGTTCTTGAGCTTTCAATTAGGGCTTTTTGAACCAGGAAAAATTGGGACCAGTGAGACATATGACTGAACTCGTGTGGCCAAGACGAACATAACCCACCCCTCGCGAAATATTTATGCTTGCTAGATTTCTAATCGCTATTTTTCGTGCAGCTAGATAGTGGAGGTTAAAAACCCCCGCTATCTGATTCTGAATATGCAGGAAAAAACGAAGAAGATGATGATGTGTTGATACTTCATTGGTTAATTTGAAAAGCGCGCGTTTGTTTTTATTTTACAGCGTTTTAATTGTTTTTCATATATAATAATAATTCCATCTCATTATGATAACAAAGAAACGCGTTGGTTGGGTTGGCAAGCAGGTGGATGGAAAGGCTATTGGGACCTGGGTTCGAATCCCAGGTCCCACAAAGCATTTATTCTATTTTGTTTCATATATTCACATGCAGGTTTCACAAGAGAGGTCCACCGTATACCTCAATCCCCAGGCGCCATGTGGCTTCAGGCATAGATCCAGTGGACATGGGTGGGAGATCACCATACGCTTTAGTCAACAGGCGTGTAGATGATCACAAAAGTCAAACAGGCTGGAAGCATAATGGACTTGAGAATTCCAAAAACACCTCCAAAATTGGGCCAACACCCCCCTGAGTTTATTTTCTTCTTTTCCTTTTTATTTTTACTTAAATTGTTTTTATTAATTTTTAATTAACTACTAACTAAAACAATTAACATTTTTTTAATAAATTCAGAAAACATAAAAATATAATATTTTTATTTATTAAATTTAATTAGTTATTTTGTAAATAAATACTAACATAATTAATTTATTTAGTTAATTAGGTTAATTTTAATATTTTCACAATAAATCTAAAACTAATGTAGAATTAGGGTTTCTTGACAATTTTGACCATCTTTTATTTATTTTCTTGAAACATAAAAAACTCAAAAAAAAATATTTCTTTCTTTTAATTAATTAATTAGCTTAGGTTTAATTTAATGCAAAATAGTGAAACTTCCTTCTTTCTCAAAAAAAGGTCAAAACCCTAAAAACTCTCCGATCCAATTTTTCTCGCACGTATGATTATTCTTGATTAATATTTTTCATCATATTATGTAATTGTTTTGAGGATGTAATAGCTTTAATTAGGACTATTTATCGCTTTTATTTATTTTCCCGCAATTTACTTTTCAAGGGTTGTTTTTGGCGATGTAAATATCCGACGCCTTGTAATAGTTTAGCTTTACTTTCCGCAACTATTAACTGCTAGATGTATGTTAACTAGGCTATGCATGACAAGACTTCTCTTAAAATTAAAATCAATCATAGCTCACCATAACATGTACAAAGATAACTTAACTGAAACCTGACACACTCGCACATGCCACTCCTAGGGTACGCCTCACTTGGTTGCCTCGATGTGGTCATTGAGTATAGGGTGTCTTAGAGGTCGCCCTCCTGTCTAAAGATCAAAGTTGCCTCGAAACGGTTGCCTCGGAAAATGATCTAGGACATTAGGGTTACCGCTAAGGCGTCCTACCATTGCTTTAGTGACCACATGTCCCATTAATCGAATTGACCCAAAAAACTCCAACGACGGTGCTACCTACTTCTCAATAGTGGGATAGTACTGTCTAAAGGACATTTACACAACTTAATTTCTTTTGAGTAGGTAGAGGTTCTTAGATACTTTCTCTTTCAAAACAAAAAATACTTTTCGCGCCTACACTTTTCTGACAAAAGTTTTCAAACAACACTTCATACACTCTTGAGGACAGATACAAGAGATAAATTGAAGTTTTCAAACAAACTTTTTTTCAAAACCCACAAACACAAGAAAAGAAAAACATTTTGAAAACATAGTGAGCAAGTACCTAAGAGCCCGTGGATAACCACGGATAGAAAGGATGCTAACACCTTCCCTTTCTATAATCTACCTCCCGAACCCGAGAAACTTCTCGAAAAGGAATTTTGCTGTGCTTTTGTCCTTTCCTTGTTGGAGAAAATAAAAGACGGTGGCGACTCTTGCTTACCGCGACATTTTGCGAAACGCGAACCAACATTCCAAAACAGTCAGTTCTCTTTCCCACCGATCACAGGTAGGTTATGAAAAGGGAAGGTATTAGCATCCTTTCATCCGTAGCTATCTACGGGCTCTTAGTTACTTGTTAGATCAAAAAATGCTTTTGTTTGAAAGTGTGCTTGTGGTGGGTGTAAGTTTGAAAATATTTTGCAAAATTCCTTTGTTGCGACTAACTTTGTAATGATTCTCGTCTCTATAAGAATGCATACAAAGTGTTGGTTTTGAAAATAGTTCAAAAATATGTTTGTTTTTGAAGATGTTTTGAAAGTGTAAGTGTGAAAATGGTTTTAGTTTGTGAGCAAAAACTACGAGTGTCTTACCTACTCAAACGTCTATGTTCTTTTCCTCCTCCTTTAGATGTTGCTATCTTACCATTGATTTCGTAAGAAGCCCCATCGTTGGATGTGAAGGGACAAGCGTGGGTCATCATATAGTCATTGAAGGAAACCTATGAGACATTTTAGAAATTTTCGTTAGGGACTAGATCGTTTACCGAAGGCAACATCGAGGGACTACGATCATTTTATCGAGGGACTACGATCATTTTATCGAGGGTTTTTGCTAAAACACCCATATTCGAGGGACATGACTATTTTCTGAGGCAACAAGTGAGATTACCCTAGAGGTGCATGTGTGTGTAGTTTGTTGGATTGCATGCATTTTTGTCTTTGATTAGGGTTGTCTACTTGTTGATTTTATCTTGCCATTCATAACCTAATTACTAGCATTTAGAAATCCTAAACTATTACATTATTTTAAGGAATGGGGGATACAGTGTACAAATGGGGGGGGGGGGGGGGGGGAGGGGTGGGTGGAAAGAAATAAAAGTCCTAATTATTACAACCATATTGAATAGCAAGAAAATATAAAATAAAAAAACACAGAATAGAGAAAAGTAAGTCTTTTGATTCATGTTGTGTGCACCCTTCGATTCAAACCCTTCTTGCCGTTCATTTGAGATTGTGAAGCAGTATGAGTATGCACCTTTCGATCACAGACTTTCTATTTCATCTTGGATTGTAAGTCAGCATGAGTATGCATCCTTCGATTCACACCCTTTTTGTCCTTCGTTTAGGCCTGCAAACCAGTGTGTATCAAAGCCTGCATCCTTCGATTCATACAAGCCTCTTTTTTTGTTTTCTTTCGTTTGGTATATTGTTTCATGTCCTGTATAGGTTAGTCTCTAACATATATTTGGACAAGAAAAGAAAACAAACGAAAGGGTAGAAATGAAAAATAAGCAAAAGGTTATTTACATGCCTGAAACGAAAGGGTTAAAGTCAGGAAGACTTACCTCGAATTTGGAGTTGGTGCTTTTGGATTTTGAGTGATTGCCCTAGATAACCTTGTATTCGAAAGCAAAGAACAAGGGTATTGTATTTCTTTGATTCTGGATTCAAAAGCAAAGAAAAGTAGAGTTGTGCTTCTTTGGTTCTAGATTCGAAGGAAAAGAAACAAGTGTTGTGTTTCTTTAGTTCTGGATTCGAAATAACATAAACAAAGGTGTGGGTTTTTGATTCCGGGTTTGAGAGTGTGTTAAGTGTTCTCTGCTTTCTTTGCCTTGCAACAAATCTCTCTCCAGTCACTAAAAGCCACCCTTAGATGTGTTGTGGAACATCTTATTTATAGAAGAGTTTGGCTGAGATTTGAGGGGGAAAACAAAAGAAATTTGAACAAATTGGGTATGCTGTCTTCATAGCCTTCGAGGTGCAGCTCTTGTATGCCAATTTGGTTCAAATATGGGAGCAGCATAGTAGGACTACTTTTCAGCAATGTTGGAGTGTTGTGGCAGCTTGGTGCAGGACTGTTTCACAACAGACTATTTTTTACCAGACTCATCAAAAGACAAAACACCAATTGTGTTTCCTTCAAATGGACCAATATGTGTGTCCTTCGAAGGGGCCAAATGTATGTACTTCGAATAGACCGATTGTGTGTCCTTCAAAGGGGCCAAATGTATGTCCTTTGAATGGAGCATATGTGTGTCCTTCGAATAGACCAAATGTATGTCCTTTGAATCCAACAAATTCATGTTCTTCGAATGGGCCACCAAGTATGTGTCTTTTGAATCCACCCATTGTGTGTCATAGTGTAGAAACTATGTGTATTGAAGGGTTTAAATGTGGAATCGAAGCATGCATGAGGGGAGTCATTTCCTTGTGGGTTCTAGCATGAAGGAAGTCATTTCCTTATGCATGCTAGCATGAGGGAAACCCTTGCCTTGTGCATGCTAGCATGATGGGAGTTCTTGCCTAGTGAATTGAAATAGGTTGCTTCGAAGGAAAACATTTCCCAATCAAAGCTTGTATGAAGATAGCCATTTTCCAAATGAAACTTGTATGAAGATAGCCATTGCTTTATGAATCGAAGAAATCATGCAACAACCAATGCTCAGTCGAAGCTTTGTGAATTGAACTTGATCGAAGGAGGCCAATTGCCCAATCGAAACTTGTGAACCAAGCTTGCATCAAAGGAGGCCAAATGCCCAATCGAAGCTTGTGAACCAAGCTTGCATCAAAGGAGGCCAAATGCCCAATTGAAGCTTGTGAAATAAAGCTTGCTCGAAGGAGGTCAAATGGCCAATCGAAGCTTATGAATCAAATAAACTTGATCTTCTTTGATTTGATGCTTGAAAGCCCAATTAAAAAATCCAATTGTACTTGTGCAAACTTGAACTTTTGAAAATCCTTGCTAGAAATGTCTTGAAAAGAGAGAGGGAAAATTTTGGGGTACAACAGACTGTAAACTACCAACTCAATAGTTGAAGGTAGAAGAACAAAGATGCAGTAACTTTTACGGAAGGTGAAACTACTAACTTCCACTGAAGGTAAGAAGAACGTATTGATAATAACAAGTTTACTAAAATTCTAGCGTTTCACCTAGAACGGGTGTTAACTTCTTCTTTAACCAAGGCATTCCCCCTGGAAAGGGTAATATACAAGTTGTCTCAAATAAAGAGACTGCCACTTGTAAAGAATTCACAATAAACTGTCTTTATCATATTGAAAAGACTTGTCATCCATTGGAGTAATTTGACAATGAACTGCAAACTACCCACTCATATAGAAGATAGAAAAAAGGTAACATTGACTTTTATTGAATAGGAATGGTAAGATAATACCGATAAATATCAATATTAGGGGTGGTAACAAATGATTGGCATCAGTACTTATTACTGGAAACAAATGAACTTCTCAGAGCAAAGTGAGTCTCAATGATGAAGTATCTCCCACAATGAGGAGACTACCATCCATCGGAAAAAGATCTCAACAACGAACTATCTCTCATAATGACGAGACTACCATTCATTGGAGTAAAAATATCAACAACGAAATATCTCCCATAATGACGAGACTAGCATTCATTGGAATATAAATGAATCTTCTTAGGGAAATAACCGACTTACCAGGGAAGTACAGGTTGCTCAAATAAAGAGACTTGTTACTTGCTATTATGAGAAGGAGTTGTAAAAAAGACTTCCTAGGGAAAGAAATATGGCTTCCTAGGGAAATGCCAATATATTCCTACTGAGGAGATAAAGTCTTCTCGTGTAAAATAAATGCACATTCTTAAACCAGGGCTCAAAGTCTGTAGAGATCAGAGTAATAATGTTGCTAGGAACCACAGTTTCAAACCAGAAATAAATCAGAGTGAAACAATCAACCAAAATAACACCTCATGAGAAATAAACTCAAGAGGGAACCACTTTCCATCCAGATGATGAATTGAATAGGAAGGCTAAAGGAAAAATCTTCCACGGGGTATAACTCAATGAGGAAATTGAAAGAATATACACTTTCTGCTTAAGGTTGACATTCTATTGGAGATAAGATAACATAACTCTGCAAATAGGGTAATATGCCAACAAAAAATAATAATAATGAATACAAATGAGCAATGAATTTCTAAATTCAACTATATATTATGTATTTATGAACGTATGAATGTTATCATGTATATGCTGACAAAATAAACATACAACACTGGGGATAGCCAGACAAAACCAACTCGGGTAACGTTAATACTCAGCTAAATCACATCCAAGATGAAAATTCCATAAGAAAATAAGAACCAACTAAGGAGACAGATTCCTATTTTGCGGCTTAACTTCACTGGGAAGGAACATAATCCGAAAGTAATCACATCATAACAATAAATTAGTATAGATACAGGGATATAGCATCCTCCTCCAGGCTTCACCAGGGAATATCACACATACTTCAATGGGGAAAAGTAAATGCTTCAACGTCTGTACTTCTACTGGGGATTGCAATACTGACTTCAATTGGGAAAACAAAACCACAATGTCTAGACATCAGCTGAGGATCTCATATTGACTTCATTTAGGTCACTACGCTAAAAATTAGATTAGACAACACACCTTAGGCAGAACTTCTTATCAAAAGTGCTGCTAAAAGCCCATTTCAAAAACGCGCGAATTTGGTTGCATACCATAGACATTGATTTATAAAAAAATGCCGCCTAAGGGGATGAAAGTGGTTTGATAAAGCGCTGCTAAAGGGGAGTTTTAGAAAGTGCTTGAAATAAACGCTACTAGATGGGGTAGGTACTATAGCGCTTTGGAAAAGTGCTGCCTAAAGGGTGGGCTTACAAAGTGCTTTTTAAAAGCGCTGTCTAAAGTCCTGTTATAAAAAAACATGCCCAAAACACAGAAACATTATTATTTCCAGAACCCCATTCTCACGACCAACACAGTATGAACCCTCACGCAGCGCTTAAGTTCCATTTTTTTCTCTTTATTCTAAACGAAAATTGATTCTATTTTTTCCACATTATTCAAGGTTCTCATCCTTCTTCCATTCAAGACCGTTTCATCCTTTCTTCCATTCACAACCAAGGTTCTCTTCTCCTCTAGGTATGATTTTTGATATATTTGATAATCTTGATATATAATGTTGCATTTGGTTTAGTTGATAGTGTTGATAGTGTTGATTTAGTGTTGATTTAGTGATAATGTTGCATTATGTTGTGTTTTGTGTGGCATATGGTTTTTGCATGTAAGGTGTTTGTGAAAATGTCACAATGAGTTTTGCATGTAAGGTGTTTGTGTAAATGTCACAATGAGTATTGCATGTATTGATTGAGAGAAAATATGTTCCTATACAATTAACCGAGCTATAACTTTTGGTTTGTAAGGTTGTCGTAATAACACTTATAGTGTTGAAATTGAAAGCACTTCGCATAGAATTGAAATTGAAATTGAAAGAACTCATATAATTGAAATTGTTTTATTAGTTTAATATTGTTTTATTAGTCTAATATATGTTGAAAAGAATATACAAGATACCCCGATTCTTACATGCGTCAAACTAAATTACTTTATGATTTTACATTTTTTAAAATAGTTTTAAAAAATATGATAAATTTTAGAGTTAGTTCTAAATATTAATTGCTAAATAATTAATATACATTTTTAGAAAAATAAAATTTGATTTTTTTGAAATAATTAATAATAATATAATATTATATTATTATTATTATTATTTTATTATTATATTATTATATATTAAAAAGGATAGTTATAGTATTTATATTCTAATGTAATTCTTATTCTATAGATTTTTTTTATTATAATGAAATTAATTGATCATTTATATAGGTTACTTGTGAAGAGTAGAGTTTCTGAGCGTTTTCAAGAATATTACACTGTGTAGTTTCAGAAGTTGCTGACTTCTCTACAGGTATTAAGCTTTTCCTATGATTTTCTATGAATATGCCTAATTGGTATTAAGCTTTTTAGTCTCTGTCCTTTTTGTTTAAGTATTGTTTTTGTTTAGATTACATAATAGTAAGACCATGGATAAAAAATGAATGTCTGCCAATCGATTGTCCAAAGAGTACTAGAATGGGGTATTGGAATTCGTTAAGTTTGTTGTTGAACACGCCGAAGACGCCAATCGAATGAAATATCCTTGCTTAAGTTGTTGTTTTGTGGGTCAGGTTGACACAGTTGGGTTGCAATCACATTTATTAAGGCGTGGAATTGATCGAAGTTACACATGTTGGATATTCCATGGTGAGAAAAGTAACGAGAATGTTGAACCGGGGGATAGTACGACATATGATTCAGACGACAATGGCACATATACATATGATTGTGATCGAGTCGAAGAGATTGCAGAAGCACTTGAAGAAGATCTACATGATTGTCCAAAAATGTTTGAGAGGTTGGTAAGCGATGTAGAGAAACAATTGTATAAAAGTTGCACTAAATTCACAAGACTGTCTGCGATATTAAAGTTGTACAACTTAAAGGCGGACAATGGATGGTAGGATAAAAGTTTCAGAGTTATTAGGCATTATGAGAGATCTGCTTCCGGAGGATAATGTTCTTCCTAATCGAACCTATGAGGCTAAAAAAATATTGTGCTCTATTGGCATGAGCTATGATAAGATACATGCTTGTCCAAATGATTGCGTGTTGTTTCAAAACAAATATGCATCGTTAAATGAGTGCCTTAAATGTAATTTATCTCGATATAATAAAAAATTGTCTCCAGCAAAAGTCTTATGGTATTTTTCCTATAATTTTGATATTTAGACACATGTTTCATAGTGAAACAGATCCAAGACACTTGACTTAGCATGACGATGAAATAATTATTGATGGAAAGTATCGACATCCGCAGATTCACCACAGTGGTTGAAAATTGATAATGATTTTCCTGATTTTGGAGAAGAAGCAAGAAACCTTCGCTTGGAATTATTTATAGATGGAATGAACCCACATGGTCTTCAAAGTATCTCACACACCACATGGCCTGTGATTGTTATTATTTATAACCTACCTCTATGGCTATGTATGAAGCGTAAGTACATGATGTTATCTATGTTAATTTCTGGGCCTAAACAACCACGGAATGACATAGACGTATACTTGACACCTTTGATCGAAGATTTAAAGATTTTGTGGGAGAACGGTGTGGAGGTTTATGATGGATATAGGAAACAAAGTTTCAATTTGAGGGCGATGTTGTTTGGCACGATTAATGATTTTCCAGCAAATGGGAATCTATCAGGGTATAGCATTAAAGGTCAAAAAGCGTGTCCTGTTTGTAAAGATGGAACCGATACGATGCGATTGGACCTTTGTCAGAAGAATGTCTTTCTCGGTCATCGTAGATTCTTAAATTCTAAACATCACTACCGTGGGTGGAGAAAAGAATTCAATGGAGACATCAAACAACATAAAGCTCCACCTGCATTATCAGGTGACCAAATTTTTGAAAAGGTGAAAGATGTGTGTACTCAGTTTGGCAAGCCTTTTGCATATACGGTTGTCAAAGGTGGGTGGAAGAAGAGGTCGATTTTTTTGAATTTCCATATTGGAAGTCTTTGGATGGCCTTAAATCAAGGGACGAAATGGTAAGGATGGGAATAAGAACTGAATTAGGACCTGTGAAGAAAGGAAGACAAACATATCTACCACCTGCTGCTCAAACTCTATCTAGAAAGGAGAAAAAACTATTGTGTAAGTTTCTAAGTGAAGTTAAAGTTCCTGAAGGATACTCTTTAAATATCAGAAGACTTGTGTCTATGAAAGACCTCAAGTTAAAGATTTTAAAGACACGTGATTTCCATGTCATAATGAAACAATTTCTACCAATAAGTATATGTTCTATTTTTCTAGAAAAAGTAAGAAGCGCAATAACTAAATTGTGTTTTTTCTTCAGGTCAATTTGTAGTAAGGTGATCAATCCTGAGATCTTATCGACATTGCAAAAAATATAGTTATTACTTTGTGTGAGCTTGAAATGTTTTTTCCTCCCACATTTTTTGACATAATGGTACATCTAGTTGTTCATCTAGTAAAAGAGACACAGTTGTGTGGACTAACTTATATGAGATGGATGTACCCTGCTGAACGTTATATGAGAATATTAAAAGGGTACGTGAAAAACCAAAGTCGTCCAGAGGGTTCTATTGTTGAACGATACATTGTTGAAGAAGCAATTGAGTTTTGTATTGAATATTTGTCCAATGTGCAATCCATTGGACTCCCCAAATCTCATATTTTTGAAAATAAAAAAAAGAAGGTAAAAAATTAATTGGAAATAAAATTGTGACAACATCTAGGGATGAACGAGATCAAGTGTATTTGTAAGTTATGCACAATGACAATGAGGTTGAGCCGTATGTTGAAATTCACAAAGATGTACTCCGAGGTGAGAATTAGAATAGAAATGAAAATTGGATAGTACGAGAGCACAATCAACGCTTTATACAATGGTTTAAGGATCATATTTATTCAAACTTTTATTCAGATCCCGTTTCAATAATAGAAAGGTTGAGATGTTTGGCATATGGTCAAAGTTTGCATGTGTTTTCTCATAGCACATACGCAATTAATGGATACACATTTTATACCAAAGAACAAGATGATAAAAGTACTATGCAAAATAGTGGTGTCACCGTGGTAGATGAAGCAATGCACATTTCAAGTATGAAGGACTTAAACCCCAAATATCAAAATATGTCATATTTTGGGGTTATCGATCGCATTTGGGTGTTTGATTACGAGAAGTTTCAGATTCCTATCTTCTATTCCAAGTGGGTACATAATAGTGGAATACGAATAGATAAGTAGGGATTTTTGCAAGTGGATCTTAATAGGATGGCGTACAAAGATGAGCCTTTTATTCTAGCCTCTCAAGCTAAATAAGTGTTCTACGTCACTGACCCGAAGAGTACGAAATGGTCTATAGTGCTTTTATCTAACAAATTGATTGATGATAAACGTGTAGATCAAGGATATATTGATGTTAATAATGAGTCATATATTAGAAACGATCGAGATGAGAATATTATAGCGGATGAATCATATATCAAAAAGGATCATAATGAGGGAATTTTGATCAATCCATCCATCCGCGTTATTAAGAGACAAGTAATTCACAATCCAACCAAGAAAAGAAAGAGATGTTAGAGAAAGAGGTAATATAGTAAAATATTATATATTTCGGCATTCAATAAACTTAAATATTTGTCATTTTATATACTCAATTGTTTATGGAATTAGAAATTTTGAATTATATATTTATAATTATATATTTGTCATTAGATACTTATGTTTTTATTTATTACAGGTTAGATGGCTAGTAACGAGGATACCCCACATGATGATTCTATTAATGATGGAAAGAAAGTTGTGAATGTAGAGGAAAGGGAAATTAGAATAGGAATAACTATTATGAAGAAAATCATTCATGATAGCAATAGAGGAATAAAGTATAATGTGCATTGGAATTCAAATGAGCAACTAATTGAACCTAACGGTTCTAAATTGACAAGTTACATTGGTTCACTTGTAAGGAGAGAAGTTCCAATTACTTGTGATAATTGGAGAAACGAGCAGTTGGTTACCGCTAAAGATAAAATCTCCAGATGACTACACTGATTGCAATAGTATACTCAGTCGAGCATTAGATGTTCGTGAGTATTCCGGTCGGGTGAGGGGTATGGGACATGGGGTCACTCCAACATCCTTGAAAACGAAAAATCGAAAGACAAAATCTCCTAACAATAAAGAACTGCATGCAAAGTTGCTAGTGTTAGAAGCTGAAGTTCGTGAGTTGAGAAAGGAAAGAGAAAGAGATCAATCAAAAAGGGAAGCTTCAAGTTTAAAGATACTAGTGACAAAGCTAGTGTCAATTGTAATGTTCAACCGAATATTCTCGAGGTAATTATATATATATATATATCATTATGAAATTAAATTATTGTAATTTATTTAATTGACATATATATATATATATATATATATATATATATATATATATATATATATATATATATATATATATATATATATATATATATATATATATATATATATATACATTAACAATGTCATATTTATTATTGGTTTTAGGGCATTTCACCCAGTCAACTCTATTTATCGTCACCGACTTATCGGATGGTTGGCAAGGGGAAAGTGCATAATGCTTTGGGAGAAGTACTTCAGCATAAACCGCTCCCTGCTGGATATTTGAAGATATCAATTGATATTTCTTTAGAGGGGGTGTGTTATTACCAATACCATACGATGTTTTAGATGCAACATTGGTGGGAGAGGCAGTAGGTGCGTATGTTGCATGGTCGTCAAGCCTCATTCGCATAAATGATGAGGTATGCTTAAAACCATTATGAACCTTTAAGTATTCAAAGTTTTTACGAGCATTTTACGTACATTTTTTTACATGATAATGTTATACTACTACAAAACCCAAATCAAAAGATAAGGGGATGATGCGGCAAACCGAGTCAGTTGCATCAAAAAAAGAGGTATAACACAATTATATGATATTTATGCATAGAATGATCTTATACTTCACGTAACAAATTATATGATATTTAGATGCATGCTAAAGAGATTGAACAAGTCAGTGGGGGTAAGAAGACCGCGGCTAGCAAAAAACCTACTTCTCAGTATAGGTCGTGCCTTCGGACATATATAGGAATAACATATATTCTAATTGGTATGCCGGAGGACATTTTTGGTTAAGAATACATGGAAGAAATTGGTAGAGAAGATATGGATCAAGTTTTTCAACATTTGACTTTATGCCTCGGTGTTATCGATACATACATCAGGTATACGCCGATCAACTTTGTTTAATTAAACGAACAATTTATTTGCTTATTTAAATGAATATAGTCTAATTTTAATGATGTTTTTTAAAGGTTTTTGTATGACAAAGTGATGCGCCCGCGTGGATTGGAAGAAAGATTCACTTTCTTAGCTCCTAACACCGTCAACGCAAGGTTAATCCTAACAAAACCGAATGATGTCATATCGTATGTACTCGGTTTATTTGTGGCAAGCAAAGATACATAAAAGTTATTATTTTTACCATATAATACTGGCCATGGGTTAGATTTTCATCCTAACTTCATCTATTATAAATTTTCATTTTTTGACGTTGTGTAGAAACTCTCTGTTGTACCCCAAAATTTTCCCTCTCATTTTATCAAGATTCTCCTCACAGGACTTCTTGGATTCAAGACCAGATTAGGGTTTGCTCAACTCAAGACATCTCCTTGCACTGATAACCTGAAATTAGGGTTTGAGTTTGCACAGGGATTTTTGGACTTCCAATGCCTCATGTGACTTTCATACTTCATGTTGGACCTCTAAGATTGCTCATACCAAGTTTCAAGCCTTGAATCAATTTTTACCCAGTCAATTGGACAGTTGACCTAAAAATCAGCTGTATTGGGGAAAAAGTCAACTGTGGCCAATTTACAGTCAAACCTCATTATTTTTTATCCACATCAACATTATAGACTCATATGAACCATTTGATCAAGTTTAGACCACAACTCCTCAAGAAATTTGATCAGATCTTCAAAAGGGCAAAATGGTCATTTTTAGGGTTTTGACTGAGAAAGGGAAATTTCTGATTTTTGACCTAGCCAATGGCAAATTGGGTTCAATAATGGTTTCAAGGACTCAATGGCATCATCTTGACCTAATCACAAGGTTCAAAAGATCTCAAATGCATTGGATTGACAGATGAATTTTCCAGTCAACTGATCAAAAATCAACTGTACATTGAAAAGTCAAACTTTGACTTTTTGGTCAAAATCAAGTGCCAAGGGTCATTTTTCATCAAGATTTGTCAAAACATGAAACTTGTTCACCAAGAAACTTAAATTTGGAAATTAGGGTTTAAGTTTGAAAATTTTCATAACTTAGAATTTTTCTAAGTCAAGAAAATTTCTTATTTTTTCCCAACTTTTCCCAACTTTTTCGCCATGATGAAATTGGATTCAAAGAAAACTTAAAACATGAACATTGTAGTCCTCCACAAAATCTACAACTTTGATTCACAAAGTTTTCCCAAAAGATTCTTGGATCTCAAGTTATGATTTTGTGAATAAGGGTCCATAAACTTTTTAACTTAGTGAAATTTTGCCCTAGTTTAGGCAGATTTTTGACCTAACTTCATGGTAACTTTTCACATAGTTCCAAGAGGTATATCAAAATTCATTTGAAATATGGATTGTATAGCATGTTACAAGCTTTCCAAAATGTCATAGAACTCTCCAAGATCATTTATTGTTAGGGAGAATCGAAGAAATGAAAATGGCATTTTATCACTTTTGTCCAAGGCATTTTTCACAATGTTACAACTTGCAAATCTGTCCTAAACATGCCTGTACTTGCATTACAGGTCCTAATCCTTTCTAAAATCCAAAATTGAATGCAAACACATTGGACAATGGCCTTGTTCTGATCTTTGAAGCTTTGTACAAAGAATTATTCCAAAAATGGCATAAAGGTTACAATGCTACTTTGATAAAGCATGTTTTTTGCAATTTTGTTTATCTTGAGCCATGGACCTAATATCTTTGTGCAAACAATATCCACAAACATCAGAAAAAGTTCACCAACCCTATGCAGACCTTGAGCTAGCCTGTACAGGCCTTTGGCTTTGTCACTTCACCCTTTCTTCAAAAACAAGGAAACTTGCAAAAGTCAATATAACTTGTGTATCTGATAAGAGCAAGCCCAAGCATCATTTGAACCAACCTGAGAACATTTTTGCAAGCCTAAGACACGGATTGCTCATCTCTCAAACACCCTAAAGCACAAAAATCCCATTTTTCTGCCTAAACAGGGCACCTTCTGCAGAACCTTAGCCATTTCCATTTTTCCTCGTGCGTTTTGCTTGGAATCACTTCAAACACATTCCATATATGCTACCTAAACTATCCAGGCCCTTATCAAGCAACTGTAACCGCTGTTTCGAGCTTCACCATTTCCATTTTCTGAGTTTGCAGGTTGACTTCTATAGGAAGATTCAGGCATCTACATGGCAAGCTGAGCATTGGGAAAGGTTGAGGGAACTTCAAGAAAGTTTACAAGAACTTCAAGCCTCACTCAAAGTGCCCACATTGCCATATCCCAACTCAACTGAACAAGGTATTTGTCAAGTTTCTAACTCCTTATTTAGGCATCCTTAAGCTTAGGTTTGTGAAGAAAAAATGCAGTCTTTAAGTTGCTTGAGCTGTACATATGCATAGCTTCCATTTATATTAATTGAGCTAGGAGTATTTGATTGTTGAAGTTGTTGAAAAAACTAGGTCAGAAATTAGGGCCATTAAAATTCTCTTTGGTCTTTTAGAGTTAGGTTACGTTTTTTATATCATTGGAATTAGGATAAAAAATGCTACAAGTTTCATGTTGCAAGATTTTGTTTTTGTGCAAAGAATAGAGAGAACAGGATTTGCATAGCAGAAGCGCGCACGTGGTTATCTGGAGGTCAGGGATGAAGATGTCTGGGCTTGGCGTGCCTGGGCCTGGCTTTTCCTACTTTTGGCACCTCCCATTTTACTTCTGCACCCCCCTGACCTTTTATTTTATATTTTTTGTATTTTCTTGCATATTTCATATTTCTGACTTTTATTTATTTTTTCTGAACATTTAAAATCACAAAAAATATTTTCTTTATTTTTTGCATTTTATCATTTTTTTTGCATAATAAATAAATTATTAGGTTAATATACTTTATTTTCTTAAATAAAACTTGTAAATAATATAAAAAATATCATACACTTTTATTTTTATTATTTATACACTTAAAATAATATTTTCATATAATATTCAATTTTTTAACATTTTGTATATATTGTTATTATTTTTCTTAACAAATGGATAAATAAATAATTAGAAAACAATATTTTCTTTTGAAACAAAAATTAAGGTTTTCACCATTTTCAAAAAATAATCATTTTATTTTCTCTTATTTTTAAGACTTGAATAAACTTATTTTCTCATGCATAAAACAAATACAAAAACATTTTATTTACAATTTATTGCATATTTAAATATTTGCTTATTTATTTATTTGTACAATAAATTCAATTTGGTTGTAATAGTTTTAGGGTTTTATTTTGAGCAATATCCTCCTATTCAAAACTTGTATCCCCCTCCCCATAATATTGTTGTAATAGTCTAAATTTACTTTACGCATTTTATTGCTTTCATATACCATGATAGTAAACTAGGGTTTTGTATGCAAAGACCAAAAATCAAAACAAATAGCATGACCTAATACAAGACAAAAATGCATGAAAAATGGCAACACATTGCACACAAGCACCTCTTGGGTTTCACCCACTTTGTTGCCTTAAAATGACCATGGTATGCATGCTAGGTATCTTGGCAAAACAAAACAAAACAAAAAGATCATAGTCCCTCGATGACGCTATCAAAATGTTGCCTAAAAACAAATGATCTTAGTCCCTAAAACAAGCTAAGATACTTGGTACCATTGCTATCATGGTCATATGATGACCCACGCCCGTCCCGTTTAACATCCAAAGATAGGGTTGTTTACCAAATGCAATGGTAAAACAACAATGTCAAAGGAATAAAAATGTGTAGGAAAGACTTTTGAGTAGGGAAGATAACTCCTAGTTACTTGATCTCTTTCAAACAATCCTTGCTATTTTCAAACTAACACACACAATTTCAAAACATTTTCCAAACAACTTTCAAACATTGAAACATTTTTCGAAAGACAAACATCTTTGTATACATTCTTATGAATGAGAATCATGACAAAGATTGCCAAAACGATAGCCTCTTTTCAAAATACTTTCAAAACCACACAAAGCACCATTTCAAACAATTGAAAAGCAAAAGCAAGTGATCTAAAACAAGTAACTAAGAGCCCATGGAAAACCATGGATGAAAAGGGTGCTAGCACCTTCCCTTTTCATAATCTACCCCCCGAACCCAAAAACAATCTCAAAGGTATTTCCTGTGCTTTTTTACCTTTCCTTTTGGATAAAATAAAAGTAGGTGGCGACTCTTGCTAAACTGCAACATTTGTGAACACAAACGCAAAACCTCAAGTCAGTTCTCCCACCGCATCACAGAACCGGCGACTCTGCTGAGGACTATATTCTAAAAGTGGGGTTACCTTAGGGTTTTAGATCACCTTTACATGCTTATCTTGCTTGACTTGTTTTCTTTACACTTTGGTTCCATTGTTTGGGTTTGAATACTCTACCCGGATTTGGGAAACATTCATAGGTAAATAGAAATACGTTGTGCAAATTGTGCGGGGTATACCGACATGGTCTAAGCAATAACTATATTAGTGCGACATATTTGTGGGTACCGGTAGCCTTTGAGTCAATCAAAGAGAATACGGGGCCACTGAGTGATGTCATGAAGCACTAATGGACTTTTAGAACCTTTACTTGACCAACTTGGCCTTTTAGGATGTAGTGAGATGACCGACTTTAGTGCAGTCCGAAGTTGGTAGATACTCGATACTACACTCATTGAGGGTTGTTTTCTTGGAATATTTCGGTCGCCAGTAAAGTGGCTAAACTGAAACAATGAACACAGAAAATAATCCAGTGATAATGAGCTCCTTAGAACCCGGTTACTATTTCTAGGACAGGTTGAGCCAACTAAACTTCAAGAGGGTACTTACCTATGAAACCCCATGCAAGCTTAAACTATGAACTTATGTGATTTGCTTGTACATATATACTTGTGCATAAAATCATGGACATCATGAAGCATCATATGCATCCATTAACCATTTCAAGGATTTTGGATTTTCATCTTTGTTCCTGTTTTGTAGGTAATAGATTCACGTCGCAGGAAAACTATCCAAGTCAACCTTGTGAGAATCCCTCCTCAACTCAAGGAGCTTGATTCAAGGATTCCTGAGAATTCCCCATTCACCGAGAGGCATGGTTGTCTTCTCAACTTAGTCACTGCCAACACTGAGGAGGATATGCTGAAAGTTCTATTCCAGTTCTTTGACCCTTTGCATCATTGCTTCCCATTTCCTGACTACCAACTTGTGCCTACTTTGGAGGAATTTTCTCAACTCTTGAGGATTCCTATTCTCAATCAACTACCCTTCAACGGTATAGAAATAGATCCAAAGCCAGAAGAGATTGCTCGAGCCTTACACTTGCACTCGTCTGATGTCACAACACATTGGGAAACCAGAAGTGATGTCAAAGATTTCTTGTCAAAGCTCTTGTTTGAGAAGGCCCAAAGCTGCTGGAATTCATTGGACTTACAAGCTTTTGAGGAGATTGTAGCTCTTCTCATCTATGGGATGGTCTTGTTCCCTAACCCTGACCAGCTTATAGATGTGAATGCTGTCAATATCTTCATGACTCGCAACCCGATGCCTACACTGCTTGGGGATATCCTCCACTCTTTTCACACTCGAACAACGAGGAAAAGAGGTGTTCTCATGTGTTGTACTCCTCTATTGGCAAGATGGTTTATTTCTCATCTTCCCCAATCAGTTCTGAAGAATGAGCAAGGTTTGAGGTGGTCACAACGATTGATGACTCTTACACATTCAAACATTCATTGGTGTTCTCGATCAAAAGAGAATGTTATTATCATTGACCATTGTGGGGAATTCCCTAATGTCCCTCTACTTGGCATTAGGGGAGGCATCACCTACAACCCCTGATTGGCTCTGAGACATTTTGGTTATGCCCGAAGGGATGGCCCACATGACATGCTGATTCCAGACTTGGTTTTTGACTTCGACAACGACGATCAAAGACTTCGACAAAGGTTCATTTGAGCTTGGAGGATGCCCAACAAGGTGGACAGTAAGACCTTGGGACACAAGAATTCCATCCCTCTTGATCCTTACCTCAAGTGGGTACGAACCCGCGCCCAAAGTCTTATGATGTCTTACCCCTACATTCTCCCTGTGATTATAGAGCCTGTTATGGAAGGAGAGGTTTCATACACCCTCCTACATCCTGACATGCCAACATCACTCGAGGATTTAAAAAGGAGTTGGATGCAGATCAAGGGAGTGTGTGATACTTTTGAAGCCCAATTCTACGCAAGTGAGAAGAAGGTTTTGGAACTCACTCGTCAACTTCACGAAGAACGGACTCTCAACGCCTACATTGCACCAAAGAGGATGCACAACATCTTTTTACCTTAGAATTTTGTATTATTTTTCCCATGGGGCATTGATGTACTAACAAATTCTATCTTATTAATATGACGTGTGTTTCTTTTTTGTTTAAAACAAATTTGAATTTCTGAATCCTTGAATGCATTACATGAATACATATTATTCATCATATGCATAAGCAAGTCTTCACACCAAGTTTCCTCATCTCTCTGCTGTTTATTTCAGCAAGATGGATATTGAACAAACGGTCAAAGACTTACAAGCTCAGAATTCATAGTTCCAACAACTACTCTTAACCTTGGCCAAGGGGCAGGAGGAGCTAAAAACTCTTCTAGAGAAGGAAAAAGAGAAAAAGAAGAAGAAGAGAGCTGGTGTGGCTATCATGGGTAGAAGGTTTGAAGGTCAAGCCAGAAGGGTCCTAGATTTTCCATCAACCTCTGAGGAAGGAGAGAGAAAGGGTAAAGAGACTGCGGTGCCATCTGATTCTGAGGCAGAGGAAGAAGAGGATGAGGACTATTTTGAACAGCAGTATCCTCCTACAGATGACAAATACAAGAATCTGGAAGAGCGTCTAGCTGCCATGGAGATACAGAGAGTGCCTGGGCTGGACTTTGAAGAGTTAGGGTTGGTTTCTGGAATTGTGATCTCTCCTAAGTTTAAGGTGCCTCTATTTTCTAAGTACGATGGGTTGGCTTGTCCCAAGATGCACCTACGATCTTATGTCCGGAAAATTCAACCATATTCTTCTGACAAATACTTGTGAGTCCATTTCTTTCAGGACAGTCTGTCAGGTAGGTAGCTGGATTGGTTTTACCAGTTAGAGAGGTCTGATGTACATAATTGGGAAGATTTGGCGGCCGCCTTCTACAAACAGTATCAATATAATGTGGACTTAGCACCAACCTGTACTCAATTACAGAGTATGGGCATGGTCTCAAATGAAGGTTTCAAAGAGTATGCCCATAAATGGAGGGACTTGGCGGGACGAGTACAACCACCTCTATCTTAGAGGGAGCTAGTAGACATGTTCTTGGGAACTCTGTCAGGGCCTTTCTTTAATCACCTGATTGGAAGTTTGTCTGCGGGGTTCACTGAGTTGATTCTAACTGGTGAGAGAGTTGAAGCCGACATAAAAAGCGGAAAAATTCAAAAGGATGCATCTGCTTTCGCTTCCATCAAAAAGACTTTTCCAGCAAAGAAGGAAGTATCAACTGTCTACTCCCAGAGAGGTCAAGGAAGAGTTGAGTGCCGGCCAGCAGTGGGGGCCGTAATGATTCAGAAGTCTGCAGCTGATCATCCCAGAAATAATCAACCCAGAACCAACCAAACAAGGGTGGAAAGGCCTGTACGGCAATTCACCCGGATCAACATGACTCATGCTCAGGTTCTACCCTCTCTCTTGAAGTTAAACCTTGCAAGTTTGAAAGAGGCCCTGAAGAATCCGAATACAGCTTCTCCATACTACCATTCGAACGCCAAGTGTGCTTATCATTCAGACAACCTAGGGCACGACACCAACAATTATTGGGCCCTCAAGAATAAGATTCAAGATTTAATAGACGCTAAATAAGTTGAATTCGACGCCCCTAAAAAGCCGAATGTAATCTCTGCTCCAATGCCAAAGCATGGCCACAATGTCCATGCTGTTGAAGAGGATCTTTTTGTTGTTACTGTTGATGATTTGATAACTCTGCTACTGATAACCAAGTTGAATTTGCTGAAGGCTGGGATTTTCCCAGGTTGTGAAGAAGATTGTTGCCTTTGTTCATCCTTACCAACCGACTGTCCATTGTTGAAGTTAGGCATCCAACGCCTAATGGATAACCAAGAAATCCTTTTTGAAAAGACTCCTGTTACACCGACTCCTGTCAATGATGTTTCAATAATAACCATATCTGTCAATCTTTCTAAGGTCTCCAAAAGACCTGTTAAGATTACATCCGCTCCGAAGACTGTACCTTTGAAGATAACCATGCCCGGGCCCGTCCCGTACAAGTCTGACAGATCAGTACCGTGGAACTATGGTGGAGAAATCTACTATCACGGTATTAAACAAATTGAATCAACTGAAGAGGGTTCTGATGAAGAGACTTCCGACATTGGAAACATTGCTGGAACGAGCAAAATCACCTGCAGTGGAAGAATTTTCTCTCCAGAGATTGCCCCTCCAAAGGCAATCTTTGGACCCTCAGCTGCTCCTAAGGTTACCCCTGCACCGGTAAACATATCTACGAGAACTCCAATTATTGAAGAATTTGTGACTCATGTGGTTGTCCCCTCTGCTGCTGCTAATGATAGAGGGAAAGGGATCCAAGAAGAGCCCGTCAGGACGAGGGCTCAGCCATTGGTCATCCCTGAGACCTCTCAAAAAGAAACGGAAGAAATTTTGAAAATAATCAAGAAAAGCGATTATGATGTTGTGGAACAACTGGGGCAAACCCCCTCAAAGATCTCTATGTTGGCCCTGCTGCTTTGTTCAGAAGCTCATGCTAAAGCTATGATCAGATTTTTGAAGATGACCCATGTGCCACAGGAAACCTCTGATGCTGATTTAACATCCCAAGGGAGAAAACATAATGACTCTTTACATGTCTCGGTGGAATGCAGAGGGACTACTCTAGCACACGTACTGGTAGACACTGGTTCATCGCTGAACGTCTTTCCGAAGAAAGCCTTGGATAGGCTGGATTGTGAAGTTTTAACCTTGAAGCCCAACAATATAATTGTCAGAGCCTTTGATGGTTCTAAAAGGATGTTCCACGGGGAGGTGGACATCCCGATTAAAGTGGGAACTGAAACCTTCAACTCCACATTCTATGTGATGGACATCCGCCCTTCCTATTATTGCTTGTTGGGAAGTCCCTGGATTCACAATGTTGGAGCCGTCACTTCTACTCTGCATCAAATGCTCAAGTACCCTGTCCAAGGGAAAATTATAACTGTTCACGACGAAGAGGAATACATGATAAGCCATCTAAACTCTTTCCGCTATGTAGAATTGGATGGCGAATTCATCGAAACCCCTTTTCAGCATTTTGAAGAGGTAGCTCAGGAGATTGCGGCAACCAAGACAGTGTCTTCTGTACCCATGATTACTAGACCTCCGCCTCAGATGTCGTCTCTCAAAGATGCAAAGGCTGTGATTGAAGAAGGATGAAGCACAATCTGGGGGCAGCTTCCCGACTTTCCTTTGAAATCAGATAAATTCGGCTTGGGGTTCACTTCTTCTACTCAAAAGGTTATACGTTGCACCCGTGCTGGAGGGCCACCAGTGAAGATCACCCATCATGGAGTCAATGCTTTGGAGGATAGTGAAGAGGAGAGCAACATGGAAGACTGGAATTTCCCTACTGTTGATGGAGGACTGTGCAACTGGGAAGCAAAAGACTTTGTTCCGATTACTTTCATACCGTAGTAATTTATCTTTCAAACATTTCTGTTGGTTTGTAATAATTCTCAAACACATTCGTACACTTTTAACCTTGTGCCTTACCCGAGGCACATAGGTCCATTTGTAAGGGTTTGATTTTTCATCTTCGTATGCCATTTTAATGAATCATGGACGTTTTCACATATAAACTTTTGTCTTCATTGTTTTTTCTTTTTAAATTTTATTTGTTTAAACATGGCTATCCCTTACACTCACCCACACTCACAAATGCAGGTACCCTTCCATTCTGGATTCCATGGGTAACAATTCTTCTATGGCCTTCAGTGACTCTGAAGATCTGGTCTACCATGCCGAATACGAAGGTGAGGAAGATTGTGAGGTGCCAAGAGAGTTGGCTAGACTGCTACAACAGGAAGAAAGGGCTATTCTACCTCATGAGGAGTTGTTAGAGACAATCAACTTAGGTACTGAGGAAGACAAAAAAGAAGTCAGAGTGGGTGCCAACCTAGAGCTAAGTATCAAGGAGCGTTTAATTCAGTTGTTGCATGAATATGTTGAGATCTTCGCCTGTTGCATGAATATGTTGGGATCTTCGCCTGGTCTTACGAAGACATGTCGAGACTTGATACAGACATTGTGGTACACCGTCTACCAACAAGAGAAGACTGTCCACCAGTTAAACAAAAAGTCCGCCGCATGAGGCCCGACATGTCTGAAAAGATCAAAGCAGAAGTTATGAAGCAGTTCAATGCTGGATTTCTTGTTGTTACTTCCTATCCATAATGGTTTGCTAACATTGTGCACGTGCCTAAGAAGTATGGCAAAGTGAGAATATGCATGGATTATAGAAACTTAAAAAGGGCCAGCCCTAAAGATGACTTTCCACTTCCGCACATTGACATCTTAGTTGACAATACAACTCAGCACAAGGTATTTTCTTTCATGGTAGGATTCTCAGCCTATAACCAGATCAAAATGGCCCCTGAGGACATGGAGAAAACTACTTTTGTTACACAATGGGGTACGTTATGCTACAAAGTGATGCCAGTCGGACTGAAGAATGCCAGGGTAACCTATCAACGCGCCATGGTAGCTTTGTTTCATGATATGATACATCATGAGATAGAGATCTACGTAGATGACATGATAGCCCGATCACAAACGGAAGAAGAACACCTCGATCACTTGCAAAAGCTGTTTGTCAGGTTGAGGGAGTACAAGCTATGACTGAATCTAAACAAGTGTACTTTCAGAGTCCGGTCCGGTAAACTCTTGGGTTTCATTGTCAGCAACAAAGGCATCGAGGTTGATCCTTCAAAAGTCAAAGCTATACAAGAAATGCCCACTCCTCGCACTAAGAAGGAGGTCAGAGGTTTCTTGGGACGCCTAAACTACATTGCTAGGTTCATTTCTCACCTAACATCTACCTGTGAACCAATCTTCAAGTTGTTGAAGAAAGATTAGGTAGTTAAATGGAATGATGACTGTCAAGTTGCTTTCAATAAAATCAAGGAGTATTTGCTAGAACCTCCTATCTTGATGCCACCCGTCGAAGGTAGACCACTAATCATGTATCTGACTGTCCTAGAGAATTCAATGGGGTGTGTACTGGGCCAACATGTCGAGTCTGGCCGAAAAGAGCATGCCATTTATTACCTTAGAAAAAAGTTTACCGACTGTGAGACCCGATACTCACTGCTCAAGAAAACTTGCTGCGTTTTGGTATGGACTGCTCGCCAGCTAAGGCAGTATATGTTGACTCATACCACTTTGCTGATATCTAAGATGGATCCAATCAAGTACATCTTTGAGAAGCCTGCTCTATCTGGAAGAATACCTAGATGGCAGATGATCCTAACGGAATACGACATACAGTACACGACCCAAAAAGCTATAAAGGGGAGTGTGCTAACTGACCATCTAGCTCATCAAGCTGTCGAAGATTACCAATCCATGAGGTTCGACTTCCCCGACGAGGATATCATGACATTGGATAACATTGAAGAGAACAGACCATATGACGGACCTGAACAAGGATCCCGATGAACCCTGTACTTTGATGGGGCCTCCAATGCACTTGGCAACGGTATCGGTGCGGTACTCATCTCCCAGAAGGTTGCCATACACCTTTCACTGCCAGACTTTGCTTTAACTGCACCAACAACATGGCAGAGTATGAAGCTTGTATCTTTGGTCTTAAGGCTGCAATTGACCTGGGAATCAAATCTTTGGTTGTGTTTGGAGACTCAGCATTGGTCATCAGTCAGATCAAAGGAGAGTGGGATACTAAACATCCAAACCTCATCCCTTACAAAGAACATGTCTTGACATTGTTACCATATTTCGAGCAGATTACCTTCGAGCACTTCCCGTGAGAAGAAAATTAACTAGCAGATGCTCTAGCTACAATGTCATCCATGTTTAAACTTAACTGGGATAATGAGACTCCCCAAATCACCATTGAACGGATGGACGAACCTGCACATTGTCACGAGATTAATACCGAAGAAGTAGTGGACTGACCTTGGTTCCACGAAGTCAAAAGGTATCTCGAGGATCAAGAATATCCTGAAGGAGCATCCGTCAACGACAAAAAGTTCTTAAGGAGATTCTCAGCTAAGTTCTTCCTGAGCAATGGTATCTTGTACAAGCGCAATCATGATTGCATTCTTCTCTGTTGTGTGGACAAGATTGAATCTGAACAGATCATGGCTGAACTGCACAATGGTACCTTTAGCACTCACTGTAGCGGGCATACGATGGCTAAGAAGATTCTACGGGAAGGCTATTACTGGTCTACCATGGAAGCTGACTACTATCAACATTCCAGGACTTGTCACAAATGCCAAATCTATGCGGACAAGGTACATATACCTCCAGTTCCTCTCAATGTCTTAACAGCTCCTTGGCCGTTCACTATGTGGGGGATATACATGATTGGAGAGATCAAGCCTACAGTATCCAATGGACACCGTTTCATCCTGGTGACCATTGATTACTTCACCAAGTGGGTCAAAGTTGCTTCCTTCGCATCCATTACTAAGAATGTTGTTGCCCGCTTCATCAAGCAGAACCTTATATGTCGGTACGGTATCCCCGAAAGGATCATCACTGACAACGGTATAAACCTTAACAATACTATGATCACTGCCTTGTGCGAGCAGTTCCAGATTCAACATCATAATTCATCTCCCTACCGGCCAAAGATGAATGGTGTTGTCGAAGCTGCGAACAAAAATATCAAGAAGATCATACAAAAGATGACAGTCACCTACAAGGACTGGCATGAGATGTTACCGTTTGCTCTTCACGGGTACCGTACCATGGCACGCACATCAACTGGGGTAACACCCTATTCTTTGGTATATGGCATGAAGGCTGTTTTACCTATCGAGGTTCAAATTCCCTCCTTAAGAATCATGAAAGATGCTGGTTTGAGTGAAGACGATTAGATTCAGACCCGGCTTGATCAACTTAACTTGATTTACGAGAAGAGACTTACTGCTGTTTATCATGGTCAGACGTATCAAAAACGGATGATCAAGGCATTCAACAAGAAAGTCAGACGCCAGACATATCAAGTCGGGGATCTGGTAATCAAGCGCATCATCTTGCCGCAAAGTGATCCCAGTGGAAAATGGACTCCTACCTACGAAGGACCATTTGTGATCAAAAATATCTTTTCTGGTGGGGCAATGATCTTAACCACCATGGACGGCGACGACCTTCCGCACCCTACGAACAGAGACATAGTCAAAAGATACTACGCATAAATGAACCGCTAGGTTGACACACCTAGGAATAAAAGGGCATCCCAGTGAATTGAAAACCCGAAAGGGCGTTTCAGGAAAAAGTTAGGGATAAACAAAAAAAATATGTACACCTAACAAGTTAAAAAACCGAAAGGGCGACTTGGGCAAAAAAGGGTTTCCCGGTGGATCGAAAACCCGAAAGGGAGGTCCAGGCAAAAGTTAGAGAATTAAAGCATATGACTATGTCTCGTCAGAACACTTTAAGGACAATCTCGTCACAGACAAACTCCGGGCTTCTGATCAACTCAATCATATTCGGACAAAGCAACGAATGGACAAGATATTCAGAGTTACAAAGGCTATAGTAGAATGGGAACCCCATGGAATTTTCACACATAGCCATCTTTCTTTGTATAAATTTTTCTCATTTCTATGACAACGTTCTCTTACTAGGATGTTTGTCTCCTTTGTACAAAATACTTACACAAAGTTAATACAAAAATACTTCAAAGTGCAGAAAGTTATTTGCTTTTTCTTATTTTTTACACTTGTGTTTTATTTGAAAACGTCCGATGATTTATTAATGAGCATATGCATTTGAATATAATCACTGTTTACAAATAAACGAAATGGGAAAGAATAATTACTGGCAGGTTGAAAGTATAGGAAAACGTCTTTAGGCTATTCAAAGAGAAATCCCCTGCAGTACATCATCTAGATCCCAAGCGGAGCTAAAACCTTGAAATACATATCCCCAGCGGAGTTATAATTTCAAATCCTTAATTCCCATCAGAGTTAAAACTTAAAACTCCCAATCCCCAGCAGAGAAAAAAACTTTGAGTTACAGACCCTCAATGGAGATGAAACCTTCTTCCCCAGTCGAGTCAAATCTCCAACTATCAATCCCCAGCGGGAACCATTCAGTTTTTCCCCAAATTCCCCAGCAAGTTGTCTTAAAAGTCTGAGAATCAACCAGATAACAGTTAACTTTTATCCCCAACCTAGGATAATTCCCCAGTAAAGTGGCATACAACCCTAACTCCTAAGCTTTTTCCAAACAGGAATAAGCTTTTTCCCTCAGAGTCCTAAACTTACTCTCCAGCAGGAAGCCTTCTTCCCCACAGAGTTTTTTTCACTCCCCAGCAGATTGAAGATTCTCATTCTGATTTCCCCAATGAAGTCACCAGAGTCTTCATTACTCCCCAGCATGAATTTGTCAGAATTTTATTCCCCTGCAGATCGAAGATTCTCATCCTTAGTTCCCCGCAGAAATCATCAGAAATTTCCCTATTTCCCAGCCGAGTAAGGATTCCCATTATTTAACCCCCAGTAGAAGTCTTAAAAGTTTCTCTAGATTTCCCAAGTAGATTTCTCAATCAGTGTGACATTACTCTCACAACAGATTTTGTCAATACTCCAACTTCAAGACATGAAGGATTCTCACATCCCCATAGAAGTTATCAAAGATTTTTAATCTCCAGGAGTGGTCAAGGATTTATTTTCCCCGGCAGCAGTCAAAGGATTTACTATCCCCAACAGTCAAGGATTTATTTTCCTCCGCAATTCAGCAAATCAGCTTACATGCGCATACATTACATTCATATATCATAAACATTGATAAAGCACATTTTATTGCATCATACATTTCATGCAACATAACTTGGTGCTTCAGCTAACATTTCACCCTTTTCAGGATGAGATTAACATCTATCTTTAACAAATATTCAAATATTTCAGATACACTATGGATACGCTCCAAACACGGAAGTCAGTATGTTACTCATTCAGATCTCTTATTCAGATTCAGTACGGATACACTCCAGACACGGAAGTCATTCTATTACTCATTCAGATCTCTTATTCATGATACAGTATGGATACACTCCAGACACGGAAGTCATTCTGTTACTCATTCAGATTTCAACATTCAGATTCCAGTCCAGATACGCCCCAGACACGGTTGCCATTTTGTCACTTATTCTGACTTTTTCCCCAGCCTAGAAACGCTCCAGACAAAGATGCCATTCTGTCGCTTATTCAAATTTCAGATTCAGATACAATACAGATACACTCCGGACACGGAATTCATTCTGTTATTCATTCAGATTCAAGTACAGTTACAGCTCGGATACGCTCCAGACATGGACGCCATTCCATTTCTCATACAGACTCGGTCTCTAGATACAGTTAAGATACGTTCAAAATACGGACACCATTCTGGTACTCATTCTTTTGACTTACAACTTGCAGCTCAACAAACATTCTTGGATGGCATCTTTAAGCCCATCTCCGACAAGATTCTGTCATATCTCCAAATGGCATCTTTAAGCCCATTTCCTCAACTACATTTTGACGAGTGCAAATTTACGGGCACTCTAGTGTCCAATCATCTTTTACCTTCGAGTCATGAACGACAAAGCTCGCCAATCTAACTCTTCAGGTTCAAGAAGATTGAACAGGGGCTGCTGTTGTACCCTAAAATTTTCCCTCTCTTTTTATCAAGATTCTCCTCACAGGACTTCTTGGATTCAAGACCAGATTAGGGTTTGCTCAGCTCAAGACATCTCTTTGCACTAATAACTTGAAATTAGGGTTTGAGTTTGCACAGGGATTTTTAGACTTCCAATGCCTCATGTGACTTTCATACTTCATGTTGGACCTCTAAGATTGCTCATACCAAGTTTCAAGCCTTGAATCACTTTTTGCCCAGTCAATTGGACAGTTGACCTAAAAATCAACTGTATTGGGGAAAAACTCAACTATGGCCAATTTACAGTCAAACCTCATAATTTTTGATCCACGTCAACATTATAGACCCATATGAACCATTTTATCAAGTTTGGACCACAACACTTCAAGAAATTTGATCAGATCTTCAAAAGGGCAAAATGGTCATTTTTAGGGTTTTGACTGAGAAAGGGCAATTTCTGATTTTTGACCTAGCCAATGGCAAACTGGGTTCAAGCATGGTTTCAAGGACTCAATGGAATCATCTTAACCTAATCACAAGGTTCAAAAGATCTCAAATGCATTGGATTGACAGATGAATTTTCCAGTCAACTGATCAAAAATCAACTGTACACTAAAAAGTCAAACTTTGACTTTTTGGTCCAAATCATGTGCCAAGGGTCATTTTTCATCAAGATGTGTCAAAATATGAAACTTTTTCACCAAGAAACTTAAATTTGGAAATTAGGGTTTAAGTTTGAAAATTTTCATAACTTCAAATTTTTCTAAGTTTTCCCAACTTTTCCCAACTTTTTCACCATGATGTAATTGGATTCAAAGAAAAATTACAACATGAAAGTTGTATTCCTCCACAAAATCTAAAACGTTGATTCACAAAGTTTTCCCAAAAGATGCTTGGATCTCAAGTTTTGATTTTGTGAATAAGGGTCCATAAACTTTTTAACTTAGTGAAATTTTGCCCTAGTTTAGGCAGATTTTTAACCTAACTTCATGGAAACTTTTCACATAGTTCCAAGAGGAATATCAAAATGCATTTCAAATATGGATTGTAGAGCATGTTACAAGATTTCCAAAATATCCAAGAACTCTCCAAGATCATTTATGGTTAGGGAGAATCGAAGAAATGAAAATGGCATTTTATCACTTTTGTCCAAGGCATTTTTCATAATGTTACAACTTGCAAATATGTCATAAACATGCTTGTACTTGCATTACAGGTCTTAATCCTTTCTACACTCCAAAATTGAATGCCAACACATTGGACAATGGCCTTGTTCTGATCTTTGAAGCTTTGTACAAAGAATTATTCCAAAAATGGCATAAATGTTACAATGCTACTTTGATAAAGCATGCTTTTTGCAATTTTGTTTATCTTGAGCCATGGACCTAATCTCTTTGTGCAAACAATATCCACAAACATCAGAAAAAGTTCACCAACCCTATGCATACCTTGAGCTAGCCTGTACAGGCCTTTGGCTTTGTCACTTCACCCTTTCTTCAAAAACAAGGAAACTTGCAAATGTCAATATAACTTGTGTATCTGATAAGAGCAAGCCCAAGCATCATTTGAACCAACCTAAGAACATTGTTGCAAGCCTAATAAACGAATTTCTCATCTCTCAAACACCCTAAAACATAAAAATCCCATTTTTCTACCCAAATAGGGCACCTTCTACAGAACCTTAGCCATTTCCATTTTGCCTCGTGCGTTTTGCTTGGATTCACTTCAAACACATCCCATATCTCCTACCTAAACTATCTAGGCCCTTATCAAGCAACTGTAACCCCTGTTTCGAGCTTCACCATTTCCATTTTCTGAGTTTGCAGGTTGACTTCTATAGGAAGATTCACGCATCTACAAGGAAAGCTGAGCATTGGGAAAGGTTGAGGGAACTTCAAGCAAGCTTACAAGAACTTCAGACCTCACTCAAAGTGCCCACATTGCCATATCCCAACTCAACTGAACAAGGTATTTGTCAATTTTCTAACTCCTTATTTAGGCATCCTTAAGCTTAGGTTTGTGAAGAAAAAATGTAGTCCTTAAGTTGCTTGAGCTGTACATATGCATAGCTTCCATTTATATTAATTGAGCTAGGAGTATTTGATTGTTGAAGTTTCTGAAAAAACTAGGTCAGAAATTAGGGCCATTAAAATTCTCTTTGGTCTTTTAGAGTTAGGTTATATTTTTTATATCATTGGAATCGTGATAAAAAATGCTACAAGTTTCATGTTGCAAGATTTTTTTTTGTGTGCAAAGAATAGAGAGAACATGATTTGCATAGCAGAAGCGCGCGCGTGGTTGTCTAGAGGTCAGGGATGAAGATGTCTGGGCTTGGCGCGCCTGGGCCTGGCTTTTCCTACTTTTGGCACCCCCCCATTTTACTTCTGCACCCCCATGACCTTATATTTTATATTTTTTTGTATTTTCTTGCATATTTCATATTTCTGACTTTTATTTATTTTTTCTGAACATTTAAAATCACAAAAAATATTTTCTTTATTTTTTGCATTTTATCATATTTTTTATTTTATTTTTTTTGCATAATAAATAAATTATTAGGTTAATATACTTTATTTTCTTAAATAAAACTTGTAAATAATATAAAAAATATCATACACTTTTATTTTTATTATTTATACACTTGAAATAATATTTTCATATAATATTCAATTTTTTAACATTTTGTATATATTGTTATTATTTTTCTTAAACAAATGAATAAATAAATAATTAGAAAACAATATTTTCTTTTGAAACAAAAATTAAGGTTTTCACCCTTTTCAAAAAATAATCATTTTATTTTCTCTTATTTTTAAGACTTGAATAAACTTATTTTCTCATGCATAAAACAAATACAAAAACATTTTATTTACAATATATTGCATATTTAAATATTTGCTTATTTATTTATTTGTACAATAAATTCAATTTGGTTGTATTAGTTTTAGGGTTTTATTTTGAGCAATATCCCCCTATTCAAAACTTGTATCCCCCTCCCCATAATATTTTTATAATAGTCTAGATTTACTTTACGCGTTTTATTGCTTTCATATACCATGATAGTAAACTAAGGTTTTGTATGTAAAGACCAAAAATCAAAACAAATAGCATGACCTAATAAAAGACAAAAATGCATGAAAAATGACAACACATTGCACACAAGCACCTCTAGGGTTTCACCCACTTTGTTGCCTTAAAATGACCATGGTATGCATGCTAGGTATCTTGGAAAAACAAAACAAAACAAAAAGATCATAGTCCCTCGATGAAGCTATCAAAATGTTGCCTAAAAACAAATGATCTTAGTCTCTAAAACAAGCTAAGATACTTGGTACCATTGCTATCATGGTCATACGATGACCCACACCCGTCCCGTTTAACATCCAAAGATAGGGTTGTTTACCAAATGCAATGGTAAAACAACAATGTCAAAGGAATAAAAATGTGTAGGAAAGACTTTTGAGTAGGGCAAATAACTCCTAGTTACTTGATCTCTTTCAAACAATCCTTGTTATTTTCAAACTAACACACACAATTTCAAAACATTTTCCAAACAACTTTCAAACATTGAAACATTTTTCAAAAGACAAACATCTTTGTATACATTCTTACAAACGAGAATCATTACAAAGATTGCCAAAACGATGGCCTCTTTTCAAAATACTTTCAAAACCACACAAAGCACCATTTCAAATAATTGAAAAGCAAAATCAAGTGATCTAAAACAAGTAACTAAGAGCCCATGGAAAACCATGGATGAAAAGGGTGCTAGCACCTTCCCTTTTCATAATCTACGCCCCGAACCCAAAAACAATCTCAAAGGTCTTTCCTGTGCTTTTTTACCTTTCCTTTTGGATAAAATAAAAGTCTGTGGCGACTCTTGCTAAACCGCAACATTTGCAAACACAAACGCAAAACCTCAATTCAGTTCTCCCACCGCATCACACTTTCCATCTAAAATTTGTTTAATCTTACACTGGACATTGGTTGTTGCTTACGATTAATCATGTAGAAGAAATTATATATTATCTAGATTCATTATACAATGATTGGACAACATCCCAGATTTGAAGAAGATGATTGATACGTAAGTGAAATTGTTCTAAATATTCGTGTGTATAATTATTTATCTATGTGAGATTGTTCTAAATAGTCGTTTATATTTTATTATAGCATTCTACAAGATTTTCAATCACAAAGACGTATTCAAGTACCAAAGAGTAGAGCCAACAACATTACGTGGATCAGAGTGCAGGTATATTTTCACAATTTTGATTATAATAATGGTGATACTTGATAAAACAAGTTAAGGGGTATATCCTGATATATATCTGTATTTTCTTTCCATGTGTAGTGTCCTCGTCAATGTAATGGTATATATTGCGGTTATATCATATTGAGGTTTATGAAAGAAACGTTTCTTTTGGACCGAATAGAGATTCCATCCCCGGTATGGATTTCTAACTTAGGAATTATTTTAATATTTCTATAAAATGGCATAGTGTTTTAACTAAATCACGTACTATGTTATATTATTATGTTGTACTTTGACGAATTCAATTATGCTCATTACTCAAAAGATCAATTGGATGAACTTATGGAGGAATGGTGTCAATTCATTATGGAGTTGAGAATTTTATAAGGTATATTTTCTTTCTTTCATTGATGAGAATTTTGAGTATATATTTCGAGTTTTGAGTATGAACTCGAATAAAGTTTTGTTTTATCATGTTATGAATTTCGATCTTTTGGTTTTGTTTCAGGTTATAGGTGCAGATGTACAAGATAGAGCTAACAAGTTCATTGTTGTTATTATTTTAGAATTTCTCGAAGTTGTATGTAGATTAAACATCAATTTAGAATTTTAGAATTTTCAAGTTGTATCATCGATTCTCATATTGTTGTTGTATATATCATCAATTATATATATGTAGATTTTTTGTATATGCAAATTTGGTGCATTTATATTGGATTGAAGCTACCAAATCTGGTGCAAAATATGGTGAAAATATGGTAAAAATCTAGTGAAAATTTATTGTAGATATTAGACAACGCTTTCTGTAAGTGAAAATAAGTCTAATATTTAAAAAACTTTGTGAATATTAGACATCGCTTAATGAGAAAGCGTTGTCCAAAGTGGGGAAAAAGTACTGCCTAAAGTGGGGAAAAGCGCTGCCTAAAATGGGAAAGCGCTATCTAAAGAGATGCGTAAAACATAACCAAAAGTGATGACTATAGAGAAAGCGCTGCTAAAGGGGTACATATAGAAAGCACTTCAAAAGAGAAAGTGCTGCTAAAGGGGTGCATAAGAAAGCGTTTTAAAAGTAAAAGTGCTTCCTAAAGGGGACATATAGCAGCGATTTTACATTAATCTAAAGCGTTTCCTTTACCCATAGCAGCACTGGTTTAAGAAACACTTTAAAGCGCTGTCTATTACCAAAAAAACGTTGTTTATGTGCTTGTTTGGCATAGTGGGAGGGCAACACTACATCGCCAAGGGGAACCCAAAATACATTCTTCAATACTAAGAGTGAGTATTGCACCAACTTCTCTGGGGAGAAAGTATGAAACCTGATGGAGATAGCAACTTAGGGAGTTAAGAAGTCAAACATTACAACAAGAAATCAAACTTATGGGGATTTTAAATCAAACCCAGCACTTGGAGGGTGAAAACCCAAAAATTTGACAATTGTTTCAACACTTCTTAGAAAAGATATTGCCCTTGTCTGGTTTCCTGGGAAACGAACAACAAAAAAATGCTAGCACTGCAAAAGGCGATGTTTTGCAAATAATTCCAACTCAGCACACAAATGGGAAAAGACTTTCATCGTGTGAGAGAAGACCATACTGGGGAATCTGGGATATATTCTTCATATCATGCAAACCTGAAATTAAAATGAACCAAGACTTGGCTTAGGGAAAATGGGATCACAAACCTAACACCGCACAATACATCAATTAGAATCATCTTCAATTATCTGAGAAGTACAAGGAAGCCATACTCATTCCAGAAAAAGTGCCCTGGGAGAACCTTTATGGGGAATCAAGAAGTTAAAATTACATAAATAAGTCAAAATTATGGAGATTTTAAATCAGACTCAACACTTGGTGAGAGAAAACCCAAAAAGTTGAAAATTGTGTCAAAACTTCTTAGAAAAGATATTGTCCTTGTCTGGTTACTAGGGGAGCACATAACAACAATAATGTCGTAATTAGAGGGAGCAATGCTCTACAATAGATTTCATATCAATCCTAAATACACAAAAGGGAGAAAGAACTCCATCAAATAAGCGAAGGCTTCATAGATTTTTTAGCCTATGTTTGATCACCACCAGGTTGGGGAAAGAATTACAGTCAGCTGGAGAAGTCTGCAATAAGACCTGACATGGGAATATGGGATAGAGGTATCAAATAATACAAACCCCTACACTATATAACAACTTGGAGGAAATTTGAACCAAGACTTAACTGGGAAAAATGGGATCACAAACCCAACACCATACAACAACCTGTAGGAAACCCTTTAACTGATCAACAACTGTAGAGGAAGCCATGCATGCATCTACAAAGAAGATCACAAGAAACAATCCTACATTGAGGAAGATTCTCGGCTTGGGGAAGACATAACAACTATCTCGACAAAATCTGGAGATGCCCTTGGAAACAAATCTAGTGTCCTATGTTTTACCGTGCTGATTGAGATAATTCTCACAACTTGCGCTTGGCTATATGCTTTAAAGATAACCTTCCTAATCAAAAGGCTTATAGAGATTTATCGAATCTCTACGTAACTGCCCTAGATTGGCTAGATGTAAGATAATCTACCGGACCAACAGGCTTCTAGAGATTTGTAGAATCTCGACATAATTGCCCTAGATTGGATGAATGTTGCATCCTCCTTGCTCAACAACTCTTCTCAGCAAAATTCCCTTTGCTGATACCCAAATGTAAACTTCCATGATATCAAGCAGTTGTTTTACAAGCAAAAAATGTTTATTTTAAGCATGATAATTCTAATGCGACAATTATGTAAGTCTTGAAGATTTTATTTGAAAAGATGTCGCAAAACCTTGTGAACGAATCACTAGCCAGGATGTGACATAGATTTTTTGTACGAAAGATGACAAAAGCATATGATACCAATCATAAAAAAAATCGCAAAACGCATGGGAGTCAAGAAACACTATCTCATTGGAGTATGCTTTCGAAATAAACCCGATTTCAATTAGGACATTTGAGGGTTGTAACGTGGCCTGGTTCACAGTTTAAAAAAATAAGATTTAAGGCTCAAATTATTTGGTGCCCACCCCCTTCATGATCTTCTCCAGTCCTAAGTTCAGTTAACTTGACACGAACATCCATCTCTCAAAATAAATTTCGAGATGGTTGAGGAATCAAACAAGGTTTTCTTTGGACATGCAAGTCACTCATTCCTGCTTCTTTTGGGTTTCTTGTCACACGACTCTGTTCTTTGCAGAGAATTTCACGCTGTAATCCTTTATCTTATTTCAGGATTTCCATTTCTTCCTTGCTTTTCGAACAAATTCCTTTTGACTTTGACCATGAAGTGCAGCGGGATGCCCTGACTTTTGCCTAAGCGACTTGTTTTTTCAAGTTCTGACTTAGTGGGGCTTTTTGTCTCTTTCATTTTCATCATCATTTTTTTATTCATATCATCTTTTTATTTTTTCTTTTTAGACATGTCGCGTGACTTCAAGTCAATTGTGACTTGTCAAAAAAATTATGACTTCCCTATTTCTGAGTTGATGAAGGATAACCATTATTGTATTGTCATCTATTGATCTCCTGATGTGTGAGAGATGCCCATTGGGATAACGTCTTCTTTTGATGCACACTACTGATATGTGAAGATTAAACATTGCGTTTTTGAATTCCCTAAACCTCTTGAAGCATAACCATTATTATATCCTTAGATGTGCACTCTTGATGAGATTTGAATACTCGATTAGATTAATTGAACACTACCCTGCCCCGTGTTAAAAATGAGGGTTTTTCTCTGAATAAAAAAAGAAACTCCTACTTCAAGGCTCAAAGGGGTTAACAAAGGTTTCGCTCCCTTATATCTCCGGTGTTTGAGAATTTGAAACAATGCATGTACATCGTCAACAGGGTTTTATCCAAAAGCATACAACCATAAAATTTGCGTTTTAAATTCATCATCCTCCATTCAATCTCTTCCTAGGAAAGAGAATGGGTAACATGTTAGTATCATAAAGCAATTTAAAATTGAAAACAAATACGAGTGAAACGAATGAATTTCTTCAAGACAAACATACTCGTTGTATTAATATTAAACATTCAAATGTAAACAAGTTCTTACATGAAAACAGTGCAATGATAAATAAGAAAAATTACAAATGAGAAAGCAGAAAAAATGCTAATAAACTAAGAAGACTCTCTTATCTAGACTTACGTTGAAGGAAACATTTCCCAAACTTTGGAACTACCAATAAGAAAGATTCATTCATGCTTTGCTAACAGATTGTTTTGAACATTAGGGGCCAATGTACTTAAATGACAAGATACCTCTTCAGACTAACCTCTGAAATTTGACCTTCAAAGAAAAACAATCTTCTAAATCATGCCCAGGAGCATCCTGATGAAAGGCACAGGAAACGTCAGCCTTATATCCTCTTGGCCATTTTTCAGGAACAACTGGTCGAGCTCGAGTTTGGACCAGATTCTTCTTCAACAAAGAAGGATGTAACTCTGCGTATGTCATGGGAATCGGATGAAAGGTCATTTTCCTCTAATGGAGTTGCCCTTGATTACCTTGTTGAGGTGCCCTCTGATATACAACAACAGTCGGAGCCACATTGACGGTTGGAGTCACAGAAGCAACTTGTTAATTCCTATTATGAGATCTCCATTGCCTACCACGAAGTATAGTGTAGGAGTCTCGCTCTTTCTTTTTGGAAGAACTATCACCATACTTCTTAACACCATTTGACAAGTTTCCATCTTTGGATATATTACCTTTATGGATAACTTCCTCTAAACGGACTCCCATGCTTACCATTTTGGTGAAATCATTTGGAGCACTTGCAACCATCTTCTTATAGTAGAAGGAACTAAGAGTTTTTAGGAAGATCTTTGTCATTTCTTTCTCTTCCATTAAAGGAATCACCTGGGAAGCTATCTCGCACCATCTTTGCGCATATTCTTTGAACGACTCCTTGTCTCTCTGAGCCATTGCCCTTAACTGGTCACAGTCAGGTGCCATGAACATATTATACTTGTAGTGTTTGATGAAGGCTTCTCCCAGATCATTGAAGGTACGGATACTGCTACTGACCAGACCCATATACCACTTCAGAGCAACACCAGTTAAACTATCTTGGAAGAAATGAATGAGCAAATGCTAATCATCCGTATGAGTAGACATTTTTCGGATATACATCACAAGGTGATCACGAGGGAAAGAGTTGCCCTTGTACCTCTCAAATTCTGGTGCTTTAAACTTCACTGGGACCTTCACATTAGGAACTAGGCAGAGTTCACTAACATTCTCTCCAAACAATTATTTTCCACTAAGGGCTTTCATTTCCTTCTGTATCTCATTGAACTGGTCTTGAAAATCATCCAAATGGTCATAGAAACCCATACTTTCACTCATAGGCGGAATAGGATGGTAAACTTCATCATTTAAAAATGGCAGAGCATTCACCGAGGGAGGTGTAGAATAATGGATCTCTTTTCTAGCCATAAGAGTAATATGTACCACATGAGGTGTAGAAACAACAGCAGTCTTAGCAAACAGAGCAACTTGAGTATCATGATTATAACCTTCAGGTATGAAGTTCTCTGGAATTCCCCACGGATAATCCTGAGGCATACGATTCTGAACAGCGGTAACTGGAGTAATAGAAACAGGAATGGTCGGAGCTTTAGAAGCAACTGTTTCTGTTGAGGCTGATCAAGTGGTGGCTGATTCTGAGCAGCCACCAACGATTCCATCAAAGCAATGAGATTGTCCGAACCGGACTTCAGAGCAGAAACTTCTTCACAGAGCTCACGATTCTCTTGTTCTAGATTATCCATATTCCTTCTAAAATTAGCCTGAGTACTATACCAGTGACACGGCTTTCTTCTGAATAAGGTAGAGAAGCACAGTAAGACACCTGGGTATGAACAGAAATGCAAGAATATGTGAAAAATGATGGATGATATGCAATGTACATGATTGCTTAAAAGTTTTCAGACCAAGTTTTCAAAGAACTTTGGAACATTATAAACGAATTGAAAACATCAATTAAAAGACACAATTGGGATAACTGGAAAAAAAACTCATTTCATTAACACTGGAATGGTTAGATTTGAAGTATAAAACTTCATTAATCCTGCACAGAAGAGAGAGAAAGCTAAATCCTCAAGTCCATATGAACTACATCCAAAGAAGATCCAACACCATGTTGTAACGTCTTCTTGAGCTTGAATTTGGAATGTTAAAGGAAAATAAATCCTCTTACACTCTTCTCTTCTACTTTGCTGATAATCGGGAAAATGTATTGCCGACACAAAGAATTGAGGAACTAGATCAAAGGTGTGGACAAATTCATCTTCAAGATAACTAGGAGAGATCCATCTTTAAGACATCTAGGAGGACTTGAAATCCCGAGGACTAGATACCAAGGATTCATGCTTTCTCAACTATTCTGAATCAGGACTCTTGACATTGTACTTCCGAGTACTCTTTCCAAAATCCATAATTAAAGAACTTGTGATGTTTGCAAACAGAAGTCTTAAGTTCCTTAAAATTTGTTTAAAAACAATGCTCATGGGTGCATGGATGCATGATACAACAATCACACACAAGATCACAAATATAGGATTCATAGGTTCAACGTCACGAGCATGAGGTCAAAGGTACTACCCACAAGGTATGATCTATAAGTTTATCACCTGCCAAACAAGGTTCTAAGAGGTTCCCGGAGTCTACATCCTTCTTTCGGATATTACCAAATTCTCGATTGACTCGGTAATTAGTAATATTCTCCAGGAAAAACTCGTCCGAGCATAGTATCGCATGACAACCATTTCCGGATTACTCCGTCATAGCTTCCGTGCTACACCTAAAAGGCAGGATGGGTTAAAGGTTCTACGGTCCTCAGTTTCAGAGGCTCCCAGGTGAAAGCAGCACGTCTTCCCGATTACTCGGTAAATGACACTACAGTCAAAGGGGCCTCCACTTAGTGGGGGGTCTCATGTCTCCTTTTTTGGGATTACTCCCTCAAAGTTAACATGACTATACCGCCCTGTCCTATCTTAAGTTTGCCCAAGTCCCGGGTATAGGACTTATGAGAAATCACCAAGCACGCTGAAAACTAGGAAAATCTAGACAAACATATATACAACACATAATGTACAACAGATAATTAGTACAAACACAAATAAACAAAGATAGCCCAACCCACTTAGGGATGGACCAGCAATAGGTCGATCTGTCCCATTGAAGTCGCCATTTTTTCTGTAGCGGTAGAAATGTTGAGACAAAGCCATTAGATTGACCTTAACTCACATAAATAAATACAAAAATTGCCACCTGCACTTTATTGTTTCCAAGGGAATGGGAAAAATAGTGAATAACCCAAAAAGAGGGGGAGAAAATCTAAGTTTGGGGTGGTTATGTAAAGGGAGGTATTAGCACCCTAAATATCTACGGTACTCCGCAAGAACCTCTTAAAAATTTATGTATTTTGGCTATAAATATTGTATTACAAAAATGGATTGTGGGGGGATGAGGAAAGAAATATTTTTTTATGATTTTTGCACGCGCCACGGTTATGAACCTTTAGTGCCTACGTACCACCTTCCTTGCAATAGGGGATCAGGGTACTCATATTTCACCTTTTAAAATTTTTAAAACACAAGTGTGTTGGTTAATTTTAAGAGATGAGGAAATTATCATCATTGTCCGAGTGGAAAACATACTCATTACCCACAATTATGAGAAAGAGAATTTGTGTCATCTCAAAGTGGAGGATATGGCTTTGATTTTAAAATCAACAAAAGCCTCACTCAACACCCAAGTGAAAAATATATCACTTTACTACATATCGTAGAAGTATAGTTATTTGCATCACTACAAGATTGACAAGAGTCTAATCTTTTGAGAAAAAATTTAAAGATAAAAGCCAAAATTGAAAAATACTTTAAATGAGATTGATTGACTTTTAGTCTTCTCCACAAAAATGTCCAAGTATTATTAAATTGATTAATGTTTGATTAAGAAAATATTATTGAAAATGCATGACCTAAGTCTAAGTTTATTATGAAAGTGGTTCAAGTTTTAAAATAAGAAGAATTTTAAAAAGGAGGGAGAATATTTTGAAATTAAAGAAGATGGGAGGAGATGAAGGGACTATCCTAAAGCATAAGGTAAAAGCTAGGGAAAAGAACCGTCTAACCAACAAGAAGTCAACACTTGACACAATGAGTCAATGTAGAATTCCCATCCGTTGGATTTGAAGAACCTAAACCAAAATTTACATAAAAGACTTCTTAAGAAAACCAAACTCCATTTGTATTAAGGTCTTCACAAAAAT